>CM056956.1:1716741-2370673 GCA_029856935.1 Cyclocarya paliurus
ATTAATATAAAATGCTTACACATGATTGGTTACTGTCACTTATAAACATGCTTTTTAAAAGGTACACATAATAATATTATATGAGCTTATGAGCAGAGACTATATGATAGCCCTATTCCAATATCTATATATGGATTACTTTTTATCATATGAATAATAATCAAATATCCCATATTTATATTTATATAACTTAGACTGGATTTATTTTTAATTAATTAAAAATTTTAGAATGGTCATAAATTGGCCACGGTTTTTTGGATAGGTAGTGCGGTGATTGATGGATGAATGGTGTTCAGGGCACTGCATTTATTGCTAATGCGGAAGATCGATGCAACCGAACTGGACTTTGTGTGGCTTAGAGACCTATGGCTGTACGTATGTAAATTAGGAGGATAATGGTGGCTTACATTTAAAATATCACTTTTTTTTTATTTGAATATGGATTGAAAATATGAAAAAATAACATTTTGCAAGGAAATAAATTTAATCAATTAATATAATCATGTAATTTAATAAAAAATAAATTGATTTTATAAAAACTTGATTTTTTTTTATTTTTAACTAATTTTATAAAATTAAATTTATTTTAAATTAAATTACATAATTACGCTAATTGATTAAATTTATTTATTTTTAAATTATAAAAAATATATATAAATTTTTTAATCTTGAATCAAAATAGCAATATATATATAGCTATAATAAAAACAGTATTAAATAAGAAGAGATGTAATGTATCATTACCTGTCTTTTGAACTGACATATATTTGGCGGGCAAATGACTTTGATTTTTCCCATGCAATAATTAATATTTTTAAAAAAAAATAGAAGATAATTTAGGTGATCAAAATTAAAAAACTTGAAAAAAAAAAGCATGTGATATATATTATATATTAATTAGTAGTAAATGGTTGTAGTATTATTATTGTTTTACAAGTTTAAAGCACATTTTTGGATACATAAAATAATAAAATTGTTTTATTATGTATGAGTATTATGATCATCATCTCTACGCAGCACTTATTATATTTTTTTTATTTTATTTTCTTTCAAACTAATTTATCATCATCTATACCTCATACATTTAGTAAGAAAAAAAAATTAAAAATTATGTATGATATATATTGTGAGAATAATGAGTATAATTTTTTATTATATAAGTAGCAAAACCAATAGGTTAACGATGTCAATTTACGGTTTCAATTTTCAAGCAGCAAAATAAGATTTAGATCAGATTTTTTTAAACTTATTTTATATTACTTAATTATTATAATTTTTGTAAACTTCCAAATCAAATAGGTCCCGCGCTCACAACAATCATGTCCAGTACTACTAATTTTCCTTTTTCTTTTATTATATATTGATCTATCATCATCGAATGGCCGCTGGCTTCGAATATTGGATGCATGCATAATTTGCCTTTTTCTTAGAGAAGGGCCAGCACGAGATGGGTCCCGGGGCTTCTTTTTTCTTTTTTTTTGGTCATTATTTTTGTATTCTTTTAAATATTTTTACAATGTTATTAAAAATTATTTTCTTACTGGTTAAGTAAATATATATATATATATATATATTATATATATATATATATATATCGGCATCTAACTGGACCCAACTCTTGGTGAGAGTAACTTTTTTCTATTGGTCATGGACTTCGAATTTTTAGAAATGTTCCAATTCCGTACGTTAAATCTGATGTGACAGTGTATATATAATACAAAATATCATTTTCTCTTTCATTGAAAACAAAATTTCATTATGAGTTTTCCAGATCACCATACGTGGCCTAATACTACACATTTAAGTTACATTTGGATTTAGAAATTGCTTTATTTCATTATTATAATTTTTTTAAATTTTTTTATATAAAATAGAACACATCATAAGACTAACGTCCAGTCAATAGTTACCCAGCAGGATTGATGCACATTAGTTAATGATTTTTGTTATAAATCAGCAACTGTTTACATCACACACTCCACACATAATATGAATTTTTTTTTTAATAAAATATAGAGGTATTTTTTATAAGATTTTTTTTCCCTTTATAAACCTTGGTCTAGGTCTATCTATATATCTTGTATACTAAATTGGAACTGTCAATTTGAATATATATATATATATAAACATATATAGTTAATTTTCAGAACATTAAAATATATCCTTGTCCAATCATCTATTATAATGGGCATACATTTATAAAATTATAAGTGACAATATATGGCATAATCTATAAACTCGACATAATTACGATACGAAATAAACATGTATAGGTTTAATATAAATTAGTTTGGATCAAAATAGGTACTTGACCCGAAAAAATCACATGATTTAGGATATTTCGGACCTAGATTGCACAACTTAAAAGTTCGTGATGATTCCACTGATCACTTCCATCGAGAGATGGTTATCGGCCTCCTGTCAAAAGACAGAAACAATAATAAACCGAGACAAAATTAGCTGATGGGCTCACATGAGTTCAATGTCATATTGCACATGTCAATATTATAAACGATGTAAATGTAAAGTAGGGAGTAAAAGTCAGTCCTTTATTAATGATGATCTTACTTATTATATATCCGGCCAACGTGTTCAGTACTGTATACAAATAGATAATACATGATTGAGTCTATTTATTTTTTAAATGAGATTAAAATTAAAAGTTGAATCAAATATTGTTAGAATATATTTTTTTAATATTATTTTTATTTTAAAATTTAAAAAAATAGAATTATTTATTTTATTTTATATAAAAATTTAAAAATTATAATAATTAAATTAGATGAGATGAGTTTAAAAGAATTACGAAAACAAACAAAGAGAAAGCCCAATTGGCCTGCCTCTGCTCCTCTATAAAAAGCCGAGTTAGTGACACTCACAATCACCCCAAAACCCATTATGGCGATGAAAGGGTGCATACTCATAGGCCTTGTCGTTCTTGTTGCCTCTTTCGCCAACACCATCAGTGCTATTGATATCACTCCCAGTTACGGCATTTCTTCACTCAACAGGACCAGTTTTCCCGAAAATTTTCACTTTTGGTGTAGGATCAGCTGACTATCAGGTAAGCCCCAGGCTTTCTACGTACATGTTTATATCTTACATATTTTGGGTTTTAATACCTTCACAAAATAAGTCATGCATATACGTGCATGCCCCAATAAGTGTTTGAATTCCAGTATGAAGGTGCAACGCCGTTTGAAGATGGCAAAGGAGAAAGTATGTGGGATTATTACGCCCACAAATACCCAGGTCTCTGATCTCTCTCTCTCTCTCTCTCTCTCTCTCTATATATATATATATATATATATATATATATTACGTACGAAGCGTTGATTGTTTTAGAGAATATAAAATAACTAAGTTTATCTATATCTATCGTCTCAAAAATGAGAAAATTATTATTTCAGATGACATGAAGACGAAAAACTAAGAACGTATTGCTATTTCCAGTAAAAAATAAAAAAAAAATTGACATTTTGGAGAGTTTTGTATACAAAAAGCCTTTTAATTCATCTCATCTCATCTATTCTAATCATTATAACTTTTTTAAATTTTTTATACAAAATACAATAAACAATTCAATTTTTTCAAATCTCAAAACAATAATAATATTTTTAAAAAAATTAATTATATTTTATTTAACTTTCAAATTTCATCTCAACTCACTATTCAAACCTCCGCTTAATCTCCGAAGTGAAATACTAAGGCTATATTCGGAACAGAAATTTATATCAACTCATCTCAAACTAATCATTGATAGAACTCACTACTTTTTCAAATTCCTATAAAAAAGTTAAACTCATCTCAACCTAGTACTGCATTCAATATTCAAACAAATATATCAACTTCTTTACATTCAAACACGTTTTAATGGGACTCACAAAATATTAATATTTACAAATCAACTTAGATCATGTCAACTGAAATCACCCTAGCATCCAAATTATATATAATATATGACCCATTAATCTTTAAAAATATTTTCGAACAAACTTTCTGGTTAGGCTTGTGCTTTAGTCTTAAATAATATTAATTGGATTTGTTTGAAACTGTAGAGAAAATTTTGGATGGCAGTAATGGAGATGTAGCTAGTGAACAATATTATCGCTTCAAGGTACGCGTATCCTTTTCTTTACCCGTTTTGTGGATAAATAATAGGAGTAAATTAAAGGTATATACCACATAAGAAAAAAATTAAATATTGATGATGTAGCATTTTCGTTCCGCTTCCATTCTATCATGATGAGCTAGCTTTGTGATCAAGTCCTAAAACTAAAAATAAATAATTATTATTTTAAAGAAATGTTACCTTAGAAATTATAAAACAAAAAAAAAAAAAAGGAAAAAGCATTTTTTCTAACATGTTTGTGCTCAAAAAATAATTATAAAAGATTAATTGTCTTTTTTGGAAATTTTAGGAGGACTTTGAGCTTCTGAAGGATATGAATTCAGATGCATACAGATTCTCAATCGCATGGTCGAGACTGATACCAAGTAATTAATTACATGCTTTTCTGCATAAATGATATATATCTCTATCAATTAATTTCCGATGCCTATATATATTTATTGTCTATTTTTTTAAAGCTTTCGATATATAATCATAAGTCATAAGTACTATTCGTTTGTGTTCAATTTTCAGCCGGAAAGATTAGTGATGGTGTGAACCAGAAAGGAATCGACCACTACAACGAGGTCATCGATGACCTCCTAGCCAAAGGTACTCATGGACGTCCACATTAACATATCATCATAAACTAATAATGAGGTGGTCATGTCGACCCATAAGTAATTCACTGATCATGTATTAATGGTGCTTAGAATTATTGAAATGCAGGTCTTACGCCCTATGTGACAATTTTCCACTGGCACATTCCAATGGCCTTAGATGATGCTTATGGCGGTTTCTTAAATCGAAGCGTTGTGTAAGTGATGACTAATTCACGACCGTATCACCAAACATTCCATAATTCTAATACATCCGTGCATGCGAACGTAATTTTTAGGGATGACTTCAAGGACTACGCAGACCTTTGCTTCAAGGAGTTTGGTGATAGGGTAAAGCATTGGACTACCGTAAACGAGCCTCATATGTACAGCAATGGTGGATATGCAGCAGGGGTTTTTAGCACCTTTTAGATGTTCAAGCTGGCAAAATTTGAATTGCACCGGTGGGGATTCAGGGACGGAGCCATATATCCGTCACCCACAATCTGCTTCTTGCTCATTCAGCTGCCGCAAACTTGTATAAGACCGAATATCAGGTTCCAATACTATTTTATATTTACCAAAGTTGAAGTTTACACCAACAAAATATTATATATTATATATATATATATATATATGCCTTTGTCGTACGGACGTTGTGATTAACCAAATCACGTTCACTATGTTCAGGCAACGCAAAAAGTGTTATAGGGATAACACTTGATTGCGATTGGGTGGTGCCATATTCTCAATCGGCGAAAGACCGTGCTGCCGCGTTACGTGACGTTGATTTTAGGTTTGGATGGTAAGTATTTCTTTAAATGTTTTTAAATTATAGGAAGATTACATGTAATTCATATCCTGATCTCAATTTGTGGATGGTTTTATATTTTGTTGCAGGTACATGGAACCCTTAACAAAGGGTCGCTATCCCCTAAGAATGCGTACTCTTGTAGGTGAAAACCGATTACCCAGATTCACCGTAAATGAATCGATGCTGTTGATAGGATCATACGACTTTATCGGATTAAACTACTATACTACCAATTATGTTGCTGATGCAAGTGAATCTAACTCTGTGAACAAAAGCTACTTGACAGATCCTCGTGTTAGTAAAACAGGTACATACGAATTCAACACTCGAAAAACTAGCATTGATCGATATGTATGTTTGTCTTCTCATGTATCGAATATTAAACTACATCTTTTTTTGTTTGGCTGTGCATGGCAGGTTCGCGCGACGGGGTCCTCATTGGTCCACAGGTATATGAATTATAAGTAAATTAATATATATTTTTCATTGTATAAGATTCCGAATGGATGATATTGGATCTTACAAACGTTGTCATCTGTACCAACCTAGAAAATTTAGATATTTTTTATCCACCTTACCAACAGTACATGATGACAAACGAAAACAGTCTTCGGAAAATTTTTATGTAGTGATCAGTTCATTTTCTATAAATCTCAGGCTGGTTCAAGTTGGCTCTATGTCTATCCTGAAGGAATTTACGGTCTTCTTAACTACACAAAAACCACGTACGGTGATCCAGAAATTTACATCACTGAGAATGGTAATTTTCTCAACCTTTTCAATTATTGTTGCATAAAGTCGATGATGAATTCTTGGATGTCCCATTTATCTAATTAAGCTAAACTGTAATCTTTATTAGGAACCGATGAGCTCAATAATGCCTCATTACCTCTTGAGGAAGCTCTTGTTGACACCCACAGAATTGATTATCATTATAGTCACCTTGAGCAGGTTCATAAGGCTATTGGGTAAGTGCTTAATTCATACAACTCTCTCTCTCTCTCTCCCTAAATCTATGTATGATCTATGACCTTTAATTCATTTTTTTTCCTTGGAATAGGGAGGGCGTGAAAGTTAAGGGATACTTTGCTTGGACATTCTTGGACGACTTTGAATGGTTTTCTGGTTATACGATTCGGTTTGGCATCCACTTTATCGATTATGAGAACGGATTGAAAAGATATCCTAAACTTTCAGCAGAATGGTTCAAGAATTTCCTCAAGAAATAGAAATGAAGATTTTCGCATTACGAACTGCCTATCAAATTGGGTGGTCTCAGATCAATAAATTGAGCATATAGCTCTTCTCTATGAATATTGTACTTTTTGAATAATGTAATTTTCTTTCTGTATTGGCTAAAACGCTTGCAGAATAATAAAATTGTTCTACGGATGGTGATCTGTCTTTAATTATGTGTGGGTTGTTCAAATTTTCACATTTTTGGTGTGTTGAAATTTTACAAACTAACGCCGTTTAGACAGTGAAAGTGTTTTATACCATCTTATCTCATCATTACAATTTTTTCAAATTCTCACACAAAATATAATAAATAATTTAACTTTTTCAAATCTCAAAACAATAATAATATTAAAAAATAATATTCTAATAATATTTTATTCAATTTTCATATAAAACCATCATATCTCATCTCACTATCAATGATCGAAATGCTTCTGGGCTTTTACATCGACATCAGATCCCGACCATGCATCAACTAAAGTTTATAAAAATCCTAACTACTTTGTTTATTGAATGGGTTCAACTTTTATTAATGCCTTAGCATTTCACTTGTGATATGTTGATTTTAGATCTCAAAATATTCTTGTACGTTTTTCTTTATTCTATTAGCTATAATACATATATAGTAAGTCCGCAAGTGATAAATTTGAATTATTGTTTTTTTATTCATTAAATTTAAGGAATTGTAAGAATAAATATACTAATGGATCGAGCTTTCTAGTAGGTTTGAATTAATTAGTCTAATTAATCTGATTGGAAGCCTCTTATATATAACTTAGTTCTGAGACATTCTTTTATACATTTTTTATAGTTCAATGCAACGGCGGAACTAGCAATTGTGTCAAGGGGGGCCAACTTTTCTATTGTGTGACATATTTATGTAAAGAGTAATGCTAGATACAGTTTATGGTGTGCAAACTCTATGCATTCTTTTTTTTTAAAAAGAAAATGGGGTCTACTATTAAAAAAATATTTTGTCATATAGGTCCTAGTTTTACTAACTTTTTACAAAGGAAGTGTGCGGAACTTACACATCTTAGGAATGCAAACATCATCTCTCTTATGTAAATTCAAAAGTGATTGAAAAATTATAAAAACACAACTACAAATAGGGTGTAACCGGTTCGATTTTAGATAAAACTTAGGACCGAACCAGTATGTACTAGTTTTGCATTTTTTAAAACCAATTACGTACTGGTTACCCTCTTAAACTAATACTTCCAGTTTTACCTATTCCGATCCGGTTCAGTCCAGTTTTAATAAAAAGATAATTTGTCATAAAAAATCTATTTATAGGAAAAGAAAAACTGCTTTAAAAAATCTGTTTTATTAAAAATCTGCTATAAAAAAACTGTTTATAAAAATCTGCTTTATAGAACAATCTGTTATGTAAATGCCATTAAAAAATCTGCTTTATAGAAAATGAAATAGAAAAAAATTGCTTAATAGAAAATGAAAAAGAAAAAATCTGCTATAAATGCTATGAAAACTGAAAAGAAAATCTGAAATAAAAAAAAAATACTAATAGTATACTATAGCATTGATAGTGGTAGTATTAGTATACTATATATATCATTATTTCACATATAATTCTTTAGTATAACTAATACTATAGTAATTTATACAGTAATTTATATACTAATGTATATTGGTATCATTAATTTACGAATGTACTTATCAAAATAAATATATTGAGAATTTATTAGTCCATAAAATATTATTAATACATATATTTTATATTTAAAGTATATGATTAAATAAATGTTTATGTTTAAAATTAAAACTTTATATTAGCTTTATATAGGTTTCATACAACTTTATTCATCCTCATTGCAGCAATTGACCATTAAAAAAAACTTCTAAATTAGGATAAATAATAATCGTATTCACTGCTATTATAAATAAATACATTTGATTAGGATAGAAGACTTCCCTCTCTTTCTCCAACTATGTAAATTTTCGAGCCCAGAAATAATATGGACAACCAAATTTGAAAATCTGGTCAAGATGGATTTTTAATCCATAGGCATTCTGAACACATGCAGAACTTATATTTTACAACCTTTCGAACAAGCTAGTTTCGTGTCAGCCCAGCCAGCCCAAGCTACATGGCCCAGTACTTTACTTGATCTTTAGCTATTCCGATTGAAGGAATTTCTTTTCTGAGATTTTTCTTCTAATATTTTTACTTTCTTATATTTGAATTTCAAAAAATTTGCAATTAGGTACTTCGGTCAGGTGACATTACGTATACTTCCCGTTAGGAAATTAATGATAGGTTGCCAAGTCACATTAGTATGCCATTTGTCAACTTTCAATTGGCTGATGTAATATTGCTGTCGTGTCAGCCAATCAAAGACTGACACATGGTTTTTCCTTAGTTTTCTAATTGTAACTTTCTTAAAATTCAGATATCAATCTTGTAAAAGCGAACAAATGGATCTCAAATTACAAAAAGGTAAAAACCTAAATACTGATTCAAAAAAAAAAAAAGATGAAATCGGCTTTCATAGAATTTTGGGAGAATTGTGAGGTCTATAAAAATAGGATTAGATCAAAAAATAAAACTTTTTACAAGACAAGAAATTGGTCAATAGAAAATTTGAAATGAGGTTTTTCTTTTTAGAACTATTGTTTTCAAATAAAAATACATATTATCTCATGTTTGAGTTCGACAAAATTTTTAAAATTAAAATTAAAAAATCTTAGATATAGTCATAGAACATTATCCAATACTCTCTAACATCGGCCAAACGTGTCTATGTCGGATCCCTACTTTTTCCAGATCAATTTGACATTATTGACTGCAATTTCAATAAAGAAATCGCATCATTTTAATGTGATGTCGGTAGTTGGGTGCACAGCTTCATTTCTATCATCTTTTTTTTTTTTTGTAAAAGTAATTCTATAATATAAATATGCATGATACAATCATTTATGTATTCTTTCTTTATGCATGCCGAACACGTGATTTATTATTGGATGATATTAAATTTCGTATGTATTATTTTCTCCCTACCATATATAACATATATGATGTGCATTATTTTTTTTTTATCTATAGGTCCAATACAAAATTAATTTTAATGTGCTTGGATAATACCATATTTTGTTTTGACTATAGTATTATTTTGATGTATAATTTTTTGTACTTTTTATGTATTTAAAAAATATGGGTAGAAATTTTTTATAAATACTTGGGCGGCAAAGATATATTTGGGTTGTTGAATTTTGAAGATAGTATTAAAGTTTATAATTGTGTAGATTTGGGTTGAGATGAATTTTTTTACTGTCCTTTAAATTTAATTTGTACCAATTTATTTTGTTTATAATACAGTAAAAAATGTAGATAAAAAATAACTAAATGGTGATGGATAATACCACCTCATCATAATTGGATGAAAGTGGGAGAAGAGTATGATATGTAGAATTTTGCTATCATATTAGTTTTGCCTAATAAATAAATACTAATACTCTTACACAGACAAACCCGATTCCATAGACAGAAATACACATATTACAATGTCACATTTTTTTCTCTTCAAGATTTAAGAATATATGAGAAAAACTATATAAGAGGATGGCAGAATATACGCAAACAATACGACACATCAATATCTCCCAAAGTTTTATCAACTGAAGTCATTTTCAAGAACTTCTGAAACATCAAGATTCAAATCCCACTTCTAACAAAGTATAAACTTTCACTGTTGTCATTCATAAATCATATTGGAAAAGTTAGACAAGACGGTGTGGTGGGACATGAGTCGCGACTTTATAACCCGCACCACCACTACTACTAATCAGCATTTGTCTTTAAAAAAAGGTAGCATTTGTCTTTAAGAACTTTCACAAATCCCACTTAATTGTGAGAGTTTTCTGTCCGTTGATTTGAACTGGTAAATAATAACGCTGTCCGTGTAATCTATGTACATTGGGATATGCGATTTTGATTATTTTAAGATTAATGATGGGCTTCCGTCCTAATCCTGTTTATTTTTTTCATATTTTTTTAATATCTTTAAATAATTTTAAATATTACTTAGTACTTCCCGTTAGGAATTAATTAACGATAGGATTGCCAAGTCACATTAGTATGCCATGTGTCAACTTTCAATTGACTCACGTGAATATTGATGTCGTGTCAGCCAATCCGCATGGTTTTTAGTTTTCTAATTGCAAATTTCTTAAAATTCAGATATAAATTTTGTAAAAGCTAAGAAATGGGGTCTCAAATTACAAAAAGGTAAAAACCTAAATACTGATTTTACAATTAACTCTATTTTTTTTTTTTTTTACAAAATAAAAAAGATGAAATCGGCTTTCATAGAATTGTGAGAGAATTGTGAGGTCTATAAAAATAGGATTAGATCAAAAAATAAAACTTTTTACAAGAAATTGATCAATAGAAAATTTGAAATGAGGTTTCAAGAGAAACCTTTTTAGAACTATTTTATTCAAATAAAAATACAAATTATTTCATGTTTGAGGTCAACAAAAATTTTTAATTAGATATAGTCATAGAACATTATTCAATAGTCTTTTCCATTGGCCAAACGTGTCTATCATCGGATCCCTCTCTACTTTTTCCAGATCAATTTGGCATCAGTGACTGCAATTTCAATAAATCGCATATGGGTACCGTTTCAATATATTTCATTTTATCTTATCATTATAATTTTTTAAATTTTTATATAAAATATAATAAATAATTTAATTTTTTTAAATCTTAAAATAAAAAATATAATAAAAAATTATATTTAATAATATTTTATTTAACTTTCAATAAAACATATCATTTCCTTCAACTGCATGACCAAACGCTAACAAAACCTTAACGTGATGTCAGTGGTTGGGTGCCCAGCTTCATTCCACAATGGGGACAGATGATTTCTTGCACAGATTTGTACGTACATTATTCCTGTTTAGATAGTATACTACTATCTTAATGTATAATTTTGTGTACTTTTTATGTATTTAGAAAATATAGGTAGAAATTTTTTATAAATACTTGGGTGGCAAAGATATACTCGGGTTGTTCAATTTTGAAGATATTATTAAAGTTTATAAATCATGTGTAGATTTGAGATTCATACATTGATCTTGTTCAAGATGAATGCAACCATTTTATAGTTGTATAGATTTGGGTTGAGATTAATTTTTTTACGGTCCATTAAATTTGACTTGTACCAATTTATTTTGTTTACAATGCAGTAAAAAATGTAGATAAAAAATAACTAAATGGTGATGGATACTATATACCACCTTATGATAATTGGATGAACATGAAAGGATGAAAGTGGGAGAAGAGTGTGATATATAGAATTTTGCTACCATATTGGTTGTTGAAAATTATGAAAATTGTTGGAGTATAACTTCACATATTGAGAAAATGGAATTAAAGTCTAAAGAAGCATGTGTCAAAGTAGGAAAAGATGTAGAAAGTTAGTTATTTTTCTGTTATTGTATTTTATCTCTATAAATACATTCGGTACTTGTATCAATAAATCAAGTCAATTACATGAAAGTTTTCTTCTTCATCCTCTCTGCTTCTGTTTTGTATTCATCGAGTTCTATATTCAAGTTTTCATCAGAAAGTTAACATGGTATCAGATTGAAAACCATACTTGCTTCCGCTTATTTTCTTCTCTAAATCCTGCAATCTACATTACAAATTCTGCTCAAGAATTTTCTTGAGAATCCTATTTCAATTCTTGCCTTTTCTTGGTACAATGATAGAATCTTCACAATCTTCTCGTCCCTCTAATCCGTCAGATGATTCTTCTAGCCCATATTATCTTCATCCTAGTGATAATCTGGTTCTCTCTTGGTCTCAGAAATCTTTGTAGGAGACAATTACATTGCTTGGAGTCGTTCAATCACTATGGCTCTAACTGTCAAGAACAAGGTAGATTTCATTAATGGTTCGATTATTGCTCCTCCTACTAACCAGCGTATTAATCATACTGCTTGGCTCCGTGCCAATAATTTGGTACTTTCTTGGCTCATGAATTCTATTTCTAAAGATATCAGAAATAGTTTGCTTTATGTAGCATCTGCTGTAGATCTTTGGAATGAGTTAAAAACAAGATATTTGAGAAGCGATGGCCCAAGAGTTTTTCATCTTGAAAAATCTCTAAGTTCCATAACTTAGGGTTCTTCATCAATCACTGAATACTTCAGTGCTTTCAAAACCTTATGGGATGAGTATGTTAGCTACAGGTCATTCCCAACTTGCACCTGTGGAAAGATGGCATCATGCACATGCAATCTTTTTTATTTCTTACTACTTCGACAGCAATCTGACTATGTGTTAAAGTTCTTGGTTGGGTTAAATGATTCATTTGCTTCAGTTAGGAGTCAATTACTTCTTGTTTTCCCATTACCAAGCATGGCTAAAGCCTTTTCTTTATTGCTTCAAGAGGAAAGTCAAAGACAGCTAACAAATTCTGTATGCCATGAAACCCATGCCTTGTTAGTCAAACAGAATACTCAACCATTTGTTCAGTCAAAGTTCTCCAAAGACAAGCAGAAGAAGTCTTCTTTGTACTGTACTCACTGTGGATATAATGGACATACAGTGGAAAAATGTTTCCAACTTCATGGATATCCTCCTGGTTGGACTGGACCTAAAGGAAAGCGAAATCCTCCTACTGTCCATGCTGCCATTTCAACTGGAGAGGTCTACATTCAAAATAGTAATGAGAATCAAAAGTTTTCTTTAACTTCTGAGGAATTTACTAAACTACTAGCACTTGCAAATTCAAATCCATCACCTACACCAGCTGTGAATCTTGTTACTTCCCAATTCTCTGGTAAATTACCACATTCTTGTTATTCAGTTTCTTCAAATTCACAGTATAGTTTTTCTTGAATCTTGGATACTAGTGCAACAGATCACATGATCTGTTCACCTCTCTTATATTCTTCTACAGCTAAGCAAATTAATACTTCCATTAATCTACCTAATGGCAACTCTGTCCTAGCCACTCATATTGGTATTGTCTGTCTTTCAAACACATTATTTCTGCATAATGTGCTGTGTGTTCCAAGTTTTTCCTTCAATTTGTTATCTGTTTCCAAACTAACAAAAGAATCTAATCTCTCTGTATCTTTTTTTTATTCTTACTGCCTTTTACAGGACCAATCAACAAAGAAGATGATTGGGATTGCATTTGAGAAGTATGGACTTTACCACTTATCTCAAACTACCTCAAAAGAGACTACCTGCAATCAACCCCAGTTTAATTCTTCACCATTTGTTTCAGCCATTACTCAAAATCAATTAGATCTTTGGCACTACAGATTAGGTCATGTTTCTAATTCAAGACTACCTTCTCTTAGAGAATTAGAATCATCCATAACTTTTGATTCCACAAATGTTTGTGATATATGTCATTTAGCAAAGCAAAGAAAGCTTTCTTTCCCTGTATCCCAAAGTACTTCAAATAAAATGTTTGATTTGATTCATTGTGACATATGGGGTCCGTTTGGTATTATTTCATACTCTGGTTACAAATTCTTTCTCACTATAGTTGATGACTTCACACGATGCACTTGGGTTTATATACTCAAAGCAAAATCTGAAGTCCCTTCTATACTTAAAAGTTTCTATAAAATGGTAGAAACACAATTTAGTGTTTCTATAAAAATATTAAGGTCAGAGAATGGACCAGAATTTTTTTTAACTCAATTCTATAATGATCATGGCATTATACATCAAAGAAGTTGTGTGGAAACTCCACAACAAAATGGAGTTGTGGAGAGGAAGCATCAACACTTATTAAATACTGCCAGAGCCTTAATGTTTCAAGCAAACATACCTTTAACTTTTTGGAGTGATTGTGTGTTGACTGCTGCACATATCATAAACAGAATTCCCACCCCCTTCTAAAAAATAAAACACCATTTGAAATGCTTTTTAACAAAACACCTAATCTCTCCCATCTCAAAGTTTTTGGTTGTCTTTGCTTTGCTTCAACACTTACAAATCACAGACATAAATTTGATCCAAGAGCCACAAAATGCATTTTCTTAGGTTACCCTTCTGATATAAAAGGCTATAAGCTAATGGACCTTAATACAAACAAGATATTCATCTCGAGAAATGTAATTTTCTGTGAAAACAGTTTCCCTTTTAAAGCCCTTCCACCTATTTCATATTCTGAGACACACTCCTTCCTATTTCCTCCAACTAACTCTACTTCAGATTTCTCTTATGATCAAATCAGAAAAGATCAAGATTCTCATTCTCTCATTCAAACAGATCAGACTCTATCTTCTAATGAACCAATTTTACATACTGGTTCATCTTCTTTTCCTAATGCTCAGGATTTTTCTATTAACAATCAATCCTACCAATCTGTCTCAAACACACAGCAACTCAGAAAATCTTCAAGAATTAAACAACCACCAGTTTTCTTGCAGGACTATTATTGTGGTAATGCTTCTACTATTTCAAGTGCAAATCAATCATCTGCTTCTACTAGTTGTTCTGTTAATTCAGGTAATCTCTATCCTATTTCTGATTTTCTCTCTATCAATCAACTATCCACATCTCATAAAGCCTTTCTAGCATCCATTTCAGCCTCTCAAGAACCCAAAACCTACAAACAAGCTGTCAAAGTACTTGAATGGCAAGTTGCCATGCAAAATGAAATAAATGCTTTAGAGTTAAATAAAACTTGGGAACTTGTTACTCTTCCTAAAAACAAACAGACCATAGGTTGCAAATGGGTATTTCGAATTAAGTACAAAGCAGATGGCACTATAGAAAGGCACAAGGCTAGATTAGTAGCTAAAGGCTATAATCAACAAGAAGGCTTAGACTTCTTTGACACATTTTCTCCAGTAGCCAAGATCACATCTATAAGGTTGATTCTAGCTATAGCAGCAATTAAAAATTGGCATATTCACCAACTAGATGTGAATAATATTTTTTTACATGGTGACTTACATGAAGAGGTATATATGGAATTGCCCCCTGGATTGGCTGCCAAAGGAGAAAACAAAGTTTGTAAACTTCTCAAGAGCCTTTATGGTCTAAAACAGGCCTCTAGACAATGGTTTGCAAAACTGTCGACTGCTCTACTTAATTATGGCTTCACTCAAGGAAATTCAGATTGCTCTTTGTTTATTAAGAAATCTTAATCTTCTTTTATAGCACTCCTAGTCTATGTAGATGATGTTCTACTGGCTAGTGACAGTTTACTAGAGATCGAATTGCTCAAAAATTTCTTACACGACAAGTTCACAATTAAAGATTTGGGGGAACTCAAATACTTCCTTGGCTTGGAAGTGGCGAGGTCTAAAAATGGCATATCTATTTGTCAAAGAAAGTATGCCGTAGGCATACTTGAAGACACTAGAATTCTTGGTGCTAAGCCTGCTGCCTTCCCAATGGAGTCGAATCTTAAACTTACTGCAACAGATTCTGATCTCTATGAAGATCCTTCAACTTATAGAAGGATGGTTGGAAGATTATTGTACCTAACAATCACTAGACCTGACCTTGCATATTCAATTCAAGTTCTGAGTCAATTTCTTGCCAAACCAGCTGTTAGTCATTACCAAGCAGCTATTAGAGTACTCAGATATCTAAAAGCTATACCTGGACAAGGTCTATTCTTCTCCTCTTCATCAGAATTGTAGCTAAAGGCCTTCTCAGATAGTGATTGGGCAGGGTGTGTTGATACTAGGAGTGTAACAGGTTTTGCTATTTTTCTAGGCAACTCTTTAATCTCATGGAAAAGTAAAAAGCAGGCTACCATTAGCAAGTCTTCTGAAGAAGCAGAATAGAGAGCCCTTGCTTCAACAACATGTGAGATCCAGTGGCTCCTCTATGCCTTGCAAGACTTAAACATCAGCCACCAACAACCAACACTACTCTATACAGACAGCAAATCAGCATTATCCATTGCTACCAATCCAGTCCAGCATGAGAGGACAAAGCACATACAAATTGACTGTCATCTTGTTCGAGAGAAGCTTTAGCAAAACACCATCAAACTTTTCCACATTCCTTCATGATTGCAGCTGGCAGATATATTCACAAAGCCCCTAGGCTCCCTCCCTTTTCATCACACTCTTCGCAAGATGAACATCCTTAATATACATGTTCATCTTGAGGGGGGTGTTGGAGTATAGTTTCACAGATTGAGAAAATGGAATTAAAGTCTAAAGAAACACGTGTCAAAGTAGGAAAAGATGTAGAAAGTTAGTTATTTTTTTGTTATTGTATTTTATCTCTATAAATACATTATGTACTTGTATCAATAAATCAAGTTAATTACATGAAAGTTTTCTTCTTCATCCTCTCTGCTTCTGTTTTGTATTCATCGAGTTCTATATTCAAGTTTTCATCAGAAAGTTAACAAAAATCAAAATAAAAAATTATTTAAATAAAAAATAAATATGCATTAAAAATTAGATAAAAATTGACAAAAATAATATTTTATTATTAGATAGAGAATTTAGGGCTCACGGACTGAAAATTTTGGTCCATCATTTTTTTTGAACTAGCTCGGACTTTTAGCTATTGGTCCATAAATATTCTTTCCTCTTTTTTATTTTTTATAAAAAAAATTAATAAAATTAAAATTAAGTGAGCTCTTTAATGTGGATTATGTAACTAATTCCTTAAAAAAATAACTTATTATAATTATATTTATCAATTTATGATTTTAATAGTTACTAACTTACTAACTTAGTATTCATAATGACCTATATTAAAATTTTAACATTTTATATATGGTTAATAAATATTATTAATTTCATTGCCCGTAAATTGTCCATTCTAGTATGAAAATTAGGTATTTTAAAAAAAATTACATAATTACTTTAATTATGTGCAGATAGTGGAGTATGTATCTACATATAATAACATTATTCATCATATGATATATGAATTAATTGATAACATATTAACATTTTATATATGTTTAATGAATATTAAATAATTTCATTGTGTATATATATATATATATTGTATTCTTCATGCTTTCTTATAACTTAAGTATCTTAAAAAAATATATATTTACTTTAATTGGGTGTAGATAGTATAATATGTATCTACATACTATATTAATTAACTTATAGCATATATTATTTAATATTTTATATGGTCAATGATAATCTCTTAAATACAAATTACATAATTAACTTAACAATTATTATATAAAATACTATATTATATATTTTTTAAAATTTATATATATACATTCAGTCAGTCTCAGTTCGGTTAAAACAAATCACACCTTAAGACCAAATTGATTATCGAATTTTTCTGCATGTTGGGATCGAGATTGACCAATAAGACTATTGATCCGGTCCGGTCAATTTTTCCATTTCGGAATGATAGTCTTATAGCCCTAGATATAGTGAGATGACTAATCTAACAATGGAACCAAATTTTGAGTGGGTAGTAAAAATAAAAATGGTATATTAGCTAAATTTTGTCTAAAGTTTTGCTTAAATGAATGCTAATGTTCATACGCAGACAAACCCGATTCCATAGACAAAAATACACATTTTATAATGTCACATTTTTTCTCTTCAAGATTTAAGAATATATGAGAAAAACTAAGAGGATGGGAGAATATATATATACGTAAACAATACGACACATCAATATTTCCAAATTAAAATTTTATCAACTGAAGTAATTTTCAATATACTTCTGAAACATCAAGATTCAAATCCCACTTCTAATAAAGTATGAACTTTCAGTATTGTCTTTCATAAATTATAATGGAAAATTTAGATCACAAGACGGTGGCGTCACATGAGTCACGACATTATAGTTCGAGCAATGCTGCACAATTTTTTTAATTTTTATATATTATATTTTTTAAAAATTTTAAATTTTTAATATATATATTTTAAATTTATTTTTTAAAAATTAATTCAAATATTCTATTCATTATATATATTTAATATTTGATAAAAAATAATAAAAATTAAAAAATTATATAGTATGTAAAAATTATATAAATAGTAAAAAGTTGCTACACGACATTACTCTTTTTCTTATAACTCACTACTCAACTCATCAGCATTTGTCTTTACGAAAAAGAAAAAGAAATAGAGAGAGCTTTCGGCCCGTTGATTTGAACTGGTAAATGATAACGCTGTCTAATCGGTTCTTATGTGCATTGGGATATGTGAGTTCGATTATTTTAATAGTTATATCGGGTACAAATCTTAAATGTGTTTGTTTTTTTCAAAAACGGGCATCTCATTTTTTAAATGATTTTTTATTTTTTTATTTATTTTTTTACATTTTTTCTCAGAGAGATCTACTTTTTTTTATAAACAGTTTGTATGGGATTTATGAATTTTAGATTTGTGTATATCATTTTTCTTATTTTAAGGAGAACTTATAAACGAGAGTGTTATAATTAAGGATTATTTCTGAAACGAGACTTCCAATGCAATCTTTCTCCTTTTAAGATTCGGTTTGTCTCTCAATCAATCTTGTATCATTTCAATGTTATAATTTTTATAAATTTTAATAAATAATTTAAAATTTTAAAAATTTAATAATATTAAAAAATAATATTTTATTTAATTTTTAATTTTTATTTTCAACTCGTTTTCCGAACATAATCTAAATTGTCACTTAGAATGCAAAGAGGTGTTATGTATCATGTACGTTTAATAAAAATAAATTTGTAAATTGTTGATACAATGTGTTAAATTTAAAAATAAATTTATACTATATTATGATAGTTTATAAATTCATTTTTATAAAAAAAAAATCATCAATCTAACATTTCTTTTAATGTAATATCGATGTTACTCTTTTTAAATAAAATTTTAATTTGGGATGACAACTCGAAGGGTAAAAATATAATATTATAAAATTAAGACAACAAAAAATAATTAGGTAGTCGAGTCATAAGGTATTTTAGTATATTCTTTTATGCCGTAGACCATATTAAGATAATCCCAAAATATTATTTTAATTTCATTCTTTCTTCTAATTCCTTCTAAATTAATAATATTTCGTGCGTTTAATCTCGATCGATGTGACAAGGCATGTGGCCCATATTATGAATTTTGAGTTTTGTCGTATCATTGAACATAATGCAGAACATTCACGTTAGGGCTAAGATATCTTAGATATGTCACGTGGCTCATATTCCCAACAAGTGATCCATATATATTCCAGTAGTTCTATGTTAGTGAGATGATAGGCCATGTCATGATTTACAATAATGTAGTCTTCTTCCTTGCTACATACGTCGATCGGGCCGCCCGGGGCGCATTCATCACTCTCTTTGTATATATATATATATATATAACTGCTAGCTGGAACTTTTTATTTTTTTCCTCTTATTGAATATATTATCTTATCAAGAAATAATATAATATATAGAACAATATGGCAAGAACAGCGGGTCCACACGTTCATTCATCAGGAGATTTATCATATCTTTTTTTGGTGTCTTTTTTAATAATTATCGCTTTCCATTTTTGAAAAGCTAGCTCAGGGGAATGGATCTTATCTTCACGTGTTTTTCACCGACGAAATCTGGGTTGTTTTGTGATATTATCCTTGGGGGCGGGAAAAAGATTATTAACCTTCAAGTCTTGGGGCTGCGAAGTGTCAAATTTTAGACAACTTGTTTGCTGTTTTTCTGATCATGTAAGAGACAGTAATGTCCATGCATGCTAGCTTCTGTCAAGCTTGGCCTGTTCGAGAGATCTGGCAAGTAGGTTTGTGCATGCATGCTTGCATGCACAGATATATATATATATATATATATATATATATATATATATATATATATATATATATATATATAATGAGATCATTTACGTAGAAGTTCATTAAACCGATCTTGTTCATTGAGTTAATAAAAAGATGCTGTGAAAAAGAATGTTGATTGTGATGGGTAAAACCTAAAATACAGCTTGTAAATGTAAATAATTGGATGGTCATTGAATTTAATTAGATTGAACTTCATTAGAGCACTGGTAATGGCTTTTTTATCTTCATCTTCATCTTCAAATTTGAAGAATCTGTCTTTAAAAAGGTCTGCATTGACTTCTTCATCTTTATATTTTTACATAACTATAAATAGTCATTTTTCAAATATAAAGAAGTACTGTTTATTATTCAAATATTATTTTATTATTTTTTTCTCTCTCATACACATTAAAATTAACTTTGTAAAATTTATATTAAAATAATTTTGATACATAAAATTTGTATTAAGTTGATAATATAAAAGTGGATACTAATTATAAAATATATATAAAAAATAATTTTAGAAAAAAAATAAAAAATAAAAAAATAATAATATTTTATTATTATTTGATTTAAATTTACATAAATTAATATAGAAATTATTCTTCAAATACAAAATTATTTTTTAAAAAAGATGATTTTAAATGCTTATGTATAGTAATTGGATGGAACTATCAGACAATAGCAATAGGAAAGACAACCGTAATCGATTGTCTCTGGGGCTGAAAACATGGTCCCCATTTTTTTGGATCGGCCCCGCATTTATTTCAAAAATTCTACTCAACCTCCTACTATTCACACCACACTCCACACTCCATCTTTTTTTTTAATTTTTTTTATCAAATATATTTTTATATGAATAGTAAATAAAAAATTATAAATAGTTTAAAAAAAAATAAATTCAAAAAAAAATTTTAAAAAATATTAAAAAATATAGAGAATAGAGTGTGAAAAAGATGAATAGCCATTTATTTATCACGGCTGTATGTATATTACAGGACCTGTCTTTTTAAAAGGATATTTTATTTTCAATTAATTAAAAATTTTGAATGGTCATAAATTGGCCCCGGTTCTGCGCTAGCTGTGATTGATGGACGTATGGTGTTCAGGGCACTGCCTTTATTGCTAATGCGGAAGATCGATGCAGCCGAACTGAACTTTTGTCTGGCTGGGACCTATGGCTGTCTGTATATTACAGGAGGATAAAGATAGCTTTACATTTAATTATTCAGTTATTTTTTTTATTCGAATTTGGATTGAAAATATGAAAAAAAAATGATATTTTGTATAATTTTTTTTTAAAAAATTAATCAATTAATATAATCATGTAATTTAATTAAAAATAAATTTAATTTTATAAAATTTGTTTTTTTTTAATTTTATATAAAATTAAATACATTTTACATTAACTTACATGATTATTTTGATTTTTTTAAAATTATATAAAAAAATATTCTGAAATTTTTAATACCTATTAATAGCAAAACCAAAAATAGCTATAATAAAGCAGTACTAAAAAGAAAGGTAAAGTATCATTACCCATGACCTGTCTTTTGAATTGACATATATTTATTTTTATTTTTTATTCTTTCAAGTTAAATATATACAAAATAAAATTAAAAAATTATATATGATATAAGTTGTGAGGATGAAAAGTATAATTTTTTATTATATATAATATGAAAACCAATAGGTTCAACTATGTCAATTTTTACGGCTTCAATTTTCAAGTTGCAAAATAAGATTTAGATCTAATTTTTTAATCTAATTTTATGTTACTTAACTATTATAATTTTTTTAAACATTCAATTAAAATAAAATAGGTCCTGCGTCCAATACTACTACTTTACCTTTTTCTTTATTATTGATCCATCATCATCGAATGGCCGCTGGCTTCGAATATTGCATGCATGCATAATTTGCCTTTTTCTTAGAGATGGGTCTCGATAAGGATGGTTTTTTATTTTTTGTCATTCATTTTTGCATTTTTTTAAAATATTTTTGTAAAAAATTATTTACAATATTATTAAAAAATTATTTTCTTACTTATTGAGATTTCGTTTGGATCCCCAACTCATCTCAACTCATTATTATACATTTTTTAAATTTCAATACAAAATATAATAAACAATTTAATTTTTTTAAATTTTTAAATAATTTTAATATTAAAAAATAATATTTTAACAATATTTTATCATTTTAACTCAACTCAACTTAACTCACTTCAACATCAAACCCACCCTTAAGTGTAAAAAAAAAAAAAAAATTACCGGCATCCAATTAACCGCATCCAACTGTCGGTGAGAGTAACTTTTTCCTTTTCCTTCTTGCTATTGATTATTTGTCAGGGCTTCAAGCGTACTAATTAAAAGATAATTTATATAAAATTTTAAACAAGTTCTAATTCCGTATGTCAAATCTGATGCTACGGTATATCATTACAAAATATCATTATTTTAATACAAAATATCGCTTTCTCTTTCATTTACAACAAGATTTTACGATGACTTTTTCTAGATCACCATACGTGGCCTACTGCTACAAATATATATATCTTTTTTATATGAGAGAATCTGATGCTTGATTTACAGTAAAAAATAAAGAATTATCAATTTAAAAAGAATAGTATATTCATACAACATATTTTATAATTTATTTTATAATATATATTTTAAAATAAATATATTTTATAAAATAATGTTATGTTAATAAAATATTTTATTAAATTATCATTTATTTTAAAATATAATTATATAATATATGATAAAAAATAATGCGTGTTTATCGTTTTTCATTAAAAGAGCCTTGACGGCCTAATGCTTCATTCATTTTGGCAATATGGGAAAGTAATCCATGTCTGAATCAACCATTCTACTACAGTGCCCACCATGTGGAACACGTTGAAACTAACGTCCAGAAATAGTTATCCAGCGGGGGACCGATGGACATTAGTTAATTAATGAAAAAAAATCTATACATCATCTATTTTTTTATTATATTTTCATCATTTTATAATATAATATTAAATAATATATTTACAAATAAAATATAATAAATAATTTTTAATTATTTAATAATACATTATAAAATGATAAGAAGATGATAAGAATTTAAATAATGAGTAAAATTACTCTTAATTAATTGTCATTATCTAATGATCATCTACACATGTGCAAAGAAAGGAAAGACAAATATATATGGACGTATTTTCCCTTTATAAAATCTTGTCTACGTCTATATACATATCAGCTTGTATATTAAATTGGAAATATCAATTTGAATCTATATATATATATTAAAATATCATTGTCCAATCATCTATTATAATGGATATATATTTATAAAATTATGGACGATAATACATGACACAATTTATAAACTCGACAAAATCACAATACGAAAAAAAATATATTTAAGTTTGATATAAATTGATTTGGATGAAAATAGTTAATTAAATTTCAGACCTTGATCAGGCAGTGAACAGAGCTCATATTAATTGCACAGCTTAAAAGTTCGTGATGATTCCACTGATCACTTCCATCGAGAGAGAGTTGTCGGCCTCGTGTCAAAAAAGAAAAACAATAAAAAACCAAGACAAAATTAGCTGATGGGCTCACATGGGTTCAATGTTATATTAACGATGTAAATGCAAAGTAGGGAGTAAAAAGTCATTCCAACTTGCCTCTGCTCCTCTATAAAAAGCCGAGTTAGTGACACTCACAATCACACCAAAACCCAATATGGCGATGAAAGGGTACATACTCATAGGCCTTCTAGTTCTTGTTTGCTCCTTCGCCAACACCATCAATGCCATTGCTATCACTCCCAGTTACGGCATTTCTACACTCAACAGGACCAGTTTTCCCAAAGGTTTCACTTTTGGTGCAGGATCAGCTGACTATCAGGTAAGCCCCAGGTTTTCTACGTACATCCATGTGTTTATATCTTACATATTTTGAGTTTTAATACGTTCATAAAATAAGTTCTGCAAATACGTGCATGCCCCAATAAGTGTTTGAATTCTAGGTTGAAGGTGCAACGCCGTTTCATGATGGCAAAGGAGGAAGTATGTGGGATTATTACAGCCACAAATACCCAGGTCTCTGATCTCTCTCTCTCTCTCCCTCCCTCTCTATCTATATATATATTACGTACTAAGCGTCGTCCTTGAATATATAAGTTTATCTATATCTATCGTCTCAAGAATGAGAAAATTATTCTTTCACATGACATGAAGACGAAAAACTGAGAACGTACTGCTATTTTCAGAAGAAAAAAAAAAATTGACATTCTGGCGAGTTTTGAATTAAAAAAAAGCCTTTAATACATCTCATCTAATCTAATCTAATCATTATCATTTTTTTAAATTTTTTTTTATATAAAATATAATAAATATTATTAATTTGATTTGTTCGAAACTGTAGAGAAAATAGCGGATGGCAGTAATGGAGATGTAGCTAGTGAACAATATCATCGCTTCAAGGTACGCGTATCCTTTTCTTTACCCGTTTTGTGGATAAATAAGAGGAGTAAATTAAAGGTATATACCACATAAGAAAAATAAATAAATATTGATGAGGTACCATTTTCGTTCCGCTTCCATTCTATTATGATGAGCTAGCTAGCTTTGTGATCAAGTCATAAAACTAAAACTAAATAATTATTATTTTAAAGAAATGTTATCTGACAAAGTGTAAAAAAAAAAAGGAAGGAAAAATCTCGTTAGAAAATAATTAAAAAACATTGTCATTTTTGGAAATTTTAGGAGGACTTTGGGCTTCTGAAGGATATGAATGCAGATGCATACAGATTCTCAATCGCATGGACAAGACTGATACCAAGTAATTAATTACATGCTTTTCTGCATCAATGATATATATATCTCTAGCAATTAATTTCCGATGCCTATATATATTCATTGTCTATTTTTTTAAAGCTTTCGATATATACTCGTAAGTCATACGTACTATTCGTTTGCGTTCAATTTTCAGCCGGAAAGATTAGTGATGGTGTGAACCAGAAAGGAATCGACCACTACAACGAGGTCATCGATGACCTCCTAGCCAAAGGTACTCATGGACGTCCACATTAACATATCATCATAGACTAATAATGAGGTGGTCATGTCGACCCGTAAGTAATTCACTTAGAATTATTGAAATGCAGGTCTTACGCCCTATGTGACAATCTTCCACTGGCACGTCCCAATGGCCATAGATCATGAGTATGGCGGTTTCTTAAGTCAACGCATTTTGTAAGTGATGACTAATTAACGACCGTATCACCAATATTCCATATATAGAAATGGGCAATTCTAATATATCCGTGCATGCGTTCGTAATTTTTAGGGAAGACTTCAAGGACTACGCAGAGCTTTGCTTCAAGAAGTTTGGTGATAGGGTAAAGCATTGGACCACCGTAAACGAGCCTCATATGTTCACCATGGGTGGATATGCAGCAGGGGTTTTAGCACCTTTTAGGTGTTCGAGCT
This sequence comes from Cyclocarya paliurus, assembly GCA_029856935.1. NCBI lineage: Eukaryota > Viridiplantae > Streptophyta > Magnoliopsida > Fagales > Juglandaceae > Cyclocarya > Cyclocarya paliurus. Next base: position 1,742,749 of record CM056956.1, read on the forward strand.
GGCAAAACATGAATTGCACCGGTGGAGATTCAGCGACGGAGCCATATACCGTCGCCCACAATCTGCTTCTTGCTCATTCAGTTGTTGCAAACTTGTATAAGACCAAATATCAGGTTCCAATACTAGTATATCTTTACCAAAGTTGAAGTTTACACCAACAAAAAAAAAAAATATATATATATATATATATGCCTTTGTCGTATGGACGTTGTGTTGACTTAAACTAGACTAGCCATGGCCTGATTAACCAAATCACGTCCATTATGTTCAGGCAACGCAAAAAGGTGTTATAGGGATAACAGTTGATTTGGATTGGATGGTTCCGTATTCTGAATCGGTGAAAGACCGTGCTGCCGCGTTACGTGCCATTGATTTTAGATTTGGATGGTACGTTTTTCTTTAATTAGTTTTTTTCCATGGTCACACCAGTTTTTGTTTTTAAATTATAGGCCGACGATTACATCGTAATTCATATCTTGATGATCTCAATTTGTGGATGGTTTTATATTTTGTTGCAGGTTCATGGACCCCTTGACAAAGGGTCGCTATCCCCTCAGCATGCGCACTCACGTACGTGGAAACCGATTACCCATGTTCACTCCAGAGCAATCGAAGCTGTTGATTGGATCATACGACTTTATCGGATTAAACTACTATACTGCCAATTATGTTCGTGATGTACCTGAAGATAAGTCTCTGAACAAAAGCTACTTGACAGATCCTCTTGTTGAAAAGACAGGTACGTACAAATTCAACAGTACTCGTACAGCTAGCATTGATCGATATATACGTTTGCCTTATGCATAGGGATTTATATTGAATATTAACTACATCTTTTTTTGTTTGGCTGTGCATGGCAGGTGAGCGCGACGGGGTCCTCATTGGTCCACAGGTAATAATTATAAGTAAATTAATAGCTATATATTTTCTATCCACCTTACCATCAGTACATGATGACAAAAGAAACCGTCTTGGGCAAATTTTTATGTAGTGATCAGTTCATTTTCTATAAATCTCAGGCTGCTTCGGATTGGCTCTATGTCTATCCTAGAGGAATTTACGATCTTCTTGTCTACACAAAATCCAAGTACGGTGATCCAGTAATTTACATCACCGAGAATGGTAATTTTCTCAACCTTTTTCAATTATTGTTGCATAAAGTCGATGATGAATTCTTGGATGTCCCATTTTATCTAAATAAGCTAAACTGTAAGCTTTTATTAGGAATCAATGAGCACAATAATGCCTCAATACCTCTTAAGGAAGCTCTTGTGGACACCCACAGAATCGATTATCATTATAGGCACCTTGCGTATATTCATAAGGCTATTGGGTACGTGCTTAATTCATACAACTCTCTCTCTCTCTCTCTCTATGTATGATCTATGACCTTTAATTCATTTTTTTTTCCTTGGAATAGGGAGGGCGTGAAAGTTAAAGGATACTTTGCTTGGTCTTTCTCGGACACCTTTGAATGGTTTTCTGGTTATACCATTCGGTTTGGCATCCACTTTATCGACTTTGAGAACGGATTGAAAAGACACCCTAAACTTTCAGCACAATGGTTCAGGAATTTCCTCAAGAAATAGAAATGGAGATTTTCGCATTAGGAACTGCCTATCAATAAATTGAGCATGTATCTCTCTTTGCTATGAGTATTGTACTTTTTGAGTAATGTAACTTTCTTTCTGTATGGGCTGAAACGCTTGCAGAATAATGAAGTGCTTTGCGGATGGTCTCCGCCTTTTATTATGCGTGGGTTGTTCAAATTTTTGCAATTTTTAGTGTGTTGAAATTTTAAAAACTATGCGGTTCGGAGGGTGAAAGTGTCTCATTTTATTTTATTATTATAATATTTTAAAATTTTTATTTAAAATATAATAAATAATTCAAAATTTTTAAATTGTAAAACAATAATAATATTAAAAAATAATATTTTAACAATATTTTATTTAATTTTTATTTAAAAGTCATCTCATCTGATTATCAATGATCGAAATAATTTCCCATAGTTGGAGATCAAAAGAAAAATTGGCGGATAATCTCCATGCCAAGCACTTTAATGCACTGCTTTAATAGTTGGAGACAAGTGTCGCATGGGAGAGGAGATGGGTGACATGTTGATGATCAGCATTCAACTATTTTTGATTGCCTTATTTAGATACCTGGGACTAGTATTAGATTTTTTTTTTTTAATTGTATAGATTTTTAAAAAATATAAAAATATAAAAAATCTTTAAATTAGTATTTTGTAAATATTACCTGGAATTTCATATTGTTATTGAAGCTTTTTAAATAGAGAATTATATTTGAAAATTTAAACAATTTAAAAAAGAAAAAAAAGAGGAATAAATTTGGACTCATATAACAAAAAAATAATATTTAATAATAATAAATCAATTTTTTAATAGTAGATGTTACTTTTTTGCCAAATACAAGGTGTGAAGCTTGGACGTCTAAAATTATATCTAACATTACTTTTCTAAATATTAGTGTGTGTTGACTCCACACGTGTGTGATGTGAAGGTATTGACAACAGGTTGAGTTGGGTTATTATGTGAACAAAATGAGGTTTTCTGAACAAATGCAGAACTTATTTACAACCTTTCGAACAAGTTTCGTGTCAGCCCAAACTACATGGCCCAGTACTTGATCTTTAGCTATTCGGATTGAAGGAATTTCTTTTCTGAGATTTTTCTTCTAATATTTTTACTTTCTTACAAGTCAAGTTCTCAATTTTCACAAAATTAATATTTGAATTTCAAAAAATTTGCAATTAGGTACTTCGGTCAAGTCACATTAGTATGCCATGTGTCAACTTTTAATTGATTGACGTGAATATTGATGTCGTGTCAGCCAATCCGCATGGCTTTTCCTTAGTTTTCTAATTGCAAATTTCTTAAAATTCAGATATAAATTTTGTAAAAGCTAAGAAATGGGGTCTCAAATTACAAAAAGGTAAAAACCTAAATAATGATTTCACAATTAACTCTTTTTTTTTTTTGACAAAAAAAAGAAGAAGAAGAAGATGAAAAAGGCTTTCATAGAATTGTGAGAGAATTGTGAGGTCTATAAAAATAGGATATTTGAGTTCGACAAAATTTTTATAATTAAAATAAAAAAATTTTACATATAATTACGTTTAGATGTTAAATTGAGTTTAATTAAATTAAATTTATAAATAATAATAAATTAAGTAATAAAAAGAGTTGTATATATTTATCTAAATTAAATTTAAAATATATTTAAATATTAAAATAAATTTAGATATATTTATATAAAATTATAAATATAATTTATAATTAAAACCATGCTACAGCGTTCCATTCTTTCACATTTATGTAAAGCCATAAATGAAAACACGAAAATCGAGAGATGGAACGAAGAAACCGAGATATGGAAAATGAAACAATAGAAAAGGTAAGCTTGTTTGTCAGTGTAGGGCCCAAAAATGTCGAAGGCACTCCAAAAATAGAACATTATTCAATAGTCTCAAACATTATCCAATACTGTGTAACATCGGCCAAACGTGTCTATATCGGATCCCTCTCTACTTTTTTCAGATCAATTTGAATTATTGACTGCAATTTCAATAAAAGACATCGCATGATTTAATGTGATGTCGGTGGTTGGGTGCACAGCTTCATTACACAATGGGCACATATGATTTCTTGCACAGATTTGTATAATCTTTTTTTTTTTTTTGTAAAAGTAATTCTATAAATATGGATGATACAATAATTTATGTATCTTTCTTTATGCATGCCGAACACGTGATTTATTATTGGATGATATTAAATTTCGTATGTATTATTTTCTCTCTACCATATATAACATATATGATGTGCATTATTTTTTTGACTATAGTATTATTTTGATGTATAATTTTTTGTACTTTTTATGTATTTAAAAAATATAGGTAGAAATTTTTTATAAATACTTGGGTGGCAAAGATATATTTGGGTTGTTGAATTTTGAAGATATTATTAAAGCTTATAATTGTGTAGATTTGGGTTGAGATGAATTTTTTTACTGTCCTTTAAATTTAATTTGTACCAATTTATTTTGTTTACAATGCAGTAAAAAATGTAGATAAAAAAATAACTAAACGGTGATGGATAATACCACCTCATTATAATTGGATGAAATGATGAAAGTGGGAGAAGAGTATGATATGTAGAATTTTGCTATCATATTTGTTGTTGAAAATTATGAAAATCAAAATAAAATATTATTTAAATAAAAATTAAATATGCATTAAAAATAGATAAAAATTGATAAAAATAATATTTTATTATTAAATAGAGAATTTAGAGGTGTAATTAGTCCGGTCTAGTCCGGGGGGTCACAAATTGAAAACTTTGATCCATTATTTTTTCCGAGCCAAACTAGACTTTTAGCTATTGGTCCATAAATATTTTTTTCTTTTTTTTTACAGAAAAATTAATGTAAAAAGATAATAAAATTAAAATTAAGTGAGCTCTTTAATATAGATTATGTAACAAATTCATTAAACAAATAATTAATTATAGTTATATTTATCAATTTATGATGTTAATAGTTACTAACTTACTAACTTAGTATTCATAATGGCCTATATTAAAATTTAACATTTTATATATGATTAATAAATATTAGTTAATTTCATTATCCATAGATTGTCCATGCTAATATGCAAATTAGGTATCTTAAAAAAAATACCTAATTACTTTAATTATGTGTAGATAGTGGAGTATGTATCTACATATAATAACGTTATTCATCATATGATATATTAGTTAATTGATAGCATATTAATATTCTATATATGATTAATGATATTAAATAATTTCATTACATATATATTGTATTCTTCATGCTTACTTACAACTTAAGTATCTTCAAAAAAAATACCTAATTACTTTAATTGGGTGTATATAGTATAGTATGTATCTACATACTATATTAATTAACTGATAGCATATATTATTTAATATGTTATATGATCAATGGTAATCCCTTAATTGAGTGAAAATTACATAATTAATTTAACAACTATTATATAAAATAATATATTATATATTTTTTATATTTTATTTATATACACATTCAATCGGTCTAAGTTTGGTTAAAAAAAAAATACACATTGGAACCGGACCGAATTATTGAATTTTTCTACATGTTGGGACCAAGACCAACCAATTATAAGACTATTGATTAGGTCTAGTCGATTTTTCCAGTTTGGACCAATAGTCTTACCGTTCTAAATAGAGTGAAATGACTAATCTAATGAAGAATCCAAATTTTGAGTGGGTAGTAAAAAAAAAAATGATATATTAGCTAAATTTTGTCTAAAGTTTTGCCTAATAAATAAATACTAATGCTCTTACACAGACAAACCCGATTCCATAGACAGAAATACACATATTACAATGTCACATTTTTTTCTCTTCAAGATTTAAGAATATATGAGAAAAACTATATAAGAGGATGGCAGAATATACGCAAACAATACGACACATCAATATCTCCCAAAGTTTTATCAACTGAAGTCATTTTCAATAACTTCTGAAACATCAAGATTCAAATCCCACTTCTAACAAAGTATAAACTTTCACTGTTGTCATTCATAAATCATATTGGAAAAGTTAGACAAGACGGTGTGGTGGGACATGAGTCGCGACTTTATAACCCGCACCACCACTACTACTAATCAGCATTTGTCTTTACAAAAATGTGGGATTTGTGAAAGTTCATACTTAATTTTCACTAATCCCACTAATTGTGAGAGTTTTCTGTCCGTTGATTTGAACTGGTAAATAATAACGCTGTCTGTCTAATCTATGTACATTGGGATATGTGATTTTGATTATTTTAAGATTAATGATAGGCTTCCGTCCTAATCCTGTTTATTTTTTTTCATATTTTTTTAGTATCTTTAAACAATTTTAAAAAATAAAAAAAATAACAATAAACTAATATTCACTTTTATAGTTAGTAATTAAAAAAAATTAAATCTAAGATCAGTAATCAAAATAAGAGGATATACTAACATTATTCTTATTTTAATAATAATGTTGTGTATAAATCTTAAATGAGTTAGCTTTTCTTTATTATTTAAAAAATACGGATCTCATAAAAAAAAGTAATTTCTTTTTAGAAGGATCTACTTTTTTTTTCTAAACAGTTTACGCAGGATTTATGAATTTGAGATTTGAGATTTGTACATTTTATTTCTTTTATTTTAAGTAGTACGTATCAACGAGAGTGTTAAAAAGACTATTTCTAATAAAACGAGACTTCCAATGCATTATTTCTCATTTTAAGGCTCGGCTTAGAATGAGAGAGGCTCTTAATCTATTTCATCTCTTCTTAGTGTTATAATTTTTATAAATTTTTATATAAAATATAATAAATAATTTAATTTTTTAAAAATTTTAAAATAATTATAATTTTAAAAAATAATATTCTAATAATATTTTATTCAACTTTTAATTTTCATATCAACTCATTATCCAAAACAAACATAAATTGTTACTTAGAATGCAAAGAGGTGTTTTGTATCATGTAAGTTTAATAAAAATAAATTTATAAATTGTTGATACAATGTGTTAAATTTAAAAATAAATTTATAATATTTTATGATAGTTTATAAATTTATTTTTATACAAAAAATTTCGTCAATCTAACATTTCTTTTAATGTAATATCGATGTTATTCTTTTTAAATAAAATTTTAATTTTGATTGACAATTCAAAGGGTAAAAATATAATCTTATAAAATTAAGACAACTTGAAATAATTAGGTAGGTCAAGTCATAAGATACTTTGGTATATTCTTTTGTGCCGTGGACCATATTAAGATAATCCCAAGATATCATCATTTTAATTTCATTCTTTCTTCTAATTCCTTCTAAATTAATAAGATTTCAAGAGTTTAATCTCGATCGATGTGACTAGTCATGTGGCCAATATTATGAATTTTGAATTTTATCGTATCATTGAAATATAATGTAGAACATTCACGTTGGGGCTAAGATATCTTTGATATGGCACATGGCTCATATTCCCAACAAGTGATCCATATATATTCCATTAATTATATGTTACTCGGATAAGAGGCCATGACATGATTTACAATATTGTTGTCTTCTTCCTACGTACGTCGATCGGGCCGCCCGAGGCGCATTCATCATTCTCTTTGTATATATACATAACTGCATGCCTAGCTGGAACTTTTTATTTTTTTCCTCTGATTGAATATATTATCTTATCAAGAAATAATATAATATATATGGAACAATATGGCAAGAACAAGCGGGTCCACGAGTTCATTGATCACGAGATTTATCGTATCTTTTTTTCGTGTCTTTTCTAATCATTATGGTTTTGCATCATTTGAAAAGCTAGCTCAGGGGAATGGATCTCATCTACGTGTATTTTTCACCGACGAAACGTGGGTTGTTGTGTGATATCCTTGGGTCGGGAAAAAGAATATTATTAACCTTCAAGTCTTGGGGCTGTGAAGAGTCAAATTTAGATAACTTGTTTGCTGTTTTTCTGATGTAAGAGACATTAATGTCCATGCAGGCTTCTCTCAAGCTTGGCCTGATCTTGTCCAAAGATCTGGTTTTTCTGAGATCTTTTAACGTCTAGCTACTACGTTTATCCTACATTAGTGTCTAAAACTTCAAATGATTCCATTAGTTTGAATCCGTGATAATTGAGTTTTTTCCTTTGAAAGATCGATATTGTTGTAGCCATTTATAACTGGAGCATTGTTCGATTGTACGTGAGGGATCTAGCAAGTTGGTTTGTGCATGCATGCATGCATATATATATATATATATATATATATATATATATATACACACTAGCAATAGAGCAACGTCCAAGGGACGTTTGCCTAGCTTAGATTTTTTACAAAAATTATATCATTTTTTACAAAAGAAAAATGATTAATATGTAGCTACAAATTCCCGGTTGAAGTTTCGAGAACACATTAATTTTCAAAGCCCCTCTCATACCTAGGACTTTTGGGTATGGAGCCAGCGTCGAGTAGCCATAAAGTGAAGTTCTTTTCTTATCCTTAAAAAACTGAAGATAATGCTTTACATGTTTAGGCTCATCAGTCATCCACCTGGCAAAAACACAATATTCAATCTTCTAAGATCTGACCCAAATGCCACCGATCTTGGCATTTTCCTTGCTCTTTAATGATTGATGTAGAAAAAAAAGAGAGAAAAATAAAGAATATAAGACATTCAAAAAATTGAGACAAAGAGAACTAAGAGGTAGAGCTCAGAAAGACTATAACAAAATCCAACAACTTACAACCAAAAACCACCAATTCACTACCCACGGCCAAGGACTCCTTATTGGCATGGTTGAAACACTCATCGCAAGGCATTCTAGGCAGCGTCATCCATTTCTTTCTCACAGGAACAAACACTTCCCACCCTCTTGGATCATAAACTAAATATACCCAATGCTCCACAATCCCCAACTGCTTTCTCAACTCATATAAACACCCACTTTTAATTATACCATTAAACTTTGTATTAATAAAAGATAAGGATGTGTAATCTAATCTACTTGCCAGAGCAAGGTAATTTAATGCGACGTCATTAACAAGGCCCGGGAAAACGAATCACTTGGTCCAAATCGGGGTTGACTATCATTCACTCCTTCCCATGAACTCATGTCCGAAATAGCAGTCACCTCCCTCCTCCCCTCCACTTCCTCCTCATAATCCTAGCAAGCTTTGCTTGTTTTATTAAAAGCAAGAAATGAAGTCCGTGAAACAACCAATCCATGTTTCGCTACTCTTATTCAATAGGAGGGAAAAGAAAGGATGGAGAGCTCTGCTCCTTGAAGAAGAACTGTTGTCCAGTGTTAAACACGTTAAACAGAAGAGGAAACATAAGAGAGAGGGGGTCTGAGTTGAGGAAGATGCACAGGAAATTAGTTGCTACCACGCATTTTCACTAAAAAGACCAAAACGCCCTCAGTCAAAAGAACGAAATATAAGGAACTCAGAAGGCAAAAATGTACACACTCGAGACAAAAGTGGAAGAACAAGTATCAAACAAAAACAACTATTCATTACTGTTCATTTGCGTATAGCGGCTTTTAAGATATAAGAGCATTGGCATTGGCTTCATCAAAAGCCTAGCCAAATGTAAAATATGATGAATCTCATAAAAAAAGAGCTGTATTGGATTAGCCAAATACATAAATGTGAAGCTTTTAGCTACAGTAAATCTATGGATTTCTTTAAATTTGAAGGGCTACTATTCATTCATCAAATCTATTTTTTATTCACTTTTAATCTCCAAAAGTCTTTTCTATTCACATTTAATCTCCAACCATCTTATAATAATAATGTAAGAATCAAATTAAATTATTAATTAACATATGATTAGTGTGATTATAAAATATGAAAAAAAATAAAAAAATTATTATTAAAAAAATAATATTATATTATTATTTTGATGAATCCAATGACTAATCCAATATGGGATTATGGATAGGGAAGTTTTAAATATATGAAAAACATATACTTTTCATCAAAATTTAAAGATGAATTTGATGAATCCAATACTAGTACTCTAAGGGATATATCTATTTAGATCATTTATGTAAAAGTTTATTAAGGTGTGGTTTAGATAGTTAGATCATATGAGATGATTTAAAAAAAATAAAATTTAAATAAAATATTGTTAGAATATTATTTTAAGATAAATATTATTTTGAGTTTTAGATAGTTTTGTAATATTATTTTTGTTTTAAATGATAGTTGAAAGATGAGATCAGTTGGTTACTTTTGATTGATAGATGTATGGTGTTTGGAAAATACTAATATGTTGTCCAGCTTTGCTCCTTTATTTTGATTGTTCATATATTTTTTTTTTCTTAATTGTTTTTTATTTATTGATTAAAGAATTTATTTTTAATGTATTTACATATTTTTTAAAAATATATTTAAAAATATTTAAAAAATATAAAAACAAATATATATATATATATATATTTAAAATTTATACTAATAGGCACTGCATGCTTATATTTAAAGTCAAAATTGGGCGTCACACTACCATAACTCATGTTGTTCAGGGCACTGTATTTATTTCTCATGTCGATTGTCGGAGATCGATGCACCCGAAATGGACTTTGGTGTGGCTGGGACCTATTGCTGTATGTATATTACAGGACCTGTCTTTTGAACTGACATATATTTCAGGCTCAGTACTGGTTCGGCGGGCCAAATTAAAACTTCAAAAAAGCATGTGATATATATATTATATATTAATTAGTAGTAAATAGCTGTAGTATTATTATTGTTTTACAAGTTTAAAGGAAAATATTTTTTTAAGGGAAATGATAATTGCAGTTAAATATATAAGTATCTGTAATTATTTTATAAAATTTAAATAAATATGAAATTTATATAAAAAATTAATTTTATAATAATAAATTTTATTTTTTTTCAAAGTGACTATACAATATTTACGTTCTTTACGACTATATATAACATGATATGAAAATAATAAAATTGCTCTATTACGGTAGCAAAACCAATAGTACTTCAAAAGACACTGTACTCTTCTTCCGATTTTTATTTACCCCTTCTTATCCCGAAGTTTTGAACATGCGATAACTACAAAAGACACTCCAAATTTGGCTTCTTTATTTCAGAGCCTTATCCCTCATCTTATCACCAATATAATGTAGCGGGCCTACTTGCATGTATTGATCAACAAGCTGTTCCTTGACAAAACTTATATAAAATTATCATCACGTCAAGATAACATCAATTCGTTACATGATGAAAATATTGGTCATGTATTCCAACCATCTATAGCTAGCTGGCTACCAATATGCATGCAGCTAGGGCCTACATTAATTTATACAATAATTGTTTTCTGTGCATGAAAATAAATCCCTGTATATATATATATATACATTATCCTCTATATTATAGTTCCAATATTAAGTTGTAAGATGTAATATGCATGTGTATCAATCATTTTTCCATTGATCACATAATTACGTACCGCCCTAGAAGCTTGTTCCAAATTCCACATGGATCCAAACGACATTTCGGCCTTTCAATTTGCACGGGTTCCATGCAGCAATAATCTTTTTGTTTTTATAATGGACGGCTCGGCTACCGCTCCCAGTTCTTGCTGGGTAGTTTTATTTATTTATATGTATTTTTTTAATATTTAAAAAAAAAAAGAAGAAGATATTTTCTTAATTATTGAGTAAAATAAATAAATAAATAATAAAAATGAACAGTAGCTCCCAGTGGAAGAGTGGGTTTTTCCTTTTATAATATTGCTGACCCACACGTCTATCAATGTGATTGATTAAACCTGAAAGAAAGGAAATTAAAGTTGGGTCAACAACACAACTGTCGAGCCTTACAGCTCAATGCTATCCTAGTCATGTCAGATTAAACTAATAATGCAGATTGAGACCAAAATTAAAAAATTAAAGTACCCAATAAGTAATAATAATTAAAAATAAAAATTAAATTTTAAAATAGTCTATACACTTTGTCTTTTAAATATATTAAATATCTCTGTATTTAAATTTCTTTTACCACATAGTTTACAGTTTTTATCAAAGATCCAAACTTATTAATTAATTATTAATGCGGACAATGAGGAAATTATTTCGGACGTGGGGACTTGTTCATGTACTGAACAGATATGCAGGGAAATAATCTAATCAAGTACAGTAGTCATGATAAACAAAAAATCTTCGTAACTTCTTACTATTTATCTACATTCTACACTCTACTTTTTTTTAAAATTTTTTTTATCAAATTTTTTTTATATAAATAGTGAATAAAAAATTTGAAATATTTAAAAAAAAATTCAAAAAAAATATTAAAAAATATTAAAAGATGTGGAGTGTAGAGTGTTGATGAATAGTAAAAGGTTGTGTAGCAAAAACCACTATAAATATTAACAATTTGAAAGGCTAGCATTACTCCACGTATAAGCTGTAGGTACATTTAATGCTGCTTGTTTTTAAATTATTACTGATATTATTATTTGAAACATATAGAAGGCTCTTCTAATTCAGAGATTGCTAGGGTAATGGCCAAAATGGGAATCGCTTCAATTTGGTTTGGTATGGATGTTGAGCTGGTTGAGGTGATTTAAGTTTTTTATAAATAATAAGAAATTGAGATTTATTTAAAATGAGTTTAAATATATTTTAATGTTAAAATAAATTTAGATTTATTTAGGGAAAGTAAAAAAATGTTATAAATTCTACCCGTAAAGAATTGCTGTGTTGAAAAATATTGTAGACTCGCGTGTAAAAAAATTTTGAGTTGAGATGAATTTAGTAATTTAAGAATTGAGTATTTACATGTTAGACTTAATTTATAATTAGATTAAATTGAATTAATTTCAATTCAGTCTAAATTCCAAACAAGCCTTTACTCGTGGTAACTTCGATCCGGCAAACATCTTTGGAGTCTTATTTTCTTTAAAGATGATGCTACAAGGACCAATAATCAATCAATAAATTCAAATCGATAAGTGCAAATACACTTTTATTTTTTTGTCTTCTTTTTTTTAAAATCATTTTTCATATATCCTTAAAAAATTTTTAAAAATAAAAAAATATCAATTTATTAATATTCACTTTCTTAACAAATAAAAAAGAATTAAAATTAAAATAAAGAATCAATCGATCATTTTTATAAATTCAATCAACCTTTTCTTTCCGTAAAGGTGGAATCCATTCTCCTGTATTGCTCTTACGAATGCCTCCTTTCTCTTTATACAACAATGACCCTTTTATACTGTATGGAGCCAGCGTCGAGAATAGAATAGGATTGCGCGCGGACGGCCGGGCAGCTATCGATCCCTGTTCAATGGTGTGTAATCTATATATTGCACAGTTGCACTCACCCAATCTGTCAATAACAAATGGCTTCTAGTATTTTTTTTTTTTTAAAACAAGATAATTTTATTAAGACTTCGTTTGGTTTGCAAACTAAACTCATCTCATCTCATTCATCATTACAACTTTTTAAAATTTCAACACAAAATATAATAAACAATTTAATTTTTTCAAATTTTAAAATAATAATAATATTAAAAAATAATATTTTAATAATATTTTATCATTTAAACTTAACTCAACTTAACTCACTTCAACATACAAACGTATCCTAAATATAAACGAAAAAGATGATATACGAAGAAGAGTAGGTTCCCGACAATCGCTCTAAAGTAAAATAAAACAGTACAAAATAATGATAAATGGCTTCTAGGATTGCATGCATAATTGTCCTTTATCTTATTATTGATCTGTCACCATCAAAGGACGACTTTGGAATATTGCATGCATGCGTACTAAAAGACACTTTACATAAAAATATATATTAAATTGAGATATAATCTTTACAATTACGTCAAATCTGATGCTACAGTAAGTATATATACAAAATCAATAAATCTTTCCAACTTCTCAACATTCTACACTCCATCTTTTTAAAATTTTTTTTATTAAATAATTTTTATATGAATAGTAAATAAAAAATTTGAAATATTTAAAAAAAAATAAATTCAAAAAAAAATATTAAAAAATGTGGAGTGTGAAGTGTGGATGAATAGTAAGAAGTTGTGTAACAAAACCCATTTGTTACATTCATTTGGCAATATGGGAAAGTAATTTGAAAATAATTTATATTTGAATTAATCGATGTGGTACCACTACTGCATGCGCACACCATGTGGAACACGTTGAGACTAACGTCCAGTCAACAATTAACAGGTCGGGTTTTGTTACACAACTTCTTATTATTCATCTACACTTCACACTATACATTTTTTAATATTTTTGAATATTTTTTTAAAATTTGTTTTTGAATTTATTTTTTTAAAACTATTTCAAATTTTTTATTCACTATTCATATAAAAATTATTTAATAAAAAAAATTTTAAAAAAAGATGGAATGTGCAATATTAAGAGGTTGAAAAGATTTATTGTAACAGGCCAGCCGGGACCGATGCACGTTAGTTTATTGGCATTACCTAATCATCTACACGTGCCAAGACAGAAGGAAAAGACAAATATATCTGGACGTATTTTCCCTTTATAAAATCTTGGTTTAGGTTTACATATATACACATATAATATATATAGGTATTTATATTAATATAATTACATCTTTCGATCGAGTAGCGATGAATATCATTATTATATCTTTCGATCGGAAGAGAAGGAAAGCCAGCTCAGGCCAAAACACGTTTTCTTTTTTCCTTTTTCCTAAAGAATTTGTTTTAACTTTTTATTAACTGCAAGCATGCTGATGATCAGCCATACATTATATACACATTAATTATACTTGAAAAATCTAGAATTTCCAAGGGAATCCATTAGGCGCTATCTAGCTGGACCATTTATTTGAACATATATATATATATATATATATATATATATATGCTGAAGCTAGGAAATTATACATAGACGGTCTATGCATTACATGATTTAGAATCCCTTATACACTATAGTCTATAAATACACCGAAAACACAGGTGTCTTGAGTGGCTAAAAATAATTAGGACCAGTTTCCGGCATTTAGGCAGCCAAAAAAACAAACACAACATGCAGCACTTGCGACAATTCCAAATTGGGAGTCCCTCCACGGATCACATCAGTGTCAACCTTGATTCGAGAGCCTTCGAAACAATGTATTGAATACCATACCGGATGTCGTACCGGTCAAGATATTAGAACGAAATATTTCAGTATCGGTACTATTTCATGTACCGTTTCGAAATAATCGATATATAAATAAATTATACATATATATATAAATTATATTTCAAAATAATAGTTTATATATGAACAAATTATATATAAATACATAAATATATAAATTATAAATCGCTTAGTCTGAATTGGAAGTAAACAAATAAGCTTATAGTTTGAAAAAATAAAAAATAATAATAAATTAAGGGTCAAAATATCAGTTGGTAAACAGGCCAGTACGAGCTGAAATATCGGCCGGAACAGGTCGATACGACCGGTATTTTGGCCGGTACGAAAGACATGGTATACCTATATTGGATCGGTGGCCAGTATAGAAAATACCGGACGTACCGACCGGTATGGTACGAAATTAAAAACACTACTTCGAAAGCCTAATTATCTCTTGTATATTAAATTCGAACTATCAATTCCAAACATTAAAATTTATCCTCGTCCAATCATCTCTTATAATGAGGCGTCATACATTTATAAAATTAGGGGTGATACTATATAACACGAACTATAAATTCAACACGATCATAATATAAAAAATAAACAAGTTTGGGTTTAATATAAATTGATTTGGGTCAAAATAGATTGACCCGATAAGATATGACTAATAAATAGATAAATTACGGATCAACCTGCAAAACTCACAATCAACCGGTATACCATGAATAAATTCTATTTTTAAAATTTAAAAATCATGTTTAGTCTTCTATGTATTTATTGTTGTAGGAAATATGTGATATTAATATTAATATTTAACTACGTTATATCTTGATCTATTAAAATCTTTTTATTGATATGTAATTTTATTTTCTAAAACTATCAGTTTTCTTATATATTACTAGTTTAGATTTTGATAATAAAATATATTATCATCAATTCAATTGTAATTGTAAATTATTTGTATAGTTATCACTGTATTATATATGAAAATATATTAATTGACTTAAAAAAATAAATCTACTGGTAATCAGCTTAACCCATTTATATGAAACAGGTTGAGGTGGGTTAAACAAGTTGAAACGGTCTAAATGGGTCATGTCCAGGTTAATCTAATAAAATTTAATTACTAAATAGTTTAAGCGGGCCAATCATAATGTATCATGACATCCATTAATTAAATGGGATGGATTCAAATTTTAGGGTTTGATCGATTTAAATAAGAGTTCAAGTTCTGGTTGACCTATATAATTTAATATCCATGAGTTGACAGAACACGAACAATTTCAATTGCCATCATTGTATAAAATAATAATACCGAACAACAAAATTATTGTAAGGGGTTTTGTCCCCCTTTTATTGGGCTTGAAAGGAG
Source organism: Cyclocarya paliurus (assembly GCA_029856935.1). Taxonomy (NCBI): domain Eukaryota; kingdom Viridiplantae; phylum Streptophyta; class Magnoliopsida; order Fagales; family Juglandaceae; genus Cyclocarya; species Cyclocarya paliurus. The sequence goes on from CM056956.1 coordinate 1,758,835, forward strand.
CAACTAAGAGATTAAGAAAATAAGGGTCAGCCAAGAACAAATAGGCCCCTCGACCCAGCTTGCAAGTAGACTCCCCTGGATGCAATCCTTATGTGGGAGCTTATTGCAAGGGGGATGGAACTCGCCATCCTGGAGATCCCTCATACAACGTTCAGCCCTCGAGTACCTGTCTATGTGAATGAGCGGGAAGTAAGGAGGACCCTTGATCCTCTGACAAGGTGATATCGACGGACCAACGAGGACACCAGTAGAGTAAGGCAAATCGGGAAACCATGCCGCATTAATGACATCACTACCCAAACTACATGCTACATTAATCACGTCGTCGTAGTGGCATGCTGCATTAAAGGAATATGACAAAAGGAACACTAAAAAGGGCATGGACTCCCCGAGAGCAGGCACGATCTGTCTCACCTAAGACTCCTCATATAAATAGAAATTTTCAAGTACAAGAACGTTCTCTGGTGTCTAGACTCTCTCATTATTTACAAACTTTCAAAATACTTTACTAAGTTTGGCATTGAAGACTTTCCGGTCCCAAGGCTGGCCTCTCACAGTTTCTTTCTTCTTCGTTTTCATAAGTTTAATTTTTAAGACTTGAGTTGCTGGAACCTAACAAAAAAGTGTACGAAACAAGATGTTAACAATTATCTTGGAATAATTATTCAGTTGCTAAAATTATTTCCAATGTAAAATTAAAAGCTCTGTGGACCAGATAATATATATTTCCAAGTTAGAACAAATAATAAAAAAAGTTAGAACAAATAAAACAAAAACCCCATAGGTTTGTTGATCAAGAAGCCTTAATTCTTTACAAAAGAGTTCTGCTATCTACAATTATTTTTACGTATTTCTTATGTACACAACTGATGTGATTGGTCAAAGTGATTATTTTATGTTAAAAAAATATGAAGCAGCCAATCATAATAGTGGATTGCACAAAAAGTATGCAAAGCTGACTATACATAAAACTTTTATTTCCAAAATAATTTCGCACAATGTCCGCAAGTCGAATCATGTGAACAGTCGATTGCGCACGAATTTCGCTCGAGCGGGTTTGCAAGAATTTTAAAACTATGATAATTTGTAGTACTTCTTCTTAGCTCATTCTGGTTTGAACTCTATATTATATGCAATATTACTTAAATTTTGCATACCTAGTTGTTAGTATATACCGGGATTCTTTTTTGGTTATTTAACAATTTATATAGACAATATACTTAAAGAAAATCTTCGAAATATTTGTGTTAATTAACAATTTATAAGTACTTTAGCTTCTCGCTATTACTCGTGTACATTATCTAGAACACATAGGCGAAAAAAATATAGACATTTTTGAAGCGAAAAAGGTATTTTAATTTAAATATTTGAAAATAATGTTTTTTTAATCATATTAAATAGACAGTAATGTACTAATGTGAGGAGGATTTCATAATTTTGAGCGTGGCGGCCGCCCCAATTAACAAGCTATCGTTAGTATCATATATCAGGATGGATTTTGTTACATAACTTCCTCAACACTTCATATTTTTTAAAATTTTTAATATTTTTTAAAATTTTTTAAAATTTATTCTTTTTAAATTATTTCAAATTTTCTATTCATTATTCATATAATAAATATTTAATAAAATAAAAAAAAATTAAAAAAATTATGAAGTGTCAACTGTCGGGAGGTTGTAGAGATTTGGTCCATCTGTTTATATTCAATAAACAGCCCACCAACAGCTAACTTACACGTAGTCTTTTCAGCATACCTATAATGTGCCCCACCGCACGCACGCAATGGATCCCTCATCCGCTCTCATTCTCTTCCGGAGCTTCCAGTCAATGTCATGAGTTGTCTCAATCGAGGGTCGATTAGGGGCCCTGATATAAAATATAAATAAATATAAATAAATATATATATATATAATGTATATATGTACAAGTTTTTTTCTTAAAATTGTAAAAATAATTAAAATAAACTCTCAGCCTCAATATGTATAATTTTGAAATATCCTCCTTCGATTAATTATGATCTTCTGATTTTCTACAGCCCTATCAATTTTTTACTCTCTTTTTATATATTTATGAAAAATATATAAATAAATTGAAGGACCAAATTAAGGGCCAGTAATTTAATTTAATATATTTGCGTGCAGAAGTTTAAACTGAGCGAATTGATAGGGCGAATGAAGATAGATATTACTGACAGAGAAGTGATGAATTATTTGTGACCCCTTATCAGAAAGAAAACTGTCTACAAATAAACAGACAGTGATGAAGATAGCTATGTTTTTTGATTGCTAATTCATCTTGAAACGTACAAGCCTCCAACCAAGTGGGGACCCCATGTCAGAGATAGGGTATTGGAAACGGAACGGCTTTTTGCTTGTCTCTGAGATCCATATAGGGCCTAACGCTCTCAGTTTGAGCATCCATTATTCATCACCGGGCATATTTTATTAATAAAAAATATTTTTTAAAAAATATTATAAAAATAAATTTAAGATATTAAATAAAGTCATATGAATTTTTTTTTTATAACCGAAGCATTTCTCATAAAGGAATTCTTTTCATAAATAATACATATTTCTATGTAAATATGCATATAATTAATAAGAGTTATATTATTTGGGATTGGATCGATGTTAAATATATTGTTTATTGTGGGATTTATTTTAATTATGAAAAATTAATGAGTCAATATTTTCGTGTCACTTATTTATAGTAATTAAAGAGTAATTAATATAAAATGCTTACGCATAATTGGTTACTGTCACTTATAAACTTTCTTTTAAAAAAGACACATAGTATTAATATATCTAAACGTTTTGTTTGAATATATATAGTGAGATGAGATGAGATGAAATGATTTTATATAAAAGTTAAAAGTTAAAATATTTATTATATTTTATGTGAAAATTTAAAAAAATTTAATGATAAAATAAAACACTTTCATTATCTAAACTAAAGGGTTTAAATAACTATATATGGATTACTTTTTATCATATGAATAATAATCAAGCTATCCCATATATAAATATATATATTTATATATATATATAAATAAAACTCAGGATGGATTTTACAACAGCGTACGTGCAGCCAGCATATAGCGGGATATTTTATTTTTAATTAATTAAAATTTTTGAATGGTCATAAATTTATAATACAGATGAAAGTATTAAATTAAATATGATTCTCAATATTCTCATACGTACGTAGATAATATGTATACACATGCACATATATATATCAAATATTATTGTTACTAAGGGCATGTTTGTTATTGAGTTAAGGGTGAAAAACATGTTTAAATAGTCTAATTTTTTTTAATTATAAAATTACGTTATTTGATTGTGATATATTAAAATATCTTTTAACCTCAAAAAAGTTATAAATATACATTTCAAAAAATCAAATATGCTTTTTCAAATAATACAAATCCTATTTTCAATTTTAAAGAAGACTTTCATGAGTGAGCTAAAAAACCTATAAATCTTTAAGATAATTACAACTTTGGTTGGATGAATTTAATATGTAATCTGGCTTTTCTCTATTAATGAAAATTTCCTTTTATCAAGAAAAGTAAAGAAAAGAAAAGAAAAGAAAATTACAACTTTGTCCTTTCATCTTTTCACGCACATACATGACACCACCTCAAATTACTTTAAAAATAACCTTTTTATAACTTAGGATGGAACATGTTTAAAAATTTTCAGATATGTAGTTAAAAACAGTAAATAACTTTTTTATACCTTTATAACTAAAATCCCCACTAAATAACCAAAAGATAAAAAGGAAGAAAAAAAGCTTGTGAACTCGGTGCTCCTCTATATAAAGCATATAGCCCCCTGAGTTGCACCCAAAGATCACCATTCGCCAAATCTCCTAAACATGGCATCGAAAGGCTACATACTCTTAGGCCTTCTTGTTCTTCTTGGCTCGTTCTTCAGTTACAGCAATGCTGCTACTGCTCCTGTGTCCCCTTCCTACGAAATTTCTTCATTCAACCGAAGCAGTTTCCCCTCAGATTTCTATTTCGGGGCTGCATCAGCTTCTTACCAGGTATAACTAGCCCTAGGTTTCAATATACATGTTTAATTAGGTATCATCGGAATTCTTCGAGAATATTTGATATACATGCTCTAACACGTGTTTAAATTCCAGTATGAAGGTGCAGTAAAGGAAGGTGGTAGAAAACCAAGTATGTGGGATTATTACTCCCACAAATATCCATGTCTCGCTCTCTCTTCCCTTCTGTCGACGACCCTTGAAAATGGGTGTAAGATCTGAATTAGGAGAATATAAAATAAAGAACAATCTCATTAATATTATTATTTTTTATCTTGAATTATCATCCTACGTACGAGCTTTATACTAGATGATATGATACATGTTAACTTGTTTCAAAATTCAACTACTAAAATGGAATATCACTTTAAAGATAATGCATCAATTGCATATATGGTATTATTAAGGATGAAAATATTTAAGATAAAACAACGTATTCCTAAAATAAAAACGTTTTACCACAGAGTTACGGCATCAAGCCATTAGTTAACTCTATTTACAAATAAAAACATCAAGTTTCTTTCATAAGATCATTCGAATAATGACTAACATTCTATCTTTCGATTGGAATGTTCATCACATCCTTGGGCTCTAAAATAGAAAATAATATATATATATATATATATATATATATATATATATATATAAATATATATATATATCATATGAACTTGTATTTGAGTTGGAATTGTACACAATATTCTATGTGTCTACGTACTTATTAGAGCTCCATACCGAAAAAGTTGAGAATAGAATTTTGGAAGTGAGAATGAATCAAGATCCAAGTTTGTGGTTGATCAGGAGCAAGCATATATAATATGCATATATATACACTTGTCGGCATGCATATTGATCAGTAAATTCGATCTATCTTGAAAACAGAATAATATAATGAATTACTTACCCCGAGTGGTCGACTTGATTCGCTCTTCGAATTGGGTCGTGCTTTAGGAGACATTTAGGTTGCATATGGATGTTGAACTGAAATCAGTTGAGTTGAATTTTTTATAAATAATAGTGAGTTGAGTAGTGAATAGAATTATGTGGAACCCATCTAAATTGAGTTTAAAATGTGTTTGGATGTTAAGATGAGTTTATTACTTTTTATGAAAAATTGAAAAAGGTTGTGGGTCCCACATATAAATATGTTTTAAGTTGAAAAAATGTTGTGGATTCCTAGTGTAAGAAAGTTTTGAACTGAGATGAATTTAATAATTTGAGAATTGAGTATTTAGATGTTAGACTCAACTCAAAGAATAAAGCTTTGATCTACATTTTGTTAGTTAACTTGCTCAAATTAATAGCAGATCGCAAACTTTTACATCTTCTGAATATAAGATCTGTTTGAACATAATGCAGAGATGATAACAGATGGCAGTAATGGAGATGTAGCCATCGATCAGTATCATCGCTACAAGGTATGCCTTTTTCCACTCTCTCAAAAAAAAAAATGCCGATTTGGAATCAGTTATACGCTATAAAAATTACTATTTCTTTTAAAAATAAGTATATTTTTATGCCAAGTAGTTATTTTTATAAGTATTTATTTTTTTAATAGTGCCTTGATTTGACAGAAAGTGGATCATATATATATATGTGTGTACACGTATATATGCAGGTAACTCATATATATATATATATATATATGTGTGTATGTATGGTAACTACAGGTTATATATTTCATATAGGAAAATTGTCAAAAAATAATACAACGTTACAATTATTTTCACTTTTCTAAAGTTCATATATATATATATCTTATGATATCTGATAATTGAGCCAAACAAAAGTGCAGAAGATAGTGATTTTTTTTTTTCCTTTTCATGAGTTTGAGATGAGGTTTGTTATTTGTTCATATAAGATAAAAGTCCATGTGGGGTCAGCTGATCAAAGCATATTATTTGAGAAGAAAAAAAAAATATAAGTGTATTTTTTAGAGTTTTGGAAGTGTGCATAAAGGCGTGACTCAGTTCAAACCGTGTTTGTGAAGATAATAATAATTTATGATCAGATGCATGTTTTTTTTTTTTTTTTTTTAATATGATACTGTTTTGAGAAGGCGGAAATATTATTATTATATTTACAAATTAGAGTGTCGGTTTCAGAAACGACACCTGGTCATAAATTATTATTATTTTGAGAAAAGACTTAAAGATTTTTTGGAAATCGTGAAATTAATGCCTTCATAAAAGTATGATAACGATTTTTTCTTTCTTTTATTATTATGTACTGTTATAGGAAGACGTTGCGATTCTGAAGGACATGGGTGGAGATTCATACAGGTTCTCAATCGCATGGGTCCGAATCTTACCAAGTAATTAACATTCTCATCTGCATCAATTAATCTCTAGCTAGCTAGACAGATTACTAATTTCCGGGATGAAAATTCAGACAATTTTATAAAAAGTGCATTAAAATTGGATAAATTATAATTATTATACATCATTAATGGAGCTAACTAGGTTGGAAATTTGGAATTCGATATAGGTTATTTGAGCCTTGGATTAATATTTTTAATTAATTGTAACAATTTCATGTTATTTTCAGCTGGAAAGCTTAGCGATGGCGTGAACGCGGAAGGTGTTGCATACTACAACAACCTCATCAATGAGCTCATAGCCCAAGGTCATCATGATTTAATCCAATCTATAAACAGTTCTAACATATATATATATATAAATTAATTATCATAAAGTGCTAATCTAATCTGTAGTTTTCTATACATAATTGAATGAATGCAGGTTATTATAGATTGATAAAATGAAACGTAGAGTTTAGAATAAACACATGTAATGTTTTCATTGGTTTACTTAGAAAGTTAGTTATTACAGTTACTTTTACACTTCTGTATTTTAGGCTATAAATACAGATCTATTACTCTGTAATAAACTCACTGAATAAGAATACATTTTTTCAACTTCATCTCTCTCGTATCAGACTACTCTTCTCCTCCATCTATGACTACTCTGTTTCATGGTATCAGATTGTAAATGGGTGATTCCGCTTCCATTTCTGATTCAACTATGGAGAACATTCCGAGTTACTATCACTTACAAAGTGGCGATTCACCAGGAAATATGCTGGTGTCAAATGTCCTCACTGGGGAAAACTATCATACATGGAGCAGGTCCATGATGATGGCTTTGAAAGCCAAGAACAAGATTGGGTTTGTGAATGGATCGATTGCACAACCAAGTTCAACAAATTCTGCCTATGAATTGTGGGAGAGATGCAATAATATGGTTTCTTCCTGGATCATCAGTTCTGTTTCAAAAGAAATCGGTTGCAGCATAATATGTGCAAGAACAGCTCGAGATATGTGGGATGATCTGAAAAACAGATTTACACAAGGAAATGGTCCAAGAATTTTTCAACTACAGAAAGATCTATCAATCTTGACGCAAGAAGACTCATCAGTGCGAGATTACTATACAAGATTCAAATCCCTATGGGATGAATTGCTGGATTATAATCAGATTCCAACATGTTCATGTGGAGCATTAAGACTCTGTACATGTAATGCAATAAAGATTTTCTTGAATTATCAAGATAGACAGCATGTGATGCAATTTTTGATGGGGTTAAATGATTCTTTTTCCCATATCAGAGGGCAAATTCTGATGTTAGAACCTTTGCCGAATATAACCAAAGTTTTTTCTTTGGTTGTTCAAGAAGAGAAACAAAGAGAGATTAGCAAGAACAACATGATTGACACTGCTGCCTTCATGAGCAAAGTTCAAGATACGAATCCAGCAATGAAAAGATTTATTCCTGGAAAACAACAGCCAAGAAGAGATAAGCTTTTCTGCACTCACTGTGGTATGAACAATCATACAGTGGAAAAATGCTACAAGATACATGGCTACCCTCCAGGCTTCAAACAGAATTCAACCAATCCTCGACAAAAAGGAAAGTTTACAGCAGCTGCTAATCAGATTTCGGGCCAAACTTTGAGTACTCCTTTTGAGAATTTTAATCAAATGCCATTCTCTCAAGAAGACTATCGAAAATTGTTATCTTTAATTCACTCACAACCTGATGATAATACCAATCACCAAGCTGCAAATATCATTTCTAATTCAATTGGTCATTCTACTCAAGGTATATCATCAAATTCTAGCCTTTCTTTAAGTGCTTCAATTTCATCTTCAATATCTGAAAATACTTGGATTGTAGACACAGGAGCTACAGATCATATTGCTCATTCAATTGAATTCTTCACCTCAACCACAAAAGCCTTAAACATTTCTGTTAAACTCCCAAATGGAAATACTGTACCCGTAACTCATATTGGTATAGTCCAAATATCTGAAAATCTAATCCTTAAAGATGTACTTTGTGTACCATCTTTTTCATATAATCTGCTCTCAGTGAGTAAACTTACTTCAAATCAGAAATGCTCATTTATATTCTCATCTGATTTTTGCTTTATTCAGGAACTTACCCAATGGAAGATGATTGGGATAGCTAGAAGATCAGCTGGACTTTACATATTGCAGAAACCAGGTGCTAGTGATGTTGTGCTTCAATCCAAACCAAATCTTGTAAACACTGTAACAAGTTCTAAAGTCTGGCATAGCAGACTAGGACACCCTTCTACATCTAGACTATCATTTCTTTCCAATAATGTACCAGATATCAACATTTCTGATAAAACTGTTGATCATCATTGTACTGTTTGCCCATTGGCAAAACAGAAAAGATTACCATTTCAAATTCATTCATATAATGAGAGCTTCATTTTCCATATTGTTCATTGTGATATATGGGGTCCTTTTTCAATTCCAACCCATAATGGTTCCAGATTTTTCCTTACTATAGTTGATGATCATTCGAGATTTACTTGGGTATATCTGATGAAAAACAAGTCTGAGGTCAGAAACATTTTCAAGGGTTTTTACAATTTAATTGAAACACAGTTTGGGAAGAAAATAAAATGTCTAAGGAGTGATAATGGTTTAGAGTTTCAAATGACAGATTTTTATGCATCGAAAGGAATAATACATCAAATGTCATGTGTGGAAACACCTCAACAAAATTCTATAGTTGAGAGAAAGCATCAACACTTGCTAAATGTAGCAAGAGCTTTAAAATTTCAGTCAAATGTTCCTTTAGTTTTTTGGGGAGAATGCATATTAACTGCATGTTATCTCATAAATCGTATTCCATCTTTAATTCTGAACAACAAGTCTTCACATGAAGTTCTTTATAATTCAAACCCATTTTATAATCATTTGAAAGTCTTTGGTTGTTTGGTTTATGCATCAACACTTGTTCAAAACAGAAACAAATTTTCACCAAGAGCCAGAAAATGTGTGTTTGTAGGCTATCCTTCTGGTATAAAAGGATATAAGTTGTTTGATTTAGAAAATAAGAATTTTTTTATTTCTAGGGATGTGTTTTTTCATGAATCAGTTTTCCCTTTTATATCAAAGAATGATCCTTCAACCATCAATTCAAATCTGGATAATACTCCTCATTCATCATCAGATAACATAGTTTTTCCAAAACCAGTTTTTGATTCTACTGAGAACACAAATATTCCTACTCCTGGTAACATTTCTTCTAATCCTCAAGAACAATCCAGTAATCATTCTAATTCAGAAAATACAGATTCACTAAATTTGAATGATGAAACCCAATTTCCTGTTCTGAGGAGATCAACTCGACAGCACAAAGCACCTAGTTACCTGCAATATTTTCACTGCAATCTGGCTGATTCTACTTCTCAATCTTCTTTCATCGATCCTGCCATCAATACAGGTACTAAATATAGCATTTCTGATGTCTTATCATACTCCAAATTATCTCAGTCACATAGAGTTTTTTCTGTTGCTATATCTACTGAAATTGAACCAAACTTTTATCACCAAGCTGTTAGGCATACTCATTGGAGAGATGCCATGGCTGCAGAATTGTCTGCACTTGAATCAAATAACACTTGGGTTCTTACATCACTTCCTCCAAATAAAAAACCAATAGGTTGTAAATGGGTGTACAAAACTAAATACAATTCAGATGGTTCTATTGAGAGACATAAAGCAAGACTTGTAGCCAAATGGTACACTCAAAGAGAAGGCCTAGATTTTTTTGAAACTTTCTCACCTGTTGCAAAGATGGTCACTGTTAGATGTGTATTATCATTGGCTGCAATACACAATTGGCATCTTTTTCACCTAGATGTCAATAATGCTTTTTTATATGGAGACTTAGATGAAGAAGTTTTCATGAAAGCACCTCCTGGTTATCTACCTAAGGGGGACTCTCGGGTATGCAAATTGCAAAGATCTCTATATGGCTTGAAGCAAGCATCCAGACAATGGAATTCAAAATTCAAATCTGTGCTATTTGATATTGGATTTATACAGTCAAAGGCAGATTACTCCTTGTTTACTAAGAAGGAAGGAAATTCGTTTGTGGCTTTATTGCTTTATGTGGATGATATACTGCTTGCTAGCAGTGATTTAGAGGCAATTGAATCTGTCAAAACAGCTTTAACTTTACATTTTAAATTGAAAGATTTGGGACCAGCCAAGTTTTTTCTCGGGATGGAAATTGCAAGATCAAAAGGAGGTATTTCTTTATCTCAAAGAAAATACACTCTAGAGCTAATAGCAGATTTTGGTTTGTTAGCTGCCAAACCTGTTCTGTTTCCAATGGACACTCATGTAAAATTATCAAAAGATGAAGGTGACTTGGTTGATGATATTTCTGGTTATAGAAGATTGATTGGCAGATTAATTTACCTCACTCATACCAGACCAGATATTACTTTTGCAGTTCACCATTTAAGTCAATATCTGGACAGTCCTCGAATCCCTCATCTTCAAGCTGCAATGAGGATTCTTAGATACTTGAAATTAGCTCCTGGACAAGGTCTTTTATTTCCAAGTCATTCCAAACTGCATATAAAGGCATTTTCAGACTCGGATTGGGCAAGTTGTATAGATACTCGCAGGTCAGTCAGTGGGTATTGTGTTTTCATTGGAGATTCTCTGATATCTTGGAAATCGAAGAAGCAACATACGGTTTCTAGATCATCAGCAGAAGCTGAATATAGATCAATGGCATTTACAGTTTGTGAAATAATATGGATCCGATCATTACTTAAGGATCTGCATCAATCACATACACAGCCAGCTTTATTGTTTTGTGATAATCAAGCTGCTCTTCATATAGCAGCCAATCCAGTTCATCATGAAAGGACCAAACATATAGAGCTAGATTGTCATTTGGTGCGTGAAAAAATAGAAGAAGGATCACTGACTGTTCTACATATTGCTTCTGTTCATCAAATTGCAGACTTGATGACTAAGCCTCTGGGTTCCAAACCATTTGATACTTTGTTATCCAAGATGAATGTGCATAATATATACACATCATCTTGAGGGGGACTATTATAGATTGATAAAATGAAACGTAGAGTTTAGAATAAACACATGTAATGTTTTCATTGGTTTACTTAGAAAGTTAGTTATTACAGTTACTTTTACACTTCTGTATTTTAGGCTATAAATACAGATCTATTACTCTGTAATAAACTCACTGAATAAGAATACATTTTTCCAACTTCATCTCTCTCGTATCAGACTACTCTTCTCCTCCATCTATGACTACTCTGTTTCACAGGTCTTACACCCTTTGCGACAATCTTTCACTGGGATATTCCCCAGACTTTAGAAGAAGAGTATGGTGGTTTCCTAAGTGAAAAAGTTGTGTAAGTGACTAATTATTTATACACACTAGAAATTTACATGTATTTTTTAATATTTTTTTAAAAATAAAAAATTTACAATATTAATAAAAAAAATAATCCTTAATCACTAAGTAAATAAAAAATAAAAAATTTCAGTGAGAGGTCCCAACAGGAAAAGCAGCATTTTCCTATAATTAATGTGATAGGATTTAATATATAAGAAATTTCATTTTTACAAATTTAAATATTTCAAATTAGATCGTGTCATACCAATGACATGGATGATGTATTCACACTCATGAATAGAATGAATATTCACCCTATAATCCATCCTTAATTTTAATTCTAAAAGTTAGACAACTGATCAGTAAAATAAATCTTTTATTTTTTTTTAGAAATAAAAGCTTGTTGAGATTTAAAAAATGTTTAGGCTGAATTTGAAAATCTTTTGAAGAAAATTTCAAACGAAAACTTTGCATATATAGAACCCTGCCAGTCTAATATTATAATATATATATTTATATTTGTGTGTGTGTGTAGGGGTGCGTGTGTATTAACACATATATTATTATATTCAGGCCTGATTTCCAGGACTTCGCGGAAGTTTGTTACAAGGAGTTTGGCGATAGGGTAAAGCATTGGATCACACTAAATGAGCCATGGACGTACAGCAATGGTGGATACGCACAAGGGATGTTAGCACCATTCCGATGTTCCTCCTTTTATAATCCGAACTGCACCGGAGGGGATTCCGGCGTCGAGCCTTATGTGGTTGCCCATAACCTTCTTCTTGCTCATGCTCATGCTGTTCAAGTGTACAAGACCAAATATCAGGTACCTACCATAATTCTTCTCCATCTTTACCATAAACATTTTTATATGCCCTATAATATTCAGTCTTTGCATTTCCGGTAGAATATTGTGATCTTAACCAAATTATGTTCACTTTATAAATATATATTTATATAATATGTTCAGGCATCACAAAAAGGGGTTATCGGGATAACCCACGTGTGCTACTGGATGGAGCCATACTCTAACTCAGCCGAAGACCATAACGCCTCGTTACGTGCCATTGATTTTATGTGCGGATGGTAAGTTCAGCATGCACGCATGCCTGCTAGCTTGAGGTTTTCAAGTTTCTATATATATATATATAATTCGATTTTCTTAATTTTCTAGGGTTTAAAGTAAATCAGCATGCAATAGTCATTGAAATGCTCCATATATATATATATATATATGTATAGTTTATCAAATCATGTATAATATTAATGCAGGTTCATGGAACCTATGACGACTGGTGACTATCCAGCAAGCATGAGATCTCTGGTTGGATCGCGTTTACCCACTTTCACTGCAAATCAATCGGCGATGATTAAGGGCGCATATGATTTTGTCGGATTGAATTACTATACCGCTAATTATGCAGCCTACGCACCTTCATATCAATATGTCAACAAAACCTACATGACAGATGGTCTTGTTAATCAAACAAGTGCGTACTGCAAATTAATTACTGATTTTATATGTTTTAATAAATTTCTAATTAGTTATAATGACCTACTACATTGTACTAACTAATAAACCATCATGTTTTTTCTCACTGTGGATTTCAGCTTCTCGCAGTGGGGTCCTCATTGGTCCATCGGTATATATCGACATTTCTTTTTAGTTATATTGAATAATAATAATAATATTGATCATATCGATCTTATTATAATCGCAGACTGGTTCCTCTTGGCTCAAAATTTATCCTAAAGGGCTTCGTGATCTTTTGAACTACTTCAAGTATAAGTACAATGATCCGGACATTTATATCACTGAGAATGGTATCTCTCAGCTCACAGCTCTCTGCATGTTTTTTTTTTTCTTTTAATGTTTTCTCGCCTATTAATTAAAGGCAATGAAATATTGGGAAAATTAAAGTGATGTCGTCAATTTGAATCTAAGTAAGTGAAACCCGGATATTTCAATCTGTTATTGTAGGTGAGGTGAATAACACTACCCTATCGCTTGAAGAATCTCTTGTGGACAGCCAAAGACTCGAATATTATTATGGCCATCTTTCCTATCTTAACAAGTCAATCGGGTACGTGCTTTTCCATGGTAAATATATAGTTCTGATCTGATCCACCTTGTCTCGTACAAAAAATTGACAATTTTTGACATTTATATATCCTTTTGAACAGGGACGGTGTGAAGGTGAAGGGATACTTCGCTTGGTCTCTCATGGACAACTATGAGTGGAGCTCGGGTTATACAGTTCGTTTTGGCCTCTATTATATAGATTATAACAATAACCTGACAAGACACGCTAAACTATCGGCCAATTGGTTCAAGAACTTCCTCCTGAGTTAATAGAGCTAGCTGAAGATGCTTGATCGTATTGGTCCGTGAAAATGGTTCCATCTATGTAATACTTGCTCTCTAAATAATGTCCTAAAGTACCTTTGTGTACGGACTCAAGTGCTTGTTAAATAATTAAGTGCTTTGTGCCTATGCGATGAAAGAAAAGGTCTGAGCAATGAGTACAGGCGTAGTCTGCCGCCCTTTCTTATTATCGCTAATTTGTCTAATTTTGCCATCCATGCATAGCTCAAATTTTACAAATTAATTATGAATGATTAAGTTGCGTTTGGATAGTAAGTTCAAATTATATAAATAATAATAAAAAAATAATGATAGAAATAAAAAATAGATAAATAATAACAATAAAATAACAAATAATAATAAAATATTAGGGTAATACTCTACTACCTAAAGTAGTGTGTTAAAGTTTTTACAAGAGAACGTACGCTGCCTACCACATCATGCGTACGTTCGTCTTCATGCAGTAGTTTTATAATTTTTTCCATGCAACAAGGTAATGGATTAAGTGATATAAAATAGTGAGAATAATATTTGCATACTATTATAAAAAAGAATTACTTATTTTTGGTCAATTATTTTTTTGAAAATGTCTATTTTCTATTAAGATAAATCTATTTTCTTTACAAATAATCAGTTTCATTATAGATAATTCATCACAAATATTTATTTTTTTAATGTTAGTGGAGCTTAATATATATATATATATATATATATATATATATATATATATATATATATATATATATATATATGAGAAAGCACTCTATGAGATAAGATTGTGGGTGATTTTTTTTTTTGAAAAGAAATTCCATTCATGAATCAAAGAATACATAATTTGTCAAAAATAACAGATGGAGCAACCTCAAGTGGTTCCTCTTCTATCCAGACCCGTTTAGAAATTAGAGATAGTCCTAACTTAGTCGCAGCATCATGTCACGGATTTAGAATTTCTTCTCACGTCCCGTGCGGCCTTTGGAGAATTTGTCCCCACAAAGCTCCTAAATAAGTTTTCCAAGTGACTCAAGACAACGAGAACAAATCTAGAGTGAGAAAGTAGAGAGAGGCTCTAGAGAACTTTGTTGTTCTTATTGCTTGGTGCTTTACACAAATGAGGACTCCCTCTATTTATAGGAACCTCTTGGTACAAAAAATAGCTAGGATTGTGACACTTGTCACTAATCCAAGGGTAAAGAATGTTCTAGACCACTATTCTAGAAATATCTACAAGACTCCCTTACAAGGGATTCTACACTATTCTAGAGTACTCCCCACAACTTTATAACATTCTACAAGACTCAAGAATACTATACAAAGGACTAGGAGACTCTAAATGGTTATGGATTTCTCTAGAAAAATCTAGGCGGTGTCTTCATGGAACTTTCGGATAGATCTTCAAATTGCCACAATAACTCCTTTGGTTCCCAAGTTGTCTCGCTTGCGGGCAATCCTTTCCACTTGATTAAATATTCTTGGCATAGCTTATGACTCTTACATTGAATCACACGATCCGTCAAGATTTCGTCTACTTCTTTGTCAAAAGTGCTAGTTATGCCCAACGGTGCGCGTTTGGACTCTCTCCTTGTTGGCTCTTCTTCATCATCGTGATAAGGCTTCAAACAGCTTACGTGAAAGACCAGATGAAGCTTGAATTTGTGGGGTAAGACCAGCTTGTAGGAGACGTTCCCTACTTTCTTGATGATTGGAAATGGTCCCTCATAACGTCGTACCAACTCTTTATGCAGCTTTCTTGTGAACTTGTGTTGGCTTGACAAGATCTTTACCAACACTAAGTCACCTATGCGGTATTCCATGGGCCTCCTTTTCTGATCAGCCCATTTCTTCATTTTCTTGGTTGCTTTGTCTAAGTAAGAGAGAGTTACATCTAGTTGTTCATTCCAGGACTTAGCAACCTTGAAGGCTGTTGGACAATTCCCCACATAGCTTGTCTCTAATGAGTGGGGAGTGAGTTGTTGTTGCCCCATTATAACTCAAATGGGCTTTTATTTGTATACTCACTCATTTGTAAGTTGTAGGAGAATTGAGCTACATCCAACAACTTAGCCCAATCAGACTCGTTGGCACTCACAAAGTGCCTCAAGTATAGCTCCAACAAGGCATTCACCCTCTTAGTTTGCCCATCTGACTGTGGGTGAAAGCTGGTAGAGAAATGTAGAGCCGACCCCATAAGCTTGAATAGTCCTGACCAGAACTTTCCTGTGAAGCGGGGGTCCATATCACTGATGATACTTTGTGGTAAGTCCCAATACTTAACCACATGCTTGAAGAAGAGCTTGGCTGTCTCCTTGGCTGAACAATCTTTAGAGGCAGTAATAAATGTAGCATACTTAGAAAACTGATCTACCACCACAATGATGGTACCGCATCCTTCTGATTTAGGGAGAGCCACTATAAAATCCATGCTAACACTCTCCCACGGACGAGAAGGTGTGGGTAGTGGTTCCAATAAACCAGCGGGGCTTCAGTTCTCCGCCTTGTCTTGTTGGCACATAAGACAAGTTTTTACGAAAAGTTCCACTTTATCCCTCATCTGTGGCTAGTAGTAGGAGACTACCAACAAGACTTGAGTGCGACGTTGGCCAGGTTGTCCAGGCCATAAGGAATCATGGCATTCCTTAATAAGGTTCCTTCGTAGCTTTCCCCACTTTGGAACATATAGTCGCTGTCTGGTGGTGTAGAATAACCCATCCTCTACCCAAAACCTCTTGGTTTTCCCCTCCGTAGCCAAATTCATCAGATTCTTGGCTAGAGGGTCGTGCTTCAAGCTTTCGCTGATTATCTCCAGTGTCTCCCCTTGTATGATACTGATATGGGCAAGCTCACCCTTCCTGCTAAGGGCATCAACGACGACGTTGGCCTTGCCAGGCTTGTACTCCAAGACGTAGTCGAATTCTACTAAGAAGTCTTGCCACCTAGCTGCTTTGGACTTAGTTTCTTTTGACCTTGAAAGTAACTAGTGGCAATGTTATCTGTCTTGACCACAAAGCGAGAGCCAAGCAAGTAATGTCGCCAAGCCCTAAGGCAGTGAATGATGGCTGTCATCTCTTTTTCTTGTACCGTGTATCGCCTTTCAGTTTCATTGAGTTTGCGATTCTCATATGCAATGAGGTGTCCTTCTTGCATGAGAACTCCCCCAATGGCGAAATCCAATGCATCTGAGTGCACCTCAAAGGTCTTGGTGCAATCTGGTAGAGCCAAAACCGGTTCTTCCATGATGGTTGCCTTCAGGTCATCAAATGCTTCTTGGCACCGTGATGTCCACTCCCATGTCCTGTTTTTCTTGAGCAAGTCGGTGAGGGGGGATGCTATTGTAGAGTATCCCTTTATGAATCTTCTATAGTAGTTGACAAGCCCAAAGAAGGATCGAAGTTCAGTAACCTTGGTGGGAGGATCCCACTCCTTAATGGCTTTAACTTTCCCCTCCTCCATGCTGAGTTTTCCTCCTTAGATTTTGTGGCCAAGGAAATGGACTTCAGTTAGTGCAAATGAGCACTTCTCCCTTTTGACATAGAGTTGATTTTCCCTTAAGACATGGAAAACAACCCTTAAATGCTCCACATGTTCTTCAAGGGTAGAACTATAGATGACGATATCATCTAAGTAGACTACCACAAATTGATCAAGGTAGGGGTGGAAGATCTTGTTCATGAGTGTGCAGAAGGTGGCTGGAGCATTTGTGAGGCCAAAGGGCATCACTAGAAATTCATATGCTCTATAACGAGTCACACAAGTTGTCTTTGGTTCATCTCCTTCTGCAATCCTCACTTGATAATACCCCGATATTAGATCAAGTTTAGAGAAGTACTTTGCATGGTCCAGTTGATCAAACAAATCAGCAATCAAAGGAATGGGGTACTTGTTCTTGATGGTTACCTTGTTTAGGGCCCGATAGTCGATGCACAACCGCAAAGACCCATCATGCTTCTTTTGGAATAGCATAGGTGCCCCATATGGTGCCTTGGAGGGTTGGATGAATCCGGCATCGAGCAGCTCTTTAAGTTGCCTCCTTAGCTCTTCAAGCTCCGGAGGTGACATGCGCTAAGGCGCCTTGGCAGAAGGTTTGGCGCTGGGCTCCAACTCAATTTGATGATCCACCTCTCTCTTAGGTGGTAGTTGCTTGGGCAACTCTGGTGGCATGACGTCCTCATAATCCTTGAGGACCGCTTGGATCTCCTTGGGTGGAGGGGAGGACATCTTCTCGTCACCTTCTTCCATAGATGCTAAGTAAGACACCTCTCCCTTCTTCCAACCCTTCTTGAATTGCATGGCTGATAGAAGTTGGGTGGTGTTTGGTCTAGATACGGTGGGAATCATGCATGGACCACCCTCTAGGATGCACACCGAGTTGTAATGGGGAAGAGACACTGCATTGAACTGTCTCAAGAATTCTAACCCCAATACGACATTGAAGTCATTCATAGGGGCGACCGAGAAGTCCACCTTTCCCTTCCAAGTGCCGAGTTGTAGCTCCACCCCATGAGCTACACCGTCAAGGGGTTTGGCCTCAGAATTCACGGTCTTCAACCATCCTTGACCCTTCTTGAGAGGAATCCCTAACCGTGCGGCCTCCTCCTTCTTGATGAAGTTGTGAGAAGCCTCCGAGTCGACCATGGCGTGAGTCATCTTTCCATTGATGAATACTTCTACGAACATTAAAGACCCATCCTTGATGGTTGGCTTGGTGTTTGCCTTGAGTGAGTTGAGAAGTTGCAAACACCCCATGTGCGATGTCTCTTGGGCTTCTTTTTCTTCCAGCATGGCATTGAGGGCCTTCCTCTTGGGACAATCTCTAGCCCAATGTAGTCTGTCACAAAGGAAGCAAGCATCCTTAGGCTTCTTATCTTTGGAGTGGTCTTTCTTGCTTTCCTTTGATGTCGAAGGCCTGTCCCCCCGTTCCTTGTTCTGTGGTGGCTTAGACCCCTTTGCTCCCCTACTTTTGCCGTAATTATCCTTCGAAGACTTGGGCTTTGAAGAGTTGTTACTCTTGTGATACTCAAATTCTTTTAAGGTTTCTGCCACTGTTAAGGCGGTGGAGATGTCGTTGACCCCACGACGCTTGAGCTCCTGAGCCACCCATGGTTTGAGGCCATCGATAAAGTTGAAAAGGAGATCTTCTTCACTCATGTTTGTGATTTGAAGCATGAGTGCAAAAAGTTCCTCAACATAGTTGCGGATAGAAGAAGTATGCTTCAACTCCTTCATTTTCTTCCTTGCATTAAGGGCAACATTTTCAGGATAGAACTGCCTTTTGAGTTCATGCTTGAACTCTTCCCAAGAGTTAATGGTGCAAGTACCCTTCTCTATCTC
Source organism: Cyclocarya paliurus (assembly GCA_029856935.1). NCBI lineage: Eukaryota > Viridiplantae > Streptophyta > Magnoliopsida > Fagales > Juglandaceae > Cyclocarya > Cyclocarya paliurus. Next base: position 1,778,285 of record CM056956.1, read on the forward strand.
ACTATGCTTACGACGCCACCAAGTACCAGCAAGATTAGTAAGGTAGAGAGAGGCAGTACGTACCTTGACATGCTCATCTTGCATGTTCAAAGCTTCGAAGTAGCGCTCCATGTGCCACATATAGTTGTCTAGTTCTTTGACATCCCGCTTGCCAATGAACTCCTTTGGTTTGGGGGTATCCACCTTTGGTGTAGCCATCATTCCAACTCCAATGGTGCCTCCGTTGGCCACTGCCTGCTTGCACATGGCCCAGTCTGCCCTGGTCTCCTCCAGACCAACGCGGTATTCCTCCATCTGCTCCTGGAGTCTTGTTAGCTCCCCCAAGATCCGGTCTTGGAAGGCAATATTCTCAACATGCTGTGCCTCGATGGTGGGGTTGATGATGCTCAGAATGGACTCCTTGAGCAATTTAGATTGGCCCTCCAATCCTAGCTCTTCCAAACTTTGCTCCAAGATGCCAAGTCGGTCCTTAACATCCGCTACTGCCACCTCCATCCTGGTCACAATGTTGTCAAGGGTGATCACCTTTCTGTGAGACTGATCCCATTCCTCCATCTTGGCCAAGATCTTAGTCATGGCCTTCTCGATGCCATCGAGACGAGACTCCATAGACGAGGTTGAATTCTTCGACCTCTGGCTTTTTCGTGGCTCTTGGGGCTCCAAGGTGACCTCACTTTGATCCGCCATCCCAACCTGGATAGCTCTGATACCAACTGTCACGGACTTAGAATTTCTTCTCACGTCCCGTGCGGCCTTAGGAGGATTTGTCCCCACAAAACTTCTAAGTAAGCCTTCTAAGTGACTTAAGACAACGAGAACAAATCTAGAGTGAGAAAGTAGAAAGACGCTCTAGAGAACTTTGTTGCTCTTATTGCTTAGTGCTTTACACAAATGAGGACTCCTTCTATTTATAGGGACCTCCTGGTACAAAGAATGGCTAGGATTGTGGCACTTGTCACCAATCCAAGGGTAAAGAATGTTCTAGACCACTATTCTAGAAATATCTATAAGACTCCCTTACAATGAATTCTACACTCTTCTAGAGTACTCCATACAACTCTATAACATTCTACAAGACTCAAGAATACTCTACAAAGGACTAGGAGACTCTAGATGGTTATGGATTTCTCTAGAAAAATCTAGGTGGTGACAATCAGCTGCTTTGTTTCCAGTTCTTGCCACATGTTGCATGGACCAATTTTGATGAGACATCATAGAGCCCTTTATGTCCTCAACGAGTTGACCATTCCAAGAGTAATCTACTGAATTCTTTTTAACAGCATCTACAACAAGTTTTGCATCTCCCTCAAATTGTACACATCTCAATCCCAATTCATCATAGAAAGTAATGGCCCTACTGAGAGCCCAGCATTATGCTAATGCAGCAGATTGAATGGCAGTTCTAGAGCTAGCTAAAACAGCTAAAACAGATTATGGGTGAGTTAATTATAAATGTCTATGTGTTGTTTGTATATAAACCATAGCTTAAAAGTTGAGGAGAGATCATACAGTACCGTCCATAATAATAGGTTTGATTGTAAATTAAAAAAAAAAAATATATATATATATATATATATCTATTCTATTATAATAACTGGCTAGAACAACAATAAATAGTGATTTTCTTGTCCTTCGATGGATAATCCTTGTGTTCTATGTGGTTACTTCTCTTTTTCCTTCTGCTTTGTTTTTTAGTGTGCGTTTATGTGAGGATATAAATGTCTTTTAAGTTTTTCTAATTTGTTTCCATGTATTGTCTTTTAATGCTTGCAGAGAGGGATAGTTTGAGTCTTGGGGAAAGGGATCAGCTGATAGAAGGCTTCTGTTTGTGTCAGTGTGTTTGAGTCTTTTAGGCTTGTTTGGATTCAAAGATGGCTTGAGATGAATTGAGATGGTTTTAGATGAGTTAAATAAAATATAGTTAGAATATTATTTTTAATCTTATCATTATTTTGAGATTTGAAAAAATTAAATTATTTATTATATTTTGTGTGAAAATTTGATAAAGTTGTAGTTATGAAATGAGATGAATTGAGGTGAGTTTTGAATCCAAACAAGGGCTTAATGTTTTTTTGTGTGTTTAATTATGATTATAGCCCTGTCTTTTATCCCTTCTATTTTTTTCCCTTATGTTTCTTTTTCTTTTTCTCTTGACCTCATCCTTAAACCTCTTTCTCTCTCTCTCACTCTCTCTCACACACAACATCTCCCTCATGTTCTCTTGTTTTTGTTCATCCCGATCTCTTCACCGCCCATGACCGTAGCAGTCCACCAAGCACCTCTGCCACCACACCTCACCGGAGGACTACCCCTTCCCATACTCCTTGGTTCCTCTCTCTCTCTCTCTCTCCGCGTTTCTTTATTTCTCTCATTTCTTAGTCATTGCCAACCACAGTTGTTAGCGCCACCAGATGCAATCCCAAATCACCACTATTACACTGCAAGTCGCCGGTGCTTTTCCCCTTAGTATAACCCCTCTCTCTCTAGATTCCTCCTTCTCCCTCCCAATCTCGTTAGCCATGGTAACACCACCCAAGCCTCACGGACAGTCGTGCTACTGCAACCCAACTTAAATCGCCCTCACCCACTGCCACACCACCCCACCACTGATCTGTTAAATACGCTTCAAGAAATCATGAAGAAAAGTGTAATACACCTCAAGTTGTTTAAAGATAAATACAAAGAAATTGCTCACTTCGAGGGGAGCACCTCCATTGAAGAAAGAAAGAAGATGATAAGAAAATGAGAAATAACATTTGTATTGACTTTCTAAATGAAAAATCCTAGAGCCCTTGGCTCATACATAAAGAAGATGACCTCTGCATGGGCCTAGGCTAATCCAACTAAAGGCATAAAAGAAAATAAACTAAGGCCCAACGCCTACTAACTATATTGTAGTCCAAATAAAAGGCAGCATTAATGTAAAGGAAGTTTTAAATGAAATTAAATTGGCCCAAGGCCCATGGCCCATGTATTCTGGTCATGGATTGTGACAAACTATCCCCCATAGAAGCATCTTGTCCACAAGGTGCGTTATCCTTGCCCACAATTTTCCCACTACTAGGGTAAAAAATGAGAGTTTTATTTTTACCAGCAGTTGGACCAAAAACAGAAATATCATTTAGAACCTTAGGAGGAAGTGTAGACAATGGTGTCTACTCTGTAGTTTTCAGAACAATAGTGTTGCCACATGCTAATGCTGGCTCGATCTTCCAACCGTACATGAGAAGGGGAAAATTCCATGGAATAATCTGACTTGCAACACCAATAGTTTGATGCAAGGTTTGCACATGGTATGGGCCATCAGCTAGGACTGTTAGACCAGGAATCTTATCTACCCTATCAGCATGGTATCGCATTAGACGTGCCAACATTAGAACTTCCATTTTAGTAGCCTATTCATATGGCTTGCCATTGTCCCAAGTCTTAAGGGTTGCATGCTCATCGTTGTGCTTTTTTATCAAATCAGCAAAGCACAAAAGTATCATTTGTCTTTCATATGCAGGCATCTTTGGCCACGGTCCTTATCAAATGCCTTGCGAGCAGCAGCCATTGCTCGATTTACATATTTAGCATCACCTTTAGCAACATGAGCAATCACATCCCCTGTCATGGGATCCAATGTTGGGAAAGTTTTTTCTGATGTAGCCTTGGCAAATTGTCCAGTTTTCGAAAGCTGGGTATAATTTACTTGAACAGGTGGACTGAGTGGTTCCTCACTAGCATAAATAGTGCTATATTTACTTATTCCTCTTCTCAGACAAGAAATATTACTACATGTAAATCCAACTTCCTTAGGCAATTCAACTTCTTCAACTTTACCTTTGACTACTGTGATCCGTTGACCCAGTGATGGGTTCCCAGCAATAAGTTTTTGTGCATTTTTTGCCATGTCAGATGCTTCCACAGCATAAACATGCCTTGCACCAATTTGAGCTGCAATTAATGATAAAATACCAGTCTTTGGGTGTAAACATGGATGACTACTATTTAAAATAACCACCATATTTGAGTTCAAATAGCCTACATTACTCATTGTCTTATAGATCTGACCTGCCATAGGTGTCCTATTGCTAATGATAGCAACTATACACTCCTGCTTTCCTTTAATATCCCTTGCAATAGCCATACCAAGCCCAGCAAAAATGCTATTGCAACCATGACCCCTCAGAATTGGAACAATTTGTTTGGCAAATAGCTTTGTGTTTGGTCTGACTTGGATTTCCACCAGCAGCAGTGCAATCATTTTATCAAACTCCCGACTTGCAAGCTCGATTATGGTGATAGCTGCACAAATCCTCACGGAAGTATTACCTATATCAACTGATTGCATCGTCCCACCTTCAACAACACTCACACACTGACCACAAGCTTTTATAACAAAAGAGTATGGAGGTGCAAAATACATGAGTAAAGACATCATGTAGATGATAATACCCAAGAAAAACTGCAGTATAGGCTTGAAATTGAATAAGTATATAGTTAAAACCATGGTAAGCAATATGACCATTGATGTGGAATACACCTTCACAATATTGTTAGCATACTTCATCAGACATGAAACCAGCAAGCCTGTGGAGCCAATGTTTAATACCACAATCCAAGTTGTAATACTATATCCATTAAAACTTCGGTGCCACCAAGGACCATTCTCAAATCCTCCAATAATTTTCAAAGAAGACTTCCAGCATTTTCCAATTTGCAGAGCCTTTTTATGCATATTATCAAACAGCTGAGGGACAAAAAATTTCTTACCCGTATACACGGGATTTGTAACTATTTTCTTCGCAAGTCCCCTGCTCCCCTCGAATTTCTTGCTGTCTGCATACACAAGAGATGATGTTTGAGTTGCAGAAGTTACAGAGACATCAAAAGGAAGCATGACAATTGTCGAATGTGCTTGTGAGAATGAAGTAGGCATTGATTGTTTACTAAATGAAAAACCAGGAAGCCCCGATGAAGTAGCAATTATGATCGTAACATCAAAACCTTTGAGCTCGTCTTTGCGGAGAAACACATTGCCAACAATACCTAGGCCACGAATCTCTAACAAGAGCTCACTTCCTTTGGAAAAATACGTGGTAGAGAGTAATATGAGGTCGCCATAGATGAAGATGAGGAATAGGTTGCCCAGGACAATGGTGGTGCATGAAAGGAACATGTAGGTCTGCTTGGAGGTTGACTTAGCGGAGGCAGAGGACCAGATGAGAGCGAGGGATGGTGCACGGTGACAGAGCTTCTTCTAGTTCTTGGTCTTCTTTATTATAGACATAATAAAAAATGAATTTGAGAACTCAAGACCGAAGCTGTTGTTGCTGATTTTTGGGTCTTCTATGCATCATATTTTGGGTCTTCTGTTGCTGGATCGTCGGGGTGAGGACAAAAAATGGAAAAAAAAAATTGGAGCTCATGGGAAAGAAAAAAGGAAGGTGATGACAAAAAAAATTTGGAATGGAGACACTTAAAACCACTACCACCAGGATCAAATTCCCTAATCTGAAAATCTGAGCTTGAAATTTGAGGCTGGAGCCGTAGTAATGCTGTATTCTAGCTTTGAGAAATCTCCAAAACCGCACATCTCATTTTCCTTTCTCGCCCTTCTCTGACTCTATACATGATTTTGGAAATGCTAGTTTCAAAATCGGGTTTGGAGACTTCGAAGTCACCTTCCATGGTCATTGCATCTTCCTCTTGTACGTCACAAATTTGATCTTCTAATTGGTTGAAACTTTCCTGAAAGTTGCTAGCAAAATCGTTAAGGGACTGTTGAAATACTTGGTGCATTTTGTTTTGGCTTTCCCGAAAATTCTTCAGATGTTGTTGAAGAACGTTGAAGCTTTGAAGATTGTGTTCCATTAGCTCTTTGATATTGAGCAAAGATGAGATGATGTTTTCCATTCTCATGTATTGATGAAGTCAATGCGAAGGAAATATTGGCTTTGGATACCACTTGTAACACACCTCAAGTTGCTTAAAGAGAAATACAAAGAAATTGCTCACTTCAAGGGGAGCACCTCTGTTGAAGAAAGAAAGAAGATGATAAGAGAATGAGAAATAACATTTGCATTAACTTTCTGAATAAAAAACCCTAGAGCCCTTGGCTCATACATAAAGAAGATGACTCCTGCATGGGCCTAGGCTAATCCAACTAAAGGCATATAAGAAAATAAACTAATGCCTAAGGACCATTAACTCTATTGTAGTCTAAATATCAGATAATATTAAAGTAAAAGAAGTTGTAAATAAAATTAAATTGGCCAAGGCCCATGGCCCGTATTCCGTTCATGGACTGTGACAAAAAGTCGCTTCCATTGCACGACCTTCCCTCTCCTTCTCCTCCTTCGTAGATCTGCACCCTCTCTCACTCTCTTTCTGTGGGATTTGACTGGATTTTATTTATTTTTCTTGTGTTTGTTGCAGTTACTGAGCATTGGGATTAACCCGCAAATCATTATGTTCAAGCACGTGACCATGGAGTCAGAAATGTACATCTGTGTGAGGTAGACGGCGCCGTAGAACACTGTGGTGATCATCGACATGAACATGTCCATGCAGCCCTTGAGGTAGATGACAAAACTGAATGAGTTTAATTTACAAAAAGACTGTTTGAACTTTAATAATCCTGACGTGGAGTTATCCTAGAAACTTTTTGCTCTCGTCTGCTGCTGCATGCTTCTCTACTTTTTTCAGCAGGGGTTGAATCTGGTGCACTGTTCTGTTTTGATGTTTTTGACACCCAAAAGGTATAAAATTTTTTGTACTTTTGTTAATTGTGTTAAACCTTTCACTTAATTTTGGGGTTTATGGTTTGTTTTTCTTTGGGATCATAGATTCGTTTGTAGGTTTTTCCTTTTGCAGGACTTGTTTTGGAGTGAAGTTTTTTTGGGTAGGAGAGAGAGAAGGGGGGAGGTGAGTGTTAAGAAGGGTGGGAGCAATTCTAGCGCCAATAGTACTGTCCCTGAAGGAGATGAACGCTGTGTACATCTATGTTTTGTTGCTGAGAAAGTGAAAGAAAAGTGGCGAAAAATAAAGGTCAGTGTTTTTTCTTTTCGTTTTTGGTGAATGTTTTACTTTGTTTCTTTAGACAAATCTCAAGTACTAGCAAAATATTAAAAACAGAGAGGATACTCAAAACTTTCATGTTAGATTTCAAATAATGAAAAGTTTGTTTGTTATTTAATTCCTTGGCTGGCCTTTTTATTATAAGAATTAACGAGGGGAATCGTTGTTTTTGACAATTTTCCATGTTGTGGTTTTTTTGGGTTAGATGCAAGCATTACAAAAGAAAATGCAAGATTCGAGCTCTCTGTTGCAACAAAATCTATCCGTATCACCATTGTCACAACAAGGCCACCGTATGTATTTACTATTTCTATATATTACACGATATATGTTCACATAATCACATTAATTCTTGGTTTTTCATCTTGTTTCCACGTCAGACATTTTGCTCTTGTGATTCTCTTGATGTGGGTGTTGGTTATTTTTTATGTATTTGATTTACTAGAGCATGTTGAGCAACCCCTTTGATCGACATGAGCTCGCTCGATACGATGTTAAACAAGTATGAGTTTCTGGGTCTATGCTTTTTCGTCTTTTCCTTTGTAATTTCATGATTTATAAACATTTTCGTGAATCTACAAGGAGTTTGTGTTATTGTTTTAGGTTATTTGTTCAATTTGTGACACAGAGTAGTCGGTATGTGTTTCTCTGTATTGTTGTGTAAAGCTTTCAGATTCTTTTTCATTTGAAATATCTTAACTGGTTTCAATCATACTTCTCTTCCTGTTCTAGGTTGCTCAAGTTTGTACCAACTCTGGCGTCAATATGAGGGAATATTTCTATGAAGTTTGCAAATTCTATGGTGACTTGTAATTATGTTATCTTAGATTCAACAACCTGAATGGGGAAAATAAAGAAATTTATTTATTTTATTTGTATCCATAGGATTAGATTAGATTTGGCACTTGGGTTTATGTCCCTTGATTATTATTTCTTGTGTTCTTTTTATTGATGCAACTTGTTATTTTAACTAATCTCATACTTGAGAAAGTGTGGTTTCATTCCGGTGATTGTGGAATTTGTTGGTTAATAACCTGAATACGATCAGTGTCTTTAAAAGTTAAGCATAATGAGTTGATGATACAAATGAAATTGGGGCCTGAAATTCTATTTTTTCTACAGATTTGGTGGTCTTGATAAGTTAGTTCATTGCAAAAAGTGCGGTATGCGCTTCCTCCTCAGTAATTAGTAACTTTTCATTCTTATTGGTTTAGTTTATTTAGAATTAGCAGTAAAAGTAACATGCGACTTTCTTTGTTGTCTGTTAATTTCTAATGATCTTCTGTTAGATCGAACTTACCATTTCCTGTTTTATTTTGCAAATCCTTTCTTTTTGTGTACACGACTTATCAGTTTTAGTCTCATTTTAAATTTCATATACATCCCAGGAGCATAAATATGATATTATATGCACTTTCCCTGATACTAAACAGAAGTGTAAAACTTTCCCGTTTATGTTCATATCCTCTTGTGTTAGGGCTTTTCCCCAATGAATGTTTCATTTTTTTTTGGCAATGGGTTTAGGGGGTTTTAAACCCTGAACTTTCTACTGTGTCCTAATGGAACAGGTGGAGGTGCATCAGATCAAAGGGTCATAACTCAGTTCTGGCTTATACTTGGGGGGGGGGGGGGGGGGGGTACTCTCCATAAGGAAGGCCTTCTTTTTCACACTATTTCCACTTAATAGTGCATAAATCTTTTAAAAATTTTGCATAAGTGGGAATTGGCTGAATAACATCTAATGGAGGTATGTTAATTCTTACTTGCTTAAAACCCTCTGAGATCTCGGCATGATTCTTATCTTTGTGAAAAGAAGCTAACCATGTAGGAAAAGATGCAAGTGCTGGACAATATCTTTTTTCAGCTTCAATTTGAGGTGGAGTAGAACTTTTACCAGTGTTGTTTGACCTTGGAGTGGGAGTTTCCAGTACTCTACCACTCCTTAATGTGGTGGAAGCTTTTACTGATTTAATGCTTGGAACCTTTAGCCGCATTAGAAAATTGCTAGACTTGGCCTTGTGGTTTTGGTTGTGATTGTGCAGAGAGTTTCTCTTTCTCCTGGATACTTAAGGTTGTAGTTAGTCTTGTAAGGGACCCCCTGATATCATTGATGGTTTGCGAGTTCTGGTTATTGATTGTGGCTTGTCCGTATATAAATTATTGGAAGTTTGCTGCTAGCTATTGGACAACATCCTCAAGATTTCTCCTTTGTGCCAAAGGTGCTTGTGCAGGGTATTGAGGAGGCCCTGGTGCGGGTTTGTGTTAGCTGCATACTGAGAGGGTCCAGGTGCATGGAGTGTCGAGTGAGCTGCTTGATCATTTCTCCAGTTAAAGTTTAGGTGGTTCCTCCAGTTGGGGTTGTAAATGTTGGAATAGGGACCTGAAAAACGTTTAGAAATCATATTAATAGTGTTGGATTGATCTAAGAGGACGTCTTTAAAAGTAAAAATTGTAGGGTAGTCATTAGTTGAATGCCCTTGATCCTCACATATATTGCATTTTTCAGATACTTTTTGTACAACATGTATTTCATTACTTTTTTCTAATCTAGCAAGTAGATCATCCACTTCCTTTAGGCTATATTTTCCTCTTCTAGTTATGGTCCTTAAAGGCTTAGCCATATCATATACATCTAAAGTGTTCCATGATTGGGCATTTTCAGCTAGATAATCAAAGTACTCAAAGGCTTCTTCATGTTCTTTGTTAAAGAACTCCCCATTGCATATCGTTTTCACAAACTACCTCATCTTGGGTTGTAAACCCTCATAAAAAAACTTATGATTCTCCAGTTTTCATATCCATGATAAGGGCAAGCATTAAGTAAGTCTTTAAATCTCTCCCAGCACTGATAAAAGGTTTCAGTGTCCTTCTGAGCAAAATTCATGACTTGCCTTTTTAGTACATTTGTTCTATGCTTGGGATTATTTTATTTTATTTTTCCTTCAGGAACTTAGTTTGCTTCCTGCCATGTTCCTATAGATCTAGGCCTCAAAGAATTTAACCATGCTTTGGCTTTGTTTTTCAATGAGAGTGGGAACAATTTTAGCCTAATCACTTCCTTAGTGCAAGTTCGATCCATGAAAGTTGAACAAACCTCTTCATATTATTTGATGGGCAAATATTGGTTTTCAGATTCTATTCCATGGAAATGAGGTATCAAGGGAATCATGTTAGGTTTAAAGTTAAAGTTATTTGAATTTAAAGGTGGCATTATGCATGAGGGTGAGCTAGTCCTAACAAGTTGTAGCTAAGGGTTTTGTTATGGTTACCCATTCTCCTTACATCTTGTTCTTCTTCAGCCATTATACTAGATTTTTCAAATGTTGAATCAAATGAGAGGGATACACAGTCAAAATATGTTGTTGACTCTGTTCTAACCAAGCGAGATGTATGATCTTTATTCCAAATAGGCATACAAGAGAGTGAATAACTACAAGGGACAGACCACCAAAAAAAGAAAAAAAATAGAAGGTAAATTATTAAATATCAATAGAAGAGTTAGATGTCACTGGGAGTGTGAAGAGGTTCACAACTCAACAAAAACATCCTCTCAGCAGCAAAGTCAAGCTCTGAGTTTCACCATTAGTCCCCGGCAATGGCATCAAAAACTTGTCTCTCCATTGCCTCCCAAGTGTAAAAGGTTTCTAGTTGTTTTCATGGGAGAGTCCCAAGGTCAATTTCACAGGGGGATATGGTGATTAGAGAAAATGGTTCCAATGCAAAACAATATGAGGAAACCCTTATCTATTTTCTAGAGAATCAACAGAAATTAGTTGTGAAACTGTAAGATGTAATGGTCTAATCTAATTTTAAAAGAAGAACTTTAGAAGAATGTGTATGTATGCAAGGGAATGATTCAGAAAATTACTTAGGGCAGGTTTGGGGCCTTTGATGAGATAGAAAATTCTCATCTGTTCTCATTTCATCTCATCCATTCTTATTCCCAAACATATATCAAATACAAAATTTTCTAACTAATCATTACAACTTTTTCAAACTTTCAAATAAAAAATAAAAATCAATTCTAACTTTTTCAAATCTTCAAATAAAAATAATATTATAAAACTATACTATTACAATATTTTAACTTTATAATACTTTTTATTAAAATTTTTCCCTCTCCTTTCCCAAAATCTAAAAATACTCAACTGAAACTATCTCACTACTATTCACAAAATTCTTATCTCAACTCACTCTCCAAACAAGCCTTTAGCCAATTTCAGATTACTCAATCAAATTTCTTGGATGCTTAGGCTTCAAAATTGCAACTATGTATGTATGTAAATCAATCGGTATACAAATTTTTATATCTAAGAAACAAATGATTGAACATCTAAACTACGGATTTCTTTTTCATGGGCTTGTTTCAAAATGAGGTCCATTTCCCCCAATTACTTCAAATACAAATTCAGTCAAGAAAAAGATGCTCGGATGATTTGTAAACATCTAGCAGTTCCCAAATGATATTGAAGCCTCTATTGAATTTATAAAAGATCTAATTGAAATAGATCTCATCGAAATAGCTTTTCTATACAATCCAAGCATCCACCATGCCTTTTATTAACAATGAATCAAGATCAACAAGAAAAACCTAATTTAAACTCATGTAAAGATTGTTTGCAAATCCATAGATACAGGAATTCATACCAAACATAAATTGCACTGAAACACAGCCTAATCTAAATATTCCCGAGCTTAGGTTTGGAAAATTACTCGAGCATAATGTAATGAAAAGGCATTTTCTATTGAAGCATAGAAACTAAAATCTAAGACTAAAATGACTAACCACAAAAAATTAGCACTTTGTTTCTCCAATGTTCTCGCCCAAAATCCATCTGCCTTGCCTTATTCTCCTCTCTTCTTTTTATGCTTGTTCCTCGCATCCTCTGCTGCATGTGTAACCAACGTCACTCCTTGGACCACCAAATATTTCATTCCTTCCCTCACGGTTGTTGTTGCCTGCTCATTCCTCACTCCACTCATGGGCTGCCTGTGATGGTGTAGGGGTATAAAGCAGAAAGAAGGAAATGAGTTAGCCTTTGAGAAGAATCCTTTAGAATTTGATTCTATCACACGGGTGCAAAATCTGTAATACGTCTGTCCACTTAAAATAAATGTAAAGTCCCAATTTTTGCTAGACCATAATTTTAGTGGCTTTTTTTTTTTTTTTTTTCACATTAATGCCTAAACAAGCATGTACCGGGCATTTTATTCATTATTTGGTCATTTAACATGCTTAATTTATACAATATGATCTTCTTATCAACCCACACAAATAAACAAACTCAGAACTGAGCTCCACACTCGCCACTAGCGCGGTCGAGCATATCTCCCACCTATCTCTCCGAACTGAGCTCTTCACTACTTAGCACAAAACAAACAAGAAAACCACGGACCAATTATCGAAGTTTATTTGTCCTGACTTGAAAATTCTGAAGGCCTTCTTGTTGAGCAAATCAACCTTAAGAATTGCAGACAACTGTTGTGATAGAATTGACTGGGTCCAACCCATCGCTAAAAATAAGGAAAGACATAAAGTCAAGAATTTAGCCCAGGGATAAAGCTAATAAGAGATAAGACAAGTTGACTTAGAGTTCTAAAAAGAAAGACACTCAGACTTTTAAAAAGAACAAGTTTCATAAGGCAAGTTGGACTCAATCACTCAAAGGAAATAGACCTCTACATAAAAAGGAGATCCTCACAAATCTAGGGGACTCTAAAAAGGCTCTCCACACAGAAGCTCCCTATGCCCAAACTCTACCACGTATAACGACTCGAAAAGATCTTTCCTAAATTCTTCCATTGTATTGTGAGATATGTGAGACTATAAGAGATTGAAAATCACCCATTATAATGGATTTCGCTCCCAAACAACCCATGGATGTAGGCATTATGCCAAACAATGTAAATTTCTGTGTCTCTCTTTATTTATTTTTATTTGCTTATTTGTTATTTATTTCATAGATGAATGCAAAAAATACTGTATCGACACTCGAATCATCAACGTGGGCTCGGGATGATTCTTTTCTCCTTTCCAGCTTGTTATGCAAATTTAAGGCATTAACAGTCTACATGTTCTAAAATTATATAGTTCAAAGCATATAGTTTGGAGAATCCTATATATATATATATATATATATATATATATAACACGAGATCTTTTTTTCTCGTTATCAGTCATTTTCTCCCGAGTCTCTGCAACCCCTAATTTCATCATAGTCGGCTCTCTCTCTCTCTCTCTCTCTCACTCACTCATAACTCAAAGGATATAAAATGCAAGATGTTGGATTGTCATAGCAATAATGCAGCCCTAAACACCAATATATTCCAAGCTCTATTACTATTACTTGCATAGGGTCGTGCTACTTGGCCACCTGCTTATTACCACTCCCTTATACTGCTTGACTCTTATAACTCAAAGGAAATAAAATTGAAAAGGTTGGATTGTCGTAGCAATAATTCAACTCCAAACATCAATATATTCCAAGCTCTATTACTACTGCTTGCATGAGGCCAGTATTGTTAATTTGCCATTACTCGAGAGAAGTACTACTGATATATATATTTATGTCTATGTATATAGGGTTGTGCTACTCGGCCGCCTGCTTGTTACTGCTCCCTTATACATCATGACATGGCTTTGCCACTTGGCAGCCATATATTTATATTAAAAAAAAAGTTTCTCATCTATTCTTCTCCTAGTTCATCTAAAGTAAATGAAAATGAAGAAGCAAATCGGTCTCAACTACCATCCAAACTACTACCCTCTACAATGTTTGCATATCCATTTTCCTTCCCCAATCTACATTGAGCAAAATGAAGAATAATTTTTTTCCGTCCAAGCTACCGCCATCTGCTTATCAATAGAGCTCTTAGATTTGCATTTTATCCTTTACTTCTATTTTGTTTTCTTTTAATGTTTGTGAAAGATTAATCAAATGGTAAAGGAAAACCTTGACCATATCCTCTCATGTGCAGAGTGACATATTCCATCAAAAAGCTGTCAGACACACGTACCAGCGATTTTGAGATTTAGGTTCATATTTTTCAGGTTTTAGACATTGGAGATAAAACTGAAAGAAGAGGGATGCGATGGGGATCAACCAAAATACTCTGATACCCATTTTTGTAGTCTTCCTTCGGCTTCAGCCATGGCTTCCACAAAGGGATCCTCACCACTCATTTTTGCAAATCTTTATAGCATCTTCCTTATGGCTTCCATAAGACCGAAATACTCTTATACCAAATTGGTCCCACACCAAGCTCTGTAATTGTAAAGAAAATAGAATAAGAAAATGATTGGTGGAAAGAACAAATGAATTGAAATACTTTATATGAAGAAGATCGATTTGGAGAGGGAAGATTGCAGCTCTGGATGGGGACAAAGACTTTCTATGAAGGGCATGGGCGTTTTGCTTTTTTGTTTCCTATAGAGCTAAGGGATAGCTTCATATAGAGCAAGTTTTATTTTCTTTTCTAAATCACTTAACATGTGGCATATCCACATACATCGGTAAGGATCAGCGGTAATATTAACGGGGTCAAATAGCATTTTTCTTATATATATATATATATATAACAACATTTCAACTGGTTAATAATACTTTGGACTTCTAAAGAAATTAATTAATGAACCAACTAGTGATTAAACATGATTAATTTTCAAACAAACTAATTAAAAGGCAGGCACAACCGAGTACCAAAGGTTTTTAATTTCTAGGGACCTACATCCTCTCTCGGTTTCTTACCGAGTAGAGGTTTTCTCCTATCATTGTACTCGTGTTTTATACCATAGTCTGAACTGTAGATATTTGATTCTCGCAATGGAGGATAATCTGGAGTTGTATAAACGTTTAGCTCTTACGGATCAAGAACAAGAGGAGATTCAAGTGGAGGCCCATAAACTGGAAGATGCCTTCATTTGTGGAGGTCTATGCCTGATTACACAAGTGTTGATAGTGCGATATTATAGTAGAGATGCTTTTAAGCAGACGATGAAGAGGATTTGGAGGCCTGTGAAAAATATCAGATTTCGCTATCTGATGGCTACGTTAATTCTTATTGAGTTTGAGGACATTAAGGATAAGGAGGGTGTGATCCATGAAGGACCCTGGTCTTTTGACAAACAATTGGTGTTGCTAAACGAGGTAGAAGGGACTCAACCTGTTCACTAGATACGTCTTACAGAGGCTCTGTTTTGGATTCGACACTACAAGAGAAAGCAGTTTTTGTGGCTCTATTTATTTCTAGTGATTGAAATCTAGCTGCAAAAAATGTTTTTCACTGTAGCGATTTTTTTCTTTCTTGTGAAAGATGAAAAATGCCAAAAATCTGACTTTTTTCGGTGTCTTTTTGTCACCGCAAAAAACTCGCGGGGAATATGAAGGATATCATCAATTTTGTGGTGAGAAAATTTTTGCGGAAACTTATTGCAACGATTATTTTAGTTTTAGGACAACATTTGACTGCTGTTAAAAACGTTTACTACTAAGGATTATTTGCGGTGATAAATAGTTGCCGCAAAAAGTCACGATTTCAAACTTTGCCTTCTATTCTTTTTTGCATCCCGAAAGTGTGTTTTCTTTCTTCCCTCTCTCTCCTTCCTCTTCAGCCGACTCCTTTCTTTCTCTCCTGCGGGTTTTTCTTCCTCACGCAGCCCAGCCGCCGTTACTCCTGCTACCGACAGCATAGGGCGACGAGGAGGTAAAGGCCTTCGGGAGGAAGTGTACTTCGAAGGAACCCTAGTTCACTGAGTTCACGTGTGGATCTGAAGTGTTAAAGTGTTAAGTTCTGAAGTGTTGTTGTGTCTGAAGACTTAGGTGAAGTTAACTAAAGAAGACGGGTTGGGCCCGACGTGCATGGGCTTAAGGGATTTATCCTTAGGCCGGTTATCTATCTCTTTGATTTTATTTCTATTGGTATTTTTGTAAGGGGTTGAATGATAGGAAGCCCAGTTTAGGCCCATGGCCTTTTTTATGTTGTGTAGGGTTTCTGCATATAGCAGGCTCCGAAATGACCTTCTCTTTTATGCAAAAAGTTATGAAAGTTTGAATTCCTTTTTATCTCTTCTTCTTCTTTACATGTTTTGAGTGTGTGAAATATCCAGTGTGTTACAAGTGGCACAAGAGACACCTTTACCTGTACAAAATATAGCATTATGGTTGAAGGTACTAGACTAAATCAGTTGCAAGATGGGCTCAATCCCCTAAAAAAATCCTTAAAAAATCAAGATTCAATAATGTCCCATTTAGATACAGAAATGGCAACAATAAAAAAGCAAAATGAGGCTATTGTGCATCAACTAGCTATCATTACAGTTGAGATAAAAAAAGGAAATCCCAGCCCAGCTTATGGAGAGTCTTCTTCAGGTGTACTAGGTGGAAATGACCATGAAAACTTGCAGCTTCAGTAGCAGCAACAATAACAATAGCAGCAACAGTCTCAACAATAGCATTTTCAGCATCAACAATAGTTCCATCACCAGCAGCAGTTTCACCAATAGCAGCAAGGTGAAGTCCAGGCACGCACAGTAAGGTTGGATTTCCCTGTATTCAATGGAGATAACCTATCAGGTTGGATCTATAATGTTAACCAGTTTTTTCATTTCCATAACACCACCCCACAAAGCCATGTGAAACTGACCTCTTTTCATTTGGAAGGAAGAGCATTGGTTTGGTTCCAAGATCTAGAACAAAGTGTGCAAATCCAAGATTGGGATATGTTCACTAGAGCGCTACTTGTTAGGTTTGGACCTAATGCCTATGATGAGCTTATGAAGGCCCTTATTAGGTTAAAGCAAACTAACATGGTGGAGGATTACCAACCAAACTTTGAAACCTTGTCAAATAGGTTGAGAGGAATATTAGATGCATGTAAGTTGAGTTGTTTTTTGAGTGGAGTAAAATATGAAATTAGGCTACCCATGAGAATGTTTAGCCTCACAAATTTAACCAAAAAATACAAGAGAAAAACCTCAACCTAACCAAAAAATATCCCAAGTCTAGTTCACACTATTATGAACCAGAGCACATTAAGGAACCCCAACCATAATTTTTCCCACCAATCTGAAAATACCAAACCAAACCAAAAGCCATCCTTGACCATACACAAAATCAACCAAAACCAAATAAAAGAGAGAAGGGAAAAAGGTTTATGTTATTATTGTGATGCCAAATGGGTCCCAGGGCATAAGTGCCAAAATCCCAAATTGTTTTTGCTAGAGGAAGTGTTGTTAGAGAGAGAGAGAGAGAGAGAGAGAGAGTAGTGTGGTGATTGAGGAGATAGAAGGGGATATGGGAGAAGATATTCCAGCAACCATAGACACATGTCCAGCCCAAAATAACCCAGAAATATCCTTATATGCCATAATGGGATCCCTTAACCCGAAAACAATGAGAGTGAAGGGGAGGATTGGGAAGCAATGGATTACTATCTTGATTGACATGGGTTCTACTCACAATTTTTTAGACCCTGCAATATTGAAGAAAACTAACCTACCCTTAGATGACAAGGATAAAGTTAAAGTGAAGGTTGCAAATGGTGAGATTGTCTCTATTGCAGGGAAGTGCAATGAGGTGAAGGTATTGATTCAAAGCATGACTTATGTGATGGAAGTTCATGTGATTGTGTTGGTGGGGTGCGACATGGTGTTGGGAATTAAATGGCTGCGTGAGTTGAGAAAAATTTTGTGGGATTTTGATAAGCTAACAATGCAATTTTTTTTATCAAGATAAAAGAGTTAACATGCAGGGGTTGACGGCCGCTAAGATGATTGAAAGAGGTTTCTCTAAACATGCTCAACAAGTTAGAGAAAAAATGGTCATCTTGCAATTAATTGTAAGCGAAACCCCCTTTGTTTTACAAGCTAGAACAGAAATTCCAATAGCTTTTCAATCTATACTACAACACTTTGGAGATGTATTCTCGAAGCCTAAAGGACTTCTACCACCCCGAACCCACAACCATTCCATAAACCTCATACCCAACACTAGACCCATTTCTATAAGACCCTACCGTTACCCCTATTACCAAAAAGAGGAGATTGAAAAAATAGTGCAGGGGCTATTGTCTACGGGAGTGATTCAACCTAGCCAAAGTCCCTACTCTTCTCCCGTGTTGTTGGTAAGAAAAGCCATTGGAACATGGCGGTTATGTGTTGACTATAGAGGGTTGAACAACGTCACCATCAAGGATAAATTTTCCATCCCCATGGTCGAGGAGCTAATGGATGAGCTACATGGGTCAACAATATTCTTTAAGCTGGATTTGAGATCGGGGTACCATCAAATACGGGTTAAGCCCAATGGTGTACCTAAAACAGCTTTTAGGAAGCATGAGGGACACTAAAAGTTCCTAGTGATGCCCTTTGGGCTCACAAACGCCCCCTCAACTTTCAAAAGTCTCATGAATGAGGTATTTTGACCCTTCCTAAGAAAAATTATACTTGTTTTCTTTGATGACATTTTGGTGTACAACAAAACAGAAAGGGAACATGCCCAACACTTACGGGTCACTTTGGAGACACTAAGACAGCACCAGCTATTTGCCAAGCAATCCAAGTGTCGGTTTGGGTGTGAAGAGGTTGCTTACCTTGGCCATTTAATTTTAGCAAAAGGTGTCCAAGCAAACCCAGAAAAATTAAATGCCATGGTAGAGTGGTCCCTACCTGAGTCCCTTAAAGCTTTAAGAGGATTTTTGGGCTTGACGGGTTACTACCTAAGATTTATAAAAGGATATGGAGATATTGCAGCACCACTCACACGGTTGCTTAAAAAGTAGGGTTTTCATTTGAATGAAAAGGCTACGATAGCTTTTCAAAGATTAAAACAGGTAGTGACGCAACCTCTAGTTTTGGCATTACCGAATTTTTCTCTACCATTTATAATTGAATGTGACTTTTTGGGAATAGCGATAGGGGTAGTTTTGATGCAGCTTAGGAGGTCAATAGCTTTTTTCAGCAAGGCACTCAAGGGTAAATCCGTCTCATTGTCCACATATGAGAATGAACTTTTTGCCTTAGTTTCAACAGTGTTAAAGTGGAGGCCTTATTTATTGGGGCGGATTTTTGTGGTTAGAACTGACCAGCAAAGCCTCAAGCACTTATTAGACCAGAAAATTGGAACCCTTATGCAGCAAAAATGGGTAACTAAGCTACTTGGCTATGATTTTATTGTTGAGTATAAAAAGGGGTCTGAGAATAGGGTGGTTGATGCCTTATCCCGAAAAGATAAGGAACTTGAAGGGACATTGATGTTGGTTACCTTTCCAAGTATGGAATGGTTGGAAGACCTAAAGAAGGCTTATGAAGTGGATGAGCACTTAAAGGAGTTGATACGGAGTTGTTCAGAAGTTAAGTTAAGCCACAAATATACCTCGAGGGAAGGGCTATTGTTGTATAAGAATAGATTGTGCATTCCCCAACATGAGGAATTTAAAAATAAGCTAATGGAGCTATCCCACAGCAGCCCATGGGGCGGACATTCAGGTTATGATAAATCCATTCATCGAATGAGAATGGATTTTTATTGGTCGGGAATGAAAAAAGGTTTAAAGAAGTTCATCTAAGCTTGTGACATTTGTCAAAGGGTGAAGGCAGATAACACTCTACCAAATGGCTTGTTGCAGCCATTACCCATACCAGCTCAACCATGAACTCATATCACCATGGATTTCATTGACGCGCTTCCCATTTCACAAGGCTTTGACTGTTTATGGGTTTTGGTTGACCGATTAACAAAATACAGTCACTTTATGCCCCTTAGACACCCCTACACAGCCAGGATAGTGGGTGATTTTTTCCTAAAGAATATCCGCAAATTACATGGTTTACCCCAATCCATTGTTTCCAACAGGGACACAACTTTCACAAGCCAATTCTAGCAAGAGTTGTTCTTTCTACAGGGGGTTTAGATGTCAATGAGTACAACCTACCATCCTCAGACAGACGGGCAAACAGAGGCGGTAAACAAAACTGTAGAGAACTACCTACGATGTTTTATAGGAGACAAACCTAAAGATTGGGCAGTTTGGATCCCCCTTGCCGAATGGTGGTACAATTCCACTAAGCACACTTCTACAAGGTTATCCCCCTTTGAAGCCCTCTACTGCTACCCCCTACCCCGAATGATGGATTACATCCCGGGAACAGCCCATGTTGACATAGTGGACCTAACTCTACATAGCAAAGACCAAATCTCAAAAATACTCAAGCAAAACTTCCAGCAAGCCCAAAATCGCATGAAGAAATATTTTGATTTGAAAAGGAAGGAACAACAGTTCACAGTAGGGGAAATGGTATACATGTGGCTACAACCTTATCGACAAACCACCGTGGCCCATCGGCGTAACGTCAAGCTAGCCCCATGTTTCTTCGGTCCATTCAAGGTGCTACAACGAGTGGGTGATGTTGCATACAAACTAGATCTACCTCCAACATCAAGAATACATCAGACTTTCCGTGTTTCACAACTAAAGAAAAAACATGGATCAAAGATTTCAGCAATACCTTCACTACCGCCGATAGATGAACAAGGAGTGCTACGGCCATAACCCGAGGAGATCCTCAACCGTCCCATGGTGAAGGCGGGGGCCAAGGCCATAATGGAGCTTCTTGTTCTCTGGCATGGACAAGAACCAGCATATGCCACTTGACAGGGATATGCACTGTTGAAAGAGCTCTTCCCCCACCTTGCGGGTAAGGTGTTTTGATGGGGGAGGGTGTGTAACACGGCTACCGGCGACAGCTTGACCAGGGAGAGGTGGTGGTAGGGGCAGGGCGACGAGGAGGTAGAGGCCTTTGGGAGGAAGTGTACTTCGAAGGAACCCTAGTTCACTGAGTTCGTGTGTGGATCTGAAGTGTTAAAGTGTTAAGTTCTGAAGTGTTGTTGTGTCTGAAGACTAAGGTGCAGTTGACTAAAGGAGACGGGCTGGGCCCAACATGCATGGGCTTAAGGGATTTATCCCTGGGCCTGTTATCTATCTCTTTGATTTTATTTCTATTGGTATTTCTGTAAGGGGCTGAATGATAGGAAGCCCAGTTTAGGCCCATGGCCTTTTTTTACATTGTGTAGTGTTTCTGCATATAGCAGGCGCTGAAATGACCTTCTCTTTTATGCAAAAAGTTATGAAAGTTTGAATTCCTTTTTATTTCTTCTTCTTCTTTACCTTTTCTGAGTGTGTGAAATATCCAGTGTTACACCCCTCGAGCTCTCGCCGACGTTCTCTCTCTCTCTCTCTCTCTCCCTCTCCCTACCAAATCTCAAGATATGAATGTACCCATGCCTAGCGCCGCCACCCACAGCCACCGTGAGCACCGCCAAGACATGCTCCCTTGCTGTCAAGTCACCGTGGGTAAAGTGAACATGAAAAAAAAATGATATTTCACGTATGCTGAACACTATCAGATTTTGCAAGGATCGACATTGTTTTTACTTTCCTCTATGTGATTTTGTATCGTAATAGTCATATTTCATTTTAGCTATTTTTTTCCCTAATAAAAATTGTTAGTTTTAGGGAACAATGTCTTCAGCTTGTTTATAGATACCGTGTGAACAAATGTCTATAGCTTGTTGGTTGTCTTAGAATTTGACTAATATATTAGCTTTTGTGCTTTCACATATTGTGTCAGGATTTCTCATCTAAGTTTTTTTCCCACCCAAGTTCTTTATGTATTTGATTTTGTGTAGTCATGATATTGTCAAATTATTATGACTTGCCATTCAATGATATTCTTGATAGGCTAAATTTCCTATCATGCTTAAGGAGACTGATGTATAGCAACTTAAGCAAATTCTCAAGGACATATCGGATGTTGAGTTTGTTGCACTGCATAAGAACCTAGTTAAGGTAGATGCCTTACTGTTTCAACTTGATTATTTTAAATAGCATATTTGATTTATGCCTACTTTTCATTTTTCTTATTATCGAACAACTCTAATTTAAAATAGGATATAGTGTACTCAAATATACTCCGATAGTCTTGCCCGTAATATATTTTGTTTAGTTCATGTATGTGACTTTTCTGTCTATGTTGCTCAGTTCCATTGACAAAGAATTATTGTGAACGTACAAAGAATGTATTGTCATACACAGTTCTCTCATCTTTCCTAGTTAGCTTATGATGAAGGGAACTAAAGTTACTAGTTTCCGAACAGTTCATTACATGTTCTTTTGGTTAAGGCCTCTCTGCCTTTTTGTACATGTCATTTTGGTATTTAGCTTCTTGTTGGATACAAGACACAAGTCTTTTTTGTTGTGTTTTATTTTTTTAGCTTTCTAAGGGATGTCTCTCACTATATGGTGGCTACAACGGATGCTTTCGAGCTACAGCTTGGGTAAGTAGAAGGACAATTTGGGATGTCTCTCACTATTTGTGCATTCTTAACTGGTTGTAGGGGAGGAAAGTGGAAGACAATTTGGGGGTTTCCCCTAATCAGGAGGTCTTTGGTGAGGGGTGCCTTGGTGGAATTATGAACAAGGCACTCTCTTCCATTTCAATAAAAACATTTCAATAGATATTTTTTATTGAAATAGATATTTCTTTTCTCAAAATGTTGATGCATGGCTTTTAAGGAAAGCTGTTACTTTTCCAAAAATAACACAGTAGATCAAGCCTCTAAATCTCTGAAATCTGATTCTGTATTTTCAAATGTAATCTGTACAGCTTATACGTATATCTATTAGGCAGTATAGGATAGCCTTATTTTCAGGCTTAACTTAAGCCTTTCATCTTGTATATATATACGTGTATGGTAAATGAAAAGTGTGAGTCAATTTCCTTTGCTTCTCTATATGGTATCAGACTGCCCTCTCTCCAATGAGTAAAATTCTGATCCTCTCTTTTTTTTTCCTCCACCTTCCGCACATGGCAAACTCTACTATCTCTCCCGTTGCCATCAATGCCAATCAGCAGATTACGACTAGACTCACCCCAACAAATTACCCTTCTTGGCATGCGCAATTTGAGTCCCTTCTTCTTGGCTATAATCTATATGGCTATGTTGATGGAACAATCCCATGCCCACCACGGTCCTCAACCACGACTCCTGATGCAACAATCACTACTGTGTTTAATCAATGGTTTAGACAAGATAAACTAATCCTGAATGCTATTCTCACTTCAGTGACAGATGCTGTGATACCCTTCATAGCAGCTTAAAAAACATCCTCTCAAGCCTGGAGCAAACTGACCAAGCTATATGCCAGTCGATCTAGGACACGAGTCATGCAACTCAAGGAGGATCTCACTCTCATTCAGCGTGGTTCACGCAATGTTACAGAATTTCTACATTCTGTAAAAACTATTACAGATGAATTGGCTTTCATTGATGCTCCTCTCTCTGCCGATGATATCACATTATATGTTCTCAATGGTCTAGGCCATGAGTACAAAGAAATTGTAGCACTAATCCGTGCCCGAGAATCATCGTTATCCTTTGAAGAACTCCATGATCTTCTCATAGGACATGAGTCCTATCTCAAGAGGCTTGACAACATCAATCAATCCATGGTGATTACTGCTAACAACACTCAACGTAAGGATTTCAGGTTCTCCAGAAAACAACAGTCATCCTCCTCTTCAAACCAGAAAAATGATCCCAAGTCAAAGCCCCGCAACTCTAAACAACAGAGATACACACCAAAGTGCCAATACTGTGAGCAACTTGGCCATGTTGCAAAATTCTGTCCACAGCTGCAACCTCATAAAGCCTCGGCCAACTGCACAACTACAAACTCCAATCCAGATCCGAGGTGGCTAATTGACTCAGCAGCTTTTCATAACATCACCTCTAAAGTTTCCAATTTGCAGTTGCACTCGGAGTATGATGGAATAGATGAGGTGCTTATCGGAGATGGTTCAGGTTTGAAAATCACTCATTCAGGTTCTCTCACTTTGCCTTTTCCCAAAAGAAATTTTCAAGTTCAAGACACACTTTGTGTTCCGAGTATTAACAAAAATCTAATCTCAGTTCACCATTTTACAAAACACAATAACGTGTTCTTGAGTTTCATCCTACTGTTTTTTTTGTCAAGGACCAGAGGACGAAGGAGACTCTTCTTCAAGGCAAGTGTGAAAATGGAGTCTACCCTCTACCACAAACCAATGCTTTCAAACCAATTGCTATGGTCCATGAACGCACCTCAATAAATGGTTGGCACCAACGTCTTGGTCATCCCTCCTCCAACGTAGTTACTAGACTTATCAAGTCTTTTTCACTTCTTGTTGACAGAAATTTTTCTATTTCTCATGCTTGTATTTCATGCTCAATGAATAAATCTCATAGATTACCTTTTCATAAACATGGACTCACAAGCTCATCTCCTTTTGATTTAATATACACGGATGTTTGGGGTCCATCCCCACAAACAAGCATACAAGGTCACAAATACTATGTGATCCTCATTGATCACATCACCAAATATGCTTGATTTTTCCCCTTGAAAAATAAATCTGATGTTAGAATCATTTTCCCACAATTCCATAAAATGATTGAAAATAGATTCAATACAAAAATCAAGAGCTTATACTCTGATAATTGAGGAGAATTCACTGCCCTTCAACCCTTTCTCACTCTTCACGGCATCAGCCATTACACCACAGCGCCACACACTCCACAACAAAATGGAGTTTCAGAGCGCCGCCATAGACACATTGTCGAAACAGGAAAAACACTCCTTACTCAAGCTGGTCTCCCCTCAAAATTTTGGTCCTATGCGTTTGCTACTGCAACGTATCTAATTAACAGGCTGCCATCACCTGTTCTTAACCACAAATCTCCTTTTCAGGGCTTGTTTAATGAAGCACCAAATTATCTTAAACTTAGATCCTTTGGTTGCTTATGTTTCCCTTGGCTTAAGCCTTACAACAACAACAAGCTTCAACCAAAGTCTGTTCCCTGTGTGTTTCTAGGCTACTCAACAACCCAAAGTGCCTACCTTTGCTATTACATACCAACTCAGCGCCTATATGTGTCTCAGCATGTCACATTTGATGAGACCATATATCCTGAAACTCATACACAGCTAGCTCAAAAGCCCAAAACACCCAAGACACCTCCCTGCTTCTCTGGAACTTTACTACAAATTCCACCTACATATAATCAGCTTCCCCTTGCTCCAAGCATCACATAAGCAGAAGAAGAGAGTCCTTTCCCTCCTCTAGATTGAGACAACACAGCAGTCACCTCAACAACTCAAATAAACTCTCCACCACCAGTTGTTTCTCAAAGGACTCATAATATGACTACAAGGTCCATGAACAACATTTTCTGTCTAAAGCAATTTCATACTACCACAAAACACCCTCTACCTGAATCGGCTAAACCCACCTGTGTTAGTCAAGCAGTAAAAGATCCACTGTGGCGCACAGCAATGTCTGAGGGGATTACAGCCTTGATTAATCATGGAACTTGGGAACTTGTTCCACCTGCTTCTGGACAAAACCTTGTTGGCTACAAGTTTGTTTTTAGAATCAAAAGAAATCCTGATGGAACTATCAATAGGCACAAAGCACGTCTAGTTGCTAAAGGGTTCCACCAAAGACCAGGAATCAATTATTCTCAGACGTTCAATACGGTTTAAAACCAGCAACCATAAGGCTAATTATCTCCATTGCTGTCATGAATGGGTGGTCACTAAGGCAACTCGACATCAATAATGCTTTCCTTCATGGAAGCCTTGATGAAACTGTGTTTATGCATCAACCTCCAGGTTTTGAAGACAACTCCAAGCCACATTTTGTTTGCAAATTGAAGAAAAGCATCTATGGGCTGAAACAAGCACCACGACAATGGTTCAAGGCACTTCGAGATGCACTACTCAGCCTTGGTTTTGTGCACTCAGCTTCGGATACATCCCTCTTCATTTATTCATCTAACAATGTTCTATGCTATTGTCTTGTGTATGTCGATGACATAATTATAACAGGGAATACATCGAGTTTGTTACAGGCATCATCAATCAAATCAGCAGCAAATTCTCTGTAAAAGACATGGGAGATCTACATTTTTTCCTAGATATTGAAGTTGTCCCTATACCCAAAGGAGTCTTCATCTTGTAACACAAATACATCCGAGACCTGCTCAAAAAAACTTCAATGGATGGAGCAAAAGAAAGACAAACACCCATGTTGACAAGCAAGCATCTCACTTTGAATGATGGATCTGAACCTGTAGACAGCACTGAATATCGAAGAATAATTGGAACCATGCAATATCTATGCCTCACAAGACCTGACATTGCCTTCACAGTTAATAAGCTCTCACAATTCATGCACAAACCGACATATTCTCATTGGACCGCAGCCAAAAGACTATTAAGATATCTTAAGAACACAATGTTTCACAGCATACTCATCCAGAAGAACAGTCCACTAAAATTAGTCACATATGTCGATGCAGACTGGGCTGCCAATACTGATACAAGAATCTCAACAACGACATTCATCACATTCGTTGGCTCAAACCCAATTTCATGGTCTGCTCGCAAACAAAAAGCTGTCTCAAGGTCCTCCACAGAAGCTGAATTTCGTGCCTTAGCTGCAGCAACCTCTGGAATAGTTTGGCTTCATTCCCTCCTCCATGAACTTGGAATAAAACTCATGCAAACACCACAGGTTTTCTGCGACAATATTGGAGCCACTCAGTTCAGCCTAAATCCAGTTCAACATACACGAATGAAGCATATTGAAATTGATCTCTTATTTGTTCGTGATATTGTAAAAAAGGGACGTATAACTATCAATCATGTTTACACATTAGACCAACTGGCAGATCTGCTCACAAAGCCTTTGTCACGACAAGAATTCCAAAATTTACGTTCCAAGATTGGAGTTACTGATGGCATCTCCATCTTGCAGGGGCATATAAGGAAAGCTTTTACTTCTCCAAAAATAAGACAGCAGATCAAGCCTCTAAATCTTTGAAATTTGATTCTGTATTTTCAAATGTAATTTGTACATCTCATACGTATATCTATTAGGCAGTATAGGATAGCCTTATTTTCAGGCTTAACTCAAGCCTTTCATCTTGTATATATATACGTGTATGGTAAATGAAAAGTGTGAGTCAATTTCCTCTGCTTCTCTATATGGCTCTTCTCTTTGTTTTGGCATTGATATCTAGAGTTTAAAAATTTACTTGGAATATTAAGTTTTGATGGCTATTAGAATGACTTAGAAAGGCCTATGCACATACTTTTTTTTTTTTTGATAGGAAAACAACAATATCATTAATAAATAAAGGGGATTACAAACATTTTTCAAACCAAAAGGCCTGATAAAGAAAATCTGGAATACAATCCCACCACATTTCAACATTTGCAACATTCCAGGCATACTGGGCTAAACAGGGGGCTAAACAGGGGGCTAAACAATATCATCAATGAATGTGTTTGTGCATGCCATGTAAATTAAGCCTCTGTGATATTGCCTCTGTGACATTAGAATCAATCTTGCTTTTTTTTTTTAAAGTTAAGGTTACTCACTCATCAATGCACTTTCTACTTTTATGTTGACTTCTATATTTCATTTTTTAAGAGTTCTTTTAAGCTCAGCTTATCCATAGATGAGTATCAACAATTTTTTTGATATTGATATTGATATTGCCTTCTAATATTCATAATATGCTTGCAGTTCTTTCCAGAAAATGCTAAAGCTATTTGTCTTTCATCATTTCTATTGTTGATTTATGTGTTTCTTTGATTAAATTCACTAATTGATGCCCTTTTTACTGTTTTACTGTCACTAAAAGAAAAAGCCGTGTATCTTTTATATGATACTTACAAAAAAAAGAAAAAGAAAAAAGTATAGGTTTCTTTGACACTTCTGATGTTAACATTATAATGACATGTGTAGATGACTCGTTCGAAAATGAGCAGCCCAAAGGCTATCCCAAGTGCAGGAGCGTGTCGCGTAGTAATTAGGAATAAATTCCTAGATCGTCTCCACAGGGAAAGTGCTTAAAAATCAAACTCGTGTAAAATGGTGGAAATAGTTACAATGAGAGAATAAAAATAAAAATGATGATATGTGCAATGAATGTGGGAATGCAATGGAAATGAAAATTTACTAGTCATGGACTAGATTCATGTTTGTTGATTTTGAGTGGATGATGAAAAGTGAAAAAAATTAAAATACAAGACAGAAAATTAAAATTGCTGGAAATTAAATAACTGAAATGTAAATAGACAATAAAATTTAAATGACATAAAAGTAAATTGCAAAAAATTAAAGGTGCAGAAGAATTAAATGACAGTAATTAAAATTGCAGGAAATTAAAAGTGCGAGGAAATTAAATGACAGTAATTAAAATTGCAAGAAATTAAAATTGCGAGAAAAATAAATGACAGTAATTTAAATTGCAGGAAATTAAAAGTGCGAGAAAAATAAATGACAGTAATTTAAATTGCAGGAAATTAAAAGTGCGAGAAAATTAAATGACAATAATTTAAATTGCAAGAAATTAAAATTGCGAGAAAATTAAATGACGGTAATTTAAATTGCAGGAAATTAAAAGTGCGAGAAAATTAAATGACATAATTCGAAATTAAATAAAAAAAACAAAAATTGTACGGAATAAACTCGATATTTGGAAATGGAGACTGTGTTCTCCAACCCAAAAATCTGAACTTCCAATTAATGTAACCTCTCAAAAATAAAATGGATTCTCAACATTTATAAAAAATGACTAAAATTTTACTCACTAAATAAACTCAAAACTGAAAATAAAGACTTACAAAAATAAAATTAACTGAGCCATACATTAAAACTAACTGATGAATAAATCACATGAAACTAAAAATTGAACTAAGAAGAAAATAAAAACTGACTGCAAAAATTTACTCACTATTTTTTTTTATGAATTTTAACTCTAAATTCACACTAAAAATGTTACATCTGACAACTCACTGACACTCTAACTCTAGACTCACTGACTCTCTAACTCCCTAACTTCAGACTCACACTCTCTAACTCCTCTTTTCCCCTTCTTCGTTTGACAAGCCTTTATATAGGCTTCAAAACCACTGTATTTAGTTAATCCGTGACTTCCCATTGCACCTGCTTTACAGCCGAACAAAACTGCACATGCACTACTTGTTCTTTGTTCCTTGGCCGAACTGCACCGAGTAGAGTCTCAGCTTGTATCGACCCCACATGCATCACATGCATGTTCATCTTTCGGCTGAACCACATGCACTGCTTGTTTTTTTTTTCTTTTTTTTTCTTTGTTGCTTCTTTCTTTTCGGCCGAACCCACATGCACTGATTATTATTCACTCTTTCACTACTTTGCATGCACCGAAACCACATCACCGAATATGCATGTTTATTTCTTTCACTTCTTATATTCGAAACCGACTTGCATCGAACTGATTTTCTTTTTCTTTCTTGCTTTCCAGCCGACCGAAGTTGCACCGAACACGCATGCACTGCACCGAACATCATTTGTACTCTGTTTCGGAGATGTAAAACAGAGCTTCTCGGTGAAAGCTTATTCGCATGGCTGTGCATGCTGGGCAGTGGCACACTGGTGTATGCACGTAGTAGACGTGTGGTGAAGCTGTTCATGCGAGAAGAGGTCCTGCCATGGATGCGCTGCTACGGTGGCAGTGTGCTGCGGGTGCATGGAAGTGGAGGAGTGCTGCATGCACGTGTTTGAAGATGGTTTATAGTTAGTGAAGCGCTGGACATGCTTGATGGAGGAGAACGAAGTGTGGAGGAGTGCTGTTGGACGTTGAGGGATGTTGCATGCAAAGTCGAAGGTTGAAGATGACTTCAACGACGCTGCCGTAGCTTTGGACAGTTCTTGGCCGTGCGTGGGGTGGAGGAGTGATCGCCGGCGTCGTCTGGTATTTCTGGTGGCTTCAGGTGGGCGGAGGACGGCTCACGGTGGCATTGGCAGCAGCTGTTTGGAGCTGGAAACCGCACGGCTGGAGGTTGAAGATGAAGGAAACGGCGTCGTTTGGAGGTGTGGAAGAAACGGCACGTCGTTCAGCTCAGACGACAGCCGATTCCCCGAGTCAAATGACATGTCGTTTGGCTTACAGGCCAAACGACATGTCGTTTAGCCTGCGCAGTAAATAAAAAAATAAAAATAAAAATAAAAATAAAATAAAATAAAATAAAATAAAATAAAGTAAAATAAAACAAACAGAATAATAATAAAAATAAATAAAATTAGAAAAATAAAATAATTAATTAATTAAAAATTAAATAACAACTAAACTAGAATATTAAAAATGTGTTGTGCATGTGAGACAATAAAATCAAATTAAATTACAAGTTATAAAATATAAGCATAAACTATGCTTTTAATCAATTTAATTCATAACTTGAATTTATTGCCTCTTGATCATTTTTCCATCTAAAATCAATGATAATATGATGAAACAATTAAAATTACATTGATTTTAACTATATAAATTATGCAATAATGCAGCTCAATCAATAGAAGGTCCTAGCTATAGGCTATAGCATTGAGTTATTGGGGAACATCTTAATGTTTAAGGCTGTTATATATCTTAATGTGGAGAAGGTCCTATAGGCTATAGCAAATGCTAGCCAAGGGTTTAAAATACTCTAGTTATTTGCTGAAGTAGAGATTGAGTTGGATTGTGTTGAAGTCGTTTATAGTTTTGAGGGAACTCATATCGTTTTATATTCCTTTTGGGCTCACTAATTAGTACAGTTTAGGAAACTGCCAAACTGTGACATTCACGGTCATATAAATAACTTTTTGTCTTGGTGCGTTTGTGCCCATAAGCAAGCATGCATGTGTGCATGAGAGAGATGATTAGCTAGCTTATCTTCTTTCTAATGAACCAACTGGCATTTACTTTTTACTTGCATTTAAAATAAACCGACTGGCATTTCCTCCCTCCATTGAATTTAGGGTGGAGTGAAGTGACGGTTATAACTAGTCATAAACTTGAATGAAGTTTCTGAAGTTAATAATAATTATGTACTTTATTTATATACATTCTATTTAATATAGTTTTTTTTAATAATTTAATTGTAGATACTTAAAGCTTGAATTAAGGGGAGATCCCATCAACAGGCACTCTGGTGGAGGTTTTCATTAAAGGTATTCTTTAACCTATACAATGACAAATGATTGTTTTATATATCAATTCATTTGCATTCTTCGATTGCACTGTGAAATAGATAAATGGTTTCATAAGTAGTTGTTTCTTATGAAACTTGATTGACCAAGCACACAAAGTGCCTTATGTATTGCCTTCTAATATTTGATAATATGCCTGCCGTTCTTTCCAGAAAATGCTAAAGCTAATTGCATGGATTGCTGTTGTAGCTTTCATATAAGTAGCAAGTTAGATGGACTTTATTTCTTTATTTTGGTTTACATTGTTATGGACTTGCTCTGATCTTGATAATAATCGGATGGACTTTAATTTGGTTTATTGAGGGGTTAGAACAGAGCAAGTTGCACTTTAGTTTGGACTTTATTTTATAGCATTTAAAATACAGTATTATGTTCTAGCACTTTTTTTTTTTATTATTATTTGATTCCTAAGAGACCGTTTCTGGCGAGCTTTGTTCACCGGAATTGTTTTCTTAGTCCTGAGATCTCATTTTCAGCGATTTAAAGTCGACGCAAATAGCCATTTAGCTTATTTTTTATCGCCAGAAATAATTTGAGATGAAAGTTAACCATGCTTGCCTTCCTTTTACCGGTGAACACTGATACTTTTTCCGGCGATATAACTCGCTGGAAAAGGCTTATTATTTGCAGCTTCTCTTAGAATTGCCAAAATTTTTTTTTACTTGTCTCAACAGGAGCGGCGATCCATTGGCAATTTATATAGTGGATTACCCCTCGGTGCAAGGAATGAGTATATAGTGGATTTGATAGGAAGCAGGATTGGGAAGGTAGAGGAAGTGAATTTTGAGGCAGGCGAAATGGTATGGGGAGAGTTCATGCAAGTGAAGGTCAAGGTTGATATTACAAAGCCTCTGCTCAGGGGGAAGATGATAAACTTTGCTGTGGGACAACAGATTGGATTCAATTTTCTTATGAGCAACTTTCAAATTTCTGCTACTGGTGTGGCCGGTTGGGCCATGGGCATAAGAAGTGTGATTTATGGAAGAAGGCACAAGAGGTGAGAAAGATGGTTTTCCTTATGGCATGTGGATGAAGGCAATTGGCAATGGATCTGGTGGTGGGGAATGATGGAGTAGATTTTTTGCAAATGGAAATTCATCTGAGGCGGCTGCTCTGATGATAGTGATAAACGACGAGGGAGGTGCCTCAGTTACCCCATCACAACCTAAACAAAAGGTGGGTGATGCTGACAAGGATATTCCCAAAACTATTGGGAATATTCCTGCAGGGGAGGTGGGGACCAAGGGAGCGAAAGAGGTTGAGGTGGTAACAAATAGTGTATATTGCGGAGGTAGTTATTCTGTTTCTCTTAATAAAAGGCAAATAGATGTTGAGCACAGTATGAAAGAGGTTGAGGTGGGAAGGGAGGTTTTCACAGAAAAGATGACAAAGCATGATGGGCTTTCTTTACCAAAAAGTCAGTAGGCAGATCAAGATGGGCTAAGGGCTTAGAGGGATGTTGTTTTGGGTAAGAGCCCAGTAGTGTTAAGCAAGCTAAAGCCTAACGAGAGGGAAGCTCGAAAGTGGAGACGCTTGTCTCATTTTAGTAAGTCTGCTTTGACCTACAAAGAGAATTAGTATTAGAATACAACGGTCAAAAAGAGGAAAGAATTGAGTGAGCTGGAGGAAGGAGAAGGTAGAGTTGCAAAGAAGAACCAGATTCAAAGGAAGATTGGTGGGGATCAAAGTGAGGAACAAACAAGGATATCAGCGGTGGCTGACCTTCGGCCCTGCCAGAAGCAATGAAATCACTCAGCTGGAATGCTCAGAGGCTTGGGAACCCCCGAGGCATTCAAACTCTTCGAGAACTAGTCACGAAGGAAGGGCTTGATGTTTTTTTTTTTTTACAAGAGACCAAATTGCAAGCTCGATATATTGAGAAATGTAAGTTTAGACTTGGCCTTTTCAATTGCTTAGCTGTTGATTGTGAAGGGAGAAGTGGGGGCATTGTTTTATTGTGGAGAAAGGAAGTTAATCTCACCATTCTGAGTTACTCAAAGAATCACATTGATGCTTGTGTTAAAACTGAGGTGTCTAGTAGGAATGAAAATTGCTATTGGTTTATTACGAGTGTCTATGGGCACCCTGATACCAATTGTAGACATTTGGTATGGGCTTTGATTAAATCTTAACATAGAAGAGATGAGCCATGGATAGTTTTTGGAGACTTTAATGAAATAGTAGGTCATAATGAAAAAAGGGATGGTAGGAAAAGGCCTGAAAAGCAAATGTGTGAGTTTAGAGATCTGGTTAATGAACGTGCTTTAAGGGATTTGGGTTATAGAGGACAACTGTTTACTTGGTGCAATGGGAGAGAGGGAAAGAATTGCATTAGTGAAAGATTACTTTGATTCCTAGCTAATTCTCATTGGATTGATTGCTTTCCACAAGCAAGTGTTACTCTTGGCTCTGTGGCCTATCCTGTCACCTTCCAATTTGGTTAGAGTTAGTACGGGGTGCATTACCAAGATCAAGACAGAAATTGTTTCGATTTGAAGGCATGTGGATTGGGAAGAAAGGTTGTGAGAAGATTATAGAAAACTCATGGAGACAAGATTCTGAGAGGAATGATATGGCAGAGGTGATGGCAATGATTTTTGATTGTAGCCAGAGATTGGAAGTGTGGGGTCGTATTTCTTTTGGAAGGTTCAAGTACCAATTAAGGAAGGCCAATCAAGAACTTCATTATATACAAGAGTGAGATTCTAGCTATGGTGATAGAGAGTCACACCTTTCAGCAAGAGCAGAGGTTCAAACTTGGTTGGAGAGAGAGGAGATTATGTGGAGGGAACGCTCAAAAGCATTATGGCTAAAGGAAGGGGACCGAAATTCCATATATATTTTTTTAAATACAAAAGCTTCATATAGAAGAAGGAAAAATGGTATTAAGAGATTAAAAGATGCAAGTGGTGAATGGCAAGAAGGAGATGTAAGAGATAGGATCATACTGGATTATTTTTAGGATCTATTTTCAACTGCTATGGAGAGGGGTCATACAAAGTTTCTAGAAAGCTTAGTTGGCAGGGGGACTTCCTCTATGAATGAAGAATTAGCAAGACCCTATATTTACAAAGAGGTAGTTGATGCACTGAAAGAGATGAACCCTTTAAAGGCCCCTGGCCAAATGGGATGGCCCCAATCTTTTGCCAGAAATATTGGCATGTAGTAGGTAGATCAGTGACAACAATAGTTTTAAAAGCATTACAAACTGGTGAGTTCCCCACTACTTTGAATCATACCTTCATCACTTTGATCCCAAAGAAGAAAGCCACTGAGAAGATTGTAGACTTCTGACCTATCAGTTTATGCAATGTTGTTTATAAGTTGATTTCAAAGGTAATTGCTAATAGATTGAAGAGAATGCTTCGATTTATTATTTTTGATTCTCAAAGTGCCTTTGTGTCTGGTTGACTAGTTACTGACAATTTTCTTGTAGCCTATGAATTGATTCACTATTTGAAGCATAAGACAGTTGGTAAACAAGGGTACATGTCACTTAAATTAGATATGAGCAAAACTTACGACCGTGTTGAAGGGTTGATTGCTTTACTATAGAAGGAAGAGAAAGACCAAGAGCTTAAGGGGATTAAAGTTTGTAGAAGGGCTCCTCAGATTAACCATATGCTTTTTTGTATATGATATTGTGATATTTTGTAAAGTAGATGTTGAACGGAATATAACAGTTCAAAGGCTACTGGATACATATGAGAAGGCATCAGGACAGAAGATAAATAAAGATAAAACATCTATAGTTTTCTCAAATAATGTGTCGAATGCCGTGAAGGATGATATTCTGCAGTTGTGGGGGGTCACTAATGTTCAAAAATTTGAGAAGTACTTAGGCCTACCTCCTATGGTAGGTTGATCCAAAACAAGGGCTTTCTCAAAGATAAAGCAGAAAGTGTGGCATAAACTGCAAAATTGGAAAGATCAGCTTCTAACTCAAAGGGGTAAGAAAATCTTGATCAAAGCTTTTGCTCTCTCTATTCCTACCTATTCGATGAGCTACTTTCTATTACCAGGAACTTTAGGTGAAGAGTTGAAATCTATGATGACTAGATTTTGGTAGGGTCAAAAGAAGGATGAGAGGAGGATACATTGGCTCAGTTAGGAAAAAATGTGTGAAACCAAGGCTTGAGGAGGGGCGGGTTTCAAGGATTTGCAGTCTTTAATATGGCTCTACTTGCTAAATAAGGATAGAGGATCTTACAGGCTGAAAACTCAATGCTCCATAAAATATACAAGGCCAAGCACTTCCCATGAGGCCCTTTTTTTGACTCTAGGTTGGGCCACAATCCCTCATATACCTGGAGAGGGATTTGGATAGCTAAGAAATGGCTCCTTAAAGGGTGTAGGTAGCGGATTGGTGATGGTAAAATTGCAAAAATGTGGTCTGATAACTGGGTTCCTGAGCATCCAAATTTACTAAAGGGTGGTAGTGCAATAAGGATGGAGGATGGAATGGAGACAATGGACAACATCATTGATAGTACTTCTAGATGGTGAAATGTGGAGAAGGTTAGAGCCATCTTCAGTCCAAATGTAGCCATTGATATTTTAAAAATTATTATTGCCCTAGGAGAACAACCAAATAAATAGGTATGGATGCAAGAAAGGAGTGGCAACTTTAGTGTGAAAAGTGCTTACAGACTCATCAGAGGGCATCTGCAAGGCAATTTAGGTGAAAGTTCCTCTGCTAGCAGACATTAGTCTTTGTGGGGGGCCTTGTGGAAGATGAAGATACCTTATAAAGTGAAGGTGTTTGCTTGGAGGGCTTGTAAGGAAGGTCTTCCCACTCTGTCCAATCTTAAGAAAAAAGAATGTGCCAACGGAAGACATATGCTGCTTCTGCAAAGGAAATGTCGAAAACCTTCCCCATGCTTTATTTTACTGTCCTCAGATAAAAAACTGTTGGAGTAGTTTATTGCCTATGATGGGTGAGTTGGGAAGTGAGATGGCAGTAATGGATATTGCAATGAAAATACATGAGGGTGGAATGGATGAAGATATAGCAGTATTTTTTCTGGTAGCATGGGGTTTCTAGTTTTGGACGAATAAGCAGGTGAATGAAAAGATTAGGCAAGTAGCTGAACATGCTTTATCTTTGAAGAGGGAGTTTTCTGTAGTTCAATCTGTGTCGTGCATTGAGTTAAAGAATTTTTTCTAGCTGGAAGCCTCCTGAAACACGTTTTTTAAAATTAAATGTGGATGGGGCTATATTTAGTGATCTACACAGAGTAGGTGTTGTGGTTGTCTTAAGTGATGAAAATGGAGATGTTATCATGGCTTCTAGCAAGATAGAAAATGAAGTTTCAGATCCAGAGGATATTAAATTTTTAGTAATTTTAAAGGATTTCAGCTATGTGCTAATATGGGGGATCCAAAAGATTATTGTTGAAAGTTACTGTTTGTTGTTGATTCAGGATTTTCAAAATGAAGCTGGTTTATCATCTATACTTGGTATTTTGATGACAAAAACTAGGAAATTGTTATCTTTGTTTAGTGAATACAAATTCCAGCATGTTGGGAGATTAGGAAATGAGGTTGCTTATAGATTAGTTCGAGATGCTTGGAATGTTGATATACTTAATATGTGGTGAGATTGTTTTCCAAATTTTCTGTCTCAAACCATCTAGCTTAGTAGATGTCTGTAATACTTTTTATGATAAAGGAGGTTGTTTACCATAAAAAAAAAAATTAAATGTGTACGTACATAGGGTTATATATGGACGTTACAAAATTAATGAAACAAATGTTGGCTAATTATATTTAGATCCAGTATAAATCTCAGCAGCAATATCATCTACTAATTACTACTCTTCCGATTCTGGGTTTGCACAATAAAGAATCATCGAAAAATTAGAATAATGATATACATACAATTTTTTCTACAACTACTTTACAGCTCATTTTATAATCGATCTATACAATTTTGTCACTTCAGTAAATAAAAAATTCAAATTTATAAAACTACCCTCAATTTCATATAGAGTTGAAAATAAATGTACGAGAGTTGTAAGAGAATCATTTTCCGAAAAAAATAAACGATCACAATTCTAGCTTATTGATTTCTGCAGCGGGGAAGATCTAGTTAACCGGTTCAGTTGACACATTCATATATTAATTGGTACTTAGATATTTTTCACAAATTCTATTTTCTCCAAATTTCGGATCGTATCAATTTATATATAAATTATTTAAAATGTGTCACATCAATCATTCTTTAAAATGATAAAAAAAACTAATATGAATAATTAATAACATTAATTACGTGTAAGCCGATATTAGGACAATCTTGACCGCTGGTTCGAGTCCAACAAACTGTTAAGTCAAGTCAATATTCTTATCGTGACAACTTGCAGTGGATCAGGCGAATATGGTCGATCTATGCGCATCTATATATAAGTTTATTTCTAAATATATATATATATATTTATATTATCTTCCAACCTCCTATATTTTAAAAGATATTTAAATTTTTTACATATTGCATCTTATTATTACAACAAACGTAGATCATGTGACACATAAGCCCTCATTCAATCGGATTTAATTTGCGCACAGTTCCTAATATGAGTAGCACGTGAAGAGTCCATTGACTTGCCGTTGCAAATTTTTTAGATGATCTGTTATGATAGGAGTATTGTCTTCACGGACAACTTTTCATACGGATTTATCATTACCCGGCTATTACTGCTCCAAAGAGTACCACCCCAGGCACAGGAGTGACAGACAGAGCAGATCAGCTCCCTCGATATGACCACACACCATCCGAGTATTGGACAGGGGAGGAGTATGCTTAACGTCAGCCCTTGTAGCAAATCTTGTTCCTCCGACCTAATCTGGGCCTAGTGTTGCTCCCTATATTGGAAGCACTAGTCAGCAGTCGAGGGGTACATCTGCGGAGAATGCACAGCTTGAGTTGATGCGGTGATCTCACACTACAAGAAAAAGCTCCTTTTGCTGCCAAAAACTGAAGGGGCGAGTAATTTTTGGCCGAAACAGACCATAACTTACTGTAGCCGCCTTTTTGTAGTGGCGACAGTGAAATTCGCCGAATAATATATCTTTTGCGGCGACAACATATATTTTGCGGCGACTTTGTCTCTTCACAAATAACAATACCGTGTAAGGGCCTAAAATAGCAAGTTATTTCTTAATGCGGCAACATGTTTATCGCCGCATTAAGTCAGAAGCGTGCAAAATATTTATCTCCGTAAAATTACAGAAACCCATTTTCACTGATACTGATCTCTGTCTTCCACCCATTTTTGCTGCAGCCATCGTGAGCCTCCACCACCAAGCATGAACCAGCCGTGCCTAGCCACCCTGCCTTCACCACCGAAACAGAGCAAAACCCCCTCCATCAGTCCAACCCAGCCTTCACGTTGAAAAAGGTCTGGGAAAACAAACTTGAAGTGCTGCGTCGATCTCCACTGAAGGGGCGATTCTTCTCTGTGACAGATCGACTTCCCTGCTGCACGCCGTCGCCTCCTCGCCTAGCCGGTAAGTCTCCTCCGTCTCTCTCACAATCAATTCGCTGTCTCTCTCTCTCTCTAACTTTCACTCAGTCCCTCTCTCTCTATAGGCTGCCCAATCGTGTCCCACCGTCGCGCACGGCTTCTCCACTCGGTCCCCATTTCAGCAAGCTATCTCCTCTCCTTTCAAAAAGAAGTGGTATTTCTCCCCTTCATTCCGTGTCTATCTCTCTCTGAGGAGCGATAGTGTTCCAGCAGCGATGCAGCTTCTTCCCTGTCCTGGAAAACCCTATCCCTAAACTTTCAGAATCGCATTTGGACCTGTCCCTGATCTTCCCTGTCGACACCAAGGTCAAGGCGATTCTCCAATCTTTTAGTGCAGGTTTCTCCTTATCATCACTACCAATGGCATTTCGCTTTATCTGTCTGTGAATTAATTTATCATCCTCGAATTCATTTGGTTTCGTTGTATGTCATCTACTCTGTTCAATCTGTGATATTAATTTGCGTTATCTGTTATTTTCGCCTTCTGCGTATCTGTAATTTGGCTCTGCAATGTCCATTTATGTAAAAAAGAAGAAGAAGAAAGAAACCTTACACATTTGTTTATTCAATTGATTCATGGAAATGTACAGTTTTTTCCCTTTTGATACTAATGGAAAGAGTTTATATGAAGAGAGCCTTTGAGCTATTGTGATTTTTTTTTATATGTTATTAGTTAAGTCGAGAGCAAGAGAGAATTTTTGTGGTTAGGAGGCCTTACTTGCTGGTTTTATTTTTACAAATTGAAGAGTAAACCGTCATTATTAGGCGTGGTATGAAACAAGAATGCAGTAACTTAAGTGATTTGGTCTCAAGCCTTGAGGGATGTTTGGATAAGACATGGAAAACAAATGATTTTAGTCTGCTATCCATATCATTTCTAGGAATTCTCTGGGAAATTGGGGGACTTGCTACGAGTTCTGGAACTGGCCTCAAATACCTTTCTGATGCGAGCTCTTCTAAATAGCATAAATTTTAAAAATATTATGGAAGAGATGCATGGTTTATGAATGAAATGTGAGCAATGCGGATCTCTTGGTACCATAGGTTCTTAGAAATTACTGATGTCTTTTGTTTAATTCTTTGATATGTTCTCTATGCTTGTTATGTATGTATTTCTGGAGTCTTCACGGACTTTACTTACAGGTACACCCAGATGCTCGTTCATTCAGAATCAAAAGCATTCCATATTACAGTGATTTATGCACGATATATGGAAATGCAACCTCTGAACAAAAAGGTGACTAATCTAGCCTTGATCCTACTTTGTAAATAAATATCAGGATCCAGAACAGCTGACTTCTTGAGTGGTCTATAATCTGGTGCTACATTGATGATGGATTAATCAGGTAACAGTGTGCCAGAATTAACATTACCTACCTGTGAGAATGGAACAAACTCAGCCACACAGCCAACAGATGCTAGCGAAGTAGCTGCAGTGGTTCTTCCTGAAATCCTTATTGATGAAGATTATGGAATCTCTATATCAGAAAAAGTAGATTGATGCAGGGTTTCTTGTAGGCCAACATTCTATCAGATATTCATGGAGGTGGCAAAGAAAATGCAAGCATGGGCTGAAATGCTTACTTTGTAAATTATAGTAAATTTTCTTTGGGTTCTGACAGATAGTAGGGCACTCTTTAGGTGGAGGCACTACAGCACTTCTAACCTATATACTGAGAGAGCAGAAAGAGTTCTCAAAAACTACCTGTGTTACCTTTGCTCCAGGTTTGTGTTCATTATAAAATTATATTCTGGTATTGTTGTACTTTGAAAACTTCATATTCTGTATTATTTACTTTGAAAACTTCAGGTTCTGATCTCTCCTTATATCCAGCCAATAGAATGTTAGCTATGTTATTTGTTGTTTTCGTTCTAATATTTCTAAAGTTAGATTTCCTAAATTTGCATGTTGCTTTATGACATAGCTAGAGGACTCACAAAAGTATCATCCCATGCAGTTGCTTGTATGACATGGGAATTGGCAGAATCAGGCAAAGATTTTGTTACTTCTGTTATAAATGGAGCAGACTT
This sequence comes from Cyclocarya paliurus, assembly GCA_029856935.1. Classification (NCBI taxonomy): domain Eukaryota; kingdom Viridiplantae; phylum Streptophyta; class Magnoliopsida; order Fagales; family Juglandaceae; genus Cyclocarya; species Cyclocarya paliurus. The sequence goes on from CM056956.1 coordinate 1,819,019, forward strand.
AGTGCCTACATTCTCAGCTGCTTCAGTGGATGACTTGCGTGTTGAGGTAATCTTGAGCTGTATACTTAGTTCTAATGTCTGTCTTGCCTTTAAGATGGATCATATTTGGGTATTCATTTTTAGACTACCCTTGTATCTTATCGTATGATCATGGTTAGATGTGGCATCATTAAATCATTCTGATGTTGCTCAGAGGTATTGGTTTGGGTCTGGGGTAATATTGCTCGGTTTTTTAATTGGAGAGGACTATAAATTGTCTAAATTTTGCTATGTTTTAGGCTTGTCCAGTACTTTGATTAATATGTCTTCACATTTTCTACTTCTGCAACTTTCTTGCATCCTGCCTACCAATTTTTTTTTTCTTGCATCCTTAATAACTACATGAATTTGCATTCTATCATATATACAAGAAGAAATCCAGTGAAGGTTTCCAATCAGTTCCTTATGTGATTGCACTTGTTAGTTCAATGCTGTGGATATACTATGTGATGGTTATGAAGGATGCAAATCTGCTGTGGATATACTTGCAGATACAACTGTGAAGCTTCTTCTCCTATTAAATTTGTTTACATAGAAACCATGTAGAAACAACACTTGATGTTGTTTCTTTTATGCATCCCTTGCATTTCTTTACACAAAAAATATCTAGAGCAGAACTTATCCAAGATTGCATTTGGTGAATCTATTGACAAACATATTTATGAGAATGTTTTGTCAATGAGGATGTTTGCCTTTTAAAGGACACTTATTTTTATTTTTTTGGTTAATTTTTATTGTGTTGGGATTTTTATTGATTTTCCTTGAAATATAAAATTAGTGCATCTTTTGGATTTTGATAAATACAGTATTCTGCATTTATATTTTTTTTAGCATAATTGTTCATTGCGGCGAATTCCAAATTCACCGCAGATTTTTTTTTTATAATGTTTGTCATTATTTGCGGCGAAAACCACTCGCCGCAAATAGTTGTTTCCTGAGAACTAAGCTAGCGGTAGCAAATATCCTACATTGCGTGAAAAGCTTATTTCCGGCGAAATATTTTCGCGGAAAAAGATATCCTATGCGACGACAACTGAATTTCACCGTAATTGATCAGACCAGACGATTTATTCTCAGCCAATTTGCTGCGAATGAATATCAGTCAAATAAAATCTTTTGTGGCGAAAAGCTTGCCTTTTGCTGCGAATACCACTCTCCACAAAAGGGCTAATTTTTTGTCAGATCTTATTGTGCATATCAACAGACAGATCGTGATTGTAGAGGAGCCTATTGCTGAGATTGCCTATCTTGTAAATATTCTAAACGAGAACGTCATGACATTGATTGAGGAGTTCCACAGTAAATGATTTGTGAACAATAAGTTGATCTAAGTGTTGTTTACAAAATTTTATCATATTTTCTATTTTATTTTTATTATATGTAATGAACAATATTTTTTAATAGATCTACTTTTTTGAATTTCAATTCTCAATTTGTTTTTAATGTTAGCTTATCCAACTTTAATATTAAATCATTGCACTTTAATTCTCATTTTTTTTAATTTGAAATATTAAACTTAATTAATTTTAAATTAATTAACATTTGAACATGAATCACTACCATTCGAACTTTGGTACAAAAAATTTACATTAGACTCAATGTTTGAATGTCCATAGGTCGTTCGAACGTGAATATGTATTATATGTTCGAACGTAATACAATTTTTTAACTGTCTTTAGTGACGGTTTTCACAAATTGTCACAAAAAATACTTTTTGATTATGATTTAGAGACTATCACAATTTTCAAATCATTACAAAGGCATTTATGTTGTAGTAACTGAAAAATTAAACGATCACAATTCTAGCTTAAAAGTTTATATTGATTTCTGCAGGCGGTGAAGATCTATATTAATTGGTACTAAGATATTCATATATTAATTGGTACTAAGATATTTTTCATAAATTTTATTTTCTTCAATATCGGATCGTATCAATTTACATATAATTTATTTAAAATGTGTCAAATCAATAATTCTTTAAAATGATAAAAAAATTAATATGAATAATTAATAACATTATTACGTGTAAGCTGATATTATTAGGACAATCTTGACCGGTGGTTCGAGTCCAACAAGTTGTTTAGTTAAGAGTGCGTTTGGATTTTTAATTCATCTCAAGTCATTATTATATTTTTTTTAAATTTTAATATAAAATATAATAAATAATTCAATTTTTTCAAATTCTAAAACAACTTTAATATTAAAAAATAATATTCTAACAATATTTTATCATCTCAACTCAACTCAACTCACTTCAACATCTAAACCCACCCTAAGTCAACATTGATCATGACAACTTGCTGTAGATCAGGCGAATCTAATCGATCTATGCCATATATAAGTTTATTTCCTAAATGCATGGTATGTACTGCACGTAGTAAATAATCAATATATATAAATATATATATTTATATATTTAAGTTTTCCACGCGACCAACGAGGCCTATATATTTCAAATTTGATAGGCCAGATAGGACAATAGAATTCTAGAATGATGTATATATCTCATCTGCCAATATTCTTCTGTTGAATTTTAAATATTCTTGACAATAAAGCTGAATGAAAGTTGTCCACACGACTAACGAGGCCAATTTTAAATTCGATAGGCCAGAGAGAACAATATCCTAAAAATAAATTAAGTTGAATTTGTCAAGCATACAACAGCAGGTGTAAAACGTTCCGGTCCGGACCGGATCGGATGGAAAATTTTTATGATCGGTTTCCATTTAATAAATAGGGATATTTTAGTCCTCGGTCTAATTTTAAAATGAAAGTTTTCTAGATAGACCGACCGAACCTAAAAGTTTTTATTTTTATTTTTATAAATATATTTTTATATATAATAATTATATAATAAATTATGTAATTTTTATTTAACTTATCCCTATTTACAATATAAAATTATAATACATTTATATCCTCGAAGTTAGTAATAAAGTAACAATTAACATCATGAATATAACTATATAATTATAAATTGATAACTAAACTAAATCACTATAACTATAGTCTATAATTATAAAGAAATCATTATAAGTCTATAAGACTATAAGTCTATAACTATATATAGTATTAAATTATTAATATCATTATGACTAATAACTAATGACTATAAGTTTATAACTAATACTAATATATAACTATACTAATAGTATAATATTAATACTATTATATAGTCTAATATATTATATAGCTTTACTAAATCACTATAAGTTTATAACTAATACTATTAATAATATATCTTCATCTAACCTATCACTATTAACAATATAAATTTTAAATATGTTATTAACACTTGTTAATATTCTATCAATTAACTAATATATAATATCAATTAGTTAATTATATAATAATTATATAAATTAATAATATAATTTTCATCTAATTTATTATCTTTGATTATATAAAATATTTTTTTATTAAGTTTGTCACATAATCCACATTAATAAGTCACTTAATTTAATTTAATAATTATAATAAATTTTTTTATTAATTGATTTTAAAAAAAATAGACCTGACCGAATGGACCAAACCGGATCAATAACTATCGGTCTAATCTCTATGGATGTTTGGTCTGATCCGGTTTGAAAAAAATGATGGATTGAAAAAATTCAATCTATAGCCATACCAGACCGGACTGACCGTTTTACACCACTAAGCACATCAGTCATGGCAAATGTCAAGAACAATCAATAGGCATGGGTCGATCCAAGCATCGTGGGTTTTGTCCGACGATGACACCTATTATCTTAAATCATCTATTATCTCTAAAAAAAAAAAAAAATTGTTGAACAATGACACCTTATAATAAGATAAAAGTGGGATAGGAATATAATTGATATATATATATATATATATATACATAAATACATGCGCACACAGAATATTACATATATATATATATATATATATATATATGCAAGAATTGCAGTTTTTGGAAATTAAGTATGTACGTAGATAAATTGACATGAGATGGTTTGTGGATCTAACTAGAATCATATGATTAATTATTTTTATATATTTTTTGGTTGTTGTATATTATTTATAAAGATTTATGCGTAATTAACGGGTTTATAATTTTTTTAATTATATAGTTTTTAGAATAGGACATGAGAAAAATTGAAGGCCTTTTTTCGAAACATTTAGGGATCGAGGATAATAAGTACGTACTGCATGTCATACTGATCATCAGTAAATAATAAGTCTAATTTTAAGGGTCGTTTTGAAAGGATCGAGGATAATGATGTAAGATAGACAGAAGGTGTATTATTGCATACTATATATGGATCATTTAATTAAGTTTGATTTTGTTTAGTCGACGTCACATCTGAAAAACATGTATTAGACTTGTTTGTTTTGTTCTTGTAGGTATCCATGCATGCTAGCTTAAGATTTTAGTCGCTCGATCGAAATTGATCTTTCGGAGAGATATTTTCAATTTGTACTAATTTCTCCGATATTTCTTTTTCTGAAAGCCGTCTCAAACACGAAAATGGATAGAATCAATATGACTTTCAATATAATTGTGCATATGTGACAACTAGTGGTTTGATTTTAAGAAAAGGCTGGCTGCATGGATAATTTGATATCTTTCAATGACATGGTCAAGCTAGCTCTAATTACCAAAAACATACTAAAATAAGTCATTAGCATGAATTTGTTTTTTGGTCGAGCATCTTTTATGATTATGTTTCTAAATAAATATGTGATTGTAATTAGAATTTTGTTTTGATTTTCTTGATGACGAAGAAACTTTTGCTCTTGTTGATCTGTTATTTATTTATTTATTTTTTATAAGAAACATACATTTCATTAATAAAAAATAGAGTTTACAGACATTTATCAAGCCAGATGGCTTGAGAAATAAAGTCTGGAAAACAATCAAACCATATAGTGGTTCTCTCAACATTCCATGCATAATGGGCAAGCTTGTGAGCCACCCCATTACTTTATCTGTAAACATGCTGAATTTGGCATTTAGTGTATAAAACATGAAGCTTCTTAATCTCAAAGACCAATGCCTCCATCATTGCTGCGGCTTCAAGTTCAGCATTCAGCACTTGCACTGCCATCAAGCAATCTGATTCTACTATTAGCTTGTTAGCGCCCATACCTGCACACATTTGCAAGGCTCGGAGGATAGCTAGCAGTTCAGTGGCTTCCACGTTTATTCCTTCCTCTTCAATCTTGGTAGCTGCCAAGAAAACATTGCCCTTATCATTACGAAGCACCAGCCCCACACCAATTTTATGAATGTCCCCAAAAAACAGCCCCATCAATATTGATTTTCAACCAGTCTATGGGAGGTGGTTTCCAGCCATAAAATCTCTAACCATTGGCCTTGGAAGCAGCCGGATTTCCTTAAAGGAATTGAGCACTGAAAGTGCATTATCAACAACCTTCTTTAAAGAAGGAGAGATGGCATGGGGGGAATTTATGCATGTTCAAATTAATATCGGCTATGTTGATCCTGTCTGGGTTAGGTTCTCCTATGAAATACTTCCCAATTTCTGCTATTGCTGTGGCTACTTAGGCCATAATCATGTTGATTGCGAACAATGGAAGGCTGGCCAGGAAAAGTTTGAAAAGGAAGGTTTCCCTTATGGAAGTTGGGTGCGTGCAGGTAGCCCAGGTCCGCGACGATGGTCCCAACGGCCACATCAGAGCAAAATCGGGTTTCGTACTCCCAGATCAGGTCTGGCGCTTGGATTGGATGTAGCAAGTCTGGCTATGGGAACATGCCATAATTGTGGCGAGATTGAGGTGATCAAAGAAACTGAAGTGGTTGAGAATCAACAGCTATCTGACAAGGGAGGGACTTCGGATACCTCAAATTTGTTGCCATCCCCAAATCCCTTAAACCCTGGCTTGAAGGATACGGGTTCTAGAAAGGAGATGGATGCTGGTGATGTGCAAGTGACTGATGTGGGGATGGGGCAGACGGTAGGTATGCAGAAGATGGATGTTCTTAATCCCGATGTTGTGGCGAGAAATGCAATAGATGAGTCTTTGAGTGAGGTAGGGGCGGGAAACATAGTGGATCAAATTAAAACCTAGATGGGCCTGCAGAACATGTTAATTCGGCCTGATAAAGGAGAGCCCATGATTGAAGTGGAGCCCAAGTAAGTTAAACAGAAAGGCCAAGATCCGTTGGGACGAAAGCGACCGGATGTTTTGCAAGGGGCTAAATGGAAAAGATTGGTTAATCTTAACAGCAATTCACTTCCAAAGACAGAAAACTCTCTTCGTCCCCTTGCAAACCGTAAACTGAAGGCAAAGATTGAGGATGGTGCGGACGTTGTCAGAATTACCAAACGAAGACATGATTGGAGCATATCGGCAGGGGAACTTGCAGGTACCCAGATCTCTACATCGGCGGTGGTTGAAGTTCAGCCCCGCCGAAAACCATGAAACTCCTCAACTAGAATGTCCGTGGGCTTGGGAACCCACGCGGCATTCGAACCCTTCACGATCTCATCAAGAAGGAACGATATTGTGTTTCTTCAGGAAACCAGATTACAGGTACGAGATTTTGATTTTTGCAAGTACAAGCTTGGTTTTAGCAACTACTTGGCAGTGAGTAGTGAGGGACGGAGTGGGGGTGTTGCGATGCTGTGGGGAAGGGACATTAAGTTACCAATTTTGAACTATTCAAAATTCCACATTGATGCTTATGTTATAATGGATGGTAGTAGCACTGATAAGGTCTTTCTTATGGGGGTTTATGGCCACCTGGAGCATAGCCATAGACACAGGACGTGGGATTTGATCCATTCTCTATGTAGATGGGTTGATGAAGATTGGCTGGTGTTCGGAGATTTCAATGAAATCATGTATCAACATGAGAAGGGGGGTGCCGCGATAGGCCCGAGAGACAGATGCGAGATTTTCGAAAGGTGGTTAATGAATGTTCGTTGAGGGATATTGGTTTTAGGGGCCCTAAATATACCTGGTGCAATGGTAGGGAACCTGGCTCGTGTATTAGTGTATGGTTGGACAGATTTTTTGGGAACCCACAATGGTGGACCCGATTTGCTCAAGCGAGTGTTATCCATGAAGGGGATGCTTACTTGGACCGTATACCCATCCTTTTGCACTCAGAAGCACCTACTTTGGAGAGGAGACAGGAGAAGCTGTTCAGGTTTGAAGCAATGTGGTTAGGTGAGAAAGGCTGTGATGACATTGTGGATGATATTTGGAGGAGGAGTACTAACAACAACTCAATGGAGGAATTGATGAGTATGATTTCAGAGTGTGGGAAAAGGTTACATGCTTGGAATTTGTCCAGTTTCGGCAATGTGCAAAAGTGCCTAAAAAAAGCTAAGGTTCGGTTAAGGCAACTGCAAGAGAGTGAACCAATGAGCTTGAGATGGGTTGAACAGCAAGAAGTCAGGGAGGATATTCAGAGGTGGCTTGAGCGAGATGAAGTTATGTGGCGGCAAAAATCCAAGGCACTATAGCTTTGGGAGGGAGACTAGAACTCGAAGTTTTTTCACTCAAAGGCATCCCATAGAAAGCAGAATAATAGTATTGGAAATTGCAAAACGATGAGGGGGAATGGCAGGAAGGGGAGTTAAGGGATAATCTAGTGTTGGAGTTGAGACATGAAGTACATATGATTCCAAATTCTCACAATTTCTCCACATAATAATTATTTTACAATATACTATCATTCTATGTGTACATTTGTTTTCTGTTATTATCAGTTTAATATACAATATAAAAAAAAAATACATGGTTATAATAGTTATAATTGCTTCTAAAAAAATATAATGTAAAAGTTAAATTTATTTAATTCATTTTTAAATATAAAAAGGGCTTACTAAAATTTTTTGCCTAACGCCCGACAATCTATTGAGCCAGTTCTGTACGTAGATGTTGCATGTTTTAAAAGAAGTGCTATAGCTATAAAGAATAAATCTACGAATAAATATAGTTTTAAATGATATATTAGATTCACTTTAGAATAAAAATAAATTTAGAATTTATCAACAAAATAATAATAATAACCTTAGAATCTAATGTACCACATCAAGTCATGCCAGTATATGAATTATTGTGAGATCTTTTTGTGACTAAATCATTTCTCTAACAATAAACTAATAAAATGATAGGAAAAATGATTTACACACATTTATTTATGCAAACTATGTTTTAAATGAATGGTTTATATTTTTGTAAATTCAGTCACATCATTTATAAAATTACCGTCATATTAAAATATAGTTGTGAAATATCATGTTTTTAAATGTCTTATATGGATATCATTAAATTATTGTCTCTACGGTTTTCCTATTTTTCTAGGCTCAAGAAAATTAAAATTATTAGAAAATAGAACGATAAAGAAAGAAATAAAATATTATGACAATGTAATTATAAGCTTTCATTCATCTCGTGAAATGTCCGAGCATGAGATGTCTCAAGGATTTTTCATTATCCTATGGTTCATACGAAGGTATATATATAAAAAGTAAAATATAACGTTATAGAATAAGAATACAAGTTAAATATAAATTTATCACGTCAATAAATATGATTTAAGATGATAAAATATAAAATATAAAATAATATTCTTCAAATAATAAACATAATCACAGTAAATATATAGCTCTTCATTCTTTTTTAATATGCAACTTCATTCCTTTTTATCATATGAACAATTGCTTAATTTGTGCCAGATCCATTGCCGGAGAAAAGAAGTAGCAACGTCTATATTCCAAGGGATGAATCCTTCTCAGAAACGAAGCAGCTAACATTCTCCGCAAAGGCATTATACTCTGTTTTGCATGCATTGGTACCATCCCTAGAGATCGCAATCGTTGACGCTGAACTCGGATTCCCTTACTTCACGGCCATAGATTCACTTTTCAACGAGGGGGTAAACTTTTCAACGTCCTGCCTAGGCTTGTCCACGCCATTAATCAAGCCCAGGATGAAGTGTTGCGGTTTGAGACCCCAGAAACAATGGATAGTAAGAAAACAAACACATAAACTTTTGTTTGATCCTCTCATTCTATGAAATCTTTATCCAAATGATCATTACCCAAAATAATCATTATTCTCAAAATGATTTAGTTTAGCAATCTTTTTGCATGTTCTTTGAGTAATGATTAAGCTTCAAATCATTTTGAGGCTTCACTTCTCCTGCAAATTAATTAATTGCATAAGTGGAAGGTTTGGAAGTCTTTTCATCACTTATATATTATTTTTCACATTCTCGTAGTACTGTAAACACGTGATATGTGAATATTCAATTTTTTTGACCTTATCCTTTGTTTTGTATTGTTGAGAAAGAACATACTAATTGAGCTACAATTTAGCCACTAAAGTCTTATAGACATGAGAGATAATTGTATTGATTACACATTTTAAACCATGTTTTAAAATGTTTTACACATTTGGTTTCAGTTAGACTGACCTTCTATCATTATTTGCCTCTGTGGTTTTTCTTCTTGCAGGTCTTGGTTTTGTTTTGGTTTTTGTATTGGTCTTGTCTGTATTTCATAATTTTTCACCATATCAATAACTAACACGTCAATATATACCTATTGTACTTTTATAAATAAAAATTAAAAATATAAATAACATTTTCCAGCTAATTTAAAATGCATCATTTCAATTTGCGTGATCAATAATGATAAACTAAAATGAATTAAGTACTTATGGGTTAAAAGTTCAACGATATGCAAATTTCAATATTAATGATGCAAACAGGGACTAAAGTAGTGTTTGTCAAGTAATATTAATTATTATTTTCTACCTACTAATTGTCCCAACTAATTGCCTGTTCAGTGTTTGAACAAATCTATCCCTCGCAATTCAAAGACTGACTTAATTATTAACCAAATTCCCAAATGGTAATAACTCCCTAATGAGGGGGCCACGCACAGATCATTTATCATTCTCTCGGTGTTAATCAAGAAACCAATTAAAGAAATAGAAAGAAAAAAAAAATCACATTTATTCTTACACCAAGTCTAACAAGTACATTACAAGTTTATCCGCAAACAATATCTCAGACACTATCCACTACTGCTGACTTTTCCATTGCTGAAGTGTATAATAAGTTTCTCCCTGGCCTGCAATATACTAGAGAAAATGGAAAAGTAGTACTACTTGCACTTATTAACAAAGAAAAAATCATGAATCGGGGCCGGTATTCTTGGGAATTAGTCCGATCATCTAGCTCCCAATTATTCCTTTCGACATATATATGGGAATGAATTCACGTTTCCACCGTACCTAATTAGGAATTTAATTAATTTTACCTGCTTAATTATAATTAAGATGGATAGAAATAGTTATGATGTTTTGAAGCAGCATGATCTTCATGTGTCAAATTGTCATGGTCATTTACAGTAGTTGGATCGCGACGTACTGTCACTCTTGGAAATAGTCCGCCAATCACTTTTGTCCACGCGCAAATACTTTTAATACCATCACTTTTACGGGCCATGCACGGCAGAATACTTTTCATCCTTATCCATTGATACTGTTCAAACCTCGATCGGATGATGATAAAATGACCGTGTGTTAATTACGATGATCGATAGTTCTTTCAAAATGTAATTAATGTGATCATCGGAAGGGGATTAATCTCGATCGGATATCTTATGCTTCTGCAACATTAACAAACATACATATTGTAACGTCTATAGTTAATCAACTACTTGATCTCATCTGAGAAACTAGAATATTAGCAATATCCATGATATAATATGATATGATGCAAAAAATGACAGAGGGCCTGGGCCAGGGACGCGTACGCGTGCGTACGTTTGCTAGACACAGGGCTTTTGAGAAAATTCTACAGTATCAAGAGGGTAATAAATAGGATAAGAGGAGCATTGTGAACCGTTCAAATAATCATTCGATCGTACGTGTACTTTATTTGGAGAATCTTGACTTCTTTTTTGGCAAGATGCATGCAGTGTCGACATGCGTCGTGTACCCATGGTACAACCAAAGTTAGAGATCAGGACTTTTAGGTCTACATGATAGCAACTTGCATGAGGGGACCCCGGCCCGGACAATATTTGCAAGTAATAAAAGGGGAAAAATCAGGGGAAGTACACACGATATATAACTTAATATATAAGTTTCCACGGCTGATCTAGAATGCTCAATGTTCAAGATACGGACGTTCGTGGTAATTATTCATGTGAACTGCATGCACCCTCACATGAGTACTAGTACATAGTTTCCATGTTCACATTTGATTACGGTCCATTTAAACTAACCCGTAGCTCTAGTGCTTGTGCTAATTTCGAATGTTATATAGAGTCAATAAATGAAGTAGCTTCACCTACTCATAAATTTAGAAATTAAATTAAATTTAATTCAAAAAGATTAATTAGCAACCAATAATAATATAAAGATAAAGATCAAGATCAAGATAAATTTAGATTATATACATACATACATACATATATATATATATATGTAAATAAATAAAAGAAAGAGAAAAAAAAAAAGCCCAACTGGCTTGTCTCAGCTGCTCTATAAAAAGCCGAGTTAGTCATGTCATTAACAATCACACCAAAACCCGTCAAAGCGATGAAGGGGTACATACTCATTGGCCTTCTTGTTCTTGTTGGCTCTTTCGCCAACACCAGTAATGCTAATGCTATCACTCCCAGCTATGGCATTTCTTCACTCAACAGGACCAGCTTTCCCAAAGGTTTCACTTTTGGTGCAGCATCAGCTGCCTATCAGGTAAGCCCCAGCAGGTTTTCTACGTAAAATATATGTTCATATCATATATATTTTGAGATTTTGTACGTTCAAGTTAATTCCCTGAGATCTCAAGAATAATTCATGCATATACGTGTATGCCCCAATATGTGTTTGAATTCCATGCAGTATGAAGGTGCAGCGTTTGAAGATGGCAAAGGACTAAGTATTTGGGATTATTACAGCCACAAATACCCAGGTCTCTCTTTCTCTCTCTCTCAATCCATTACAAGCTGATGTTATTTTTTTATAGAACATAAAGTTCTTGAGATAGTTGATTATTTAAAATAATATCAAGGCCGTACGTACGTGGTCGGGAGTTGTAACTTACACTCAAGACATTATAAAGAAAATATCATTTTGCATGCAGACGTTTTTCTTTCAAGGCCAATCTTTTGCTTTTACATGATATGTTACGCGTTCCTAAGAAAAAAAAATTAATGTCTGTAATTACTTTGGAAGGTGTATACCAGTATAGTATATGTCTAGCTCAACTTATAAGATTTATTCGATATTGCAGAAAAGATAGCAGATGGTAGTAATGGAGATGTAGCTGATGATCAATATCATCGCTACAAGGTACGCATATCTTCTTTTTTTCCCCCGTTTTCTGGATAATTAAGAGTAAAAGTTATATATCACATAAGAAAAAAACTAAATATTGATGAGGTAGCATTTTCAATCTGTTTTCGTTCTATTATGACGAGGTAGAATTAATGTGAAGTCCTTAAAAATTAAAACTTCATTAGAAAACTCAAATTTAAAAAAAACTTCAAATAAAAAAAATGTTATTTTATAGAAATTTAATCTAAAAAATTGTAAACAGAAGCTATTTTTTTTCCTAACATTTTTTAGTTCAAAAATTAAATCTCTTAATTAACTAGTGGTATTTTGTCTTTTTTGGAAATTTTAGGAGGACTTTGGGATTCTGAAGGATATGAATGCAGATGCATACAGATTTTCGATCGCATGGCCCAGACTGATACCAAGTAATTAATTACATGCTTTTCTGCATCAGTGATCTCTTGCAATCTTCCGATGCCTACATGGATTGTCTATTTTTTTAAATCTTTCTATTTATTTATATATATATATATATATATATATATATATATTTATATATAAAATAAGTCATAACCATTCATTTGTGTCCTATTTTCAGCCGGAAAGATTAGGGATGGTGTGAACCAGAAAGGAATCGACCACTACAACAAGGTCATCAATGAACTCCTAGCCAAAGGTCATGGACGTCCACATTAACATATCATATACTAATAATTCACTGATGATAATGTATTAATGGTACTTAAAATTATTGAAATGCAGGTCTTACGCCCTATGTGACAATCTTCCACTGGGAAACTCCCATGGCCTTAGAACATGAGTATGGCGGTTTCTTAAGTCATCGCATTGTGTAAGTGATGACTAATTCACGGCCATATTATCAACATTCCATATATAGAAATGGGACACTCTAATGTATCTGTGCTTGCGTACGTACGTAATTTTCAGGGAAGACTTCAAGGACTTCGCAGAGCTTTGCTTCAAGGAGTTTGGTGACCGGGTAAAGCATTGGATCACCTTAAACGAGCCTTGGACCTACAGCAATGGTGGATATGCACAAGGGATGTTAGCACCTTTTAGATGTTCGAGCTGGCAAAATTTGAATTGCACCGGTGGGGATTCAGCGACGGAGCCATATACCGTCGCCCACAATCTGCTTCTTGCTCATGCAGCTGCCGTTGACGTGTACAAGACCAAATATCAGGTTCCAATACTATATATTTACCAAAGTTTAAGTTTACACCAACAAAATATGTCTCTGTCGTACGTACGTTGTGTTGACTTAACTAGACAAGCCATGGCTTGATGATTAACCAAATCATGTTCACTACGTTCAGGCAAAGCAAAAAGGTGTTATTGGGATAACACTTGTGTGCCATTGGATGGTGCCATATAATCCTAAATCGGAGAAAGACCGTGCTGCCGCGTTACGGGCCGTTGATTTCATGTTCGGATGGTATGTTTTTCCTTAATTAGTTTCTCTTCATGTTCACACCTGTTTTCGTTTTTCAATTTGAGGAAGATTGCATCGTAATTCATATCCTAATGATCTCAATTTTTGGATGGTTTTATATTTTGTTGGAGGTTCATGGACCCCTTGACCAAGGGTCGCTATCCCCTCAGTATGCGTACTCACATCGGCGGAAACAGATTACCCATGTTCACCCCAAAGCAATCGAAGCTGGTGAAGGGATCATACGACTTTATCGGATTAAACTACTATACTGCCAATTATGCTGCTGATGCACCTGAATATAAGTCCCTGAACAAAAGCTACTTGACAGATGCTCTTGTTAGTCAAACAAGTACGTACAAATTCAACAACCAAAAAACATTGATCGATATATATATGTTTGTCTCATCATGTATCTAATATTAATTAACTACATCTTGTTTTTGTTTGGCTGTGCATGGCAGCTTCTCGCAATGGGGTCCTCATTGGTCCACAGGTATATTAATTAACATTAATTTATTTTCCACTATATAATATTAATCCGGATCGATGATAATATTGGATCTAACAAAATAATTAATTAAGCAGCTGCTTTATTGCAAAATATATCGATTTGATAAAGTTCGTCTGATCCACGTCCTTCCCAACACATGATGTCAAACAAAAACAGTACCCCTCTTGGCAAATTCTTATCATATAGTGATCAATTCAATTTCTATAAATGTCAGGCTGCTTCAAGTTGGCTCCATGTCTATCCTAAGGGAATTTACGATCTTCTTGTCTACACAAAAACCAAGTACGGTGATCCAGAGATTTACATTACCGAGAACGGTAATTTTCTCAACTTTTTTCAATAATTGTTGCATAATGTCGATGACGAATTTTGATAAAGTTATACTTTCCGGATGTCCCATTTTATCTAATTAATTAAGTTCAACTATAATAATATTTTATTAATTAGGAATCGATGAGTTCAATAATGCCTCGTTACCGCTCAAGGAAGCTCTTGTGGACACCCAAAGAATTGACTACTATTATAGGCATCTTGCGCATGTTCATAAGGCTATCGGGTAAGTGCTATTGCATACAGCTCTCTCTCTCAAAATCTATCCATCTTTGATCTTTATTTATTTATTACTTTGGAATATTAGGGCGGGCGTGAAAGTTAAGGCATACTTTGCTTGGTCATTCTTGGACAACTATGAATGGATGTCTGGTTATACGGTTCGCTTTGGTATCTACTTTATCGACTATGACAACGGATTGAAAAGATACCCCAAACTTTCAGCGCACTGGTTCCAGAATTTCCTCAAGAAATAAAAATGAAGATTTTCGCATTACGAACTGCCTATCGAGTTGGGGGGTCTCAGATCGATAATAATTGATCATTTCTTGATCTTCATGAATATTGTACTTTTGGAATAATGAAATTTTCTTTCTGTACTGGTGGAAATGCTTGCAGAATAATAATGTACTTCTGGTTCGAATTTTAACTTGTCATATTCTCAGTTTAGACCTCCCAATAAATATTCTTGTTTTTCCTTATTGGAATGGTAATTATCGTACTCGACGATAAGTCCTCAAGTGACAAATTTGAATAATTGAATTGAGAAATTGTACATATAAATATAATAATGGTCTTTTCTAAAATTAAAGCTTGAATTAGTCTAATTAATCGGATTGGAAACTTCTTTTTATATTTAACGGCCTGGTTCTGAGCTGTTTTTTTTTTCCTACATTTTTATTAAGAATACATCTATTCATATATACATATGTGTCACCCGAAACGGGCTAAGGGGCAGAGCTCATCGTGGGCCAGCGGCATGGGAAGTTTGGGCTAGATGTGAGGAAAGCATGCAGATGGGCTGGAGCCCAGTTCATACCATTTAGGCCTTCAACGACATACTATTGTTGTTATTTACTGTCTTACCCTTTTTATGTTTGTTATTCAGACTCCTTGTTGATTGCTTAAAGGCTCTGTCGAAGACGTTAGCAGTAGTGGGCGCTATAAGTCACAGTAAGCGTGTAATTGGTTTTTTATTGAATATTCTACAAGAAATATATTCTCTTAGATTTTCTTCTCCTTCATTTATCTCTTACTCTTAGGCCCCGTTTATTTTCGGAGATGAGATGAGTTGAAATTAAAATTAAAAATTTAAATAAAGTATTGTTAGAAAATAGTTTTTAATATTATTTTTGTTTTGAGATTTGAACTAGTTGAATTGTTTATTTTATTTTGTATTGAAATTTGAGAAAATTGTAATGATTAGATGAGAAAAGATGGGATAGATTTGAAAAAGTTGAATTGTTTATTTTATTTTGTATTGAAATTTGAGAAAATGTAATGATGAAATTGAGATGAGATAAGATGAGATATTTTTTGAAAATAAACAAGGCCTTAAGTTTCGGGAGGATTCTCACCCTCTAAGTGAGCCCAAAACCTAATCACAATCCCTGTTACATTGAGAGTGTTATATTTTGGTATCAGAGATTTCTATCTCACTGTGCTTACAATAAACAAATGGCAGATGGTACAAGAATGAGTCAGTTACAAGAAGGGCTGGTGAATCTCAACAGATCCATTGAATCCCAATTTAAGACAGTAGAAACCGAGATGTTGACTTTGAAGCGCCAATCTAATGCTATCATGCAGCAACTGGCAACCATGAATGTTGAGCTGCAAAATTTGTCCCACAACTCTAGTCTTTCGGAGTCTTCAAACCACCACCACTACCGAGAGGATCACTAGAAATCTGGAGGAGAAATGAGACCATGGTCAGTACGTATTGATTTTCCAAGTTTCAAAGGGGAGGACCTTGCTGGATGGCTTTATAAGGCAAATCATTTCTTTAATTTTTACAATACATTGTCACAACAAAAATTGAGACTGGCCTCCTTTCATAAGGAGAGACAAGCCCTTATCTGGTTTTAGGCCCTAGAGGAAACTGGTAGTTTAGATCATTGGGAAGGATTCATCCAAGCTTTACTAACTAGGTTTGGACCTAGTTCATATGATGATCCCATGGAATTGTTGACCCGTTTGAAGCAAGTGGGAACTATAGAGGATTATAAATCCATATTTGAAGCCTTATCTAATAGGTTGGGTGGCTTATTTGAGTCTTACAAACTCAGTTGTTTTTTGAGTGGCCTTAGGGATGATATAAGGTTGTCTGTTAAAATGTTCAAACCAGATAAATTGCTTATGGCCTAGCAAGGATACAAGAGGAATTATTGGGAGCTATGGGGAAGAATTCTAAGGGATTATTAACCTTACCCGAACCTACAACCACAAAATACCCTTATTATAGCCCATCCAACGCACCGAAAGGACCTCCCAAAGCCTTAGTTCTTGTCCAACAAATAAACTAGACCCAAATGAAGGATAGCAGAGACAAAGGACTATGTTATTACTGCGATTCAAAATGGAACCCAAACCACAAATGCTCCAACCCAAAACTATTCCTTATTGAGGAGATAGAGGAGGACTTGGGGGAGGAAATGGGGGAAGAAGAACCCTTAGAGAGCCTAACACTCAACATATAACTAGAAATTTCCCTACATTCCTTGTTAGGATCCCAAAACCCTAAAACCATGAGATTGAGAGGAGGGGTGGGAGACCAAGAGTTGGTCATACTTGTTGACTCGGGAAGCACCCATAATTTTCCAGATCCCTTAGCAGTGAGAAAGGGGAATTCGGAAGTAAAAGGCGAGGAAAGGGTTAATGAGAAGGTAGCCAATGGGGAGTTGCTCACTAGTAAATGAAGATGTCCTGAACTAAGGTTTCGAGTGTAGAGAAATAACTTTTCCACAAAAGTTCAAGTGTTGGTAATGGTGAGTTGTGACATGGTGTTGGGGGTGCAATAACTAAGGGAATTGGGGCCAATACTCTGGAGGTTTGCTGACCTAACTATGGAATTATAGCAAGGTGGTAAGTCCATCAAGTTGAAGGGTTTGAGCACTACAAACAGAATTTAGCTGGGGGGATTAAATAAACACCATAAATTGGAAAATAGGGGATTATTACTGTAGTTATTGGGGAATGTTTCAGTCTCAAAAGGCGAAAAGTTCCTGAGAAAATACAGGACTTATTAAATCAATTTACTAATGTGTTTGGGGAACCACGAGGGTTGCCACTTAGCAGGACCCATGACCACTCTATAACCTTACTGCCAAGTACACCACCTGTTTCTGTCAGGCCATATAGATAACCCTATTTTCAGAAAGAAGAAATAGAGAAGATTATTAGGCAATTGCTAAAAAATGGGGTGATCCAGCCTTCCCAAAGCCCCTATTCATCCCCTGTTTTACTTGTGAGGAAGGTTGATGGGTAATAAAGGATGTGTGTCGATTATAGGGCACTCAATAAGGTGACTGTCAAGGACAAATTCCCCATACCAATAGTAAAGGAGTTGCTAGATGAGCTGTGTGGGGCCCAGGTGTTCTCAAAACTGGATTTATGATCTAGTTATCGCCAGATTAGGGTAAGAGAAGAAGACATTCCTAAAATGGTCTTTATAACACATGAGCGCCATTACGAATTTTTAGTTATGCCTTTTGGGCTAACTAATGCCTCCTCTACATTGCAAAGCCTCATGAATGGGCATATTCAAGCCATACTTAAGGAAATTCATTCTAGTATTTTTTGATGATATCTTAGTCTATAGTAAGACAGCTGAAGAACATGTTCAGCACTTACAACTTACCCTGGAGACTTTAAGAGGGCATAACTTATTTGCTAAACCATCTAAGTGTAGTTTTGCTTGTGTTGAAGTGGCTTATTTAGGGCATCTGATTTCAGCATAAGGGGTGAGGGCAGATAAAAAAATTAGAGCCGTGGAAGAGTGGCCTTTTCCCACTACACTTAAGGCCTTAAGGGACTTCCTTGGCCATTGATTGAGCTGTATTATTGCATATTTTATACATTTAAAATCAATATATTTTTAATTGTTTTATTACTTTATCATTGATTTTAGATGAAAAAAATGGTTAAGAGACATAAATCCAAGTTGTGATTTTAATTGATTAAAATAATAGTTTATGCTTAATTTTATAACTTGTAATTTAATTGGGCAATATTTATTCACTTGCATAACACACTTTTAATATTTTATTTTTCATTTTTTGTCTAATTTTATTTTTGTTTCTTTAATTATTTATTTTTCTAGTCCAAGTTTTATTTTTATTTTATTTATTTTATTTTCTATTTTACAGGTTCTTCTAAACGACATGTTATTTTCTTAAAAGGGAAAACGACCTGTCGTTTGTATTTGGGATTGAAACTGCCGTGTGCTAAACGACGACTCGTTTTGTACATGGAGGAAATTTCGTTTCGTCATCTTCAACCTCACGCAAACCACGTTCAACTCACTCCATGCATCCAACCACCACCCATACATGGCACCACCATAGGCCTGGAGCACCCAGTCACCTTGTGCACGTCCATGAGCTCCTCCATCGCCACAGTCAGTAAAGCCATCACCACCATCTACCTTCCATGAACAATCATCCACACAGTGGAGGAGTATGAAGCAATGCTGCACTTCATGAGATGGTGATAAATGCATCAGATGGTGCGAACTCAGAAGCTGTGCAGAAACAAGTGATAAGTAGCAGATTGAGTTTAACAATTATGACGCAAAAAGGGATGGAGCAAGACGAAAAGAACGAAAAAAATAAAAGGGAAAATTTCAGAGGCAGCAGGACACACGCACATGAGCGCTGAAAGGCAACCAGACAGAAACAAGAAAAAAAATAGTTGGCTCTTCCTTTTCGGTCTGGGACGCAAGGAAGAATTGTTTGCTTTTTAGCTGGCTTTCGGATTGGTTTCCACGCACGCAGGACCCCAGTGACTTTGTTTAGAATATTTTTGCTATGGTGCTAGGATGCACGTACGCAAATTGGGCAAAAGGAATGAATAAGAAAAGAAAAGAAAATAGACTGAGAAAGGGAAATAAAAAAAATAAGGCACGGGTGACAAAAGAAAAGGAATTAACGCTGAAAGGCATGAACAGAAGCTCCTTGTAATGCCAACGACATATGTTCTCTCTCGAGAAATTGAATTGATTGGAATGCCACGAGGTCTCTAGGGCCTTCGCCTATTTGAGCTCCTTCTTCTCCTTGCTCTTCAAACACAATAGTTTGATGCGTGCCTCCGATGCGGCCAATCTTATGCTAGGCCATCACGCTCCAAACGGAACTTGTTTACCCACTTATTTGCTTTGTAGACCCTGCATGAACAAAACAGTTCAGGGCACTGAGTGCCCGATTCTATTCCTTGACTGACTCCTACTCGCCAACGATCATTTATGCTAGTCGGTCTGCCACCTAAAACAAAATAAGTTAGAAGAAGATAATAGGATGGAAGAGAGAGAGAAGGGAGACTTTGTTACCTTGGCAAAGTGAGGTCTTAGCTTCCGAGCCTCCCGCTTGATAGTTTCGGCATGGGATCTCTTGAAACCTGGTCGGTCCCTTAGGCATCCCCACTGGCGGAACGAGAAGAAGGCCTCGCGCCAGTCAGTAGCGATGGAGAGGAGGTCCCTTGGGGAATGATCTAATGAGGAGCCGAGACTTGGTCCAAGATCTCCGAATCTGGGGCATTGGGACAATGAGGGAGACCTGTAGGCGGAGAAGACGATCTTTAACGGAACCACCCCTAGCAACCTCAGGCAACGAGACTTCCTTGCTATTGCCCAAATAACTAACACAAGAGGGGGTGAATTGGGTTGAATTTAAAAATTCGTAATTATAAACCAAATACATAATATAAAATATGAACAAAATACGAAATAATAATAAATATAAAGAGTAAGGGTAAGAGGAAGCAAACTTAGTATTTTAAGAACGTTTAGCCCTACTGCCTTCGTCCTCGCCTCAACTACTTTTGAGGATTCCCAAATTTACTATTCAACCTCCTTTAGGTGGAGATAGAAACTTATTACACCTTTGAGCAGTACCGCTACAAAGAATCTGTGCAGAACACCCTTTATACTTGCAATCACGTTACACGTGGTGATTGAACTATTCCCTATGTAGAACCTCTTCTCACACACAAGGGATATAGACACTCTTTTATTGACACAAGAGCTGATAATAGGTAGGTTATCATAAAACACTCATCAATGAGTGGAATAAGAACATTTTTTTTTGTTTTTTTTAATGAAGAATGGGAAGTCACATGTCCTATAGTGACCCCCTCCTAAATTTAGTCATAAAGCTCTCACTTATGGAGGAGGAATATCATGGAAACAATCAAGGCCCATGGGAGAAAAACCCAACATGACCACAACCAAGAAAACAAACTAAACAAGCCTATAAATCAAAATAAGGTAACCAAAACCACAAAAAAAAGGGTTACTAATACCTTAAAGAGGGAAGGCCAGAGGAATCCAACTGGAGCAATCCTTTAAGAATTTGGCGCATGTTACAATTATTAGAGTAAACCAATTCTGCGCCTGAGGCACCCTCCTTGGCTAACCAATCCGCCACCTTACTACCTTCATAGAGCACATGCTGGAAAAGGCAATTGAGAGTATGAGTCAAACCAACAAGCTCTTCCCAAAAATTCTCCAGGTACCATACACCACATCGCCCTCTATTCCACCAAGAACTAACCACCGTTGAATCGAACTCTACTATCACATTTTAAATATTTAATGATTTGCAAAGCCTTAAACCTTTAAGGAGTGCTAGGAGTTCCACTCTATTGTTAGATCCAAAACCAATAGGATAGGCGAAGGCCTTGACAGGCCGACCTAAATCATTACGAATAACACCACCAATACCACAAGAGCCTGGGTTACTGAGACTATTACCATCCGTGTTCAACTTGCACCATCCTGGCGGCGGCTTAAGCCTCCTTTCCACTTTGCAACAGTTAGCTTTTAGGGCAACCGGTTTAATCCGCAGGGCCTCCAGGATCATGCCATCCCGGTGGGACAACCTATTGGGGTTCTTAGCCGCATGACAAAGGGAGCCTATCCACACACAAATAGAATGAAAACAACTTCATGAGTTTCCAAATTACCTTCCATTTGAGCAAAAAATCTTCTCCTCAAAAGACACCAAGTAACAATGATGGGCATGATACCGATTATAAAACCCACTTGGGAGGAAGAGCTAGCATGCCTGAACCAAGTCACAGAATTAAATTTCCAAGATCTACCGAGAGGAATATCAAAAAGGTTGCCAAAAAAGGACCATACTTTTTGAGGAAATTCACCCTCAAAGAGAACATGGTTAATATCTTCATGATGGCCTACAATACAACAATCACATTTAGAAACAAGGGGAATGCCAATACAGCGCAATCTATCATCCACACTCAAGGCCATATGACAAGCCTTCAAAAAATGGATAGATGTTTTTAACAGAAGACTTTTATGCCAAATCCAAGCGTGCCAATCAAGAGAGGAACCTCTGAAACAAATATAATGCCATGCAGATTTGGTATAGAACATACCTGTCTCCGTAGGAGTCCAAACTAGTACATCTCTTCCAGAATTAGGCTCAGATAAAGCAACTAAAATATCATCCACATCCCAACTGTCCGACAACCAACACTCTTTAACTTTCAGCAGAGGTGGACCCATTAATGGCATCTGGTTAATTAAAGGACCATTATCCCTCCATTTATCATACCAGAAAAAAAATCTCTCATTCTCTAATCTTCCATTTAGAATTATTTAACAGCGACAGACACAACTAGCAACCATTCTCCAAAATCTTGAACCTTTAGTAGCATCTATTAGAAACCTAGGTTTCAATCCCACATATTTAGCATTGAAAAAAGTTAGCCCATAGAGAAGTACCTTCTAGAAAGTTCCAAGCAAACCACATATGTAGGCTCTTTGAGTGTCCTAGAGATGCCGTATCTCTCTCAACCTACATCTCTCTTAAAAACGAATAAGGATTAAGGCTCAATACTTAGAGAAGAGAGATTGAAAGTTTTGAATGAATATTGTGTTGTGCATTTGAAGATCTCGATAGAGCTATTTATAGGCATATGAGATTTTATTTTTAAATTTAAAAAGATTCACATGTTAAAAAGGAGTACTTCTCACTTTTCAAAATTTTCAAATAAAAGTTTCTACTTTTTGCAGTTGTCAAATACAACAACATTCACTTTTCAAATTTTCAAACCTAATCTTTTACTTTTTGCATATGAAAAAAGGAGTATTATTTACTTTTTAAAATTTAAAAAAAAATCATATCTATAACACCTCGTATTTTAGTATATTTTTATTGAAAGATTATTTTAATGAATTTAAGGATTGGTTCTCTTGTGTTAAAATTATGAGAGTGTTGATATATTATTTTATAATATTTTATGTTGAGAAAATTATTTTTAATCTGCTTTCTTAATATTAATTGTTGTTTTGGATTTAAATTGATCTTTAATTTAATTAGTTGTTTATGGGTTTTAAAATTTTTATTGTTTTAATTAAGTCTTTCATTGCGTTTGAATTATTTTATTTAACTTGCAGTTTTAAAATATTTTTCATTGGATCATTTTCGGGACCCCAAGATGTGAGGATTGGACCTCATTTCTTTCCCTCTAATTTTCTTTTCCTCATTTCTTTTCCTTCTCTTTCTTTTTCTCTATTTTCCCGCTCGGTCTCTCTCCTGCTTGACCCACTCTCTCTTTCATCTCTCTCTCTCCCCATGCGTTCAGCCATTTCCACCCAACTACTGCCACCCGCCGCCGTGATCCTCACCTCCCGGCCCAATCGGTTCCCTAGCTGCCGCCATTTGCCCGCACTTTCCGTCCGAAGCCGCGGCATTCCATTTGCTCCAGCGTCTCCGTCCGTCTACCTCCAGTCACTATTTTTTCACCACTTCTTCCTTTACCTCCTAGCAACCCAAAGCACCCATCCCCAGCCTGGATCCGTTACCGGAGCAGCCCAACCAAATTTATCTCCGATTTGCCCCTTTTTGGCCTTAAACCGCCACCTTCGCCATCACCCACAACCAAAGGCCACCACCATTAGCTTCATGGACCTCTTTAGGCCCCACCCTATCAATTTCAAATCTTGGTTTGACTCCGTTCAAAAGTGGGTTTTTGAGACCCATGGCCACAGTGTATTTTACATTGTGGGGTTGCTGTTTTGTCACTTTCAGAGCATCCGTGATTTTCTGAAAATTAATATAAAGCGCTGTAAGTATTTTCTCAAATATCTTTTGAGATTTTAATATATTTTTGCACTAACTCATTTATTATTACTATGATTGGTTGGTTGTGCCGGACTGAGTCTGAGGAGTTATGGGGGTCAGATGGATTGGAGGTTGGAGTTGTGTGTTTGGTTATTGGAATTGGTTGGTTATTGGCTATTGTTGTTAGTCTGTATATTGCATGTGCATGCATGTTCATGTTTATAAATTAAAAACTGGGTTTCCGTGTAATTGCATTCATGTTTATGTGTTCATTAAAAAATTGGATTTTTGTGAGAAAAATGAAAAGAGACTGTAGGGATGGTGGTGTTGTCCCGCCTGTGATTCCCGCCTACGGTGCATCCGGTAGGGTTGGTGGTAAGCGAAGATGGTGGTAGAGTCCCGCCTGTGATTTCCGCCTACAGTGTCTGATAAATATTTTTGTGTAAATCATTTTCTGGGAAAATGACCGATTATGTTTTTTGGGCCAAAATGAGATTTTGGCGTGTGTGAGAAAATATCTATTTTCAGGAAAAATAATATTTTTGGATCTAGTGCATATTTTATCATGTGCATGCATGTTGGTTGGTAGCATTAATGTATTTTTATATTGGAGATTGTTTGGATTATTACTTAGCTGCGGTACCGCTTTATAGTACCGTAGATTTTGTTGCAGATGAGGATGTGGAGCTTGTGGGATCGGCTCCCTGGAGAAGGTGACATGTGGTTACTAATGTTTTGGATTATGGGAATTGTTTCCCACTCGTATTTGTATTTGGTTTTTGCTGTATTTCTTGAATAACTATTTAACTATCAGTATATTTTTATTTTGGTAAATTTTGTACATAAAAATTCTGGTACTTAGTAGAATGATTTATTTTAACCACTGCGACTCTTTGGTGCTCCGGTTGCACGTTGCACACACTTGAGCACTTATCGTTGGGATGCGTGACTCGCGTTGTCATCATCCTGACGTCACGATTCCTGTGTTGTTTTATACGTGGGAGTCAGGGCGTCATAATATCCCTTTTGCATATATCAAAAAGATCATCAATCACTTTTGAATATGTTCAAATCTAATATTTTACTTTTTGCATATGACAAAAGGAGCACTATTTACTTTTCAAAATTTTCAAACAAAATCATCTACATTTTGCATATGTCAAAAATAGTATCAATCACTTTTACAATTTTTCAAACAAAACGTGCACATATGAAGGATGACAATCAATCATTTTTCAAATATTCAAAATTCAAACTTTTAATCATGCCATGCACTTGTGAAAGATAACAATCAATCATCTTTCAAAAATTCAAATTTCAAATTTTTAATTTTTCAAATATGTCATGCACATGTGGAAAATTCAATTTGATAGTTTATGATAAAATTCTAATTTTGAGCCTTAATCCAATTTCAAATTCTATCAAGAGATGTACAAAATTACTCTAAGAGTTTCATTGTGGGCTTGTTCCCTTTCTTGCTCATGCTTGGTTCATTGATGTGCTTTGCTTCATTGTTTAGACAACTTGAGTTTGAGATTCCTTTATGTTTGAATTCATTTGTTATCATCAAAACTCATACGTAGACAATTGGGTTCAACAATCTCTTCCTTTTTGATGATGACAAATACTTTGTAGGACTCTGATGCCTATAATAATACTTAAACTCCTCTTGAGAATGTGCATTAGTTTTCAAGTAATGGATAAACATAATTCCAAGTATATGTAACAAGCTTAATAATTCAAAGGATGTTAATTTAGAAAAAAGCATTGAAAAGAACATGTTAATGTTCTTATTCTAAAACTTCTTTTCCTTTTAGCATCATTAAAAAGGAACCGTAGTAACCAATGGAGTGAATAATTGGAGCCACCCGGGTCCCGACAAATGTTGCAAAGTCTTGAGCTGCCTGAGACCCGACAAGTGTTGCAAATGTCGGGACTTGGGTAGCTCCAGACAAGTGATATTTTAATCTCTCTTTTTTTTTCCATTTTTTTTTTTTTTTTTGCGATGGCTCACCAATTTTCTTCCAACAATCCCCTTGATCACTATACGAGGTATTCTACACCTTAGCCATAAGCTATTTCTACATCTTCCATAGGTGCCATGATGTAGCATGAGAGTAATCTGACTAACAAGTTAAATGATGACGCTATTTATGAACCTGTGAGTCTCGGTACTCGATACTCATTGTCCATTGTAGCATTTTTCGTGCAGTTGCAGTCCAGAACTTGTAAGGGTGAAAAGCTTAACGAGATAAGGATTGTTGAGGTCTCTAGCTTCAAGAATCGTCATCACTTTTGATTCCCAGTTTTTTGGTAGAGAGTTGAGAATTTTTCTCACTATCTCTACGTTGGAATAAATTTTGTTGAGAGCTGTCAAGCTGTTTATGATGTTAGTGAAACGAGTGTACATACTAGAAATACATTCATTATCTTTTATTTTAAACATTTCATATTCATGAGTAAGAATATAAATTTTTGATTCATTGACTTGTGAAACTTCTTCATAAGTAACTTCCAAATTATCCCAAATTTTCTTTGCAAGTTATTATTCTATTGAACTCATTCCCATTGAGAGCATTATATAGGAGATTTATAGTTGTTGAATTCGATGTTGTAATTATGTTGTCTTCATAATCAAACTCTTCTTCTTGCTTTTTGACCCTTACTCCATCAACAACTTTTGTTAGGAAATAAGGTCCATTTACAACACATCTCCAAATTTCTTGACCTTGAGTTTGAAAGAAAATTCTCATTCTACCTTTCCAAAATGTATAA
This sequence comes from Cyclocarya paliurus, assembly GCA_029856935.1. Lineage (NCBI taxonomy): Eukaryota > Viridiplantae > Streptophyta > Magnoliopsida > Fagales > Juglandaceae > Cyclocarya > Cyclocarya paliurus. Next base: position 1,845,732 of record CM056956.1, read on the forward strand.
TTGTCTCCACAAAATAGTGAAGGTTGACTGCTAAATTGACTTTCAGCAAATGTAGCTGCAATACTTGCCATAAGATCTTAACTCAAAAGATAGTTAATCCTCTAAAACAGCCATAGCTTTGATACCAATTGTTGGCGAAATGACTAACATAAGAGGGAGTGAATTGGATTGGATTTAAAACTCTGCAATTATAAATCAAATACACAATATAAAATATGAACAAAATACGATGCAACAATAAATATAAAGAGTAAAGGTAAGATGAAGCAAACTCAGTATTTTAGCAAGGTTTAGCTCCACTGCCTATGTCCTCGCTTCAAGCTACCCCTTGAGGATCCTCAAATTTACTATTCAACCTCCTTTAGGTGGAGATAGAAACCTATTACACATTTGAACAGTACCACTACAAAGAATTCATGTAAAACACATTTTACACTTGCAATCACCTTACACGTGGTGATTCAACTATTTCCTGCATATAACCCCTTTTACACATACAAGGGCTATATACACTTTTTTACTGATAAAAGAGTTGAGAGTTGGTAGGTTATCAGAAAATACTCATCAATGAATGGAATAAGAACAATACAGTGCAAACTATATCTCTCTAAAAAATGAATAAGGGTTAAGGCTTAATGCATAGAAAAGTGAGATTGAAAACTTAGAATTGATGTTGTGTTGTGTTGTGTATTTGAATATCTCAATTGAGCTATTTACAGGTATATGAGATTTCATTTTCAAATTTAAAAAAATTCACATATAAAAAAGGATCACCACTTACTTTTCAAAATTTTCAAATAAAAGTTTCACCTTTTTGCAATTGTCAAATACAACATCATTATTTTTTCAAAATTTTCAAGCCTAATCTTTTACTTTTTGCATATGGCAAAAGTTGCATTATTTACTTTTTAAGATTTTCAAACAAAATCAACTCCCTTTTACATATGTCAAAAAGTGCATCAATCACTTTTGAAAATTTTCAAACCTAATCTTTTACTTTGTGCATATGATAAAAGGAGCACTATTTACTTTTTAAATTTTCAAACAAAATCATCTACCTTTTGCATATGTCAAAAAAAAAATCAATCACTTTTAAAAAATTTCAAAGAAAAGATGCACATGTGAAAGATAACAATAAATCATCTTTCAAATTTTTAAAATTCAAATTTTTAATAATATCATGCATATGTAAAAGATGACAATTTATCATTTTTCAAAAATTCAAATTTCAAACTTTTAATTTTTCAAATATGTCATGCATATGTGGAAAATGCAATTTGATGCTTTATGAGAAAATCTTATTTTTGAACCTTAATCCAATTTCAAATTTTATCAAGAGATGTATAAAATTACTCTAAGAGTTCATTTGTGAGCTTGGTCCCTTTTTTGCTCATACTTGGTTCATTAATGTGCTTGGCTTTAATGTGTAGACAACTTGAGCTTGCGATTCCTTTATTCTTGAATGCATTCGTTATAATCAAAATCTATGTATAGATATATAATTATTTGAAACTTAAACCCTTGGGTTTAACACTCACGGTTGGAGGAAGTCGAGGGAAAAGGTACCTCAACTATCGGGGGCATCACGACTACCACACAAGCACTTCCCTTAGGGTGTGATGACGGATAGTGAAAAGAAGAAAGAGGACAAAAGGCCTGGGGAATTCAAGAAGAAAAGAAGGCGAGAGGATTTCTGGGAAAGAAGCAAAAAAATGGGAAGAATAGAGAGAAATGGGAAGAAATGGAGGATCTAAATAGAAAAGGAGGAACTAAATAGGATCTAGATGGGAAGTGAAATGATGGCGACTCGAGAGAAGAAGAGGCGCGGCAGTGGAGAGAGGTAAACAAACGGGCAATAACACGGCACGAGAAGACGAGGCGTCACGAGATCATTTAGGGCATGCCTCCAAGAAGTCATGCCGACAGAGCAATAATGACATGGGAACATGTCGAGACCCCATGTGACCTCGAGAATCCTTGAGGAATAATGTAATAAATGAAGGGGTGTGATGGGCAAGAGCATGGCCAGTACGCACCAACCGGTGGCTCGAGACACAGTTGGCGTTTTGGGATCCAACGTTCAGGAAGTCGAGGAGATGACAGGTCGCAGGAGCTCACGCCCATTTCTGGTAGTGTATGCGGGATCTTTAAAAACACCCACCGCACACATGTATTAGGAATTTGTGGGGTAATGTGAGAGGAGAAATCCCCAAGGACCGGGCTGAGACGGGCACCTGGCCTAAGCCTGCGCTCAAGAAGCCCCTGACCCTGACAGGGTAGCCTGATGACTAGGACTAGCCGATCGCCAGGGGTATCCATGTCCCTGGCACAACTGCCTTATGCCATGCTACATTTAATGGAGCAGAGGCAAGCATGCCATAGGGGCAGGGGTGGAACTAGGATTTGGTGCATGGGGGGACGATTAGCAAAGTGTGTCGTATGTAGGAGTGAATAGTAATTGACATTTAAATTAGCAAAGTGTGTCATCGACATTTAATATTAAACATATAAGGTTGTTATCTAGAGACAAATTAAATTATTAAAGTCACTCATCTAAACCTCTCACTTGAGCTCTATCGGACTCAAGTGAAAGATAAAGATTAGAATAGAAATAGCCATGCAAGATTTTTTAAAGCAAATGATAAAAATTAAGTAAACAAAGATAAACTTTTTTGTTGAATCTAAGATTGAATATTGTAAAGTCTCTATAATATAAATAGAAATAGCTATGTGAGATTTGTTGCATTCACTCCTAATTGTTAACTCGATGGTAGTATATGTATTTACTAACAAAACTAATACAAACAAGCTAGCTAGTGGAAGACTTAAAAGGAAAAGTGTAAATAAATAGGAAAAATGAGGTTGTAATTTTACCAAATAGCTTATAAAAGAGACAAAAGATATTTTATTGTCTCTTATGAGATGTAAAAAATAAAAAAAAAAAAAAAAAAAAGAACAAAAGAAAAGAAAAGAAAATAAAAAAGAATGTGAGGTTTTCTTAATGACAAAAAATAGGTGTAATTATGAAAAAATTATTAAAAAACTAAAAGAAAGCTAGACAACTAAGTACTAAATGAGATTTTTGAAATATTTTTTTGGGGGAGGGGGGGGGGGTAAATTATCTTTTTATTAAGATATCTTTGAAAAACCATATACTAAAACATATTCTTGAACAATATTCGCCCCCCAACCACCAACATAGGTCCGCCCCTGCATAGGGGAGTCATTGTGACGCCCCGACTCCCACGTACAAAAATCTCGAGAATTGTGACGTCAGGATGATGACAACACGGGTCACACATCCCAACGATAAGTGCTCAAGTGTGTGCAACGTGCAACCAGAGCACCAAAGAATCGCAGCAGTTAAAATAAATCAGTCTACTAAGTACCAGAATTTTAAATACAAAAACAACCAAAATAAATATCCGTTGAAAAGTTATACTGTTATCCAAAAATACAGTAAAAAGCCAAATACATACAAGAGAGAGAAATAATTTTCACAATCCAAATTGACAATAACCACATGTCACCTCCTCCAAGGAGCTGATTCTACAAGCTCCACAATCTCACCTGCACCAAAATCTACGGTACCATAAAGTGGTACCGCAGGTAAATAATAATCCAAACAATCTCCAAGATCAAAATACATTAATACTACCAACCATGCATGCATATGATGTACTATGCACCAGATCCAAAATATCATTTTTTTCCGGAAAATGAATATTTTCCAACACATGTCAAAATCTCATTTTGGCCCAAAAACATAATCTGTCATTTTTCCGGAAAATGATTTACACAAAAATATTTGTCGGACACTGTAGGCGGGAATCACAGGCGGGACTATACCACCATCCCTGCTTACCACCATCCATACCGCGTGCACCGTAGGCGGGAATCGCAGGCGGGATAACACCACCATCCCTGCTTACCACCATTCCTACGCGTACACCGTAGGTGGGAATCGCAGGCGGGACTATACCATCATCCCTACAGTTCCTTTCCACACAACACAAAAAACCCATTAGAGCACTGTAGGCGGGAATTACAGGCGGGACTCTACCACCATCCCTGCTTACTACTATTCCTACCGTGTACACCGTAGGCGGGAATCGCAGGCGGGACAACACCACCATCCTTGCTTACCACCATCCCTACGCGTGCACCGTAGGTGGGAATCGCAGGTGGGACTTTACTACCATCCCTACAGTCTCTTTTCCTTTTTCCCACAAAAATTCAGTTTTCCAATGAACACATGAACATGAATGCAATTATACGAAAACCCAGTTTTTAATTTACAAAAATGAACATGCGTGCACTTGCAATGTACCAGACCAACAACAATATCCAATGACCAATCCAATCACAATAAAACCAAACTCACAAATCCTTCATCCTCAATCTATTCGACCCCCATAACTCCTCGGACTCAGTTCGACACAACTAACCAATCACAGTAATATTAAATGAGTCAGCGCAAAAATATATTAAAATCTCAAAAGATGTTTGGAAAAATACTTACAGCGCTATATAATAATTTTTGAAGGATCATGGGAGAGCTAGAAGCGCCAAAACAGCAACTCCACAGTGTAAAAACACTGTGGCCAAAATACACAATATACCCAAATTTACACGGGGTCAAACGAAGACTTGGAATTGATAGAGTAGGGCCTATGGAAGGTGGTGAAACTAATGGAATCGACGGTTGGCCGTGGGTGGCGGACAAAACGGCGGTGGAAGGCTAAAAAGGGGCAAATCGGAGATGAGTTTGGTTGGGCTTCTCCGGTGATGGATCGGGGCCGAGATTGGGTGCTTTGGGTTGCTGGGATGCCGAGGATGAAGTGGTGAAGAGGTGGTGGCCGGAGGTGGAGCGACGGCGGCACTGGAGCACAAAGAAGGCCGCGACTTAGAGTGGCGCGTGCGAGCTATTGCTGGCGAGGGAGAGGCTGAGATAACGGGGGTGGGGTCGCAGGCGGCTTGGGAAGGCAAATTGCTGGGCGATGTCGGCCACGGCAGCGCGTGGCGGTGGCTGGGTGGAGAGAAACGTTCGGCCGAATGAGAGAAAGGAGAGAGAGAGAAAGGCTAGTGCGTGCGGGAAGAAACGGGGAGAAAGGAAGAAAAAGAAAAAGGGGGAAAGAGAAGAGGGGAAAATAAATGAGGTCCAGTCCTCACATCTTGGGGTCCAAAAAATGATCCAACGAAAAAAATTTTAAAACTACTAGCTAAATAAAATAATTCAAACGTAGTGAAATGCTTTATTAAAACAATAATAATTTTAAAGCTAAAAAATAAACTAATTTAAATTACAGCTCAATTTAAATGCCTAAACAGTAAATAATAATAAGAAAGGACATTAAAAAATAATTTACACAACTTAAAAATATTATAAAATAATATAGTAAAACTCCCTTAAATTTTAAAATGAGAAAACCAGTCTTTAAATTAATTAAAATAATCCTTTAATGAAATACACTAAAATCTGAGATGTTACAGTCATGCCACATCCAATGCGCCCAAGGGTCTGCACGCAACGGCACGCCCACCTGGGTGTCAGCAACGGTCCAAGCTAGGACTGATAGGTTTGGCGTGGACTGGGATTCGGCAGAAACATGTGATCACAGTATGGGGCAGCCCACAAGTCGCTATCACCTCGAGATCCACATGGGACAGATATAAATATCCCTCTCTCTTCCAAAGGAGGGGTTACAATACTCTCACTCTTGAATACTGTTGGTTATCTCATTCTAGGTTTTATTCACTTATTCTCCCTGAACCTTAAGCTAACTTGAGCGTTGGAGGCACCACCGCTCCGAGCTCCACCATTCTCCTTCATGTAAGTAAGAGACCTGAAAGTTGCCTGCGTGGTTTGGCCTAGGCACACGAAACACGACATCAATACCATGCATATGGTTGTAAGTTAAATTCATCTTGTATGGTTGAAAGTATTAAGTAATTGTAATTTCTGCTAGCTGGAAATGTAGAATTAATGTCATGTACGTCGGCCGGGAAAGGTGTCAACAAGCTATACATGCTTGTTGCTTGAAACTCTAGAAGTGGTAGAAATTTTTTTAACAATATATCTAGGCATGGGAGCGACTCGACATCAAACCAATGGGAACCTAAATGCAATGTGTTTTGATCGATCAGAAATGCTAAACCCAACAAAGTTGGGTCCGATATTGTGTCCCGATGCAATTTGTATTTTAATAAAGGAAAATAACAGGGATCCCGTTGATGTCATGCTCCCTATTTTTTTTAATTTTTTATTTATTTAGTGATTAAGAACATGTTATTTGATAATATTATGAATTTTTTATTTTTTTTAAAATATTAAAAGTGTTAAAAAATGATGTGAAAAAAAAACAAAAATATTTTTTTAAAAAGTAAAAAGTTCACAAAATTATTAAATAATATTTTCTTTATCACTGTATAAAAAAAAAATACTGAGCGGGACATCAGCGGGTACCCCCAGCATTGCCCCTAACTAAAAGCAGAAAAGACTATACAATGTATACATAGCGTATATATTGTATACTAAATAAAACTATGGTTTCAGTACCTATATAATTAAGTTTCTCTTTCATTACTTCCCAATTAATTAAGGCACACAGCAGTGAATCAGTGATTTTAGCAGCCATTATTATCAACATTCTAACCAGTAGCAGAACGAGACATTTTTCTATGAAAAATGCTACAGCCACCGAGGATGAAGCGTTACAAAAGTCACAAAATGATGTTTTACTTTTTCATTATTATTTTTTATTTAATTGTTAAAGAAGTGTTTTAAAATGAGTTTGTGAATTTTTTTTAAAAATATTTTGAGTATAAAAAAATGTACAAAATAAAAATGATGAAAAAATAAAAAGGCTATTTAACCCTTATCGGTGACCACTCTTATGCAGCACGACTCTTTTTCTATGGCGGTGGGCAATTTTTCTAATGTCTCCCTAATGTTTATCTAAAATAAAAAAATTAATAAATCTGAAGTTTAATTACATATAGTAAATTAATGTAAAATCATAAGTACTATATAAATGTAAAAGCTACATCTCGGTAAAGTCAACTTTAAAGAGAGCTGTTTTGAAGAAAAGAATTCATAAGTTGCCATATACATGTAGAAATTATAAGATTCTAAAAAACACAACTTATCTCCTTAATTTAGATTTCTTATGATAGTCTTAATTTCATGCAATAATATTCGTCAATAATCATTTTTGTAAAGATATTTTTTAAAAATTTGTTTTCAATAACCATTATTTTGCAACAAAAAAGATTATTTGTGATAAAAATAGACTCATTTTAGATAAAAATAATGGACTAGCTGAAAGTAACTGATCACATATTAATAGTTTTCTTGTAGTGTCATAAACTCATTTTTCATTTTGGTACGTAAGTTAGTTATATAAGTTTCATGTATAGTCTGGTTCATATTTTGGTGCCACATTAATCAGTATATAATACTACAATTGAGGCTACAAATAAATTCTTTCTTGCTTGATGAAATCTAAAATTCAACTATTTTTTCATACAAAATATCAACCTTAAATGAATTTTTTAGTGTTTATTTCACTTTGAATTTCATATTAAGAAGTTTAGTGTCGTATCATACATTTAATTTTAGTTTTAAATTTTTTTTTTAGAATATACCCTTCAAACAGAAAGAATTGTTAGAGGCAAAGAAATTAATTTTGAAGGATCATATTATAGTAAATACTTGATATATAGAAATTAAATAAAATTTCGGGCCATATAGAAAAAAATTGGAGAGAGACCTTTCTATATAAGTATAATATACTGATTCTAACTGCTTAGCGATAGGCTACATTTGTTTATGGCACAAGTAAGGGCATTACGTTTTGTGAACTTCATTTTGTAACCATGATTGTATAGACTATATATATAACTACGGCATGTTCATATCTACATGAGGTTTGAAATACGAAAAAATCTATTTGCAAGTTGGTTTGTCTACCACTCCAACTACACCACTCTATATATATGATTGAAAAAAAAAATTAAACTTCTATCAACTCCGATCGTCATGTCTATTACATGGAAGGTGTATCTTTCATGCTAGCTAGCAAATTGAATGACCCTTCTAATAAAATTCTAATAAGATTTTCTTGAAAAAAAGAAAAAATAAATATGAACAAGTTTCCTGTACTAAATTATGTTGTAGATAGTACTAAATTATAATTAATGCCTTCGCTATTATTTGAGATTTGGAAGTACTACTAAGCAGCGGCCGGCCCGAAGGTGTAACGTGCACGACAAGTTCTTTAATTCGCTTGGTGAAACAATTAAATTATGTTTGTATGATCTCCCTGCAGATCGATTTACAATGATTTATATATTTCTTTATTTGATTTTCAAGGGGCACTAATTATTATTATGGCATGCGTTCATCGATCGACTATATTAATAAATTATGAGATTAATACTCATTAATTGATCATAGCAAGATCAGAAACCATGGCCCACAAAATTATCAAGAAAAATATAGGTGCAGCGGCCAGCTGGCGAAGACGGTACTAGTACTTCCAAAACCTAAAAAGAGTAGTGTGTGTGTGTGTATATATATATATATATATATATATATATATATTTATAGACAAGCTAGCTAGCATGGGATCTTGCTTCTCTTTAAAAATTCAAATTTTTTCTTTAAAACATGAATAATTTTAATTCAAAATAGCTTTAAAAATCTCGTCCATGATCTTTTTGTATCTAATAATTAACCCCTTAATTCATCGATCCTTCTCGATCGGCCGGTTCCTGTTTTTGTTGTTGACATATATGATATATATCAAGGGGAACGGAAACGCGCGTACGATTAATTTTTAATATCTTTTTTTTTTATTTTAATTATAACCAGATCATCCTTATTCATTGAGCTTAAAAAATATCCTCACAAATTTTGTTCTTATCAAGTCAAATAGCTTGACTTACAAAAGCAGGAACAAAATCCCACCATATCTCAATATCAACACTCACACCCCATGATGCATGTCTTGGTAACTGATGTACAGCCATATTGCCAAGTCGATTCACATGCAAGACTTGAACTTCTTGGAATCTCCTCATCATTCTTTGAATATCTTGAAGAAGAAATTCAAAATCACTTAGAAACTCATATTGACTATTTAAAACATTAACAAGGATTGAACAATGATCTGTTTTTAACAATAATTTTGGGACACCCCATTGTGCACATAATTGAAGACCCCTTAACAAAATTAATATCATCTTTTACTTCCATGGATGCACAAAATTAATGAAACGAATTGCATACATAAATTAATAATCTCAATCACATTTTACATCCGCAATAAACACATGTACTCTTATAATAAGAGCCTAATTGGTAATAATTATATTAAGATATTAGCGTACCTACTCATTTATTAATTCGTGTGATATATACATGTTTCAAGATTTTTATATATAATTAATTATGACAACTTACAAAGCGAATCTAGTCAGTCGATGCTATAAATTATTAATTCAAAATAATATGCTATATTGTACGACTATATTAAGATAATCGAAATTAATTGTCACCCACCCAGCTTTTATTTTAAAGTATGGTTGAGTACTACTTTTACAGATGACATTAAATTAAGGAGCCCTGTTTAATATCCGGTTCGGTTGGCCAGATAATGTGATAAGAATATAAAATAATTTAAGTTCTTAAATTCATGATCAAGATCTTGCCATATCTACTAGGAAGTTTAAAAGGGCAATATCTTAGCTGCAAGTATTGTCTCCGGATATATCATGTAGATATGTGTGTAATATATTATATATAAATATATATATATATATATATATATATATTTATATATACCATTTTAGTACAGATTAAGCTTCGGACCTTGATCAGGCTGTGGACAGAGCTCAACTTAATTGCACAACTTAGAATTTCGGGATGATGCAACTGATCACTTCCATCGAGCTAGAGATAGTTATATTAAATATGGAAAATGCTCAAGTACAGAGAGATTACACAAAAACAATCTTACAAATTAAAGTGGTTTGATGTAGTTTGTCATATTAGAAAATTATTTTTATTGTAAAGTTTTAACGGATAAGATGAAACTATATCAATTTGTGGGATTATTTTTATATAATTTGTTTATGGATATAGCAGTACTCATTAAATATTACAAACATGATAATACACACCGTTGATTTTTAGGCTACGTTTGGATGTCAAAAAAGAATCTAGTGATTAGCTTCCTCATGTCAAAAAAGAAAAAAAACAAATCGAGACAAAATTAGCTGATGGGCTCACAGTTGATCAATGTTATGCACATGTCAATATTAAGGATGCAAATGCTAAGCAGGGACTAAAAATTCATTCCCATATTAATGATAATCTTACTTCTTATATACCCAAGGTGTTCAGTACTGTATGTATACAAAATAGATAATATAAGATTTAAAGAAAAAAACGAAGAAAAAGCGTAATTATCTTGCCTCTGCTCCACTATAAAAAGCCGAGTCAGTGACTCAATCACACAAAAACCCATTATGGCGATGAAGGGGTACATACTCATAGGCCTTCTTGTTCTTGTTGACTCTTTCGCCAACACCATTAATGCTAATGCTATTACTCCCAGCTACGGCATTTCTTCACTCAACAGGACCAGCTTTCCCAAAGGTTTTACATTTGGTGCAGCATCATCGTCCTATCAGGTAACCCCAACAGGTTTTCTACGTACATGTTTATATCAATAGATTTTGAGTTTTTGATCTTCAAATTCCCTGAGATCTCAAGAATAATGCATAAATATACGTGCATGCCCCAATATGTGTTTGAATTCCATGCAGTATGAAGGTGCAGCGTTTGAAGATGGCAAAGGACTAAGTATGTGGGATTATTACAGCCACAAATACTCAGGTCTCTCTCTCTCTCTGTCTGTTTGTGTGTGTGTATATATATATATATATAAATTATATATTACCTACGTACTAACCTAGCTAGCATTAAATTTTGTTTCAGATGACATGAAGATGAAAAATCTAGAACGTGCTATTTCAAAAAGAAAAAAGGAATTTGATATTTAATCTCTGAAGAGATATAAACAAACAAGCTTTTTTCTTTCAAGGACAATATTTTGCGTTAACATAACATATATTACCCATTAATAAATAAAAAAAGTTCATACAAACTTTGATAATTAAGCATGCATGTACATTATTACTCTTAGTTAACGGACAAGATTTGTTCGAAACGGCAGATAAAATAGCGGATGGCAGTAATGGAGATGTAGCTGATGATCAATATCATCGCTACAAGGTACGCATATATATCCTTAATTAATTTTGATCTTTTCCCGTTTTGTGGATAAATAAGAGGAGTAAAAGGTATATATATACGACATAAGAAAAAAATTAAATATTGATGAGGTAGACTTTTCGTTCCGTTTCCATTCTATTATGATGAGGTAGCCTTGTCAAGTCCTTAAAAAAATTTAAATTATAAAACTCAAATTTCAAAAAGCTTAAAATAAAAAATTATTATTTTTAAGAAATTTTATCTGAGAAAAAGTACAAAGAAAAAAAAGCTTTTTTTTTTCCTAACATTTTTATAATGCTCAAAAACTATTTCACAAAAATTAATTGTCTTTTTTTGAAATTTTAGGAGGACTTTGGGATTCTGAAGGATATGAATGCAGATGCATACAGATTCTCAATCGCATGGCCCAGACTGATACCAAGTAATTAATTACATGTTTTTCTGCATCAGGGATATTATATCTCTTGCAATTAATTTCCGATACCTAGATGCATTGTCTATTTTTTAAAGCTTTCGATATATAATCGTAAGTCATAACCATATATTCATTTGTGTCCAATTTTCAGCCGGAAAGATTAGTGATGGTGTGAACCAGAAAGGAATCGACCACTACCACAAGGTCATCGATGAACTCCTAGCCAAAGGTACTCATGGACGTCCACATTAACATATCATATGCTAATAATTCACCGATGATAATGTATTAATGGTACTTACAATTATTGAAATGCAGGTCTTACGCCCTATGTGACAATCTTCCACTGGGAAACTCCCATGGCCTTAGAACATGAGTATGGCGGTTTCTTAAGTCAAAGCATTGTGTAAGTGATGACCAATTCACGACCATATCACCAACATTCCATATATAGAAATGGGACGGTACTCTAATATATCCGTGCATTCGTATGTAATTTTTAGGGAAGACTTCAAGGACTTCGCAGAGCTTTGCTTCAAGGAGTTTGGTAAGAAGGTAAAGCATTGGATCACCTTAAACGAGCCTTATACCTACAGCAATGGTGGATATGCAGCAGGGGTTTTAGCACCTTTCAGATGTTCGAGCTGGCAAAATCTGAATTGCACCGGCGGGGATTCAGCGACGGAGCCATATACCGTCACCCACAATCTGCTTCTTGCTCATGCAGCTGCCGTTAACGTGTATAAGACCAAATATCAGGTTCCGATACTAATATATATTTGAAAAAGTTGAAGTTTACACCAACAAAATATGTCTTTGTCGTACGTGCGTTGTGTTGACTTAAACTAGAGTAGCCATGGCTTGATTAACCAAATCACGTTCACTATGTTCAGGCAGAGCAAAAAGGTGTGATAGGGATTACACTTGTGTGCGATTGGATGGTTCCGTATTCTAAATCGGAGAAAGACCATGCTGCCGCGTTACGTGCCCTTGATTTCATGTTCGGATGGTATGTTTTTCTTTAATTAGTTTTTCTCCATTGCGCACCTGCTTTTATTTTTTAAAATTATCGGACGATTACATCGTAATTCATATCCTGATCTAAATTTAAGGATGGTTTTATATTTTGTTGCAGGTTCATGGACCCCTTAACAAAGGGTCGCTATCCCCTCAGCATGCGTACTTACGTAGGAAACCGACTACCCAGATTCAGCAGAACTGAATCGAAGATGGTGAAGGGATCGTACGACTTTATCGGATTAAACTACTATACTGGCACTTATGTTGCTGATGCACCTGAAAATAAGTCTCTGAACAAAAGCTACACGACAGATGCTCTTGTTAATAAAACTGGTACGTACTAATTAATTCAACAGTACCCGTAAAGGTAGAATTGATCGATATATATATGTTTGTCTTATGCATGTATCGGATATTAATTAACTACATCTTTTTTTGTTTGGCTGTGCATGGCAGGTTCGCGCAACGGGGTCCTCCTTGGTCCACAGGTATATTTTCCACTATATAAGATTCCGAGTGGATGATATTGGATCTTACAAACATTGTCATATGTACCAAACTATACAATTTAGCAGTTGCGTTATTGCAGAATATATCGATTTGATAGCTCTTAATTTTTATGCACCTTAGAGCATTCCTAATGGGTTCCGTAAAGCCCATGCTTTTGTAAAATTGCTCAAAATACTCCATCCAACAGATTATATATTTTATCACTAATACCACCTCTACATCTATGGGTCACTCTACTTTCGACTTTTTTTTTCACTGTAAGAAGTACTCTATTCATTTCTCTCTACCTTCTATATACTTTTTAATTTATTTGAAATAAATAAAATATATTAAAAGAATAATATTTAAATGATATAAAAATATATATAAGCTGATGTATGGTATACTGTAAAAGTCAGTATGTAAAATAAAAAATATAGATTTTGATGATGTATTTTAAAGAATAGGACGAAGAAACCATTAAAAATGCTCCAACACATGATGACAAACGAAAACAGTCTTGGGCAAATTTTTATGTAGTGATCAATTCATTTTCTGTAAATCACAGGCTGCTTCAAGTTGGCTCTATGTCTATCCTAAAGGAATTTATGATCTTCTTGTCTACACAAAAGCCAAGTACGGTGATCCAGAAATTTTCATCACCGAGAATGGTAATTTTCTCAACTTTTTTCAATATTTATTGTTGCATAAGGTCGATGACGAATTCTTGGATGTCCCATTTTTATCTAATTAAGCTTAACTATAATCTTTTATTAGGAATCGATGAGTTCAATAATGCCTCATTACCGCTCAAGGAAGCTCTTGTGGACACCCAAAGAATTGACTACTATTATAGGCATCTTGCGCATGTTCATAAGGCTATCGGGTAAGGGCTAATCCATACATCTCTCTCTCTCTCTCGCTCTCTCTCCCTCTCAAACTCTATCTATCTTTCATCTCTAATTCTATTTTTTTTCATTGGAATATTAGGGCGGGTGTGAAAGTTAAGGCATACTTTGCTTGGACATTCTTGGACGACTATGAATGGACGTCTGGTTATACGGTTCGATTTGGCATCTACTTTATCGACTATGTGAACGGATTGAAAAGATACCCTAAACTTTCTGCAAAATGGTTCAAGAATTTCCTCAAAAAATAGCAATGAAGATTCTCACATTACGGACTGCCTATCAAGTTAATTGTGCGGTCTCAGATCAATTAATTGAGCATCTATTCTCTATGAATATTGTCGTACTTTTTGAATAATGTAATTTTCTTTCTGTATTTTCTGAAGTGCTTGTAGAATAATAAATTGCTCTGCCGATGGTCTCCATCTTTTATTATGCATGGGTTGTTCAAATTTTCGCATTTTTAGTTTGCTGAAATTTTCTGACTAAATGTTCAAAATACTTTTGGGCTTTTACGTCGACTTCCGATCCCGACCATGCATCACGTAGAGTTTCTTAAAACCCTAACTACTTAATTGCTTATTGAATGGTTCTAATTTTGTTAATGCCTTAGCATTTCACTACTTGTGATATTTTGAGTTCAGATCTCAAAATATTCTTGTTTTTCTTTATTCGACACTACAACAGAAAAGGCTTTTTCTAGCATTTTTTTTGGTTGCTAATACCCTATAAAATCGCTGGGAATACTTATTACCGTCACAATTTTGATCGACGCATATTCGTCGGAATAGTTTGCTTTTTTTTAGATAAAATCAGCGAACTGAAGTGTTCGCTGAAAATAGGTACCCTTTTCCGGCGATTTTTTGGCGCCGCAAATGCAACCATTATCGCTGCAATTGCCTCTGCAGATCGCATGTTAATATGGTTGGAAAAAGTTATTTGCGACGGATATTTCCTTCGCATTACGTTCAAACTTCGCCGATAATAGACGTAGCCTTTTTGCGTCCAAGTCCAAAATCGCCGCAAATATAGTTTCCCAACGAATTTAGATCGCTGAAATTCCAATATTTCGCCGCAAATAAGGTTTTCCATCACTCTCTTGGTCGCCGCACCATTTTAATTTGGCTTTTCGGGCGTTTGGTTATCGCCGCAATATGTATTTAGTGACGATTTTTTACTCGACGCAACAGGATTTCACACGCATGGACACTTGTTGCGGCATTAGTATTTTCGCCGCAATAAGTATTTTCCCAGCGACATGCATGATTCGACGCATCTGGTTTGCCCAGCATTTTCGTCTGGCAGCAGTTCGACGCATGGAGAATATTTTCAACGATATTTGCCTCTTTTGACGGTAAAATGGCTGTTGATGAAATGATATTTGCGTCTAAAACTATTCGCTGCAATTGATCATCTATGTCCATTTAATAAAATTGGTCATTTTGAATTGTTCCATCTGCCAAGCACATGCATATATATATGGATTACTAGTAATTGTTAAATCCACTGCACATAAACTAGTTACTGCTACTCTTGGCTACATTTTCTGTGCACAACTATAGATTTGCAAAATTATATCCCACTCATGCTTATTTAAATAAGCATGATGAGATGTATAAAATATGTGGATTTGGAAACAATTACTAGTCATTGTTCTCCAACAATGAGAAGTACTTCTAATTGTTGGAGAACAAAATAGGAACCAATACCCCAAATTACAGTTGGGAAACATATGGATTTAATTGGTAGTTAAACAAATTCTGTATTCAAATTCTATAAAATCACAAGTACCTCCCATTACAACCCAATCTTCATACATAATGTATAAATAGAATACATTTCATCAAGTATCTATCTATATATATATATCTCATCTCAACACCAACGTGTAGTCTACAAATAATTAAGTACCATCATCTGCATGCTATAACAGATAAGTGGAAATTCATTCATCATGTAAATAAACCACTGTTTGGGTGCCCCCCAAGTCACTTACATCATGTATTTTTTACTTCCTAAGACACTATATACACCTATGCAACCAGTGGATAATTAAACATGTACAAAGATGTTTACATTGAGCAATTAGATATATATGTTACCCTATTTCAGTCTTACACAGGACTCAATGAACTGCAGCTATCTTTTTCAGTTAAAAGAGACCCTTCACAGCAACACCTGCTACTCCCTAGCAAAACTCACTGTCCAGCAAAATCCAGCTGAGTACTTCGCCCAACATTTACCCAACATGGGACTGGCATGCTTCTTGTAAAAACCCTGCAAACAGAGCAAAAAAATCTGAAATTACATAAAGTTTTGTCTGTTCCTCTGTGAAGCATCGATCCACTCGTCATAGTGTGGATCATCAAGATTAGAACTGAGGCATGCATTAGTACATCAAATTTCATATAACTATATACGAAGATAGCTTTCTAACAAGTGGCTTTTTAATATGGTTCTTGACTCTTTTCTTTTTAACTAGTGTTTATGCCTATTTATAGATTATATCCTACTCAGTCCCATTATTTTGCCAACTCTAAATCACAGCTGCTGCAATTTAACTGATCGAGCTAGAGTCATCCTTCTTTCTAATTCTGTTTAAACTTTTCATAACAAGAATTGTTTTAAATTGGCTACACAACTTAGAGTATATTCCCCTAATACCATATGGTTATATATATATATATATATATATAGTGCGTGACTATATATCAGTGTAACTTTATGAACTGGTCAGTCACAGATAACGGTATCATTTTGAGACAAATCCCAGCACCATTGCTAACTTTAGTGTATGAATATGACCCCAAGAGTATGCTTTTCTGCCAAAGTCAAGAACATTATACGTATTTAAACACTTCTCTACAATAGGCTGCATGTATTTGCTATAGATGATATATGCATCATCTACTGTTTTTCTGTACAAGTTTGTATCGAAGCAGCCCATCTCATGACCATAGCTACATATATAAAAGTCCTCTGGCAGAGTAGCTACTGTCACAAATCTAAATATCACATGCAGGATTTTCCATTATACAACACAGTACTAGAACCTTTAAAAGTACCCATACAAACTGTACAACCAGTGTCAACTAGACAACCATCCCAGACAAACCATGATGATCAGACATCAAAATCTCTAATGATACAGCTTTTGCATTCCAATTGAATGTATTAGCTTTTGAGGGATGTATATTTGCAGCTAATATGCCACCAACCATAACACATGAACAGTTTTAAAGTTTAACCAACCATTTGATGTAGTAAGGAAGAGATTTGAAATCAAATCAAAACAGAAACTCATATATATATAACAACTCTACATTAGGCAATCAGTTATATCATATAATTTTATCCCCTACTCTATATATTCCAGACTAGCTATCACCAGCCCATAAAAGTGACCTGGAACTAAGGGAATAATTATTACCTTTAACTGTCGACCATCGCAGAATACCAGTTTTCCTTAAGCCTTGCCTCCCACGTCAAGATTGTTACCGTCGTTATCTCTAAAAAATATCAATTCTGACCTAGCGTAGTACCTGTATAACAACATCATCATGTGAGGGTGCATCCCTCCTGTCACAATAAATATGTGCAGAAAAAGTTGTGGATCAATTTCCAGCATTTACCCCAAACAAAATATACCACATGGTGTTGCCCCTCCCCCCTATATATTTGCAAAAACTCCACAAATTCCTATTATAGGCAACTGATTTCTGCTATCTTTCTAGTACATGATTAATATCTCAAAAGCCACTAAATCTTCAAAAGATAGCTACCAAAAAACACATTTAGTTATCAGTGTTCTTCTAAATACTTAATGTTCTTCTACTCTTATTCCTAATTAAGAAACGATGGTTTTTAGAAGTAAGATCAGTTGATCTGCTGGGGGGGAAAAAAACTACAGCAACCCATCGATAGAAACCCATCCCTTCCTCGTTACATAACAATAGTTTCACAACAAGTCTCTACCCGTGTATGCTAAGTGATTATGGACACCATGCAGGGTAAAATTGGATGCATCAAGAGTACCACAAATAATAGCAGGAAATAACAATGTTGAAATCACAGGGGGAAGGCGATGATATGGTGAAAATAACAATGTTCTTTTCACAAGCAGGAAATTTTGACTAGTCTCAAGGAGGCTATGATTCTACTATACCCCACCCTTTTACAGTACTACATGCACCCTTTTACAGTACTACATGCATAAATAATAGCAGGGAGACTTGCATGCAGCAATATAGAACGTTTACATAATTAAAGATTGAGGGTGCTAGCTATCTATCTAGGAGGGCTAATTACGAATTCAGAAATCACTATGAACTTAAAAAAAAGTATATATATATTTGTTTCATGTCTAATGATGACCTAGTGATCTTGGAATTACTAATTATAGAATAAAGCAGTTAAATAAATGAATTAGTTGATCAAAGAGTGAAAAGGGCCGTATTCATGTATATATGCAAACTAATGATTGTGCAGCATGCAGTTTCACATTTAATTAATTATTTATCTGTATGTCAGGATTTTATGTGAATAATTGACAAGAAATAATGGGTCACATGGATGAATTGAAAAAGGTATAAGAAATTAATGATTTGGAAGTCTTGCTCCATAGTACTATATATTTGCATGCAGTACTAATTATCTACTATAGCATTATGCACAGAACTTCACAAATTTCTTCCTGAGATTTTCTGCATGCACAATCATGTCATGTGCCTAATCTCTCTTTTATTTGAGGCCTTTAAATTCGTATAGTCATTCTTAAAAGAAACTCTTTCCAACTATGTATAGCTGGAAGGCTTCCATACCCTAGTATGGAAACGCACATGGTATAGAGTATGAGGAACAGGCTGGGATGTTTTGGATGAAATAAGAGAACTTGAAACTTCTACAAAGTATAAGATTGGCCGCATATAGCATGCAAATGTCAATTCTTAAAAACCATCCATTTTTGCTTTATTATTTGACTAAAAGGGGGATGGCATGCATTATTAAAGGTCCATTTAACACCACTGCATGAAGGACATATTGTCATAATTGAAAGGGAAAAGTACATGACTTTACACCTTTGTGTGCTTGAAGAAAGCATATGTACAAAAAACAACTGATTCTAGGTCATCTCTCTGCCAATGGTTTGTGATGATAGGTTCTGAGTCATATGACCTATTGTGTTTTTTTATTTGGATGTTAGGGCAAGCAATGATCTAGTTAGTACTGCAGCTCCCTAGCTAGCTAGGCTTGAACAAACCCACAAACTTTGCCCAATCTACTAGATTGCTTTTAAGGTAGGCAACCTAGAATGTTTCCCACGCTAGGCAAAAGCTCTACTTTCATAAGCAAAAAAATAAACAAATAAAGCTCTCTGCTTTCTACTTCCTGATTCCTGTCAATTATTTGATAGCATTATAATGAATTGTTCTGAATGGTTGCTAGGCTAGGCTAGCTATTCAATTAATTAATTTTATACTTTATACTCAACCATCAAAACTCATTGCAACTTCAAACTATAACAAACTGATACTTTTCATGTCCCAATTGAATTATAGTCGTTGATCAGATGAAAGAAAAACAAGATGTCAACCCAACACATTATTAAGGGGCAAATCTGCAACCAATAAAGATTGTATTGGGAGGAGCCAGTTAAGTCATCATCCAAGATTCTTTCAATTCATGTCCAGTGTCGTAGCTATAAAAAATAGATAATGAAATGCTAGTCATAATTAAAAAGAAATAGATGTTTTAGATGTTCTATTTGGCATCAGTTAATTAAAAGAGCACCAAGAATAACTGTATAAGGTAAAGACATGAACATGCTTAAAGACCAATTATATAACCATTCATTAAAAATCGCCGCAATTGGCCCTTTTTCTTGTAGTGTGAAGCAGTTGGTAAGTTAATCTCAAGAGAAAACCAAAACAGACTGCACAGAAAATTGAAACAAACAACAACAAAAAGTGTAACAGACAGCAGCAAGTTCTTTTCTCTCTCAGGTTCTTCAAGTTAGCAACATTTTTCCCATGATTTCTTAATGAATTATATTTATAAAACATCCATAAATGATTGCTAACAATTTCTGCATGACTAAGTAAGAGAAGAAATGCTAATTGAGTAATGAAGAAATGACTTATCTGCTTCCATTGGTTATGCTTTGCCATCCACTATTTAAAAAGACACCATGATATGAACCCGTAGGAAGGGAATCCCTTGAACCCACAATCAATTTGAAAACGCACCCAAGAAAGCCAAAATCAAGTCAATGGATGGAGAATCTAGACCCAATGAAAACTCGTTTCAAGAACCTAGATTATATTAAAATCTAGACCCGATGAATAACCCGTCTCAAGAACCCAGATTACAAGGAGGAACGCCACAAAGGTTGTGATTTGCCTTTGATAAGTTCAAAAGTTCAATGAAGAACAAGAGGAGCAAACTCACTCACAAATAACATTCAAAATTGTCTAATCCTTCAAATGAGGCTACAATGAGTGTTTTAACCAAAACCCTATTGAAACCCTAACCCAAAATAAACCCTACTTCCAAAACTACCCTCGGATGAACAGTACCCGCGGCTACTGTACGGCGCTACAGTGATTCGGACGTGAACAGTGCCGAGCTACAGTAACTCTTGAAACCATAGTTTCTAAAATGTAACTTTTCCAAATAAGCCCTTGGCCAAAGTACAAGGCCTTCCCAAAAACCCTAATTCATAATAAATAAGACATATGTGGGCCAAGTATCATCTAGCCCACTTATACTAAATGAAATAAATCTTTTAACTAAATTAAAAGCTTCTAATAACAATAGGGCCTATCTCTATTTCTTGTCTTCCACTGCTTGAATCAAATGGATCATAACTGGTTCTCCTTCTTTCAAGCCCATATTGAATGTTGGGCTCTTGCTAGCTTCATTCCAAGTGGATTGGACCAATCCTTGCATTGCTTCCTTAATCTTCTTGGCTCTTGATCTTGTAATTGGTCCATCTGGAACTTGCAAATGATCTAGAAAACTAGGCCCACCTTGGTTCCCATCACACCACGTTTTGAGGGGTACCACAAGGGTACATGCTTTTAACCTGGCAATCTTACTTGAGTATCAAATGAGTCACAAATGCGCAGTACAAGATTCAATTTATGAATATTAACAAACTGAATCAGGAGTTTGTTAACATTCTTTACCATTATATATTATATAATATATCAGGAGTTCCTGAAGCCATTAATCAAAAACCTCTATAGGAAGTATACATTTTCATAAAAATTAACAAGTCAAGACTAGCAAAAATAAGAGCAGGCAATCATCAAATTAACAAGTCAACTAGTAACAGATCCATTTGCAAAATGTCTTCATCGAACACAGTATACACAACTTTTAGGCCCCCAAATAAGGACACGAAGCTAATCAAGTAAAAGAGAACTGATTCCAAAATTGTCAATGACCGCTATTAATAATTGAGCATGAAAAGGGCTTAATGTTTAAATCACTTACAAGTATACCAGAGGTTGCATCCCAATCATTTGGAAAATACTGCAACAAGTAGCCATAACAATGATATAAGAACAAATAAATAAGCCACGACTATAATAAGCCATATGATGAGAATATTCTTCTACTAGTCCAAGAGAACAAAAGACTCACAAAATCCAAGAATGCCAAAAAGAGCATGACAGCCACAACAATAATAAGAGCCAGTCTTCTGCATGGCAGAACAGAAATAGCACAGACAGATAATGGAGAAGGTTAGACCAAAAAGCACAAACCAAATGTATGAGACATAATCAGGAATATGCATGCATAAGTGACACAAAAACCTTTTAAGGTATCTGATTTGAAAATACATACATATTTTCTCTGATAAACCAGTATACAATTCACACTTTACAATG
The DNA here is from genome assembly GCA_029856935.1 of Cyclocarya paliurus. Classification (NCBI taxonomy): domain Eukaryota; kingdom Viridiplantae; phylum Streptophyta; class Magnoliopsida; order Fagales; family Juglandaceae; genus Cyclocarya; species Cyclocarya paliurus. The sequence continues at coordinate 1,867,761 of CM056956.1, forward strand.
GGGGAGACTTTTACCTTGCAAATTGCAGTATTCAGCACTTAAAATGTAACTGAGATACTACCATAGTAACACTAGCATGTTGATAAGTTTGTATATAGTTATTTCAGTACAACTTATAATTGAACAAACATAATCTATAAAAAAAGTTTGTAAATACTTTTTTCTTTGATTGATTAATAATAATTTTATTGATAGTAGAAAGTAGAAAGTAGAAAGTAGGCATAGCCCATGTAAGGAGAATTATTAAACAGTGGTAATGGTTGACAGGCCAAATGAGGCTTGATTGATGTATGAGAAGCTTGAGTCTCACCCAAATGTGCAAGTAAGCAAGAACGCAAGACAATTCATGTTCAGCTTTCAGGTAACTACCGATTTTCTGTCTGTATTTATGGGTGAAGAGTCAAAGTTACTAAAAGGTTTCAATCTAGCATGGCTGTGTGAGTAATGAAAGGTAAATAAGTTACTTATGTCAATGACACAGCACTATATTCTGTGTGGGCATTTTTTTTTTTTGGGAAATTTAAACTTGAAAACTATAATATTCTGTGTGGGAAATTCAAAAAAAAATTTCCCACCACCAATGAGAAATTAGCATACGACATATTATGGGGATTTATGGGAATTTTCTAGAATTGATCACACATAACAAGGTATATTCACTTTTCTTTTTTCCTGTTTCTATCTAATAGTCATTGTCAACTTACAACTCTAACAGGCCATGGAGATGATGAAGTTCACAACAAGCACGCCTTTTTAATCAAGAGCCTCTGTATTAGCATAAGGCTCAACCAAATGCACTAGAACAATGTACACCTATCTTCAAAACTTATTGCGAGGTTGTATATCACAATCTGAAAATTTGAAAAATCCCCAAAGGCATTCACAAACTAAAAAATCCATGTAAGAACACAAGAATTTGATGCAACATTTAAGGAAACACAACCAAATGCTGCCTTACCTTCATTTTACAACTACAGGGATCGCTCGTTATGCAGTTGCCATAGATTAATGTATCTAGTTTACCTTTAGACCATAGAGCTCGAGCAAGCACTTTGTCTGCAGGTCCTCACCTCTATTTGAAGGCAATGCTGATTTAAAAAAACTAACACATAAGTGATCTATTCTAAAAGATTGACTAGATACAACTTATAATCCGCAAAATGTATTTTAAAAAAAATACAAAGCAGAACAACTTATTGTGTCGAGATCTCATAGCAGATAGTCTCTAAATGCTTTATATATATATAAGTAGTTTAATCTATCAATACTCAGAGAAAAGTTCATGATTTTTTTAAAAAAAGTAAATTGCATGTTGGTGGATCACAAAATGGAAATTAAAGCTGGTAAAGATATGTGAAAAAAGGTGTAACAACAGGACCCAAATTTTAAACCAACCACTCCACCAACTTTGGAACCCTAAAGAAACCCAATTTCACCAATCCAGAACCACAACTCATATGCACAAAACAGACCCACAACACAGATGCACTAAAAAGACTCACAACTCATATGCACAAAAAAAGAACCACAACTGTCTTCTGCACTAAAATGCCACTGCATTAAAACAAAACCACATAAATGATGAAGTTTGTAGTGCGTGCAGTCACAAATGCACAAAACACAAGCTGAAGACCACTTCTCTTTCTTTTATATTTTCTTTATAAGTTTTACTAATTTGAAATATAAAATAGATGTTATACACATGTAGGGCATCTGAAGGCATGAACGTTGTTAAAAAAATAGAGAAATGCACTAAAAACGGAGAGCAGTTACCATCTGTGATGAGTGAATTTGTGAGTGAAAAACTGAAGTGAGTGTTGCGTGAGCAAATGAGAAATGGGAGGGAGCTTGCTGCTGTGAGAGATTCTCACAAGCAACCCAAAATCGCACAAACCCTAGGAAAAATCCCCAAACCCACGGACTGCACAAATGAAGTTCATTTCACAGAAATTTCATGCGAGTGGAAATTAACTTGAAGTGAATGTGGGTGTGTTCGTGAGAAGCAGAGAAGGAGAAGGGCCTTACCACCGATCGGCAACTCAGAACTCCAAGAACTCCCACAAACGCGCGCAGCACCAAACCCACAAGAAATCTGCAGTGGAGAGAGAGAGAGGGTCTACTGTGAGGGCCCTGGGGTTCGAAGTCAGAGGGTAGAACGAGTAAGAGAGAGAGAGAGAGAGAGACGAAGATGAGCACCGTGCGAGAGAGGAAGAGAAGATCTGAAGATGAGTCTGGCACGGGGGGAAAAATAAAACATTTCGTACGTTATGACGCCCCAGACCCAGTAGCAACGATTTTAGTCCGTTGCAAGATGTTTTTTATTTTTACGGCGAAACAAAAAGCCGTAATAAAATTAAAAATCGCTGTAAATAAGTCCAACTCCATTTAAATTGCAAATCGCGGTTAAAATGCCCCGACGAGTTTTGATTCGCTGCAAAAAGTGACTTATTGCAGCGATTTTATTTGCAACAGAATAAAAATCGCCGCAATAAGTACTTTTTCTTGTAGTGCGAATGGTTATCATACATATATAATAAGTCCTCAAGTGACAAATTTGAATCATTTTTTTTCTTTATTAATTAGATTTAAGGAATTATAAGTATAAATGTAATAATGGAGCGCGCTTTCTAGTAGGTTTGAATTAATTAGTCTAAATAATCTAATTAGTAGCCTCTTATCTATAACTTTAGTTCTGAGACTTTCTTTCGTACATTTATTATAGTTCAATGATCTTGCATTTGTTAAGAAAACATCTATTCATATATGATCAATAAGAATCTCTTTTGGGGTTTCTGTTGTTTCGATTTTTGTTGTCTCTTTTGGGGTTTCTGTTGTTTCGATTTTTGTTGTTTCGATTTTGTTATTCCTTAATCAAATATTCGGTCTTTGAGAAATTGATCTACATTATATATTACAGCCTCTGGGACGGGGTTTGCATGTTCACCGATAATTATTTGACTTCACATTTGACTATTCATGTGAGAAGTTGATCTCTATATGAAACACATTTATGGAAAATTGAATTTGATAATATTTATTAATCTAACGCTGCCCACGTGTATATATAAGATGTTCGGATGATATATATGGATCTCATATAAATATTTAATATTGTGTTTCTCTCTGTGTACATTGGACAATTCAATTTTGCCAACCAATTTGAGACTATCTCGATTCCAAACAATTTAATTGGTATTTTTTTATGTAAGTAATATTATAATACTACCTATGGAAAAGAAACTCTAACGTCCTGGGGATAAGCAATAATTATTTATATATACAAACTTCAATGAAAAGGTGAATTGTAACGGGCCATGCCCGTACATGAAATTATTAATTGCTTTGCATGGCAACCTTTCAAATTATCTATTGCGTTGGCAAATCTTTTAGCTGTAATAAATATTTCGAACGTTGGAATTTGCGTTCCGTTAGCTAGCTCACTACAAGAGAATGAGATTTTTGGAAGGAATCATTTCATCTAAAAAAACTCAATTTTTGTCAACAAAAGGTTTTTGAGACTAAACAATTTCATCTTTAAGTTGTCTTAAAAAGCCTGTATCAAAAAACATTTTGAGATAAAATTTGATTTTTGTCTCAAAAAAATATTTTTAAGGATAAAATTGGGTGGAACCAGTCGAAGGCGTTCAAATTGGCATTTTTTTTTAGATGAACAATTTTCGTCTCAAAAAACCGTTCGAATGGAAATAATTCCGTTCGAACAAATATTTGATCCTATTCGAACAGATAGAGTGTTCGAACACATTATGTCTGTTCAAACAAAAATTAAGTTATTCAAACAGACCTTATCTGATCGAAAACTCTGTCTGTTCGAACGGGCTGGATTTCTTACAAGTTGTTCAAATGGTTCTTTTTTTGTTCGAACGCAAGGTCAAGAGCTATCACATATTTACAAATTGTAATTTATCATTCGACCTGGATATTTTTCGTTCGAACGGTACTCATCATGCAAAACTAAATTTAATTAAAAATACCATTCTAATATTATACCAATGTAATTTAAACATCACAATTGTTCAAATGTTCTAGGACAGAATAATAAAAAGACAATTAAAAAAAATAAGTTCTAAAATTGTGGTGGTAGCATAGAACTTTGGAAAATCATTGACCGCCACTTTTAAACATTTTTTGGGATTGAATCTCCAGCTTCTTCTACATGTTTTCTTCTAATCTAACCTTTATGTCCGCTGCTTGATCTAATTGGATCAGCAACTCTTTTTCCTTGAACCTTAATTGTTCTATCACAAGCAAATAAAATTCTCAATCAAATACATATACATTTCAAATAAAATTTCCGAATATTAGTAACACATAATATATACATATTCACAAAAATACACATTCTCAATAAAACACATTTATTTCAAATAAAATTTCCTAATATTAGTAACACATAAAATATACATATTCACAAAAATAAAAATTCTCAATCAAGCACATATACATTGCAAATAAAGTTTCCTAATATTAGTAACACATAATATATACATATTCACAAAAATACAAATTCTCAATCAAACACATATATTTCAAATAAAATTTCCTAACCAAACACATAATACATATACATATTCACAAAAATACAAATTCTCAATCAACCAAACCCAAACATGCCAAAAAAGCATATTATATTACCTCAAGGATTTGCAATCCACTGCCACCAAATTTGTAAAACCTATACATGAACAATTAGAAGAGTTAGAAAGCATCTAACAAATCATCAATTCTTGAAATACGAAATCTAATCTTTGCATTATTAATTAAACTACATACCTTGAGGGATTTACACACTATCAACACACAAACCTTTCAAAACACAATATAAAAAATCACTCTCACTTTCGCTATTCTTCTCTGTCTAGAACCTTTCCTCTCTCTCTAGAACCTCTCCTCTCTCTCTCAAGTATTGCGTTAATTTATTTGAAAACGAAAAAAAATCTAGTTGCAAATTGGTAATTTGTCTTCCGCTCCAACTACACCACTCATATGATTAAGATCATGAATTTTAAACTTCTATTGCGTGTTTATCAATTCCGGTCTGTCATCTATTAAATGGAAGGCGTATTTTCCACGTTAGCTATTAAATCAAACTATTAAGTCGAAGGGCCATTTGAAATATAAAAATGTAATCACATTGTTTCTTCACAAAAAGAAAAAGAAAAGAACTTTTCAGTACTTGATCAATAATTACTGAGTGCGTGCCTTGTAATATAATTCATTTGACGTCTTACATGTTGTACTTGATACTACTAAATTATAAATGCCTTCGATCGCTATTAATTGGACAACTGAGGATTGAACAAAAGCGTAGAATGAAATCGTTGACATTTATAGACTGATCTATATCATGAAATAGCTGTACAAACACCAAATCCACATGCAATTCTATCCACAGCGCAAGGTTTAACGTGAGATCTAATTGATAGATGTATCGCATATCATATTGATATTCTTGCAATTGAGGACCGCGTCGTGCATGGGCGTCCATCGACTTTATTAATAAATTAATGAAATACTTGATAGCAAGATCGGAAACTGGCCCACGAAATTATTAAGAAAACTCAAGGTGCAGCGGCCGGCAGGGATCTTTTGTATCTAATAATTAACCCCTAATTCATCGAATATCCTTCTCGATCCGGTTCTTTCTTTTTTCATAGATGACATATATAAAGAGGAAACGTACGTACAATGAGCTTTCAATATCGTCTTAATTTACTTCCAATATGTATGTACAAATTAAAGAACCTCATAATTTTCAGTAGTATTATATAATTCCGACAACAGATTTTAAGGGTTTATGCTGGTGTTTCATTATTGATGGGCTGATGGAGAGAACGATGAATTTCTTTTGACGCTACTATCCAAGTTGCTCTACTTATGTACGAAAATAGATGATCCATTCTTTTTATGAAGTTTGTGCTGCAATATTTTGGAGATATGCGAGATGGTTCTGCATGCATTAATGAAAATGTATAAACTAATTAATTGTTAAACTAAGTAAATTTTTTTTTGGAAATAATTAAATAGAATAGGTAAGGTTCTTTCTTAATTCGTGTGACGCATGTTTCGAGAATATTATATATAATGACAACTTGCAAAGCGAATCTTATCAATCGGTGCTATAAATTATTCCTCATAATCCAAATAGTCATTCTCCCAGCTATAATTTTAAATTCTTGTTCAGTTTTACATGACATGACAAAGGAGGCCTATATATTTAATATTCGGTTGGCCAGATAATAAATATGATAATAATGTAAAATAATTTAAGTTTGAGTCTGTCAGATCATGATATAGATCTAGATAATTTGGCTTATTTGGAAATAGATCCTATCTTAAAATTCTTATATTATCTCATCTTATTCGTAAACATAATTCAAATATAAAATTTTTAAACTAATCATTACAACTTTTCTAAACTGTCATATAAAAAATACAAAACAACTCAATTTTTTCAAATCTTCAAACAAAAATAATATTATAAAACTATTTTTAACAATATTTTAATTTTATAATATTTTTTATTCAACTTTTTCCCTTTTATTTCTTAAAATCTAAAAAATACTCAACTCAAACTAACTACTATTTACAAACTATTTTATTACTTTTCACAAAATTATCATCTCATTTTATTACCCAAACAGGCCCTTAGAACACGTACGCGCGCGCGTCCAGATTAAGATCATGATGGAACATGCAGGACTGATCAAGCACCTGCATGAATCGATCCAATATTACTGCATCCTGGGTTTTGTCCTATTATCCGTTTCTTGTTCTTGATTATAATTTCACGATCAAGATTTCTCCAATATTTCTACTGGTTAGATTTTTTTTTTAAGAAGAAGATGGTGTACTAATTTTATTGATAAATGAGAAGTCTCACTTGTAGCAATGAATAACTAATGTATATAAAAAGAGTATGGGCCGGGGTTACAACCAAAATCCCAAAACTGAACAAGTAATGGATGATCCTGAAGCAGTGGAACTCATGGCTGTTTTCAGAGGGCTTCAATTGTGTGCCACCATGGGAATCTCTCATATTCAAGTTGAATCGGATTGCTTATTGTTAATTCAAGCAGTGCAGCAGAATAACATGATAAATTCTATGCTGGGGAACCTTTCTACTAAAGTACAGCGTTTAAGTAGGTGTTTTGTTAGTTGTTCTTTTTCTCATGTGTATAGGGAGGGTAATGGAGCAGCTTATAAGCTGGCTCGTAATGCTTGGCGTGTTGAGAATATTGAGATATGGTGGGATATTATTCCAGACTTTCTTTCTCAAATTTTATGACTTGATAAATGTCTGTAATCTTTGGTATCTAATGAAGATGTTTGTTTCTATCAAAAAAAAAAAAAAAGAAAAAAAAAAGAAAATTAAGAGTTGAAATTTATAATAAAATACTTAAATATAGTCCATAAAGAAAATAAGGAAACTAGAGTTAATAATGAAGTTTAAAAGTGCCATCCAGAGAAAACAAACCAAACATATTTCTACTAACTAGCTAGATTAAAAAGCATATGGGCAATATCTTATCTGCATGTATTGTCTCCAGATCTAGATCTTGTGTTATATATATAAAAGTCTAAAGCTTAATTATTTTAGTAGGGATTTAGCTTCGGACTTTGTACAGGCAATTAATTGCACAAATTCTTGATGATCGATGCCACTGATCACTTTCCTCGAGATCGAGAAAGTTATTTTGAATATTACACACATGTTGATGCACCCCATTAATTTTTAATCTCTCAAACTTCTAAATTATTTACAAATAAATTAGTGATCTATCGGCCTCATTTCAAATAAGTATAACAAACAAAAACTGAGACAGAATTAGCTGATGGGCTCAAAGTTCAATGCTATGCACATGTCAATATATATTAACGATGCAAATGCTAAATAGGGACTAAAAAACTATTCCTGTATTAATCATCTACTTACTTATTGTCCCAACGTGTTCAGTACTGTATATATGAACAAATAGATAATATAAGATTTGAAGTAAAAAAGGAAGAAAAAGCGCAATTGGCTAGCCTCTGCTCCTCTATAAAAACCGAGTCAGTGACACCCACAATCACACCAAAACCCATTATGGCGATGAAGGGGTACATACTCATCGGCCTTCTTGTTATTGTTGGCTCTTTCGCAAACACCATTAATGCTAATGCTATTACTCCTAGCTACGGCATTTCTTCACTCAACAGGACCAGCTTTCCCAAAGGTTTCACTTTTGGTGCAGCATCATCTGCCTATCAGGTAACCCCAACAGGTTTTCTACGTACATGTTTATATCAATATATTTTGAGTTTTTGATCTTCAAGTTCCCTGAGATATCAAGAATAATTCATGCATGCATATACGTGCATGCCCCAATGTGTTTAAATTCCATGCAGTATGAAGGTGCAGCGTTTGAAGATGGCAAAGGACAGAGTATGTGGGATTATTACAGCCACAAATACCCAGGTCTCTCTCTCTCTCTCTCTCTCTCTCTCGTGTGTGTGTGTATATATATATATAAATTATATATTACGTACTAACCTTTAAATATTGTTTCAGATGACATGAAGATAAAAAATCTAGAACGTGCTATTTCAAAAAGAAAAAAGGAATCGAAATTTAATCTCTGAAGAGTTATATACAAACAAGCATTTTTTTTTTCAAGGAAAATATTTTGCGTTCACATAACATAGATTACCCATTAATAAATACAAAAAGGTCATACAAACTTTGGTACTGAAGGAAGCATGTACATTATTACTCTTAGTTAACGGACAAGATTTGTTTGAAACTGCAGATAAAATAGCGGATGGCAGTAATGGAGATGTAGCTGATGATCAATATCATCGCTACAAGGTACGTATATATATCCTTAATTAATTTTGATCTTTTCCCGTTTTGTGGATAAATAAGAGGAGTAAAAGGTATATACGACAAAAGAAAAAAAATTAAATATTGATGAGGTAGAATTTTCGTTCCGTTTCCATTCTATTATGATGAGGTAGCCTTTTCAAGTGCTTAAAAATTTTTTTAAATTATAAAACAAAGATTTCAAAAAACTTAAAATAAAAAATTATTATTTTTAAGAAATTTTACCTGAGAAATTGTACAAAGAATTTTTTGTTTTTTCTAACATTTTTATAATGCTCAAAAACTATTTCACAAAACTTAATTGTGTTTTTTGGAAATTTTAGGAGGACTTTGGGATTCTGAAGGATATGAATGCAGATGCATACAGATTCTCAATCGCATGGCCCAGACTGATACCAAGTAATTACTTACATGCTTTTCTTCATCGGTGATATTATATCTCTTACAATTAATTTCCGACGCCTAGATGCATATTCTATTTTTTAAAGCTTTTGATATATAATCATAAGTCATAACCATTCATTTGTGTCCAATTTTCAGCCGGAAAGATTAGTGATGGTGTGAACCAGAAAGGAATCGACCACTACAACAAGGTCATTGATGAACTCCTAGCCAAAGGTACTCATGGACGTCCACATTAACATATCATATGCTAATAATTCATTGATGATAATGTATTAATGGTACTTACAATTATTGAAATGCAGGTCTTACGCCCTATGTGACAATCTTCCACTGGGAAACTCCAATGGCCTTAGAACATGAGTATGGCGGTTTCTTAAGTCAAAGCATTGTGTAAGTGATGACTAATTCACGACCATATCACCAACATTCCATATATAGAAATGGGACAGTACTCTAATATATCCGTGCATGCGTATGTAATTTTTAGGGAAGACTTCAAGGACTTCGCAGAGCTTTGCTTCAAGGAGTTTGGTAAGAGGGTAAAGCATTGGATCACCTTAAACGAGCCTTATACCTACAGCAATGGTGGATATGCAGCAGGGGTTTTAGCACCATTCAGATGTTCGAGCTGGCAAAATCTGAATTGCACCGGCGGGGATTCAGCGACGGAGCCATATACCGTCAGCCACAATCTGCTTCTTGCACATGCAGCTGCCGTTAACGTGTATAAGACCAAATATCAGGTTCCAATACTACATATTTACCAAAGTTGAAGTTTACATCATCAGAAAATATATATATATGTGTGTGTGTTTCTCGTACGTATGTTGTGTTGACTTAAACTAGACTAGCCATGGCTTGATTAACCAAATCACGTTCACTATGTTCAGGCAAAGCAAAAAGGTGTTATTGGGATAACACTTGTGAGCGATTGGATGGTTCCATATTCTAAATCGAAGAAAGACCATGCTGCCGCGTTACGTGCCCTTGATTTCATGTTCGGATGGTATGTTTTTCTTTAATTAATTAGTTTTTGTCCATGTTCGCACCTGTTTTTATTTTTAAGATTTTTGGACGATTACATCTGAATTCATATCCTGATCTCAATTTATGGATGGTTTTATATTTTGTTGCAGGTACATGGATCCCTTAACAAAGGGTCGCTATCCCATCAGCATGCGTACTTACGTAGGAAACCGACTACCCAGATTCAGCAGAACTGAATCGAAGATGGTGAAGGGGTCATACGACTTTATCGGATTAAACTACTATACTGGCACTTATGTTGCTGATGCACCAGAAAATAAGTCTCCGAACAAAAGCTACACGACAGATGCTCTTGTTAATAAAACAGGTACGTACTAATTCAACAGTACTCGTAAAGCTAGCATTGACGGATGTATACGTTTGTCTTATACATGTATCGAATATTAATCACATCTTTTTTTGTTTGGCTGTGCATGGCAGCTTCGCGCAACGGGGTCCTCATTGGTACACAGGTATATGAATTATAAGTAAATTAATATATATTTTCCACTGTATAAGATTCCGAATGGATGATATTGGATCTTACAAACGTTGTCATCTATACCAAACAAGACAATTTAGCAGCTGCTTTATTGCAAAATATAGCGATTTGATAGCTCTTTTTTATCCACCTTAGAGCATTCGGTTACGAAAAACCCATACTTTTGTAAACTTTGAATGAAATAGCTCAAAATAGCCCATCCAACAGATTATGTATTTTATCACTAATATCTAGCTTGCTACGATACCACCTCTACGTCTATGGGACACTGTACATGACACTTGTATAAATATTTAATTCATTTTTCTCTCTACTTTTTAATTTTTTCCTCACTGCAAGGTCTCTTTATTTATTTCTCTCTTTACTTTCTACTTTTTACTTTATTTGAAATTAATAAAATATATTAAAAAATATAATATTTAAATGGTATAAAAAAAAAGATAAGTTGATGTATAGTATATTGTAAAAATCAGTATCTAAAATAGAAAAAATAGATTTTGATGATGTATTTTAAAGTATATGATGAAGAACCTATTGGGAATGCTCCAACACATGATGACAAACGAAAACAGTCTTGGGCAAATTTTTATGTAGTGATCAGTTCATTTTCTGTAAATCTCAGGCAGCTTCAAGTTGGCTCTATGTCTATCCTAAAGGAATTTATGATCTTCTTGTCTACACAAAAACCAAGTACGGTGATCCAGAAATTTTCATCACCGAGAATGGTAATTTTCTTAACTTTTTTCAATTATTGTTGCATAAAGTAGATGAAGAATTCTTGGATGTCCATTTTTATCTCATTAAGCTTAACTATAATCTTTTATTAGGAATCGATGAGTTCAATAATGCCTCATTACCGCTCAAGGAAGCTCTTGTGGACACCCAAAGAATTGACTACTATTATAGGCATCTTGCGCATGTTCATAAGGCTATCGGGTAAGTGCTAATTCATACAACCTCTCTCTCTCTCTCTCTCTCTCTCAAAATATATCTATCTTTGATCTTTAATTCTTTTTTTTTTTCTTTGTAATATTAGGGCGGGCGTGAAAGTTAAGGCATACTTTGCTTGGTCATTCTTGGACAACTATGAATGGATGTCTGGTTATACGGTTCGCTTTGGTATCTACTTTATCGACTATACGAACGGATTGAAAAGATACCCTAAACTTTCAGCAAAATGGTTCAAGAATTTCCTCAAGAAATAGAAATGAAGATTTTCACATTACGAACTGCCTATCAAATTAATTATGTGGTCTCAGATCAATTAATTGAGCATCTATTCTCTATGAATATGGTAGTACTTTTTGAATAATGTAATTTTCTTTTTGTATTTTCTGAAATGCTTGAAGAATAATAAATTGCTCTACTGATGGTCTCCGTCTTTTTTTTATGCATGGGCTGTTCAAATTTTCGCATTTTTAGTGTGTTGAGATTTTACGACTAAATGATCAAAATACTTTTGGACTTTTACATCGACTTCCAATCCCGACGACCATGCATTGTTCGCATAAAATATGTGCAAGTGCATAGAATCGTAATAAGTAATAAAATGTTTTAACGAAAATGGATATTGAGCCCATAGGGAATAATTATGGTATTGAGTATTAAAATTGATTAAATTAATTAATATTCAGAAAATTGAAATTTGAAGAATTGATTATCTAAATTAAACTGAAGAAAATAACATTAAAATTAAGATTTTAAAAATAATAAGAATAGATCTAGAGCATTTGATTTCACTTAGCAAATCTTACACAATTTATGCTTCCTTTTTATAGAATTTCAATTATCCTTAGTTGATGATAAAAATCCCTTAATTATTCAATACTTTCTTTCGAAAAATACCAAAAATATCTCCAAATAATAATCTCATGTCTCTATATGAATTTAACTAATTGGAGACTCATTAAATTTTTTAGATTTTTTCTTGAAAATTACACAAATCACGGTAAAGCATGTGACGCCCCGACTCCCACGTATGAAAAGTCTCGGGAATTGTGACGTCAGGATGATGACAACATGGATCACGCATCCCAACGAAAGTGCCAAGTGTGTGTACAAGCAAGGTGTATAATAAAATAAGCAGCGGATAATAAATAAGTCACTAAGTACCAGAATTTTGTTTAATACAAATATCTAAATACAAAGTATTTTTAAAAGAAAACGAATGTCTCATAAAAATAATACAAGGTTGAAAAAACATAAACGAGTGATCCCAAATCACTCCTTCGGCGGAGCCAAATCTTCAAACTCGGCATCTGCATCAACATCAACAAAATCTGCGATACCATTAAATGGTATCGCAGGCAAGTTATAATCCAACTATCCTGAGATAAAAATACATTAATGCAACCAACCATGCATGCATATGATACAATATGCACCAGATCCAAAAATATCATTTTTCTCGAAAATTGATATTTTTCAACACACGCCAAAATCTCATTTGACCCAAAAACCATGATCCATCATTTTTCCAGAAAATGACTCACACGAAAACTATTATCTAACACACGCCATTTTTTCAAAAAATAGCCATTATCCATTTTATCCGTAGGCACCATGATCTCTCCTAGGGATCATCCGCATACCCTGGCTTCATAACCAGTGATGCCCAGTTCCGCACCCAGTACGTTCGTGGCCAAGTATCCTCTAGCCTCCGCCAGCAGAGGGGCCACAGAGTCCGCACGTAACTCGTCCGATCCCATTGTCGCCTGGCGACAACCCAGGGGAGGTCACTCAGTATATTTCGCTCCCGAGTGACCAGAGAAGCTCCATCGAGATAATGCCCCATCTCGGCTTGGGGTCGTGATACACACGCACCCAAGATCCATGAACATGAACATGAATGCAATTACCTAAAAATCCAGTTCTCATTTACAAACATGATCATGCGTGCACATGCAATGAACCAGACACAATCTCAATATCCAACAACCAACCAAATCACAATATAACCAAACACATAAATAACTCCATCCTCTAATCCATCCGACCCCCGTACTCCTCGAACTCAGTTCGGAATAATCAACCAGAATACAGTGAAATCAGTTAGTGCAAAAATATATTTAAATCTCAAAATATGTTTAGGAAAATACTTACAGCGCTATAATATAATTTTCAGAGGATCATGGATGAACTAGAAGCGCCAAAACAGCAACTCCAGAGTGTAAAATACACTGTGGCCGTGGGTGTCAAAAATTCACTTTTGAACGGGGTCAAATCAAGATTTTAAATTGATAAAGTAAGGCCTAGGGAGGTCGGTGAAGCTAATAGTGGTGGCCTTTGGTCGTGGGTGGCGGTGAAAGGGGCGGTTTAAGATTCGAAATGCACAAATCGGAGATGTGAACAATGCGGCTTCATCGATAACGGATCGGGGTTGGGGTTGGGTCCATTGGGTTGCTAGGAGGTAGAGGAAGATGTAGTGAAAAGATGGTAGCCAGAGGTGGCCGGACGGTGGCGCTAGAGCCCAAAAACCGTGCGGCTTTAGACGGTGAGTGCGGGCAAATGGCGGCGCGAGGGAGGCTGGGAATGGAGGGGTAGGGTCGTCGGCGTCTGGGGAGTCGACTGGGCCGGGCGGTGAGGACCACGGTTGGGGTGGAGAGACGAAAACGCACGGGGAGAGAGAGAGAGGGGCTAGGTCGCGCGGGCTGGGAGTATAGGAGGTGAAGAAAAAAGGAAGAAAAAGAAAGAAGAAAAGAGAAAAGGGAAAAAGGAAAAAGAGAAAAAGAAAAAAGAAGGGAAAAGAAGAGATCCAGTTTTTTCATCTTGGGGTCTCGAAACTGATCCAACGAAAATGATTTTAAAACAGTAAATTAAATAAAATAATTTACACACAGTGACTAAGTAAAATAAAATAATAAAATTCAACACTACAATAATTTTAAAGCCCAAAAATAAACTCTTTAAATTAAAGAACAATTTAAATGCAAAACAATAATTAATATTAAGAAAGCATATAAAAAAAATAATTTTCACAACTTAAAATAATATAAAATAATATATCAAAACTCCCTTAATTTTAAAATAAGAGAACCAATATTTAAATTAAGTAAAATAATCCTTTAATAAAAATACACTAAAATACGGGGTATTACAAAGTATCTCTACTTTCGCTCAACTAATAATATTTAATCCTAGAACTCTAATCACAAATCACCTCTCGGTCTCATTGCGATTTAATAGATCGAACAATAGTTAACTAAAAAATTGCACGCATTAAGAACAAGGAATAAACACTCAATCATGGAAATATTGAAAATAAAATAACTTAGAATATAAATTGTGTGTTCAATGCTGGCTACATCAAAATGCTAGAAAATAAAATTAGTTCATAATGAAATTGAAAAAACAAGAATAAAACTGGTGTTCTTCGTTAAAATCGGTTGATGAAGCATGTGGCTCTCACCTCTGCCCTCTAGATCCGCCTCCTCGAAATAAACTTAAAGAATAAACTCTAGAATAATATTAGACTCTAAAACTCAAACTAAGACTTCCCATTCATCCCACAATACGAGATTAAATAGACCTCAAAACTTAAATCTGGAAACAAAATAAATGAGGCTACAATCTAATCTAAAAATCTGAAAAATAGGTTCTAAAGATAGATGTTAACATAAAAGGAAATTATCCCAAGAATATTGAAATTATCTAAAATGGAAGATTCAGTGATATGCAGCTTGAATTGTGGAGCTCGGGAGAATTTAGTGGTCAGCAAATTGACTGTGAAACTCGGAAGGGTCCTACCGGGTAGATGCCATGTGCGCTAAATATAACTGGCATAGAGATCATAAATGAACAGGCGTGGAGATCACAAATGAACGGGCATGGAGGTCACAAAGACCACACGGCTCTCTCCTCGCCTACCGAGTAGAAAGACTCCCGACCGGGATAAAAAACTCCTCTCTCATTTTCTAGTTGTTGCCCATGATGTCGTTTAGGTTGGTCTTTTAAGCTGGTCCGTTAGTCTAGTCTCCCAATCTAACCTTTCAGAGCCTTATCGCCAAGTGTGATACCCCTAAATTTTGCTTGGTATTGAACGGACATTTGAAACATTAAGACATGCAACGCAAGATTACCTGCCCTCATTCATGACTTATATGATGCAATATTCCTAACATGCATCTAGCATTATATAATATTGGCAGTGAATAATTTTTTTTTTCTTTAGGAATACTATCCACCAAACTAAAAATATCTCAAGCACTTAAAAGATATTTTATATAAAAGGACATACTAAACAACTGAGATCATAACGCTAGTCTAAAATGATTATGATCAAAAGAGTACTAGAAATGTAACTCCATAGTACAAGTAGTAATTTAAGTTAATTACTGTATTAACATTGACGCCGCACTGTCGCTCAGTCGACCGTGTCCAGTTGGTTATATCCTAGTTCTCCTTCGGGTTCTATAATAAGATCTACTATTCAAGTGGAAATGGTAGTTGAGACTACTATAGTGAGATTTGGTTACAAATCTCATACACATTAAATTGATAGTAAGTTAAAAGCTAACTGAACTCGGTCTTCGCATTTTTAGACAAAACTCAAGGGTGATCACTAGAAACTGAAAGTAGTGATTTATAAAAGTTAGAACTTTTTTTTTTATATATAAGAGCAGAACTTGTTCCATTCATGAAAGAGGACATACAAAGTTGACTTAAAAAAGTCAATTACAAACGTTAAAAGCTTCCTAGCACACTTCCGCGGCTGACATGGTCTAGTCCAGACGGCAATCTCTACAGACGGAAGTCTGAGAGACAACACCCCTCTATCCAAGGTAGAGGTAACAGTAACCCAATAAAACAAACCTCCATACCCGACTAAACGGGATATGGAGTTAGAAACCCCATCTTCTCCGTCAACGCGGAGCAGGGACACTAAATCCATTCAGACCAAGGTCTGAATGGCGTTACATTTTTTGATTTTTATTTACTAGAAAGAAAGGACAAGACATAAAACATAAGACCCAGCCCACGGCCTAGCCTAGCCCAAAACAAAAGCTCAAAACATAGTGAAAATACACTGCCTAGCCCAGCTCATAACAAAAGCCTGGACCGATGCAAACAAACACTTAGGGTTTCATCCCTGACTACAGCAACCGCCCCCCACCCTTTTCCTCTTATCTTTTCTCCTCCCGCCTTTACCCGTACTCCTTCCGCATGAAAATTGGCCTCAATGACCATCGCCCACCCCTACGAGCATCGGTCCTCCACTGTCTCTCTTAGCTTCTTCCACCACTACCGCCACCGTCCCTCTCGCATGAGCAATGCCCAGCTTTAGCCGCATGTGCATAGCCTAGCTTTTCCTCTCGCCCAGCTTTTCACCATCATCCCGCATGAGCATCGGCGTCTCCTGGGTCTTGAGTTTCCCCTCCACCATCGAACTCCAGCTTTCTCCATCGCGACTCATCACCAGCTCAGGGGTTGCAATTCTCAGAACGCCACACACCAGAGGACAGAGTAGAACAGGGGCTTGTCACCTCCCATGGCTCATCAACCGGCATGTGTATCTCAACGAAAACGCAAGGGATAATCTGAAAAGTAGAGACTTTGAAGGAAAATAAAGAGGAAAAAGTAAAGAGGACAGAGCAACCAAAGAGTGTTTTCTCTTTATTCGAAACTGAATAAACACATAAAAACTAAAGAAAACAGAATGCAGGTTGAAAATGAGGTCGGGGAGGGAGTGAGGGAGGGAGCCTAAGCTCCCACCCCCACCCCCTCTAACTAGTTTCGGTGTAGGGAAGGTTTAGAGAGAAGTTAGAGCTTCTCTCTCTATGTTTATTGGGTTCAGCATCCAGCATAAAAGTTAGAACTTAATCACTAACAATTAGAAATATTAAAAAATATCAACTTAGAGTAAAATTATCATTTTACCTTCTACATGTGGGAAAATGGTCATTTTACCCCTAACTTAAGGATTTTGCATCCTAATTTCAAAAATCACCAAAATTTACATATCTCATGTAAATTTTGACCTAAACTCAAATATCAATTCAGAAAAATTTAGAACTAAGCACAACTATTACAACGCTATAGGGGCCAAAACATGCATAGGCTTTTTCCCTTAATTTTTGTTGTAATTCTTCAAATTTCAAAACTTACGATCAAACCAAATTTTTACAATAAAGATCTTCCTATACTTAAAATATCCACTAAAAATATGCTAGTCATCAACACCAAATTTTTTAAAAAAAGGATCCAAACTTTTTAACTAAAAAGGCAAACCCTTGAATCATATGGTTTGATCTATTTCAAAGCATTTCCAAGAAATTCAAAAAAATCCAAATCTTACTTCTAACATATTCATAACATATTTCTAAGAATAATCATGTTTTGAATCATGAACAAAAGTTATCAAAATCACTTAAACCATACTTTAACTTTTTCAGTTTCTTTCTAAGTTCAAAAACAGATTTTTGTTCCTAACTTGTTTTGATCAACCTCTTGATCCATGGCTCAAAAATATGTGATCTTCAAACCAAAACATCACATGGTTTAAAAAGGTGTCCTAAAACAACTGCAAGCTTCAAACTCAAGATCACATGGTTAAAAATAAACCAAAACATGAATTTAGCCAAGAACATCAACACTTTTGCACTATACGAATCTCTCCTTGCATAACAATTTCATATCTTTGAAACTAACATCAAATATCTTTGAACCAACATTTTAACACACATATAAGAGGCTTAGAATCCTCAAATAAAAATATCAAAACCATTGGAATAAGATTAGACCATAAAAGATTTAAACTTTTTTAAAACAGAAACTGTTTCTCCTCTTCGAGTTTCTAAGTTTCTAGATCTAAGAAAATCTTTCATGAAAGCTTTTAATCATCCAACAAATTCTCGACCAATAATTATATACACATGTTAACAGTACTCCATAAAAATTTCGGACCAAGATTGTCATTTTGAGTGTGGTCAGATGGAGCACTTTGCTGCGTGAGTGCCCTAATCGGTTCCAGGGGAATCGAGGTGGTCATCGCGGTGTAGAACTAATCAGAGGCAAGTAGTTTAGGCTCGGGTGTATGCTATGACTCCTGGTAGTGCTAGCGATGAGATTCCAGAGACTCAGGACGTTGGAGTTATGGCAGGTATGGGTCTAATCCGATCTTTCGTAATGGATGGCATGTGTGGTTTGCTCTTGGGTTTTGGAAAAGTTGTGCAAGCTATACCTTTATCCATTGAGTTTTGGTGGTCGTGTAATTTTCTTAAGCGTGTTCTGGATTGTATGTTGTAGCTGCCTTAGCGTTAATGTTTGACCCTGCAAATTTCGAGGATGAAATTTTATTTAAGGGGGGAGGATGTAACACCCCGTATTTTAGTATATTTTAATTGAATGAATATTTTAAATTAATTTAAATTATTGGTTCTCTTATTTAAAAATTATTGAATTTCTCGTTGGTTTATTTTATGATTTTTAAATTGTGAAATTATTTTAATGTGTCTTTCTCGTTATTAATTATTGTTTATTATTTAAATTACTCTTTAATTTAAAGAGTTTATTTATGGGCTTTAAAATTATTGTATTGTTGAATTTTATTATTTTATTTTACATAGTTACTGTGTTTAAATTAGTTTTATTTAAATTACTGTTTTGAAATCATTTTCGTTGGATCAGTTTGAGACCCAAGATGAAAAGACTAGATCTCGTCTTTTTCCCTTGCCTTTTTATTTTTTCTCTTTTCTCTTTTTCTTCTTTCTACCTCCCTTGCCTCCCAGCCCGCGCATGACCCCTCTATTTCTCTCCCCCATCCATGCATTTCTCCCCCTAGCCCGTCGCCGTGCGCCACCACCTGACCACACCACCCAGCCCATCAACTTCCTCTCCCTCCAGCGAGCTCACCCATCCCGGCCACCACCTCCCACGTTCCCTCCTGCACCGCCGTGCACTGCCCATTTCCGCCACTGCCCCTCTCATTTTCTTCCCCTTCGGCCGGCAACCTCACCCCTCCATTTTCACCTCCTCTCTCGCCGTCGTTAACCCCCAAGAGCAACTCTAAGCTGTGGCCTTCTTTGTGCTACAGCGCTGCCGTCGCACCACCACCGACCACCACCTTTTCACCACTTCAGCCCTGACCTTCCAGCAACCTAAAGCGCCCATCCCAAGCTCCGATCTGCCATCGATGAAGCCGCACTACCTACATTTTCGATTTAGACTTTTGGACCTTAAACCACCACCTACGCCGTCACCCACGGCCAAAGGCCACCACCACTAGTTTCACCGACCTTCCTAGACCCTACCCTAGCAATCTCGAGTCTTCGTTTGACCCTGTTCAAAATTCACTATTTTTGACCCACGGCCACAGTGCATTTTGCACTACGCAGTTGCTGTTTTGTCGCTTCTAGCTCATTCGTGATCCTCCAAAAATTATAATATAGCGTTGTAAGTATTATCCCAAATAACTTTTGAGATTTAAATATATTGTTACACTAACACTCATTTATTGTAAACTGGTTGGTTGTGCCGGACCGAATCCGAGGATTAAAGGGTTGGTTGGATTAGAGGATGGAGTTGTTTGTGTGATTGGTTGTATTGTAATTGGTTGGTTGTTGGATATTGATGTTTGGTCTTGTTCATTGCATGTGCACGTATGTTCATATTTGTAAATGAAAATTGGGTTTTCGTGTAATTGCATTCATGTTCATGTGTTTATTTGAAAACTGAGTTTTCATGTGAGAAAAAGGAAAAGAGACTGTAGGGATGGTGGTAAGCAGAGATTGTGGTATAGTCCCGCCTGTGATTTCCTCCTACGGTGCACGCGATAGGGATGGTGGTAAGTAGGGATGGTGGTGTTGTCCCGCCTACGATGCACGCGGTAGGGATGGTGGTAGAGTCTCACCTATGATTCCTGCCTACAGTGTTCGATAAATATTTTTGTGTGAATCATTTTCTGGGAAAATGACGGATTATATTTTTGGGCCAAAATGGGATTTTGGCGTGTGTTTGGAAAATATTCTTTTTGGAAAAAATGATATTTTGAGGTTAAGACATATTTCATCATATGCATGCATGTTGGTTGCATTAATGCACTTTTATCTTGTAGTTATTTGGATTATTACTTTTTTGCGGTACCATTTTATGGTACCAAAATGGTACCATAGATTTTGATGCAAATGAGGACGACGAGCCTCAGAGATTGGCTCCACGGAGAAGGTGGCATGTGGTTGCTTTTTGGGATTTATGGAAATTGTTCCCAACTTTTGTTATATACTTCGCCCTTTGTATTATATTTTTGGATAACTGTATAACTTTTCAGTAATAATTTTATAATGATAGTTTTGTATATAAAAATTCTGGTACTTAGTTGATTTATTTAATTATCCGCTGCGTATTTATTGTGCATTGTTCGCATGTTGCACACACTTGAGCACTTATCGTTGGGATGCGTGACCCGTAGGGGTGTAAATTTAAACTGAAAAACCGGTAAACCGATCCGAACCATACCAGACTGGACCGGTTTTGAACCGGTCTGGTCCGGAACCGGTTTCTAAAATGCGTAAACTGGTTGGAACCGGTCCGGTTTCGGTTTTGAGATTTTCCAAACTGGACCAAACCGGAACGGACCGGTTGATAAAAAAAAAATATAAAAACTAATATTTCATATATAAGTTTTATTAAAAATTAAAATTATACAAAATATTATATATATTAATATATAAGTTTTATATATAATTTATAGTTATATGTGAAATTTTTATATATATAATATAATTATATATCATATATGAAATAATTTCATATTATAATTTATAAATTATAACATAAAATATTAATCTTAAATATGAACATTTGTAATTTGTTTATCATATGCTATTAATATAATTATATATAAGATAATGTTATTATAAAATAAAAGTTTAATCTTAAAAATGAAAATGTAATTGATCATGTATAATATACCTAAACTAATAGTCTAATATTAATACTGTTAGTCTAATATTATACTAATGTCAAATTTACATTTTAAAAAAATCAAAAAACCGGACCGGATCGGACCGAAAACCGGTAAAATCGAAAGTACTGGTTTGGAAGGATAACCGGTGCGTAGTCGGTTTTGAAAAATACAAAACCGGTCATACCGGTTTGGTCCAAGATTTTGTCCAAAATCGGACCGGACCAGTTACACCCCTAGTGACCTGCGTTGTTATCATCCCGATGTCACGATTCTCACATTGCCTTACGGGGGAGTCAGGGCATCACAAATCAATTTTTCAAAGTTAACAAGGTTGGATAATAATGTTCTAATATAAATTTGAAGGATTAATAGCATGTAGAAGTCATTTAATCAAGCGATTAAATACAATTTTAGAAACTGATTCATTTAGATTTTGGAGGTCAACTTTATGGTTTAGATAAAACCGTTTAAGATTTCGATTTCATCCATGCTTATAGGTTCTCATTTGGATTCCAACCATATAGGATTTCATTGGGATGGAAATCTTATTTGGTTTAGCTCAATTTGATTGATCGGATGGAATAAGATTTTTACTTAGGTGGCGTGATCTCACATCTTGATTCCTTGAAATCCATCAAATGTTCCTCATGGTGCCAAGTATTGAATACTATTCACTATGTGTGGCTAGGATCTTACAAGTGTTCAAATGAAACCTCTTTAATCTAATTTGGACATTCTACACTGTGATTTTGAAAATATTGTACTTGGTGTGGTTATCGAGGTCATTATTCACTCCGAAAAGTGAATAATAAACTTAGCACTGAAAAATTCCTAAATATTCATATTAATCTATAGTGAAAATCATTTACCAATATTCAATCCCGAAGTGTCCCTAAAACTAATTTCATAGTTTCAAACAGGTGTTTCGTCCGAAAATATTAAAATGGACTTCTAATGGCGAAGACCATAATACATTTTGACACTTATTACTACCTGAAATAATTAGAATTGCACTTCTGATACCATAGTGAGTGATAACACTGACTATGCTGATAGACTAAAATCTATGTGATTGGTCGATTCGTGAAAACTTTTGGAGTTTTCCTGAGGTTCCTATAGCCAATAAAAATTCCACCATTGAATTTCTAGCGGGCTGTTACACCGAGTCTTCACACCTCATTTTGGTCACAAATTCTAGTCATGGGTTTTGGTCGCGCCTTCTCTTTTGTACCAAAATGCTCTCATTTCACATTAAATCTTCTCGTTCCTTCAGGTCCAAGAGAATAAAGAAAAACATATAGAAATAAAATAAAATCAATAATATTGAAGGAAAAATGACATTTTCATAAATAAAAGAGTAATAAAAATCATATAAAAATCACACTTATCAAATACCCCCAAACTTAAACTTTGCTCGCCCTCGAGCAAAGAAGGAAAGAAAGACAATTAAAACAAGTATTGGTTTGATTCATAAAATTTCTTGCCTCAAAGATTGCCTAAAGTCTATAATTCAAAAGAGTCATACAAAATCAATTCAGTCCAAAAGTTAATTCAAAACTCAATCCCACTGCATAATCCATCTGCACATTCATGCATTCCTATCACTCTCCCTTTATCATTAGCTCCCCGGATAGTTTTATGCAAATAAGTAAATAAATAATGGATCTCTAAACACTCCATAAGCTTGCTCTTCAAATCACTCTCCACTAATGTAGAACAGAAACTATCACCAGGGATCAATAGGTCATTATTAAGCTTGTAATGTAAGGCTAGGGTGAGGGCTACAAAGAAAAGGTAGGATTCAAACAAAGCAAGAGAACTTTAAGTTTGAATACCAATAGAACAAATAGAGCATTCTCATTTCTAACATCTATTCTCAATCATTGTAAATCTCTCAACATACCTTTCTTTATTGCACTTTCAAGTATATCTCTTTTTACCCCTCTATTCGGCTGGTTGAACATTTTCTCTTTCCTTTTTTTTTTTTAAATATTCCATATCTTTCGACTGCCTTTGTGGATGAATCTCGTCGACACTCGTTTTTAAGTGTTTACGCTCACGCCACAATCACTGCCAGTGAGTTATCTTCGTGAACGAGCCATCGAGCTCCACAACCCCTACGAGCAGGTTTCCTTAAAAAACGAGTCAACGGACTCGACAACCACCTAATGTAGACTCAGGGAGTCGACAAGCTTCCTAACCACTTAAGTCCAGGGTTACTTTAAACAAACTGTAACATCAGCCGAAAAAATGGAACATCAAACGATGATTTACACCAAGGGGCAGAAAATCCAATATTACCAACAATAGCGAAAAAGAACACGAAAATACATACAATAAACAATAAACAATCTTTGTCGACAATAAACAATCTTTTAGCCAAACATCAACACAAATAAACAAACTCTGAACCGAGCTCCACGGTCTCTGTCAAGCATATCTCCCACCTATCTCTCCAAGCTAAGCTCTTCACTACTTAGCACTAAACAAACAAGAAAACAAAGGACTAATTTTCAAAGTTTATTTGTTCCAGCTTAAGATTCTCAAGACCTTCTTGTTGAGCAAACTGACCTTAAGAATAGTTGGCAACTGTTGGGATAGAATTGACCAGGTTTAACCCATCGATAAATATAAAGAAAGAGATAAAGTCAAAAATTTAGCCCTGGAAAAAAACCAAGAAGAGATAAGACAAGTTAATTTAGACTCCTAAAAGGAAAGACACCCAGACTTCCAAAAGGAAAAGGTTTCATAATACAAATTGAACTTAATCACTCAAAGGAATAGACATCTATATAAGGAGGAGATCCCTGCAAATCTAGGAGAGTCTAAAAAGGCTCTTCACACAGAAGCTCCATGCCCAAACTCCACTACATATAATGACCCCAAAAGATCTTTCTTAAATTCCACCAATGTATTGTGAGATATGTGAGACTATGAGAGATTGAAAATCACCCATTATAATGGATTTCGCCCCCAAACAATCTGTGAACATAGACATTATGCCGAACCACGTAAATCCTTGTGTCTTTTTTTTATTCACTTATTTATTATTTATTTCAATGGATGAACACAAAAAATACCGTATCGATGCCTGAATCATCAACGTGGGCCTGGGATCATTATTTCCTCCATTTTGGCTTGTTATGCAAATTTAAGGCATTAACAATCCACATGTTCTAAAATTCTATAGTTCAAAGCATATAGTTTGCATAATCCCATATATATGTAACATGAGGTTTTTTTTTCCCGTTATCGGTCATTTTGTCTGAAGTCGCTTCAACCCCTAATTTTATCACTTCTGACTCTCTCTCTCTCTCTCTCATAACTCAAAGGAAATAAAATGGAAGATGTTGAATTGTCATAGAAATAATTTAGCCCCAGACATCAATATATATTCCAAGCTCTTTTACTACTGCTTGCATGGGGCCGATACTGTTAATTTGCCATGACTCAAGAGAAGTACTACTAATATATATATATATATATATATATATATATATATATATAGGGTCGTGCTACTCAACCGCTTGCTTGTTACCACTCCCTTATACCTCTTGACTCTCATAACTCGAAGGAAATAAAATTGAAGATGTTGGATTGTCGTAGCAATAATTCAGCTCCAAACATCAATATATTCCAAGCTCTATTACTATTGCTTCCATGGGGCCGGTACTATTAATTTGTCATTACTCGAGAGAAGTACTACTGATATATATGTCTATATATAGTCGGCCGCTTGCTTGTTACCACTCCTTTATATGTCATCTTTTCTTCTCCTTGTCCATACAAAAGTAAACGAAAATAAAGAAGCAAATCGGTCTCAATTACCATCCAAACTAGACCCTCTACAGTGATATTGTTCACTTAAGTCGCTTCTTCTTTGCTATTACAGATTTCAGTGTTTGCACATTCATTTTCCTTCCCCAAATTGACATCGAGCAAAACGAAGAATAATTTTTTCCATCCATGCTACCGCCATCTACTTATCAAGAGAGATAGCTCTTAGATCTGTGTTTTATCCTTTACTTCTATTTTTTATCTTTTAATATGTGGGAAAAATTAATCAAATGGTAAAGGAAAACCTTGACCATATCCTCTCATGTTCCAAAGTGAGATATTTCATCAAAAAGCCATTAGACACACGTACCAACGGTTTTGAGATTTTGGTTCATATTTTTCTAGTTTTAAACATTGGAGATAGAACTGAGAGAAGAGAGGTTATGATGGGGATTGACCCAAATACTCTGTTACCCATTTTTGCGGTCTTCCTTTGGCTTCTGGCATGGCCTCCACAAAGGGCTCCTCATCACTCATTTTCGCAAATCTTTATAGGATCTTCCTTATGGCTTCTACCATGGCTTCCACAAGACGGAAATACTCTTATACCAAATTGGTCCCACTCCAAGCTCTCTAGTTGTAAAGAAAATAAAAATAAAAAAATAGTTGGTGGAAAGAACAAATGGATGGAAAGACTATGGTTTGCTCAAGATCAATTTGGAGAAGGAAGATCACAGCTCTGGATGGGGACGAGGGCTTCCTCCGAAGGGAATTGTATGTAGGTATTGTATACTACTATTTTGTTTGGTGGCCAAAAATTTTAGGTAATATTTATAATTTTTAGATTTTTTATAATTTATAGTTTTTACTTAATTATGTTAAGATTTGTTGGTATATTTGTGCTTGTGTAGTCCCATTTAAAATGTGTCCTACACCAATATGCATCCTGTTCTTGATTTTGTTTGTAAAAATTGTGTTTTGTGGAGATGAAATTTTGTCTCTGTTTCTTGTTAACGGAATCTGGGCTTGTACCGTTCAAATGCTATGATATTCATTCCAACAGATTCCTGTCCGAACAAAATTTTGTTCGAACAGAATCCTGTTTTAAAATATAAAAACATAAGGAGTACATAATTAAAAAACTATATACATAAAATAATTGTTATAAAATATTTAATTAAAAACAGATGGTATAAAAATGGACACTTATAATATAATATAATATGGGAATTATTAACACTTAAATAATAGTTAAGGAGTATATAATTAAAAAAAGATATACATAATAAGTATTATTAAATGATCTCCACTTAAATTAGAATGGAAACTATAATATAATATAATATGGGAATTATTAACACTTAAATAATAGTTAAGGAGTATATAATTAAAAAACAATATACACAATATAATTATTAAATATTCTCCACTTAAATTAAAATGGAAACTTATAATATAATATAATATAGAAATTATTAACACTTAAAATAATAAATAATAGTTAAGGAGTATATAATTAAAAATGATATACATAATATAATTATTAAATATTCTCCACTTAAATTAAAATGGAAACTTATAACTAAATATAATATAGGAATTATTAAATTTTGCACCTATATAATATAATATAATATAGAAATGATTAAAATTGAAACATTTAATGTAATTTTGCACATATATTTGTGATTTGGAATGTGATTTGCTTTTAAATTTATAGTATAATTGTAGGAGTTGGAATAGACAGTTATGAATTTTAGGGTTATTTTTATATGTACTTGAACCTTAGATCCGTTCGAAAGTTGTGGCCAAATAATTCTCTTAAAGAATGTTTGGGTACAACTCTTGAATTGTCCAAAGTGGACAGTTTGGGATTCTATTATTTATATGACAGATATATTCAGTTTAAACTCTTGTGTTAGTTAATTAAAATTTTTGTTCAGTGTTTCCTTACATTTTTCAGGTATGTGGTCTGTATGTTTTTCGGCCCATGAATAGGGTCGAAGACTTCTCGTGACTAGCATACTTGGAGAATTATAGGAAAAAGCTGCCAAATAAACTCTTGATAGTGTTTGACCCATGAATTGGATTTGTTTTATAGACATTCGACAAATAATGGATCTTAGCAGTGGATAAACATTGGATGCTGTTGGGAGATAGACTTGGGCAAGAATTTAAGGAGTATGCACAAGGGGTGAAGCTTTTTTTAGTGCTTGCTCGCATGAGTATTGATAGTAGAGGATATATAAGATGTTCGTGCAAAAAATGTAAAAATCTTAGTTCTTATAATTTTGTGATAGTGGAGGATCATTTATTTGTAAATGGAATTGATCCTAAATACTCACCTTGGATCTTACACGATGAACCACTTTCCAAAGGACTTAGATTTAGTAGTCAGATCAATCAAGTAGCGGAGGGTAACGACACCGACATAGAGAACATTAATGTGGATGATCTTAATGACAGTGATGATAATGGAAAGGATATGACTGATATGTTAAGTGATTTGGGTGCAGGAATGTTTGGGATGAGGGATGGAGAAGGAATATCTGTACAATCATTTGAGAGAAATGGAAACTTTGGAAGACTGTGGGAGGATGCACAAAAAAAATTGTACGAGGGGTGCACTCGTCATAGCAAATTGTCTTTCACGGTGAGGTTGCTCCATATTAAGTCTATTTGTTGTATTTCTGCCAAAGCCATCGACATATTGCTTGACTTATTTAAAGAGACTCTTCTTCAGGATAATGTAGTACCTCGTAATTTTTATAAAGCGAAGCAATTGAAGAGATTACTAGGATTTGATTATAACATCATCCACGCTTGTAAAAATGATTGTATTCTTTATTGGCAATAATATGCAGAATTTGACTCATGTCTAGTGTGTCATGAGTCAAGATGGACATCCGATAAACGTAATGTACCTCACAAAGTTTTAAGACATTTTCGTTGATTCCTCGACTTCAAATATTGTTTACGCCAGGGTTAACTGCGAAAAATATGTCTTGGCATCACACAGAAAGAGTCCAAAATGAAAACTTTCTCTCGCATCCTGCAGATTCTTTACAATGGAAGAAATTTGATGTCGAGTGTCCATAGTTTGCCCAAGAACCTCGCAATGTATGTTTTGGTTTAGCAATGGATGGTTTTAATCCATTTAGCAATATGAGCACTTCTCATAGTACTTGGTATGTTATATTAATGTCTTATAACTTGTCACCTTAGAAGTGTATGAAGGATCCGTATTTTATGATGACTCTACTGATACTAGGGTCAAGGTCACCAGGGAACAAATTAGATGTATATCTACAACCATTGATTGCAGAGTTGAAAGAGTTGTGGGATCAGGGTGTCAGTACATATGATGCGGCCTTGTTGCGGGAGTTCAAGATGCATGCTGCAGTGATGTGAACAATAAATGATTTTACAGCTTATGGAAATTTGTCTGGGTGGAGTACAAAAAGTAAAATGGCTTGTCCTGTTTGCAATAAAGATATACAGTCTCAGTGGTTGAATCATGGTAGGAAATTATGTTTTATGGGATATTGTCGTTATTTACCACATGATCATAGATGGCGATCAAATAGAGTGATGTTTGATGATAGGGCTAAGCGCAGGTCATCACCACCAGAGTTGTCTGGGAATGATATTATCATGCAATTGAGGGATGTTTCAGAGATAGATTTGGGAAATATACAAGAGTTTGAAAGAAAAAACGACAAGTAGTGGAATTGAATTGGATAAAAAAAAGTACTTTCTTTGAGTTGCCATATTGGTCTACATTGACACTGCGCCACCATCTAGATGTTATGCATATTAAAAAAAATATATGTGAGAATATATTGGGTACTCTGATGTCAATAAAAGGGAAGACAAAAGATATAACTAACTCTCGTAAAGACTTGAAAGAGTTAGAGATAAGACCGGAGTTGCATTTGCAAGATAATGGGTCGTCAGCTTATATGTCCATCGGATGGTATACGTTATCAAATGATGAGAGAAAGAAATTTTGTGATTGGCTCATGACAAATCAAATTACCTGAGGGCTATTCTTCAAACATGCCAAGATGTGTTCGAACACATGATTGGAAGATAATTGGTCTTAAATATCATAACTGTCATGTATTTCTGCAACGTCTATTGCCAATTGGTGTGCGTGGAAAGCTTACTTGAGATGTTCGTACAGCTCTCACAGAATTAGGGAGATTTTTCAGAAACATTTGTAGAACGTTGAAAGTCGATGCATTGTTAAAAATGGAAACTGACATTGCAGTAATATTGTGCAAATTGGAGAGTTTGTACCTATTTTCATTTTTTGATGTAATAATTCATTTGGCTCTGCACCTACCTTGTGAGCCTCTAGTCGCTGGCCCGATTCAGTATAAATAGATGTTTCCTATTGAATGGGTTTTGGGAAAACTTAAACGATCTATGGAGAATAAAGCTCATCCAGAAGGTTCGATTGCTAAGTCATATATTGACAATGAGTAGCATATCTTTTGTTCAATGTATTTTCGTGGGGTTGATACTAGATTTACAAGACCAAATTGAAATTATGAAGGTGGACGAGAGATGAGAGTCTCATCAATATTTATCGTGTTTTCCCAGACAGTATGTCCCATAGGCGCACAAGGGGACTACGATCTATGTGGGCAAGTGATGCAGGGGGATCCAGGACAGATTATGCTGAGCTGTCAGATTGCACCTTAATGGCGCTGAGATACCATGAGTTGGCAGATCAGCACAAAAGCAGGAATTGATTGTGACCTGTTCCTCATTGGGGCCATTTTGAGTGTGTTTCAGTCTTTTTGCCATAACTTTGGCTACGGGTGTCGGAATCGCACATAAGACCCCAATTCGGAAAGCTCCTTTCGACGCGCACGCTGTCCACATAGAGCAGGCTCCATGTGCCTTTTTTTCGACCTCAAATTTTGCTGTTTTTTCCTCTGAATCACTAGTTTTAGTTAATTTTTACTATTTATGGTAATTTTTTGCTTGTCATTTAAGAAGTCGTTTTAAATCCGATTTGGGCCGGATTTTTTGCAGATTGCTTATTTTATTTTGAATTTCAATTTAGAGTGATTTATGAGATTTGCTATTTTTTGCAAAATTCGGATAAACATGATTTTTGGCTATAACAGTCCGGCTTGTGGACTGATTTGGATGATTTGGTTTGATTTTATAATTTTTCGTTAAACCCTAGAGACTTTTCTCTCTGGTTTTGGGCGAACTTTCTCCTGTGAATCATCTGTTGGAACTAGCCTGCAGGATAATCGCTATCCTGTCCGGCGTCAGCAAGAGTTTGAAAGACACATGAAGAAGAATTTGAGGTTAGTGATGATCATTTAATCAATATTATCTTTAAGTCCATGTATAATAATATAGTATAACTTGATACAAATTAACCATTCACATAAACATGCATAGAACATATATAACTATTTTGCACAAATGGTGTAATTGACGTAGAAAAGACACACTAAGAAGAATTTGCCTCAGGGTTTGAACATACGGTATTACTGTAAAGCCTTATTTAATAATACAAACTTCATACCACTAAATTTCATTTTTTTTCTATATAAAAATATTTATTGATGAAGGTTGTATCGAAATGGAGTGAAAATTTAAAAGAAATTTCACCAGAACTGTATGCTTTGGCATGCGGTCCATCCAGGCGGGTCATCCAGTACTCAAGATGTTTGGTGCATGGATATAGATTTCACATAACTGACAGAGAACGATATAGGAAAACTCAAAATTGTGGGATAGCAGTCGAAGGAATCCATGGGGATGATAACATTGACTTCTACGGAATTATAGAAGATATTATAGTGTTAAAGTACGTGGGGGGATATATGATTTGGTTATTTAAATGTAATAGGTAAGATGTCTCAAATATTCGGTTGGGAGTGCATAATAATGATTATTTTGTGAATGTTAATACATCTCGCATATGGTATGAGGATGATCCCTTTGTTCTCACTTGCCAAGCGAATTAAGTTTTTTATTTAGATGATCTAGAGTACGAAAACCCATGGCGGACAGTGGAGAAGTTTGCACTAAGAAATGTATATGATTAATTGCATGTTTCGAGATTTTTATATATAATGACAACTTGCAAAAGCGAATCTTATCAATTGATGCCATAAATTATTCCTCATATGCTATGTATAACCATTTAAGTAAGATAATCGAAATAGTCAATTGTACACAATATTTTTCTTGGGGAGCCTTACTAGATACAAGCAGTTTGGCGTACCAAACTGCGTACCAAACGCTGACATGACTTTTTTTATTGAAAAGAAAAACAAAAGAGGAAACATTTTCAGAGAAGAAAAAAGGTCTTCTATCTCACGAAAATCATTTTTGTCTTTAATTCGCACCGTTTCATTTAACAAATACGTTACATGTCAATATTGCTACACGGTTTGGTACGCGAACTCGCTTGTAAGAATGACTTTTCAAAAATTCTCTATCTAAAACGTATTTCTTGAATATATCGAGATCAGATTCTCTTTAATTGTCCGATTGAATTAGATTATGTTTTTAAAATATATATATATTTATATATATAGATATTATATTCTTTGACTGAAATTCTTTAAAATCTTTTGATCCAATGATCTATTGCATGCCATAACTTTCCATTAATTCACATGTCGGCTAATTCATACGTGCCGACCATCCGAGTTTGTATTAATTAATTGTATTATAATTATGTAAACAATTTTAATTCCTCACAAGCATTTTTTATTTTATTTCTAATTTGATTTTTGTTTAAATTACTCTTCGATATACAAAAGATCCAAAATAACTCGTGACTATAAGTTTAAATAATTCTAAAGGTTGTGGAATTTTAAATGTCAATTACACTTCACCATTTTAATTCATAAAATCTTGTCTTGTTTCAATTGAGTCGCATTATTAGTTGTGTTAAATGACTAAAATATAAAATGATTTGAAAGATCATAAAGTTTAAAACGTCGAAAATACTTATTCTTTTATTTGTAGCATTTCATGTTATTTTGTCAATAAGGTTCTATCTTCTTTGATTTAAATATATTCCATCAAAACCAAGAAACATAACAGAAAACTACCGGATCAAACTCGAAGCTACACTGGGGAGGATGTAAAATCCCCTATGGGGGTAGGCTCCATTAGGAGAGATGCTCATATCTCCTTCGAACTGGCCGAGTTTATGCCAAAGCCCAAGAAGTTTTTAATAGCAAACTCGACACAAGTGCTGCGTGAAAAATAAGAGGCCTTGGGCCCTGGCGAGAAGAATCCCAAAGCTCAAGTGAGAAGAAGCCTAAGGCCCGAGCTTAAGAAAAACATATATAGGGTGACGGCGCCGACATTCTTGATATCTCCCTGCACATATAAGAAAAACAACACTTAATGTGAATAACGTTTTTATTCAAATCTCTGCAGAGTTCTATCGGTAGTGCTTTATATATGTATGTATATATGTATGTATATATGTATGTATTGACTTATAAACAAGGAAAGTAATTTACAAGGAAAGAAATGAAAACAAGGAAAAACAGAGCAAGTCAGCAAGCTGGAGGCGCGGACGTGAAGGTGCTGAAATCATGCAAATTGTGATACGCTCCTGCGCTGGTGTGACGCCCCGACTCCCATGTACAAAACAACACAGGAATCGTAACGTCCGGATGATGACAGTACGGTCATGCATCTCAACGACAAGTGCAAAGTGTGTGCAACAAACAAACAGTGTACAAAAAATACACAGCAGATAATATACATAAGTCACTAAGTATCAGAATTTGTTTAATACAAATATCCAAATACAAAACATTTAAAAACATAAACCAAATGTCCCAAATAAATACAAGAGCTAAAAAGAATATAACACGAGTGATCCTAGATCACTCCTCCGGTGGAGCCAAATCCTCAGACTCGACATCTGCATCATCATTAATAAAATCTACAGTACCATTAAATGGTACCACAGGTAAGTTATAACCCAACCAATTCTGAGATAAAAACACATTAATGCTACCAACAATGCATGCATATGATGTACTATGCATGAAATCCAAAAAAATATCATTTTTCCCGAAAATGAATATTTTTTCAACACACTCCAAAATCTCATTTTGGCCCAAAAACATTTCCAATAAACATTTTCACCATTTTTCCAGAAAATGGCCCAAAATAAATATCCATCATTTTCTCAGAAAATGACTCACACAAAAATTCATATCCAACTCAAGCTATTTTCTCAGAAAACAGCCATGATGCACCATGGTCTCCCCTAAGGACCATCCGCACGTCCTAGCTGCATAACGAGCGATGCCCAGTTCGCACCCAGTGCGTTTGTGGCCAGGCATCCTCTAGCTTCCGCTAGCAGAAGGGCCACGGAGTCGGCACGTAACTCGTCCGATCCCATTGTTGCTCAGCGACAACCCAGGAGACGTCACTCAGTATATTTCGCTCCCGAGTGACCAGAGGAGCTCCACCGAAATAATGTCCCATCTCAGCTTGGGATCATGATACACACGCACCCAAAATCCATTCCACACATGAAAATCCAGTTTTCAAAATATCTACATGAACATGAATGCAATTACACGAAAACCCAGTTTTCAATTTACAAACATGAACATGCGTGCACATGCAATGAACCAAACCAACATCAGTATTCAACAACCAACCAAATTACAATATAACCAACACACAAATACTCCGTACTCAAATCCATCCGACCCTCGAACTCCTCGGACTCAGTCCGAAATAACCAACCAGAACACAGTGAAAATGAGTTAGTGTAAAAATATATTTAAATCTCAAAATTTGTTTGAAAAAATACTTACATCGCTATATAATAATTTTCAGAGGATCACTAATGAATTAGAAGCTCCAAAACAGCACCACCATAGTGTAAAAATACACTAACCGTGGGTCTCAAAAACTTACTTTTGAATAAGATCAAACCAAGACTTGAAATTGATAGGGTAGGGCCTAGGGAGGTCAGTGAAGCTAATGGTGGTGGCCTTTGGCCGTGGGTGGCAGCACAAGGGGCGAGTTAAGATCCAAAAAGTGTGAATCGGAAATATGGTTAATGTGGATTCATCGGTGACGGATCGGGGCCGGGGTTGGGTCCTTTGGGTTGCTAGGAGGTAAAAGAAGAAGTAGTGAAGAAATGGTGGCCGGACGGCGGCGCAACGATGCAAAGAACGCCGCGGCTTCAAGCCGTGCGTGCGGGTCGACGGTAGCACGTGGCGGCTTGAGACTGAAGGGGTATGGTCGCTGGTCTATGGGGAGTCGATTGGGCCAGGCAGTGTCAGAAGAGGGGTGGCTCACGGCGGTGGCTGGGAGGAGAGATGAAAAGCACGGAGAGAGAGAGAGAGAGAGAGAGAGAGAGAGAGCTGGGTCACGTGGGCTGGGAGCAGTCTTTTCATCTTAAGGTCTCGAAACTGATCCCATGAAGAGGATTTTAAAACAATAAACTAAATAAAATAATTCAAACGCAGTGAAATGCTTTATTAAAACAATAATAGTTTTAAAATCCATAAACAGACTAATTTAAATTAAAGATCACTTTAAATGTAAAATAGTAAATAATATTAAGAAAGCACATTAAAAAATAATTTTCACAACTTAAAATATTATAAAATAATATAATAAAACCCCCATAATATTAAAACAAGAGAATAAATATTTAAATTAATTAAAATAATCTTTCAATAAAAATACACTAAAATATGGGGTGATACAGCTAGAATCATGCAGATCACAATACGCTCTTGTCAGCTATGGTGTTGGCTTGATTGGTGGGATCTCTTTTACACACCCCCGCAAGATCGACTCGCCGTCGGTGATGCCGATCTTGGATTGCAAGAAACCAAAGCGAGAACGAGGACGAGCTTTGGTCATCAAGTCAGCAAGCTGATCATGTGAGAATACGTGATTGACTTGCAGCAACCCCTTTGCAATGTAATCCCAAACAAAATGTAAGTCTATTGCAATGTGCTTCATGCGAGAATGATGGACGAGATTTAAACTTAACTAAGTGGCCCCAACGTTGTCACAAAGTATTCTGGGAGGTTGAGGAAGGGACAGCGAAGCTAACGAAATAGAGAAGATAACCATCCAAGCTCCGATGCAATGGCTGCTAGTGCACGATACTTTGCTTCGGTGGAGGAACGAGCAACTGCCCGCTGTTTACAAGTACTCCAAGAGATGGGATTAGCTACCAAGAACACAACATAAGTAGTGGTGGAAGTCCGATTATCCATGTTACAGGCCCAATCCGCATCTGAGTAAGCTCTAATGACCAAGGACGGAGACCGACGGAGATGCAAGCCGTGATATAGAGTTCCTTTTAAATACCAGAGAAGTCGTTTTACTGAGGTCCAGTGAGTTTGAGTGGGCTTGTGCATGAATTGATCCAAGTGATTCACAGGAAAAGAGATGTCCGATCTAGTGAGAGACAAATATTGTAGGGCACTGATGACACTACGGTAGAGGGTGGAATCCGTAGCAGCAGAACCATCATGAAGTCGAAGAGGTTCGATGGTGGAGAGGGGAGTCTGAACTGGTTTTGCACCCTCGAGTTTATAGCGTGATAGTATATCATGTATGTAGCGATGCTGACTTAAGAAAAGGCCGGTCTTGGTATGGACAACTTCAACTCCCAGAAAGTAGTGTAATTGACCCAAGTTCTTGAGGCTAAATTGTTGTCCCAGGGACTTAACAATGCGATCCAGTAGCAAGGAGTTATTACTTGTGAATTTTAAATCATCCACATACACCAAACAATAAGCAATATGAGCATCGTGATGATAAAGAAAAAGTGAGGGGTCCTCTTGAGACTGAGTGAAACCCAGAGAAAGGAGGCTGCAACTTAGGGCCTGATACCAGGCTCGTGGGGCCTGTTTGAGACCATATAACGATTGTCTCAATTTACAGAGATAAGTGGGCCGATCAGCGTCAATAAAACCTGCTGGTTGTTGCATGTAAACATCTTCATTGAGTGTGCCATGTAAAAAGGCATTATTAACACTAAGTTGGCGAAGAGGTCAATTATGAGAAATGTAATACCCCGTATTTTAGTGTATTTTTATTGAACGATTATTTTAATTAATTTAAAAATTGATTCTCTTGTTTTAAAATTTTGGGGGTTTTATTATATTATTTTATAATATATTTTAAGTTGTGAAAATTATTTTAATGTGCTTTCTTGATATTAATTACTGTTTTGGCATTTAAAGTGATCTTTAATTTAAATTATTTTGTTTTTGGGTTTTAAAATTATTATTCTTTTAATTAAGTTTTTCACTACGTTTGAATTATTTTATTTAGCTTGCAGTTTTAAAATCTTTTTCGTTGGATCATTTTTGGGACCCCAAGATGTGAGGATTGGACCTCATTTCTTTCCCTCTATTTATTTCTTTTTTCTCTTTCCTTTTTTCTTTTCTTCCTTTTCTTCTTTTCTTTCTCCCACGTAGCCTCTCTCCCTCCCGTTTCTTTCTCTCTCCCCGTGTAACCGGCCACTTCAACCCAGCACCGCTGCTGACCGTTTGCGGCCCTCACTGCGCACACCATCACCTTCCACGGCCGCCGACGACCTAGCCCCTTCAATCTCAGATCACCCCGCGCCGGCATTAGCCTCCAAGAGCCGTGCGAAGCCGAGGCCTTCCTTCTCCCTTTTCGCCGCCGTCCGGCCACCTCTGGCCACCATTTCTTCACCACATCATCACCGGCCCTCTAGCAACCCATTGGACCCAACCTCGGCCTCGATCCGTCACCAGTGAAGCCGCACTAAACACATCTCCAATTTGAGCTTTTCGGCCTTAAACCGCCCCTTTCCGCCGCCGCCCATGGCCAAAGGCCACCACCATTAGCTTCACCGACCTCCCTAGGCCCACCCTATCAATTTCAAGTCTTGGTTTGACCTATTTCAAAAGTGGGTTTTTAAGACCCACGGCCACAGTGTATTTTACATTGTGAAGTTGCGCTGTAAGTATTTTTCTAAACATGTTTTGATATTTTAATATATTTTTGCGTTGACTCATTTATTATTACTGTGATTGGTTGGTGTGTCGGACTGAGTCCGAGGAGTTATGGGGGTCGGATCGATTGAGGATGGAGTATTTGTGTGTTTGATTATTAGTTGGTTATTGGATATTGTTGTTGGTCTGGTACATTGCATGTGCACACATGTTCATGTTTGTAAATTGAAAACTGGGTTTTCGTGTAATTGCATTCATGCTCATGTGTTCATTGGAAAACTGGATTTTTATGGAAGAAAACGAAAAGAGACTGTGGGATGGTGGTAAGCAGGGATGGTGGTAAAGTCCCGCCTGCGATTCCCACCTACGGTGTACGCGTAGGGATGATGGTGTTGTCCCGCCTGCGATTCCCTTCTACGGTGTACGCGGTAGAGATGGTGGTAAGCAGGGATGGTGGTAGAGTCCCGCCTGTGATTCCCGCCTACAGTGCTCTAATGGGTTTTTGTGTTGTGTGGAAAGGAACTGTAGGAATGGTGGTAAGCAGGGATGGTGGTGCTGTCCTACCTGTGATTCCTGCCTATGGTGCACGCGGTAGGGATGGTGGTAAGCAGGGATGGCGGTAGAGTCCCGCTTGTGATTCTCGCCTACAGTGTCCGACAAATGTTTTTGTGTAAATCATTGTCTAGAAAAATGACGGATTATGTTTTTGGGCCAAAAATGAGATTTTGGCGTGTGTTGGAAAATATTCATTTTTTGGGAAAAAATGATATTGTGGACCTGGTGCATAGTACATCATATGCATGCATGGTTGGTAGCATTAATGTATTTTGATCTTGGAGATTGTTTGGATTATTACTTACCTGCGGTACCATTTTATGGTATCGTAGATTTTGGTGTAGATGAGGATGTGGAGCTTGTGGGATCGACTCCCTGGAGGAAGTGGCATGTGGTTATTATCAATTTGGATTATGGAATTTATTTCTCGCTTATATATGAATTTGGCTTTTGTTGTATTTTTTGATATTTATTTTGAATAATTTTGTATATAAAAAATTCTGGTACTTAGTTGGCTTATTTACTTATCCGCTGCGTTTATGTTGTGCACATGTTGTATGTTGCACACACTTGAGCACTTATCGTTGGGATGCGTAATCCGCGTTGTCATCATCCTGACATCACGATTCCTGTGTTGTTTTATATGTGGGAGTCAGGGCGTCACAAGAAATAGCCAGTGACAAGATAGTCTGAATAGTAGCAGGTTTTATATTTAGCCACAAGTCGGGCTTTATATTTATCAATAGTGCCATCAGCCCGTCTTAGGTTGGCTGGTTCAGCTGTGGTGAGGCTTGTGGGTGAGGATGGAAATTCAAACTCACTAAATACTACTTGCCGAGAGATGTAAATGTGAGTGGTTTGCAGATCCATGCACAGATAAGCACTCTGGGAGGTGGAGCAGCCAACAAATATGCAGGGTCTGGATTTTGGATCAAATTTATGTTGATTAAAAGGTTTAAGCCATGAAAAACAGAGGCTCCCAAAAACTCACAATTTTTTATAATTGGGAGTATGACCAAAAAGACATACAAAAGGGGATTTATTTTGGAGGATGGGAGTGGGAAGTCGAGCAATAAGGTACACAGCTGTTTGAAAAGCAAGGCACCAAAATTTTAGGGGGAGATTAGCTTGAGAAAGGAGGGTCATACCAGTTTCCACAATTTGACGGTGATGACGTTCAGACAAGCCACTGTGTTGGAGGGTGTGAGGTGGTGTGGTGAGGTGACTTATGCCATTTTTGTTGAGATAGGATTTAAGTTTAACATATTCATCACCATTGTTAGTGTATAGATTTTTAATAGGCAAACTAAATTTCTTTTCAAGAAATGCATGGAGTTGAGGAAAAATGATCAATAAAAATCACATAATATCGAAAACCTTTGTAAGAAGAGACATGAGGTGGACCGCACACATCATAATAAATATACTCAAGCGGTTTGGTACTGACTATGCTATTGGTGCCAAAAGGAAGTTGTTGGCTCTTATTAATGCAACAAGAACTACAAACATGATTAAGAGATGAAGATGAAACTGACAAATTATTGAATTTAACAACTTGGGAAACAATTCGTTTTGAGGGGTGACCCAAATGGCGATGCCACAAAGTACCGGTGGTGCGTTCGCCAGTATAGGCCATAATTTGGCGTGGAGTAGTAAGGGTAGAAAGCGGGTACATGCCATTCTCACAGCTTCCTTGTAGCAGAGTCACCCCCGTGATCCGTTCCTTCACAAGAAAATAATTAGGGTGAAATTCAATGAGCACATTATTGGTCTTAGTAAAATGATGCACGGAAATAAGATTCTTGTGAATAGCTGGTACACAAAG
Source organism: Cyclocarya paliurus (assembly GCA_029856935.1). NCBI lineage: Eukaryota > Viridiplantae > Streptophyta > Magnoliopsida > Fagales > Juglandaceae > Cyclocarya > Cyclocarya paliurus. Next base: position 1,907,613 of record CM056956.1, read on the forward strand.
AGTTTCACGTAATTGAAAAATTCGACCAACAGACTATAAAGCAAGAGAACCAATATGAGTGACAGATAAACCTGAACCGTCTCCAATGACCACAGCATAAGTACCATCATATTCAGAGTGGATAGATAAGTTAGAGAGGTCTGAGGTGATGTTGTGGGAAGCACCAGAGTCAAGAAGCCATTTCACACTCTTGCCAATTGATTTATTGGCACAGTTGGCAGACATAGACTGCAATTTTGGACACGAGCGGGCTGTGTGTCCAAGTTCTTCACAAAATTGACAGACCCGAGGCCATTGAGTACATAGAGAGTAACATCATTAGCGGAGAGAGTTGCATCAATCATGGCAAGTTCATCAATGGTGGTACGAGCAGCTTGGAGATAATCAGCAATGGATCTATCACCACATTGTAGAAGGGTCAAGGACTCCTTGAGTTGCATCACCCTTGTACGGGAACGATTTGCTAAAGCCTTGAGAGACGAGACCAAGCTTCAGCAGAGGTTTGCACCGTGGCAATAAGAGGAGAGATAGTGTCGAAAACAAATGCCAAAATGGAGTTGAGCAGCAGCTGGTCCTGACGGAACCAGTGGGTAGCAGCAGCACAGGCAGAGAGACCAGAGTCACCATCTGGACATGGCGGGCACTTGACTGAGCCGCCGAGAAAACCCATAAGGTCATATCCATGAAGAAGGGACTACAAGGTGGCACTCCAAGCAGGAAAGTTTGATGAAGTAAGTCGCTGCAATTAGTTTGTGTTGATGGTGATAAGAATAGGGTCTTTTTCAGAGAAAGAGATGGAAGACGCCATTGTTGCGGAAGCAGGGGAAAAAAAATTTCAGAATCGGACGACATCTGATGCCATATAAGAAAAACAACACTTAATGTGAATAACGTTTTTATTCAAATCTCTGCAGAGTTCTATCGGTAGTGCTTTACATATATATACATGTATTGAATTATAAACACGGAAAGTAATTTACAAGGAAAGAAATGAAAACAAGGAAAAAACAGAGCAAGTCAGCAAACTAGAGGAGCAGACATGAAGGTGCTGAAATCATGCAGATCATGATACGCTCCTGTGCTAGAATCATGCAGATCGCAATATGCTCTTGTCAACTACGACGTTGGCTTGATTGGTAGGATCTCTTTTACAGCACACACGTAATGTTAGGGCAACGCCGTCGAAAGCCTGACACACGCATAGGCAAGGATTACAGTAAGGCGACCTATCCTATTCGACATGATCCTTTATCACTGGCAATGGTTTGCATGAAGTGTTCGTGCCCACTAACCTGTCATGAGGATGTGATCTGAGAAGACAATGCCCTGTCATAGGCAACAATGCGATGTCCTGTACGAAAGACAGATGAGATTAGGGGGGACCACGTTGGCTAGCAACATAAAAGCCCAAGAGAAATTCTACTCAAAACCCGCCTTGCGGAACCGCGTGCAACCGGGCACTACTTTTTATGAAATAATTTATTTTTTTAACATTTCCGTCTTTTCTCATTTCGTTTCTCTCTCTTTCTCTATCAATTTTTTTTTTACAGTCTTCTTCCTCCCTCTACATTTCTCTCCTCTGCACATGTTTATGTTTCATGCACGACTTGTTCATCTTAGACACTCTCTGAGATTTTCCCATCTAAGACGCTCTTTGGCACCAACTAACACGGATTATCCTCTCAAACTGAATTATACAAACCACTTAATGGTAAACAACAACTGGGTTCTTCATCCAGAAGTGACTATCTGATTTATTGTACAGATGCAAGTTGCCACATTATTCTTCTCAAGATTTCACGAATTTATTCAAGTTCCTTTTCTGTACTCCCACAAAATTAGGTTCAACACATACCAAATTGGTATCAGATTCATGGTAAAATGAGCACAATGACGAGACGAAACAATTATATAGTCTTATACCTTCTACATTATCATGTTGAAGAAGAAGAAAAGAAGAGTCCCATATGCTCAACAACCTAAATTGACCTAAACACAACCATATGCCTAATAACAGATAAGAGACAGACATTCCAGTGATTCTTGAACCATTAAGCACCTTCATTTGCAAACTATTCGATGCTGTCCTCCCCGAGATTCAGACCAGCCATGCTATCCTCCAACCCGCAGCTAGTCTCCACCAGCACATGAGATCATACAGCGCTGCCATCTTCTTCGAAAAGGCGAATACTTCATCTTCATCCATGTTATTCAAAATCCTTACCTCACCCATTATTGTTCCCAAGTTCTTCACAGTCTTTGCTATATTTCCAGATCCTGATAAATCCCTTGAGTCCTAATCATCGCTACCCTTTCTCTTATTCTCCTTAACACTTCCCAAGATTCTGACACACACAAACAAATGGGCAGCGAAAGTTATGCTTGTTAATGAAGTTTTCATCGTCTGCAAGAGCAAGAGCGTTGCTCTCGTCGATGTAATCGACCCCAATCGATTCGAGGATCTGGGCTTCAACGAAATGACGAACATGGGCTCTGGCCATTACAGGGATCGAGACGGTGTGTTTGATTTACTTGATCAGGGACGGGTCGAGCATGTGGGAAATACCTTGGTGGAGAGGCTCCGATACAATAAGATAGCAAGCGCCAGCTTCTTAGACTATCTTGGCTTGATCGGGGTTTGTGACTTCAAGAATAGCCCCACCGCGCGCAGCATCTGGGTTAGTCTAGCTTTGAGCGAAAATGGGTTCTTCTTGGAGATGGTGCTGCTGTTGTAGACTGTGACGATGTCGTGGAAGAAGCTTTGCCCTAGTGCTTGTCAATTTGTCTGGACAAAGCAGAAACCAAAGAGAGAGGAGCGAATTGAGAAAGGATGGAAATGTAGAAGTAGGAAGAAGACTGTAAAAAAAAATTAATAGAGAAAGAGAGAGGAACGAACTGAGAAAAGATGAAAATGTTAAAAAAATAAATTATTTCATGAAAAGTAGTGCCCGGTTGCATGCGGTTCCACAAGGCCGGTTGTGAGTAGAATTTCTCAAAGCCCAAACATGCACCACGTTAGAATAGTCCTTATGCTCTTTTGTTTACTGGAATTCTCCCAAAGAAAAAAGAACAATGACTTAATCATCAGAGGTTACCGGCCATAATTTTGAGCCACCACCTTACTTCTGTTGCAGGTTGTTGAGCCTGGTAACCAATGTACCAAACACATCATCAACAAACATGATAACTTATTACCGTCCTACAAAATAGCAGTCGTCCCTAATACTCAAATATTAAAGACTATTTCTTAATCAGAACTTAAAGTATAAAGTACTATATCAAACTAAGTTAATTAAGCTGGCCGGCATTGAGTGGCGGACATACTCAAGCGGACTGACCTGTGATCAGGATCCGACAACCAAAACATGTCACTTACCCAACTTACGACCTTTTTAAGCTGGAATAAGCGGCATGCATGCCGACAAATGGCTCCCAAATATTAAGCCAGGAAGAAAGGCTTCATCTTCTTTTTATATTTTCACCCACACATAATGTAAAGCTTACTCTCTCTCTCCCTCTCTCTCACACACACACATATGATACATAATATCAAGACTGATTATTGCATGTTTAGATGTGATGGCGACATAACAATATACTACTATAGGGTAGGTAGATCATTTGCCTTTTCTTCTTGACATTCTCTGTATTTAGTTAGGATTATAGCATCTAACATAAATTACAGATATAAGGGCCGGATGAGTACCGAACAAAAGTTTCACGTCGTAAATTCATTGGAAGAGATGTTATGATCGATGCATATTTGATTAAGTCCTATATATATAAAAAGCGCAGTTAACAGTAGTACCACCGTCGATCGAGGATAATCAGATCGAAGCAGTACTTATGGGCAATCTCCTTTTAGGTCTCTTAGTTATTCTTTTGCCGTTGACAAGTAGTGGTAGTAGCATTGCTATTCCACCTACCTATGACACAGCTTCGCTAAACCGGAGCACTTTTCCGAGAGGATTCATTTTTGGCACGGCATCAGCGTCTTATCAGGTACGTATCTCCAGAGTTTTGTACTTCCTATATTTCCTTTCCTCTAATGTCATGGGATAATATTATAAGGTTGTTCCAGAAACAATAAGTTACGGGATGTAAAATCTGGACGAATATAATGTATACATTCTTATAATTAATGTCAGTACGAAGGTGCAGCAAGAGAAGGTGGTAAAGGACCATCAACATGGGACACTTTCACCCATAGATATCCAGGTCTGATCTCTCTTGCTCAAATAAAATGAAATTTGAGTAATTACCAATCAATGTCGTTATAAGTTAATTTCTGTTTCATACGTTCTTTTGGTACACAACTTAATTAATGGTTTTGCATCTATACATCTACATGTTATACTACCTGTTTGTGTATACATGATACCATTATATATACGATATAAAACTTGAGTAAAGCTCACACGTGTATGGCCCAGTACTTTAAGAGAAATGTTTGCTGCACAACCAGATCTCATAAAAATAAAATCATATTATGGTACATCATATTGCAAAATTGATTACACATAAGTAGATGTAATATATTACATATTCCCTCATTAATTTGTAAAGCAGATCTCTTTGTAAACGTAATTAATGGTACTTAATTCTCATATTTTTAATGCTAGCTAGCTAGTTGTATACAAGACCCTATTATTGCTCGTTTTCTTTCATCAATAACTAAGTCTTTGATCCAAAACCTTCCGACTACACACAAATCTCTCTATGCGCGCTCTAGCCGGCAATTAAGTTCACTACGTCTTTAATTAGTTAATTAATTGACGTCCTTTGGCCTCAATTGTTAGAGCAAACACCCCACTTGATGACATATATTCTATTTTACAAAATATTCTACAATGAAATTGCAGATAAGATAGCGGATCACAGTAATGGAGATGTAGCTGTTGATCAATATCATCACTACAAGGTATGGTACTTCCAATATAAGAAATAATTAAAGATCATTTATACCATTTGTACTCACTATATAATTAATATCTAATATAAGTAAGCGAGAGGTTATTCAAGGGAAAATTTTCATCCTATAAATTTTGTGACATCTTCGATCTGAGTTTTGTGACACATGCAGGAAGATGTCGGGATTATGAAGGATATGGGTTTAGATGCATACAGATTCTCAATCTCATGGTCCCGACTTTTGCCAAGTATGATTCTTATAATTATTTGCCTCAATTAATTTGTACTTTCTGCCATAAAATTTCAGAAAATAAGGTAAAGAAGAACTAAATTGACGTTAAAACTGGACAATATTCAAGTATTTTAACTACAAGGTTTGGAAATATCATACTTTTGTTCTTTTTTGGTCTATTCTTAATTTCTTCATGAGTGGCAGATGGGAAATTATGTGGGGGTGTGAACAGAGAAGGAATTAACTACTACAATAACCTCATCAATGAGCTGCTGGAAAAAGGTCATGATCTAGTAGTACTCTTGGAGTTCCATCATTTATCATCAAATTCTTATGAACCTGGCCAAGTTCAAAAATCAAATAAATAATCTTATGTAGTGCTCAAAATTCACACTGTACGTCGTTTACCATAACTGAATGCAGGTCTAAAGCCATTTGTGACACTCTTCCATTGGGATCTACCCCAAGCCTTAGAAGATGAGTATGGTGGTTTCTTAAGTCCTCAGATTGTGTAAGTACTAATTCTGTAATAATTTATAGCATAGAGTTAGAGTTTGAACTAGGACTTCTACTTTAATACTATGTAAAGCACAAGTATTTGTCCTAAAAGTTTAAATTGATGGGTAGAGATAGATTTTATTATTTAATATATGTTTTAACGGGTGAATGGTCTAACTAATTAGAACTTTTTATTTTTATGATAATTATACAAAGGGGTGATTTTGGGGACTATGCTGAGCTTTGCTTCAAGGAATTTGGTGACCGGGTGAAGCACTGGATTACACTGAATGAGCCACTGAGTTACAGCGTCGGTGGATATGCACTTGGGGTTTTAGCGCCGGATCGATGTTCGGATTGGCAAAATCTAAACTGTACAGGTGGAAATTCTGCGACCGAGCCATATATTGTGACACACCATCAGCTTCTTGCACATGCAGCCGCAGTTAAAGTGTACAAGCAAAAATATCAGGTTCCACACAAGAATGATTAATCTATAACGTACACATGGGTATCTCTCAAGTACAGATACATATTGGATATCAAATATTGTCCATACATATAAAACTTTACTTGGAAAAAAAAAATACATTTGTATCTTTTGTTCAAGTAAAATGCGCTCTCAAACTGATCAATATGCGCAGGCAATACAGGAAGGTACCATAGGAATAACGCTTGTCTCAAACTGGCTAGTTCCATACTCCAATTCGACGTATGATCGTGACTCTGCACTGCGAGCACTTGATTTCATGTTTGGATGGTAACTATATATAGTAGTAGTAGTAGTACTGCTTGATTTCTTTAATTTATAGTATTTTTTTTTCCCTCGTTGAACATATATATTATCGTACAACACCCGTATCTATAATTAGTTTTGAGAAATTATTCATCTTAAATTATCATAATCAATCAAACCATGTTGAGTAAATGAACAAACCGCCTCTTAAAATATATCGTATTAGTTAGCAGATGTAATTGAGAATGGAAAAAAAATAAAAATGAAAGATCTAAAGAACATTTTTTATGCTCCATTTGGATACAGAAACACTTTCAACCTATTTCTTCTCATCTTATCATTACAATTTTATCAAATTTTCATATAAAATATAATTAATAATTCAACTTTTTTAAATTCTAAAATAATAATAATATTAAAAAATAATATTTTGTTCAATTCATCTAAAATCATCTCATCTCATTTCATCCCACTATCCAAATAAACCCTAATCTTTTAACCCTGACAAACCAAAATCGGTGTTAATTAGATCTAATTAATGGATATTAATTTGAGCAAGGACTCTGCTAGAATTAAAAGTTAGGGTGGCAGTGAAAAACAACTAATTAAGATTTTGGAAGTGAAGCTTCTGCATTTTATTTTTTTAATAGGTTTATAACTTGGAAGCAAAATATAATATTCCAGAAAGTTCCAAAATTAAAAGTGAAAAAAATTCAACATTGAAGTCCCTTACAATCAAGTATTATTTAAATTATGCTAATTTGGATGGATATTGCAGGTTCATGGACCCATTAACAAATGGTGACTATCCACATATCATGCGATCTCTGGTTGGGAACCGATTACCCAATTTCTCAAAAGAGCAATCCATGGCGGTGAAGGGGTCGTTTGATTTCATTGGAATAAACTATTATACCACTAATTTTGCAGCCCATGCGGTACCTGACGTCCCTAATGCTGGAATTTCAAGCTACTTGATAGATATACGTGTTAATCTCTCAAGTAAGTACAAATTACTACGAATTCATGGACACTCGACGAGATTATGATTATAATGATGAATCTGCCAATTTTTAATATTCTTGCAATAATAATATATAAGTGGATCGATCATAATCATGACTTCTAATTTTGCTGTGGCAGCCGAGCGAAATGGGATTCCTATTGGTCCAAGGGTGTGTGATAATTCATTATATATATATATATATATATCTATAATAAGTAGTCGATTATCTTTTCAGTACATGCACAAAGAACTCCATTTTCATTGAATTATACACATAATTTGCAGGCTGCTTCTGACTGGCTATATGTCTATCCGAGTGGAATACAAGATCTTTTGCTCTACACAAAGACAAAATACCATAATCCACTCATTTACATCACCGAGAATGGTAATTAATTAAATTCCAAGCTTATAATTAGTTTTAATTATCAGCACATAATTAAGATCATGATACCATCAACATAAATGATCATGATCCTCCCTGCTATATATAATATATAACATCACAGGGATTGATGAGTTCAATAATGCCTCTTTATCGCTCGAGGAAGCCCTCCTGGACAGCCATAGAATTGACTATCACTATCGCCATCTTGCATATCTTGATGCAGCTATCAAGTAATTAATGCTTAAACTTTTTTTTTTTTGGTTCTTTTTTGAGCTCTATAAATTCCAATTGTTAATAGTTGATTAGTTTACCAACTTATAAATGATGCCGACTTTGGTTTAATAGGGATGGCGTTAATGTCAAGGGATACTTTGTGTGGTCATTGTTAGACAATTTTGAATGGACTTCAGGTTACACTCTTAGATTTGGCATTTACTATATAGACTACAAGGATGGGTTGAAAAGACATCCTAAACTGTCCGCCCATTGGTTCAAGCATTTTCTCAAGAAATAGACACACCATGCAAACTGCTAGCTCGAATTGAAGTGCATGCCTACAAACATTGGATCAGTAGCCGTCTCCAAACAATGATCCCAAGATTGTTTCGTGTATTATACGTACATTATTTTAAATAACATCAAAGTTTACATATCAAATATTTGGTAAGGGGAATGCTACGTACGTACCAAGGATTTGTATCACAAGTTTGTTTCAAATTAAAAGGAAACACTGTTGTATTTTTATGTGTGCACTAGCATAGTCATAATGTGACACAAACATCAGAGAGTCTCCTCAACACACAAACACCAGATTTTGAATACACAAAAATGATGGTTAGCTGATCTTCTAATCATGGAGGATGTTTTCTTCTATTCAGTTTAAGTATACTATGATAATATATAGAAATGATCTTATTTTAAATGTTACATCAATTGGTATAAGAGCTTCCTGTCTCATTTTCATGGTTGTGTGAACTCTACCTTTACATTCTTCTTCTTTTTCTCTATTGGTTGTTGAACCCAGAAGTTGTGTACAAATTTATTTTAGTGACTAAATTTCGGAAAGAAGTCTTGTCATTTACAAAAAAAGAAAAGAAAAAAATAGCGGGAGGGGAGATGGAGGTAAAACGCCAATGTCTGTGTCCTTCTTTACCTCGTTCATGGAGAAACTCCAGTCGAAGCTAGTATGTTCAAGAAAAAAAACCATTTTGTGAGTTAGGGTACTATGTCCTATAAACACAAAAGAATCACACACACTGATGTGGCACATTGTGAGTGTGCCACGTCTCCCTTTTTTTTTTCTTTCTTTTTTGTCCTCTCTCTCCCATGCGTCTCCCCTCCCCTCCTCCCCCTTTCCCTCTCCGTCTCCACCATGGTGGTTGGGGACCACTTCAAGGCCAGCAGAAGCCGCTGGTAGTCCAAGAGGCACCGCCCGGCGAGGTCATGGGAGGTCGCGTGCATGGCAAGCTCACGGTGCTGTCGTGAGATCCCATGCCTCTATTAGCGGCGACTTCTACCAGCATTACCACCATGGCGAGCGGAGACAGCGAAAACAAAGAGGGAAAGGGGAAAGAGGGGAAGGGAGACGCATGGGAGAGATGGGGGGTGGGGGAGAAAAAAGAGAAGAAAAAAAAGGGGAGGAGGGGATGCGACGTGGCTCACAGTATGCTACATCAGTGTATGGAATCATTTCGTGTCTGTAGCAGCCCTCAATACTTTAACATCTGGTGACGCTTAATTTGACACCCCGACTCCCACGTACAAAACAACACAAGAATTGTGACGTTAGGATGATGAAAACACGGTTATGCATCCCAACGACAAGTGCCAAGTGTGTGCAACAAATCAACAGTGTACAATAAAATACGCAGCGTATAATAAATAAATAAGTCACTAGTACTAGAATTTTGTTTAAATACAAATAACCAAATACAAAGGGTTTAAAAGCATAAACCAAATGTCCCAAAATAATACAAGAACTAAAAAAAAGAACATAACACGAGTGATCCCAGATCACTCTTTCGGGGTAGCCAAATCCTCAGCTCGGCATCTGCATCAACATCAACAAAATCTACAGTACCATTAAATGGTACCACAGGTAAGTTATAAGTCAATCAATCTTGAGATCTAAACATATTAATGCTACCAACATGTATGCATATGATGCAATATGCCTGAAATCCAAAAATATCATTTTTTCCAAAAGTAGATATTTTTTCAACACACGCCAAAATCCCATTTGCCCTAAAAACCATTTCCAATAAATCTTTTCACCATTTTTCCAGAAAGTGACCCAAAACAAATATCCATCATTTTTTCAGAAAATGACTCACACAAAATCCATATCCAACACATGCTATTTTCTCAAAAAATAGTCATTTTTCATTTTTTCTATTAATCCATATGCACCATGGTCTCCCCTAAGGACCATCCGCACATCCTGGCTGCATAACGAGCGATACCCAGTTCCGCACCCAGTGCGTTCGTGGCCAGGCATCCTCTAGCCCCCGCTAGCAGAAGGGCCATGGAGTCGGTACGTAACTCGTCCGATCCCGTTGTCGCCTAGCGACAACCCAAGGGACGTCACTCAGTATATTTTGCTCCCAAGTGACTAGAGGAGCTCTACCGAGATAATGCCCCATCTCGACTTGGGGTCGTGATACACACGCACTTAAAATCTATTCCACACATGAAAACCCAGTTTTCAAATATCCATATGAATATGAATGCAATTACACGAAAACCCAATATTCAATTTACAAACATGATCATGCGTGTACATGTAATGAACCAGACACAACTTCAATATCCAACAGCTAACCAAATCACAATATAACCAAACACATAAATACTCCATCCTCAAATCAATTCACCCCCGTTCTCATCGGACTCAGTCCGGAATAACCAACCAGAACACAGTAAAATAAAGGGTTAGTGCAAAAAAACATTTAAATCTCAAAAGATGTTTGGAAAAATACTTACAACGCTATAATACAATTTTTGCAGGATCACAGAAGCGCTAAAAGCCACAAAACAGCAACCGAACAATGTAAAAATACACTGGACATGGGTCTCAAAAACTCACTTTTGAACGAAGTCAAACCAAGACTTGAAATTAATAGGGTAAGACTTAGGAAGGTCGGTGAAGCTAATGGTGGTGACCTTTGATCGTGGGTGGCGGCGGAAAGGGGCGGTTTTAAGGCCGAAAAGTGTAAAATGGAGATAAGGTTAATGTGGCTTCACGGGTAACGGATCGGGACTGGGATTGGGTCCATTGGGTTGCTGGAAGATAGAGGAAGATGTGCTGAAGAAATGGTGGCCGGACGGCGGTGCTGGAGCAAAAGGAATGCCGCGGCTTCGAAGGGTGCGTGCAGGGAAACAGTGATGTTAGCCGACCTGAGATCGGAGGGGTAGGGTCGCCGGTCAGTGGGGAGTTGAATGGGCTGAGCGGTGAGCTTCACGGCGGCGGGTGGTGGCGGCTGGGAGGATTAGGCCAAAGCACGGGGAGAAAAGAGAGAGAGAGAGAGAGAGAGAAACAAGAGAGAGAGAGAGAGATCGAGCGGGAATAAGCCGAAGGAGAAGAAAGAAAAGAAAGAAAAGAAAAAGGAAAGAGGAAAAGAAAAAAAAATAGAGGTAAAAAAATGAGGTATAATCCTCATAACTGGGTTTCCAAAAATGATCAAACGAAAATATTTTAAAACTGCAAGCTAAATAAAATAATTCAAACGTAGTGAAATGCTTAATTAAAATAACAATAATTTTAAAACCCAAAAACAAGTCAATTTAAATTAAAGATCACTTTAAATACAAAACAGTAAATAATATTAAGAAAACACATAAAAATAATTTTCACAACTTAAAATATTCTAAAATAATATTCTAAAACTCCCATAATTATAAAATAAAAGAATCAATTTTTTAAATTAATTAAAATAATCATTCATTAAAAATACACTAAAATACGGGGTGTTATACTTAAGACAAATGCTTGTGTTGGGTTGTGGTGGGAGTGGGACACCTAATTTAGTTAGTTACAAATATGGAGTGCAGGAGTGGCATGGGCAGCATGATTGGCATGGTTGCCATGGGGTAGGTGAACAGACATGGCGTCCTGCTCCTTTCTTCTGGTTATTTTTTCTTCTTTTACTTTTGAGTATGTTAGAAGTTGTCTTTTACTTTTTGCAAATGAAATTATATATATATATATATATATATATATATATTATTGCATTCTAGAATTGCTTTATGGGAAGCTGTTCATGTGAAAGTGTCATTAGAGCCCCATTTAGTTTGAGAGATGAGATTAAATTAGTTGAGATAGTTTGTGAATAGTAGTGAGATTTGTGAGTTGAGATAAATTAAGATTTTTTGAAAATTTTGGATGTTTGAATTGGACGTGAGATAAGATGGCTTTAAGTTGTTGGAGAGAAGATAGATATAGATCCCACAAATGATTGCATAGTTTTTGTAATGATTTTATTTTATTTATAAATATATTTATAAATAAGTAATAATAAATTTTTAAATGGAAAACGACCAATTTGTTTTTATACTAATAGAAACAATAGAAACCATTTCAAAATTAAATAAAAGAGTATTTGAATTAGAGAATGTTTTACCGTACGAGATCATTTCTCTCAATCCAAATCGGAGCTTAATTTTTCTTCTTTTAAATGCTGGTGGATATATTTAATATTATATTTTAAGGAAACTTCAAAGGCTCGTATTAGCCTTTTATTACTTCTGCAAAGCTAAAAGCCTACCACATTTATATATGTTTCAAAAAATGCAAAGGAAAAATGATAATATCACCACTAGTTCTTACTGCTGTAATTTTTTTATTTTATTTTATTTTTACTTAATATTTAAGGAAGTATTTTTTAATAATATTATAATTTTTTAATCTTTTTAAAATATTTAAAAGTGTTAAAAAATATTTGTAAAAAAAATAACAAAAAAGAAAACCAATTATGCCTAATGATAGCTCCCAGCGGGAGTTGGGAGCAGTGGACGTAGCACTATCCAATGCAAAGCTGCCACATTTTGAAAGGCTGCAAAGGATGCTTTTAATTGTTTTAATCAAAACAAATATATTGCCTGCATATCATGAATGGGCATGCCGGCAATTTTGGACTTTTTTAAAGTTCAGAATTCTATTTTGGTGACCAATCTAGTTGAATTATTGAAACAAAATATTTTAATATCGGTATGTTTCGGTATATGTTAAAAGTAATATCAATGCAAGTCTTAAAAATATACTGCTAAAAATATCAAGAATATTTATGAGTTGTAATTAGTCCTCAATCACACTGTTAAAAGAGTCGATGTAAAAAAAACTACTCAAGAAATCAAATATCTTCATAAAAAAACACAGTGCATATACACTGCCATGGGCTCCTTTTGGCAATTCATTTTTTCTAATTACCTTGAAAAGATCATCAGGTCTAATTATCTCTCTCGCCCATTTACTTTACTTCAATTCATGTATTAATATTTTTCGAGTATTTATTTTTTTCTAGGTTTTAAGGGCTTTATTAACTTGCTTTTACAAGAAAGGGTGCATATATTTGTGATGAAAAGGGTTAAAGCTTTTACAAGTTTGTCCTTTTCTTTTCAAAATATTTTTCAAATTTTCATTTAGCCCAATTTCAGACCAAAATACGTGTTCCGGCTGAAACACATAATTCGGTCAAAATGGACCAAAACGGACTAGAACGGCCAAAATTTGAGTTGAAACGGAACAACCCATCACACCTTGTTGGTTATTATTCGAACACGAAGAATTTTGGCTATTCTGGCTGGAACAGAACAGTTTTTAAAACCTGGCTTTTTCTAGCCTTTTCAACTTCGGCAAACTTGTCTCACAATGGCCCAAGTGTTAACAAATAAATTTTTATGTTGATCCTCTATATAACGATTGCTTATATGAACATATGTGTATATATATCTTAGTGTGACAAAGCCGAATATCTAATTGGTTATGTTCCCACTTATCGTGAGACTAATTATGATAAATTGTTGGATATGGTAGGGATTTATTTATATATATATATATATATATATATATATATATATATATATATATATATATATATATATATAACAAAAATGGGGCTCATTGTTTGTAGATGATAACTTACTAAGTTTAACACAAATAATTAATTTACCATATTGGTAAGTATTTATTTGGCTCAATACTTAGGATGACAAAGAAAATTGTTAAATACCTTGTACTTGGTAGCTTGGTTATATCCTTTCGATAGCTAGTCATCTTAAGTCGTTGTACTTAATTATTTTGCTTTATCATGTGAGAGGATCTATTGTGTATTACGGACCCTAGCATAAATTTGAGATGAGATTTGTGTTTAGGTGTCCATTATGTATTACGGATGTAACACCCCGCTCCCCAATAAAGACATTTTAGAATTTTCGGGGAGCTAGTGTGCTATTACTGAACTTGACTAAAACTTTTATTTTTAATAACGAGCCAGATGCAAAAGATTTCATAAATAAAATAAAATTTAATTAATACTTAAAATCCAACATAGAGTCTGCGGAAGCACTTATTTAAAAAAATATGGAAGTCTCATGTGCTTATCAAAATAATTTACTTAAATCTTAAACCATAAAACTAAGCATAGCAAAATCTATCTAGGCCTCTGCCTCGCCTCCTAGGGTCAAGTTCTGTCGTGCAGTCTCATCCTCATAAATGTCATCACCTGGGGTGGTTTAAAAATATGAAAACAAACTAAAATGAGTCGAATACTCAATAAGCACACATCATACAGTAAACATAATAAATATAAGGTTTCTTGAAAAACGTGCATACTCATAAATATATACGTAAATAATATGAACATGAACATGAGTTTATCTTTCACTTGTCATAGGCCGATACCCATTGTTGACCCCCGTGAGTTAGGGTTAGCGAATCTAAATAGATTCTGATTTTGCCCGTGGTCGCGGGTTGTGGAATCCATACATAAGGAAGACATACTGGGTGCACTACCAGCATATACGACTTGGCAATGCAATATGCCCATAACATAGGTACCGTCTTCATATCATAACATAAGTCATTACGTATCTTATCATTCTTCTTTCATCATAATCATACCTGCATACTTGTCATATCATAGATTTCAAAAGAAATCACATACATACTTGTCATATCATATCATAGATTTCAAATGAAATCACATTCTTTCATAACATGTCGTGATGCATGACTTTTCACATAAAATCATGATTTTTCATAAATACTTTAATGCATAAATCTTCACATAAAATCATGCATGACTTTGCATAAATTATTTTAATGCATAACTCTCACATAAAATCATAACATTTTATAATCTTTTGATGCATAACTTCTTTCGTAAAATCATGAATTTTCATAAATAACTTGATGCATAATTATTTACATAAAATCATGGATTTTTATATTTTTATCATGTCTTGGGTACGTAAAAAGGAGCTTCCAATGGAGGGCATTCATGCATAATATTTTTATAAAAGACATGCCGTTTACCATACATATGTGTAAGGGTATGATCATGGTACTTACCTTGCAGCGCTAATCCACTATTTTCGACGCGTAATCCACTATTTTTGACGCCTATAAAAATAAATATAATTTGTATAAATTTCTAATTAATCATATGAATTTATTTAAAACCTAAACTAATAAACTAGTCTATATTTCCTAAACCTAAATTTCTAATTCAACCTATATTTCCATAAATCTTGATCCTTCGTGACTCTCTTAAAACAATATGCATATATATATATATACATACATGTATATATATCCCTTTACGTCCAACACATAATTTATTCTCATCTATAAATCATCAAGAAAGGCAGGGCATTTTTGTAATAACAACATAATGGGATGGGCAATATGGGAAGGTTGAAGACAACAGATGCTTACGGGGAGAGGAGGGTGGTGCAATGCTTACCGAGAGAAAGGCTGAGTGCGACGAAGGGTTGAGGTGGCTGGCCAAGTTCACGATGGAGCAGCTAGGGGATCCTCTTGACTATGGTGGTGTGACACAGAGGGAGGGAGAGAGAGTTTAGAGAGAGAGACTATCAAACCGAGAGCAATAGAGAGAGAAGAGGGTGACGCAGGTCGTGGGCTTACCGGAAAAGTGCGAGGTGGAGGGAGGTGCCTGGTCGACGAGTTCTGAGGTAGTCTCCGGTGAGGAGCAACGATTGAAAAGGTTGAATCTTGGCTTTATGATGGGCTCCAAAAATGCTTTGTTCTCGGGTGGTAAAACAGGGGATGCCGTGCGTGGAGCTTGGCTTCGGGTGCGAGGCTTCGGATGGACTGAGGGGAGGTGGCCAAGTTTTCTGATTTACGTGGGGCTGGGCAATGCTAACGTACGGTTTATGGCGTGCTTAGTGAACTGGTTGTGGCTTGGAGAGAAAGGGTATTCTGAAAGTGGAGGGGGCGATGTGATGGTCTGGGGATGTGAGGGGCTTGTTGCGGCTTGAGGTTTTGAGTGAGATCAAACCGTATGTATATATATATATATATATATAGATGATAGAGAACCAAAATTAAACACTTGGGTAGGAGATGTGCATCGAGTAAGAAGGCTAGACGTGCATGCGGAGGAGACGGCACGATAAAGCCAAGCATGAAGACGTAGACGGGCAAGGAACGTGTATGTGATAGAGAACGTTTAAAAAATTAAATCCTAGGGAAAGAGACATGCATGTGCATGGGAGTGAGCCGTGGGACTAGTCAATTTTGTGCGGGTTGAGTGTACTGATCAGTCTCTATATATATAGGCCAACGGAAACCCTTGTGATGAAGCAAAATAAAGACGTACGTGCATGGAGTAGGACTACCTTTCGTAAGTGGTTGAAATTCAGAGAAGGAAATCAGGTAGTAATTAGGAATTTTATTACGAAAGGGAAAGAAGAATAGTAATAGTGTTTGAACTCTAGCTCACGAGCTTGAAGTTATTTATTTATTTATATTTTTTTAGAAAAAATAATGTAGGCTTAACTCTAGGTTCAATAAAATAATAATATGTTTGATAAATTCTTTTATGGGCTTAAACTCATTTATTGAGCCTAATAAAATTATCCATAATTTATTCTTAAAAATATAAGATCGGGTCGGATCGTTACAACGGACCCTAGCATAAATTTGAAATGAAATTCGTGTTTGAGTGTCCATTATGAACTAGGACACAAGCATAAATTTGAGATACATATTTTAATATTTTGAGGAATGAGGATAATTTTGCATTTTCACATGCTTAATTACGTTCTTTTGTGATGTCCTCAGCTTTAGGGAGTCATGAATTGTCTCTTTAATTATCTGCCATCAAGATACTAATGAAGACTAATTATGAGGATTGACATGAGTCCCTCACTACTAGCTTGGCAATTATGAATCTTGATTTGGCCTTAAGGATTGAGACACCCACTAAGCCTACTAATAAAAGCTCCATTGAGGGGAAAACTCACTATGAGCGTTGGGAGCATTCAAATAGGATTTGTCTTATGATAGTGAGGCACATCATCGACAAGTCTATTAGGTAGAGCATTTACCAAACTGATCATAATGCCAAAGATTTTCTTGACACTGTTGGGAAGAAGTTCACAAAATTTGACAAAGTAAAGAAATGAACTCCTATGAAGTTGCTTACTACCACAACTTACAATGGCATCAGTGGAGTTCATGAGTATATTATGAAACTTACTCATTTTTTTGATAAGATAAGAGAAGTGAAAGTTTAGTTGACAGACAATTTTCTAGTGTGGCAAATGCTTGAATCTCTACCATCTCAGTTTGATGCTTTCAAGACCACATACAGTGCTCAAAGAGACGAATAGAACTTGAGTAAGATGACTGTTATAGTCTCTTAAGAGGAAAAATTGATAAAAAAAATAAAAATGGGAGGTCTCAAGCTACATTTGTTATAACTCAATACTCTGGAAATTTCAAGAAAAAATTTTCTAAGAGCAAAAATAGCAGTAAGCCATATAAGGTGAAAAAGGTTGGAAAGCCCACTCAGCAAGCTAACTTGGGTACTTCTTCTAATACTAAGATGGAAGGTTTTAAAGGAAAATGTAATTTTTGTGACATGTTTGGACACCAAAGAGCAAATTGCAGGAAATTTACAACTTGGTTAGAGAAGAAAGGTACACATATGACACTAGTGTGTTTTGAGTCTAATATGATTGATGTTCCCTCTGATACTTCGTGGTTAGATACTAGTACTACAATTCACATTACAAATTTATTTTAGGAATTAAGAAGCATCAAAAAGCCAAGTGATGGGGCGTTGATGGTAAATATGGGAAATGGTTTGAAGGTTAAAGTCGAATACATTGGAACAATCAGACTTCTTTTGGCAAAACAGTAATTAATAACAAGAAAATATTTTAAAAAATAATTTTCACAACTTAAAAATATTATAAAATAATATATCAAAACTCCCAAAATTTTAAAACAAGAGAACCAATCTTTAAATTAATTAAAATAATCTTTCAGTTAAAATACACTAAAATACGGGTTATCACATCCTCCTCTTACCAGGTTTGTCTTATGTTCTCCTTCTGATCTATACACACACACACACATATATATATATATATATTTGTATGATTTTCTAAGAACGTAGAAGTTTTCTTCAAATGTCTTGAAAAGATGTCAAGAACGACGAGTCGGCCTGTTGTTTTCCCATAATTTTATACCCATGTACATTTCATGTGCGTTGTTTTCAATTCCAATACGAAGGTGCAGCGAAAGAAGGTGGCAAAGGGCAATCTATATGGGATACTTACACACACTGATATATGTGGTGCCATCACTCCTGCTGGCTTGGGAAATTATAAATACTTCATCACCTTTATTAATGATCATTCTCGTTATGGTTACATTGAACTCATTCGTGAAAAGTCTGAATCATTGGAAGCCTTTAAAGCTTCCAAGGCTACTATTAAGCTTCATAAAGACAAACATATTAAAGCCATAAGATCATTTAATAGAGATGGAAAGTATTGTGGAAGATATGGCGAAACTGGGCAAAATGAAGGACCATTTGCAAGATTCCTTCAAGCATGTGGGATTGAGATACAATATACTATGCCTAACACTTCTAAGCAAACTGAGGTTGCAAAAAGAAGAAATCGTACTTTGATGGATATGACGTGATGTATGCTTAGTCACTCGTCTTTACCTGAATTCTTATGGGAAGAGACTTTGAAAGCCGCTGCATACATTTTGAACCAAGTACTGAACATGTTTGTCCCTAAAACTCCTTATGAATTTTGGTTAGGAAAGAAACCCAGTTTGCGTCATTTTCATATTTGGGGCTGCAGGGCAGAAGTAAGACTTTACAATCCACAGCTAAAGAAAATTGATCTTAAAACCATTAATGGGTATTTTGTGGGCTATTATATTGGCTCAAAAGACTTCAGGTTCTATTGTCCTTCTCGTGCAACTAGAGTCATTGAGTCAAATAGAGTTGTTTACTTTGAGGATGATATTAATTGTGAATATTCAATGCCACGAGAAATTGCATTCAAGGAGAAGCGTGTCATTGTCCCAGTACTTATTATCTCACAATCTATAATTTTACCTTTGCATGTAGAGCACCATATTGCCATTACTCAAGAACCCATTATTGACAATGGATCTACTGTTGTTGAAGGGACAACTAATGATGTTCATTTGAGGAGATCACATAGGACACGTAGACCTGTAATCTCTGATGACTATATGATCTATTTGCAAGAGCATGAGTTTAGTGTTGGAACATCTATTGATCCGGCTTCTTTCCAAGAGGCCATTGATAATCCCAAGTCTTCACATTTGGTAGAGGTTATGCATGATGAGATGAGGTCCATGTGTCATAATGATGTATAAGATTTGGTTGAGTTATCGAATGGTTGCAAACCAATACGTTGCAAATGGGTCTTCAAAACCAAACATGATTCTAGTGGCCAAGTAGAGAAGTACAAGGCTAGACTCATTGGTAAAGGCTTTAGCCAAAGAGAGGGCATTGACTATAATGATACGTTCTCACCAGTCTCTACCAAAGACTCATTGCGGATAATCATAGCACTTGTAACTCATTTTGACTTAGAGCTACATCAAATGGATGTCAAAATAGCTTTTCTTAATTGGCATTTATCTGAAGAAATGTATATGAAGCAATCAGATGACTTTCAAGTAAATAATAAGGAACATATAGTGTGCAAACTAAAGAAGTCAATTTATTGGCCTAAATAGGCCTCAATGCAATGGTACTTGAAAATTGATGTGATTGTTACCTCTTGTGGTTTTAAAGAAAATATGATTGATCAATGCATATACCCAAAGTTCATTGGGAGCAAATATATCTTTCTTGTGCTTTATGTGGATGATATATTATCCAGAGTATGTAGCTTGTTATCAAGCTACATGTTAGGTTATATGGTTACGGAATTTTATCTCAGGGTTGGTTATTGTGAATACCATTAAGAAGCCAATGACAATTTTATGATAACTCTACGGCTGTTTCTTTCTCTTGGAACACTAGAAGCTCTTCGGGATCTAAGCATATTGATATAAAATATTTTTTTGTTCAGGAGAAAGTAGCAGAATCTCATATTTCTGTGGGGTAAATCCCCACGAATCTTATGTTGGCTGATCCACTGACTAAGGGTTTGGCTCCAAGATTGTTTCGAGGGCATGTGACTCATATGGGGTTATTAGAGTCTTCTATTCTATTAAGTTAGTGGGAGATGTATCTTTGTATTTATTGTGAGCACTTGGTTGCTACATTTCATTGTGCATATATTTTGTGTTAATTATGAGATCTTTTGTGTTTGAAAGTGAGACACTATGAAATAGTCTCGTTGGGCTTCATTTGAGAATCTAGCATTTACCTTTGTGTTGATATGTGTGTTGTACTTACATATTATTTGTCTGGATATCGTGATCGTAGGTACTTGTTTTGTGTCGTGCATCCTATTGGTGTACTCATAACTTGTTTGCAAATGCACTTGATCTAGATTGTGGTCTTTGAATGCAAGTTCATATTTAATTTATGCGTGGATGATTTTGTTGTCCAAGTGAGAGTTTGTTGTTTTTTTATGTGTGGACTAGCATAGTCATAATGTGAGTCCATAATAGGTTAGGCTATGTAGTGAGCACTTGAGGAAATCCTTACTCTCATCCCATATATATATATATAGAGTTGGCCCATTATACTCCATTTAGAGCTATTTGTGTCACATAAGAAATAGAGTAAAAGTATCATCAACACACAAACACCAGATCATTTTGGGATACACAAAATTAATGGCTACCTCATCTTCTAACTACAGAGGAGATATGTTTTCTTTCGTTCAGTTTAAGCATGCTATAATAATAGATATACATGATCTTATTTTAAATTTTTCATCAAAAGTGGCATGCAGTGTACGGGAGGTTCAACAAAATTGCAGGTCCCTTTAATAGTTTTTTTTTTCCCATTGGGTTGGTAAATATATATATATATATATATATATATATATATATATTTTATAAGAATAGAAACTTCCATTGATAAATAAAGGAGATTACAAACATTTATCAAGTCAAAGGACTTGAGAAATAAAGTCTGGAATACAATCTCACCAAACTCTAATATCTTCCACATACTTCGCATAACGAGCTAATTTATGGGCTGCCCTATTTCCTTCTCTATGACCATAAATAAAATTACATTCAACAAAACATGATGAAAGGCGCATAATCTCCTTATAAAGCAGCCCCAAAATTGATCATTCCATAGATTCCTGCAGTACTTCCACAACTAGCAAACAATCAGCTTCCACTTGTAAATGAGATATCCCCATGCTGGCGCATAATTGCAAGCCACGGAAAATTGCAGTCAACTCGACAGCTTCAGGATCTTCAAACTCATTCTCAAGCTTGCTAGCAGGTATAAGAACTTCCCCTTTGTCATCTCTCAGTACACATGACCAATTCCAGATTTACATAAATCAACAAAATCAACCCCATCAACGTTAACAAGAGTTTGTAAATATGTATGGTATCGATCCAAAGGAGATTAACCATTACACACACCTTAATAAGAGAAGTGAAACGTACGGTTATAACTATTTTCACA
Organism: Cyclocarya paliurus; assembly: GCA_029856935.1. Lineage (NCBI taxonomy): Eukaryota > Viridiplantae > Streptophyta > Magnoliopsida > Fagales > Juglandaceae > Cyclocarya > Cyclocarya paliurus. Next base: position 1,929,507 of record CM056956.1, read on the forward strand.
ATTATATATATAATATAATAAAATTTTATGAATTTAAACGTCAAGTCATGAGAAGTAAAAGTCAAAAATATTTTATTAAGTAGTTGACAAAAGTTGTTTAATAGCAGTAACTTTATTATTTTAAACTTAGAATAATTAATCAAATTATAAACTTTTTCAAGCATTCGGTCTGATCATATATAGGACAGACTAGAATACAGGAAAAGTTATAAATTTTCTCAACTTTTCAACACTCTACATTTCATCTTTTTTTAAAATTTTTTTTTAATTTTTTTTATTAAATAATTTTTATATGAATAGTAAATAAAAAATTTGAAATATTTTAAAAAAAATAAATTCAAAAAAAATTTTAAAAAAATATTAAAAAATATTAAAAAATGTGGAGTGTGAAGTGTAGATGAATAGTAGGAGGTTGTGTAGCAAAACCCTAGGAAAAAATGGACATACTTATATTGTTTATTTAATACTATTCACCCAACCTGATAACTGGCATGACCTGATTTTACACGGATTGGAATACTTTTCGGCCCGATTTACTTTTCGATCAAAATTCTTGCCATAGTTGTGTTTCGAAAAAAAAATGGAATTTTTCGACCTGACCCAAAATTGCTTCTCTCTTTCTTTCTTTGGGTTTTCTTTCCTTTTATTTCTACTAGTTTGGAGTCAAAATGTTTGAAATTTATATATTATTTAAGATATTTATTAGGGATGGCCAGCTCATGTATATATCACTGTCTTCCTTCTCATTATCAATCGTACTACTATCTGGCCTTTGCAATTGTAGCACAATCAATCCACCGATTTGAAATGTTTTGTTATTCGTAGTAAGGAAAAAAATGGATAAATATAATTTAACAAAGTGTATGCAACAAAACTTCAGAAAAAATTTGTAAATTATCTCGGATTACCTACTAAAGGAACGGTGTGATGAATAAAACACCAAATGTGATTAATTTGGGCAGGAGAGATTGTAATATGAGATCCCACCTTAATTTCCTTGAAAGGAGAACTACTCATGTGTGACATGGCCTTTTTCTATATTAGTCATGAACATGTCAATGGTTGTTGAAGATAATGTTGCATTAATCGGGTGTGTAAAATATGGTTCTTTAAAGTGGTTGTTGGGTGCTGTGCGCATATATATTAATTAATATGTTGTCGCTAAATCATTTTAGGTTTTATTCAAAATTTAAAAAACATATATGGTTCACCCCATAATATTATTTTTCAAAATATAACAACTCACACAAACTCTTTAGGACTTATGAAACGACATCATTAAAACAAAGAGCAGAAAGCAATGGTTGGTAAGATGCCAAACCTTGTATTGTATTATGATTTAAATAGAGTACATCACATACTAATAAGATTATACAACTAACAACCTGATAAATTCAAATACAATGGATAAATACGTATAACAACTAACTGATAAAGATAAATACAAATAACTAAGTGATAAGAGATAGGTTCTGTTATTGAGATAAGGACTTGGGTTGTTCCTCAGGTTTATCTTCAACATATACTTTAACAGGCCCCCGCAAGTTAATGGGAGGAGGAACCACCATTAACTTGGATTTGAGTTTGAGAAAGCGCGGGGAGGGAAGACCCTTGGTGAAAATGTCTAATGGTTGATCTTCAGTAGAGATAAATTTCACCAAAGTATCACGGTTTAAGACCTTCTCCCTCACAAAGTGATAGTCCACTTCAATATGTTTAGTCCTAGCATGAAACACTGGGCTAGAGGCTAGAGCTAAGGCACTAATATTGTCACATCATAACACAGGAGCCACTGGTAGGATAATTTTAAGTTTAGAGAGTAGCATCCTGAGCCAATAGAGTTCAGCTGTTGTGAGAGCAAGAGAGCGATATCTATCTCTGTACTTGCTCGAGAAACCACATTCTGCTTCTTAGTACTCTAGGAGATCAAACAATTCCCAAGATATATTGCAGAGCCTAAGGTGGAACGGCGATCATCAAGGTTGCCAGCCCAATCAGCATCGCAAAATGCATTCAATTGAAGTGAAGTAGTTGTGTACAGAATACCATGACCAGTAGTGCCCTTAAGATATCTTAGAACACGTTTAGCAGCTATCCAATGTGTCATGGTGGGGGAGTGAAGATGCTAGCACAACTGATTGACAGCAAATGCAATGTCTGGTCTTGTTAATGTGCAGTATTGGAGAGCACCAACTATGTGTCTATATTCTGTAGGATTAGATAGGGGGGAGCCATAAAATTTTGATAATTTAGTACCAGATGGACATGGTGATGGTACTGGTTTAGTCTCTGTCATGTGTGCTCGATATAGAATATCATAAATATACTTGGATTGGCAAAGATGCAAGCCTTGTGCTGTGCGAGAGACTTGGATTCCAAGGAATAATGAAAGTGGCCCGAGATCTTTGACTGGAAATTCTTGCTGCGATCTGAGAATTAGTGAGCTAATAACAGTAGAACTCGAACCCATGATAATAAGATCATCAACATAAATAAGCAAGTAAAAAGTGATGTCTTCAAAGATGTAAATAAAGAGAGAAGAGTCAACCTGAGAAGGTGGAAATTCTTGTAAACCAAGCTCGAGGGGCTTGCTTACGGCCATAAAGTGCCTTGTGTAATCTGCACACATGGTTGGGATGCTAAGGGTCAACAAAGCCTTGAGGTTGTTCCATGAACACCTCTTCCAATAAGTCTCCATGTAAAAATGCATTGGAGATATCAAGTTGCTTTATATCCCATTGAAAATGGACTGCAAGAGTAAGGATAACTCTGATTGTAGAAGGTTTGATAACTAGACTAAATGTATTAGTATGATCAACTCCACTTTGTTGTTCATAGCCCTTTGTCACTAACTGAGCCTTAAACCTTTCTATACTCCTATTTGGTTTTTGTTTAATCCTGTAAACCCATTTGTTTTGAATGATACTGTGAGAAGCAAGCCTAGGACATAATGTCCAGGTTTTGTTGGAAACAAGGGCTTCAAATTCAGTACACATGGGCTTTGTGCCATCTCGAGTCTGCAGCAGCCTTGCTATAAGATGTGGGTTCAAACTCAATTAAGATGGAGTGATGAAGAACAAATGGAGGCCTAGGAGTGTAATAGATTTTAAAGCCAGGAAATTGTTTAGGTTTGTGAGTTCCTATTTTGGATCTGGTGAGCATTGGATGAGAGAGAGTAGGTGGTGGAGCAATGGTAGAGTCAGGTGAAGAAGAGGAGGTTGTGGGGTCACATGCAGTGGTAGAGTCAGGTGGAGGAGAGCAGGTTGTGGGACCATGTGGTCTACTGGGAGATGACTGGTTTCTGAGTTCTGATCCAAAGGATTCTGTAGAAGTATTTGGTATAGATTAAGATAGAGAGGGAAGAAAAATACTCTGAGGAAGGGGAAAAGGAGACTCACCTTCAGCTGGCAACTTGGAAGGCAGTTTTGAAGTGGCATTTTCCTTGGCTGGGAAGGTAGTCTCATAAAAAATAACATGCCGAGGTAGATAAATTTTCTTGGTAACAAGATCAAGACATTTATATCCTACATAATTGTAACCCAGAAAAATGTAAGGTTTTGAATGATACTCTAGCTTATGAAGACCATATGGTCGAAGTAAAGGAAAACACATGCATCCAAAGATTCAAAGTTTTTGATAATCAAGTTCTTTTTGGTATAATTTAGAGTATGAACATGTGTAGTCTAGAGTAGGAGTGGGCAATAAATTGATAATGTGGACTGCAGTGAGCAATGCATCAGGCCAATATTTATTAGAAAGATGAGAATGTGCTAATAGAGTGAGACCAGTTTCTAGAATATGTCTCAATTTCCTCTTAGCCAGGCCATTTTGTTGGGAGGTATGTGGGCAAGATTTTCGATGCACAATACCATGATTGGTGAGAAATGTTTGAAAGTGATTGGAGGTATTTTCTCTACCACCATCTGATTGTAACTGTTTGATTTTGGAGTTGTGTTGATTTTTAGCATGAATTTTGAACTTGATGAAACAGTCATACACTTTAGATTTTGAGTGAAGTGGATAAAGCCATGTATAGCGAGAGAAATCATCCACAAACAATACATAATACTTATAGCCACTTATAGACGTAATGGGGGAAGTCCATACATCAGTGTGGATCAATTGTAAAGGGGTGGTAGAAATACGGGTAGAAGAAGAGAATGGTAATCAAATGCTCTTACCCAATTTACAAGAAACACAAACATTATTTTTATTGAAATTGAATTGAGAAACAGGGAGATTGTTGTGTTTAACAACCCGAGATACAATATGTGTCGCCCCGACTCCCACGTGCAAAAAGTCTCTGGAATCGTGACATCAGGATGATGACAACACGGGTCACGCATCCCAACAACAAGTATTAAAGTGTGTGCAATATGCAAAAGCGCACAACAAAATGTAGCGGATAAATAATAAATAAGTCACTAAGTACCAGAATTTTTATATACAAAAATAACCAAAATACAGTAAAAAGCCAAATACATACACGAGAGAGAAATAATTTCCATAACCTAAAATAGCAGCAATCACATGCCATTTATCTACGAAGCCGATCTCTAAGGCTCGCCGTCCTCATCCTCATCTGCACCAAAATCTACGGTACCCAAAAATGGTACCGCAGGTAAGTAATAATCCAAATGATCTCTAAGATCAAAATACATTTAATGTGACCAACATGCATGCATATGATGAAATATGCACCAAAATCCAAAATATCATTTTTCTCCGAAAAATGAATATTTTTCAACACACGCCAAAAATCCTATTTTTGGCCCAAAAACATAATCTGTCATTTTTTCCAGAAAATGATATACACCAAAATATTTATTGGACACTGTAAGCGGGAATCACAGGTGAAACTCTACCACCATCCCTGCTTACCACCATCCCTACCGCGTGCACCGTAGGCGGGAATTGCAGGCGAGACAACACCACCATCCCTGCTTACCACCATCCCTATGCGTACATCGTAGGCGGGAATCGTAGGCGGGACTATACTACCATCCCTATAGTTCCTTTCCACACAACACAAAAACCCAATGGAGCACTGTAGGCGGGAATTACAAGCGGGACTTTACCACCATCCCTACCGCGTGCACCGTAGTTGGGAATCGCAGGCAGGACAACACCACTATCCCTGCTTACCACCATCCCTACAGTCTCATTTCCTTTTTCCCACAAATGAAAATTCAGTTTTCAATACATATAAACATGCGTGCACATGCAATGTACCAACCCAACAAAAATTTTCAACAACCAAATCCAAAATCACAATAGCAATTTCCAATAAACAACCAGATCACAATATAACCAATCACAGTAATATTAAACGAGTCAGCGCAAAAATATATTAAAACCTTAAAAGATATTTAGAAAATACTTACAGCGCTATAAAAATATTTTCGAAGGATTACGGAGGAATGAGAAGCACCAAAACCGCAACTCTACAGTGTAAAAACATTGTGATCGAAATACACAGTGAACCCAAATTTACACGGGGTCAAACGAATACTTGGGAACGGTAGGGTAGGGCTTATGGAGGTTGGTGAAGCTAATGGTGGTGGCCTTTGGCCCTGAGTGGCGGCCGAAACGGCGGTTTAAGGTCAAAAAGTTCAAATCGGAGTGTGTGTTTGTTGAGGCGGCTCCGGCGACGGATCGGGGCCGGATTTGGATCCAAAGGGTTGTTAAAGGGCCGGTGAAGAGGTGGTTATGAGATGGTGGCCGGAGGTGGCTGGACGGCGGCGGAACGACTCAAGGTCCACCGCGACTTAGTGTTGCGCGTGCAGGTTGTTTCCGGCGAAGGAGAGGCCGAGATCACAGGGGAGAGGTCGCCGACAACTGAGGGAGGCGATGGGCTGGGCGGTGTCGCCAGACGGCGATGCACGGCGACACTGGGGGCTGAGGAACGCACTGACGGGGGAGAGAAACGGGTTTGGTTTTCTCGGGCACGGGCTGGGCAACGGGAGGAAAAGAAAGAAAAGAAAAGAAAAAGAGGGAAAAGAAAAACTGAATGAAGGAAATGAGGTTCAACCCTCACATCTTGAGGTCCCAAAAATGATCCAACGAAAAGGATTTTAAAACTACTAGCTAAATAAAATAATCCAAACGCAGTGAAATACTTAATTAAAACAATAATAATTTTAAAACCCATAAACAACTAATTTAAATTAAAGATCAATTTAAATGCAAAATAATAAATACTATTAAGAAAATCCACTAAAAATGATTTTCATAACTTAAAAAATTATAAAATAATATATCAAAACTCCCCTAATTTTAAAATAAATTAAAATAATCATTCTTTAAAAATACACTAAAATACGGAGTGTTACACAATATCCAAAGTAGGATGTCCTAATCTAGAATGCCAAACTAGAGAGGAAGTCTTGATGCCAATCAAAGCACTAAATGATTTGTTATTCTTGAGAGATTTTCCTTGCAGCTAGATAGGATAAAGACCATTCTCAGGTTTGCCTTCCAGCATAGTTGCCTTGGTCCGAAGGTCCTTCACACAAAAGTAATTAGAGGTTAGGATAAAGTAGCAATGATTATCGACAAAAAACTGATGAATAGATAATAAGTTGGAAGACACTTGGGGACAAGTAAGACATTATTAAGAAGGAAAGGTTTAGATAAAGTAGATTGAGAAGAAGTTAGAAATGCTGAACCAATGTTCTCAATAGCAAGGCTTGCTCCATTCCCTACAACCACCATGGTGTTGTTCTCAAAGGGTTGCTGAATCTGTAGATTTGTAAGCTCATTAGTAATATGAGCATTAGCACCACTATCCACTATCGATTATTGTCCTTCAAAGGCCTCATTGGTGTGTGCTACCATTGCTGCAAGTTGAGTAGGTCGATGCCTACCTTGATATGAATAATCCATCCTGTGGTAGCAGTCTAAGGCCTGGTGACTAGTTTTGCCACAGATTTGACAGGATACACGATTTCTTGAAGGAAAGGTGGGAAAATTTATAGGTGACGTAGTGGAAGTAGAGACAGTGGGAGTGGAAGGGGAGGGGGTAGGCTTGGGATAGGATGAGCCATGATAGTTTGAGGGTGGTCTCTGTTTGTGGAAAGATTGATTAGATTTGGAAGGGTGGAAAGGCTTTTTATTGTAAAGAGCAAAAGTGGAGGGATCTACACTCAATGATTGTTGCTAGTTCAATAAACGTTCATGATTCAATAACTCATCTCGAAAGGCATTAAAAGAGAGAGGTGTCTCACGGGTGGCAAAGGAAAAAGAGGTGACAAAGGAGGTAAAGGAAGGGTTAAGGCCACTAACAAGAAAGGAGATAAGATCTTCATCATTGAGTGGCTTTCCAACAACAGCTAATTGTTCTGACCAAGATTTGGCCTGATTAAGATATGCAAGGCAGGATTGGGAACCTTGGTGCATGGTGTTTAGCTGCCTGCGCAAATGTGTAACTCGAGACAGAGAGTTGGAAGCAAAACGTGTTTCCAAAGCATGCCAAACATCCTTGGATGTGTTGAGTCCATAGATAGTGGACAAAACACTTCCAGAGAGGGTGGCATTAATCCAATTTAATAAAAACTGATCTTTCTTAATCCAGATGGTATAAGTAGGATTAAGTGATGGCTCTCCTTCGAAAGGATGCAGAAATTTCTGTGGGCACGGTTTAGTACCATCAACGATACCCAACAGATCATGACTCCTCAGAACAGGTAAAAAGAGAGATAACCACATGAGATAATTGTTATCATCAAGTTTCAGGGTGATGGGTTGTGGTAGATGAGGAAGGGAAAAATTGGTGAGGGCAGAAGGATGGGGAACAACTGGATTTGAGGCAGCCATGAGAAAGGAAGAAAAGGATCAGATGTAGGCGTAGGCCTTTTACTTGCTCTGACACCAAAAAACAAAGAGCAGAAAGCAATGGTTGGCAAGATGCCAAACCTTGTATTGTATTATGATTTAAATAGAGTACATCACATACAGATAAGATTATACAACTAACAACCTGATAAATTCAAAATACAATGGATAAATACGTATAACAGCTAAGTGATAAAGATAAATACAAATAACTATGTGATAAGAGATAGGTTCTCTTATTGAGATAAGGACTTGGGTTGTTCCTCAAGTTTATCTTCAGCATATACTTTAACAATTATGAAATATGCATTTTCCACTTCAAATGGAAATGCTATAGGGAACACCCTTTCCAGTCACTCCAGGTTCGGAAAAGGGTTTCAAAAGCTCATATGGCACAATCCCAGCCCCGCTTCTGTTCTTCAAGTCCCTGTTGGCATTCCTCTCATCAATAACCCCTTCAAGCTGCTTCAACCTCCAATTAAATCTCTCGAAGGCTGCCTTTATATGTGGATTCTCAGCCCATGCAGGTTCTATTGCCTCCCCTAGATACTCTTCATCGGGAGAATGATTTGATAATACGTCCAAAACAGCCATGACTCTTATTGCTTGAAGTTGTGAAGGGAAGCATTGTAAGAGTGCACCTTCAGGCTTTCTAAAGAAGTTGGTACAAAATTCATCCGAAGGTTCTTCAGAGGGCATATTATTCCTAGCAATGGTAGGCCGATTTGGGAAATAACCAGCGTAGGTGTATTGTCCAAAGTTCACGGCTGCATGGTGACCAGAAGTCACCCATACGATTGTTGTGATGATTTGTATAAGGTCTTTTGGGGTAATGAGGACCGGCCACCATGATTCATCCTTTTTGTCACCATGGCCAACTGTTCGGATTTCTGTCCACCATTCATGAAGCTCTTGATCAGACTCTATGGCTGTCGGGTTAGGATAATAGTAATTGACATAGTCGCTAACCCACTCTTTGATGGTGTCCCAGAGGAGAAGGCCATCATTAGCAAAGGGGTAGTCTTCAATTGTTAGCTTTAGGCCATGCGGAGCAGTTGGATCCTCAACAGCAAGTCCCCTTGCAAGTAGTGAAGTCAAGAAATTAGTGAATATAGTTGGAGATCATAGATCGTATTGGCTATAATGTTAATTAAATTTTCCAATACATAGTATTCCTCTTGATTACTTTGATTAAAATTTAATAAGTAAATGTTAATCATAAATCACCTGTTAAGTAAATCTGCTGGTAGTGCCTCGAGGTTGAATTGCCACTGCTGGTCATAAGCGACAGAGCTAAATTCCATTGAATACTTTCCGGGTGAGAATGAACTCTCAATAATCCCTCCTGCATTGATGAGAGCTTCTCGAGCGAGAGCATTGATCTCCATAGTGTACCGAAAATGAGGGAGCAACAGTCTGTAGATTGGGTGCATCGCACTAAGTTGTCTGTTTGTTGCAATTATATAAGGTTCTGTGCAACAGTGAGTTCTTAGCCTGAAATTGAATAGATAAAAGAATACAACATGTTAGCAATTTATTTGTACAAGTGCATTATGTTTCCTAATTTATAGCATTGTTTGTTGAACAAAAATCATTCCAAAATATATATTTTTCTCAGCTTGTTAAAAATTAACTGATTTTTTAGTGCATGGATAGAACAAGTTTTGGCATATTTCCATACTAGCTTCGGTTAAGGGTCGGGGAAGGTATACCAATGACTGACAAGTTGGTGATAACCGGAGTCGTGGGCTAGTACATGAGCTTTGGCAAGCCTCCACATCCAGACACCTGTAGCATCCCAACATGAGGGTGTGAAAACTTCTCTCCAATGTGGCTTTCCATTGATTGGTGGCCGAGTTAGCTCAATGGCCAACGGCCTTAACGTCCCCTCAGGGGTAAGAAAGAAGAGCGTCCGTGATCCATACAAAGTTGTGCCTTTAATTTCTCTTACTTTGCTCACAAAGGGTAACAATAGATCATGGTAGTCTAAAATGTACAACTTCTTCTGACTGATAGCCTGCATGATTAATGTATATAGTTATAAATAACACAATATTTATATTTGAATGATAGATGATTAATTATAAGAATTAAGGGGTCATAAACTTTATCACCATATATAACGTGCAAGTTATCATGTCTATTTTCTGGTGTTAATTACCTCCCTGACAGAACAAAAGCCTTTGATTTCTCGCTCAATCATTTCTGTAGTGATTGCTGATTCTTGAGGGCCGTAAATATTTGGGTCAAGCTTACTCTTCAAGGGCCATTCCTAAATCATGATTTTTAAACAAAAGTTTAGTATAGAGAAATTAAAACCTACACAGTACAGCTTGGTCATAATTAAGGGCCTAAGAGAATACCATACGAGTTCATCATGACATGTTTGATCATAATTGATTCTATTAAGCGATATATAGTGCTAGACCATGATCTTGCTAAACTTTACGCATTGTAGATGTGTGCATGTGTTTCTATAATCTATTATATTGAAAATATATAATGTTATACTACTACATCTTCATCTCACTCCTACCCTAAGTCAAATTTACTGATATGGTACTGTACTCCATTAATAGTCTTTGACTTAGATTTTTGTTTATGAAAAAACAAGATTTGATCTAATAGTACTTGATAAATATATAATGTCATCATATTATTTCTAGAAAGAGTTATCTTAATTCTGACTTATTCATCAAGATCTCTCATTGTAAATGACTGCAATTCATACCGTGACCAACCGTATGCTATACGGGTTGAGACCTGCAAGAGTCTGCCTGGCAAATTCCTCATCCCTAAACCAAAAGAACTTGTCTCCTACACGTGCCCAAAAAAAAAAAAAAAACATTTGGATAAAGATTGCATGGAATGAGAGGATCAAACAACAGTTTATGTGTTTGTTTTCTTACTATCCATTGTTTCTGGGGTCTCAAACCGCAACACTTCATCTTTGGCGTCAGTAATACTATTGGCAAGCCTAGGCAGGATGTTGAGTAGGGATACTTTGTTTTGTGCTTTATTAGGAGGAGGCAAGATTACACCCTCGTTGAAAAGTTTATCTATGGCCGTGAAGTAAGGGAATCCGAGTTCACCGTCAACGATTGCGACCTCTAGGGATGGTACCAAGGCATGTAAAACAGAGTACAATGCCTTTGCGGAGAATGTTAGCTGCTTTACTTCTGAGAAGGATTCATCCCTTGGAATATAGACGTTGCTACTTCTTTTCTCCGACAATGGATCTGGCACAAATTAAGCAATTGTACGTTCATATGATAAAAAAGGAATGAAGTTACATATTAAAAAAGAATGAAGAGCTATATAATTTACTGTGATTATATTTAACTTGTATTCTTATCCTATAACGTTATATTTTACATTATATATATACCTTCGTATGAACCATAGGATAATGAAAAATCCTAGAGACATCTCATGCATGGACTTTTCACGGGATGAATGAAAGCTTATAACATTGTCAAAATATTTTATTTATCTCTTTATCGTTCTATTTTCTAGTATTTTTAATTTTCTTGAGCCTAGCAACAAGAGAAAACCGTAGACTTTTTAATGATAACACATATAACACATTTAATATGAGGATAATATCGTACTACTAGTTGCCTGGCGGCTGCCAAATTAGTTGCCTAGTGAAAGAGCCGGTCCTGCGACGTAGTACTACTAGTCAACAATCTAAAAAGTCACGACGTCCGTAATGCATGAAGAATCTCTCTCTCTCTCTCTCTCTCTCTCTCTCTCTCTCCCCCCCTCCCCCCCCCCCCCCTCCCTCTCCATGCTAGAATGGTTTCCTGTGATCACCTTATGATCAATCACTATCAAATATTTTATTTATCTCTTTATCGTTCTATTTTCTAGAACTTTTAATTTTCTTGAGCCTAGCAACATGAGAAAACCGTAGAGACTTTTTAATGATAACACATATAACACATTTAATATGAGGATAATATAGTACTACTAGTTGCCTGGCGGCTGCCAAATTAGTTGCCTAGTGAAAGAGCCGGTCCTGCGACGTAGTACTACTAGTCAACAATCTAAGAAGTCACGACGTCCGTAATGCATGAAGAATCTCTCTCTCTCTCTCTCTCCCTCCCTCTCCATGCTAGAATGGTTTCCTGTGATCACCTTATGATCAATCACTATCGTGACAGATATCAAAATTATATCCATGCCTTTTCTTAAAAGCAAACCATTAGTTGTCGCAGATGCACAAGTGGATTGAAAGTCGTTCCAATATCCATATTGTTCGTGTTGAGACGGCTTTCTGAAATTTAAGGAAATATCGGAGAAACTAGTACAAATTGAAAATATCTCTACTAAAGATCAATATCGAGCGATAAGAATCATAAGCTAGCTAGTATGCATGGATACCAACAAAGAACAAAACAAGTCTGATATAAGTTTTTCAGATATGACGTCTAAACAAAATCAAGCTTAATTAAATCCATATATGGCATAATATATTGATTGAATAATGCTATAACTTGTGTCTATCTTACAATATCATTATCTTCTTTTCAAAACGACCCCTTAAGATTAGACTTATTATTTATTGATGATCAGTATGACATGCAGTACGTACTTCTAGATTAGACTTATATCTATATACTTATTTGGGATGCAGGTTGGGGAGCCATCTCCCTAAATGTTTCGAAAAAACGTCGCCTTCAATATTTCTCATGTTTTATTTCAAAAACTATATAATTAAAAAAATAAACCGTTAAATATTACGCATAAATCTTTATAAATAATATACAACAACCAAAAAATATATAAAAATAATTAATCATATAATTCTAGTTAGATCCAGAAACCATCTCATGTCAATTTATCCAACAACTTAAATATTTCCAAAAGCCGCAACTCTTGCATGCTATATATATATATATATATATATATATATATATATATATATATATATATGTATTTGTATTTATATTGTACGTGTGTATATGTGTGTGCATGTATTTATATATGTATGTATCTACGAATTACATTCCTATCTCACTTTTATCTTATTATGAGGTGTCATTGTTCAGCAATTCTTTTTTTTTTTTTTTTTTTTAAATAATAGCTCATGATTTAAGAATGATATATGGAAAGTATCATATTTATAAAAATAAGATGAAGGTAAGATAATAGTTTGATATATCATTGCTTATATAACAATAATTGACAGGATGTACCTTTGTCACTACGAGGGCGTCCAGTTCTGCAACGCCTAGGGTATGGATATTGCTTTCCGCCAAGCACCGGTCTTTTAAGATCGTCACTACTATCGGGATCTCCAATATCATTGTAGACATCGTAATCATAAACTCTCTCGTGGGTCTTTCGTTCTCCTTTCCCATCTCCCCTCAAAATGAGAAGCTCTTCTTCTCTTAGCCTCCTCAACCCTTCTGGTGTCTCTGACGGCAAGTATGACTGCAGATCCACATCCAACACATATACATTATTGTCACGATCCGAAAGGAAAAAAAATCACTATATAAAGTGCTCTAAAGAGAAAATATTATTATAAAAGTAATTGTCTAGGGAATCAAGTTTCAAACGTTAATTTTGAAAGCTCTATGCATAATTATAAACTATATATGATCATCATGATTTTTTATTAAAATATAATAAGGTTTAGCTGGGAATGTAAAATTTAAATAAGAAAAAATAGAAATTCCTGTAATGTAAATATTGGCTTCTAGTCATTCTAAAACTTGATTTTTCTAAATGTGTTAATTATCTGAATTAACTTTCAGATTTAAATTAAATTTGATTAAGATAAATTTATTTATAATAACTTTAAATATTCAATAAATACTATGCAATTCATATTATCTCTCTCCCAAAATAAGTTTTGGAGTAGTACTCTGGCCAATTGGATGCAGTTCCAAGAGTCGATCTATTCACAAATTTTATGACAATTAAAAAAGAAAAAAAATACTGCTTACTGCATGCTTTATATATATTTAAATTGACGATTGACTTCGGTGGGTGCACAAATTTTGCCGATGAAGAATAAAATATGATATTATAATTGTCACGTCCCAGTACAATTCTAACAATAAAAAAGAATAATACTATATATAAATTTGAAATACATATATAAACTCTGTACGTTTTGTCAAAAAGGGGACCAGATATTATCGGAGACTGTGTGAAACGACGAATTCCAAAACCAAAATAATGCTATCTTCATGGAAAGGCTTTTTTTTTTTTTTTTTTTTCAAACCAAAATATTAATGCACGACCCTCTGGATGAGAGTCTACGAGAACCAAAGAGGTGCGACGGGTCGCTGTTATTGTGAAAAGATCATATAATCTAGATATTATATATGTGTGCATATGAGTGGATTCATTTTATTTTATTTATTTATTGTTGGTTAAAGTATTGTTGTGCATGCATACAGATATATATTTATATATATATATTAGAGAACAGCCCGGATGCGTTAGTCTCGGAATACACATGACATAATGATTTAAATAATAAAAAAATATGAAAAAGTTAGTAGTTTATTTGCCTAAAAAAAGAAAATATAAAGTTAAAGAAAAATAAAAAATAAGATTAAAAAAAAAATCTAAACTTTAGCAAAGTATCTTACTGCAGGGCTATTAAGGACTTTTTGGTAAAACATGATCCTTCATTAAATTTTATAAGGGAGCTACACGTCAAATGGTCAAGGATTTTAAGGACCTTTTGGTAAAATAGGATCTTTCATTAAATTCTATAAAGAAATTACATATCAAATGGTCAAAAGTTTTAAAGACCTTTTGGTAAAACAAGACTTAATGGACTTAATGGAAAAATAAGAAAAGTCAACGAAAAAAAACAAAAATTACTACTCACAATTAGATAGTCACTTACTATAATAGAGTAAATATTTGCTGAAGTATATTATATGTTTTGTATATTCGCATGTTTAATTAATTTAGTACGTAGTTCAAGAAGTTGGAGGGAGCTGGCGGCTGACCTTGTTTGCGAAGAAGACTCTCTTATAATGAGGATAGTCATGCTTTGAGTGAACCCATGAATTACAGGTCAAATTGACGGGGCCATTAGGGAAGCCATTAAGGCTAATATCCTTGAGATACATGTCCTTGCCGTGCCCATTCTCCACAAAAATGGCCCCAACCTCTCCGAAATCTGCCGGAACTTCGAAATCTGACTCAAATTTCACCTCCCCTTCATCTTGGCTCGTCCAGTGTGCGTACCCTTTGATTGTCTCCTTCTCTAATCCCGTCTCTTCAAAATTAACAAATTAATATATTAATACTACAATTAACAGTAATACTAATGGACCAGATCATATTAACTTCACAGTAATCCTGCATCTTATAACCTAGCTAGCTAGCCTCTGCGCCTGACTTACATATAATGGTATTTAGACAAACCCTAATTTCATGATAGTCGATCACAGCAACTTTGCCTTCTCTCTCTCTCTCTCTCTCTCCGGCCTATATATATATACACACACCTTTCGCTAGCTTTAAGGGGGACCATGGGTCCATATATGTGAAGTTCCACCAGCTAGCTGCTAACTTGATTGTTCTCTCGTTTTAGAATCTGATACGTCACATTACATAATTTGAAAATCCACAAGCATGATTAATGCTATATATATCCAGTTAGCCCTTATGATATCTATTAACTTAGATACAAATAGTCATACATGCAGACATGCAGTAGTACTTGACTTACAAACATTTAATCAGTATATATATTTATATATATATACAGTAGGATTCTGTCCCCCTGAGGTTGGTTGAGGAAATCATGTCAGGAATACAGTTAGACCCATATGTTGGAGATAATAATTAAATGAAGATATATAAATTTATATAAATATAATATCAAATAAAAATAATAATACTACGTATAATCGTAAAGTGTGCATGAAGCGTTACACACTCATTTTAAAAAAAATTAGAATTGATTATTAAAATATTAATTATTTTACCTGAGTTCTTATTTACTAACTTTTTTAAAAAAGATTGTAAAATGCTTTTGTATTCCACGATTATCATTTCTTCTCTTAAGGCAAAAACTGTTCTTCTGCTAGCTAAATATTCTAAACAAACACAATAAAAAAACCACATGCAAGAAGTTCTTCTTACATAACCAACGGACTAGTCTTCACACACACACACACACACACATATATATATATATATTAATATACGTAGAACTTGAACAAAAATGAGTTGAAAATTTATGGATAATGGATACTTGAGAATAAATCGCTGGAGATGGAACCAAAGTTCTATTTCAAGCAGGAAAAGCATGTATAATTAAATTGAATAATAATGAACAAACTACAAATTAGAAAAAAATAAATATATATTTTCATTCATTAAAATGGAGGGGATGGGGGTGGAAACCAAAAAGTTCTTCTTCCAATTTACGTTTAATATATAATAATGGAATTGTTCGGGTGTGATTAATATTAATGATATATGAGTACTTACTAGGATCAAGGTGGCCGCTAACAAGCTCCAAGAGGAGTGTTTTACCAAGCCAGTCTGTTATGTCATCTCTGTCTATAACAAGGCTGGAGAGGAAGCCACCAACAAGAGTAAGTTTCACAGTTACAATGGCTTTAACAGAGGTTGCCTTATCGTCGGAGAACTGCGACCGGAGACTTAGCTTTGGTTTCAACATTGTCTGTGCAACTTTGTGGGAGAGATATTAATTTGGCTTGTGGTTACAGATGAAGCAAGCTTGCTGTTTATCAATGCTTCGTACATAAAAGAGTTGGGGGCATTTGATTATTGCGGGTATATATAAGAGTTGGGGGCATTTGATTATTGCAGCAATAATGTTTACAGAAATATTTTTACCTACTATTCTAATTAAGTCGTTTCCACGTGAAAAGTAAGGGGAAATGAGGCTGGAATATGTTTCTTCCCACGAAATTCTGAACTTGTATGGTAGTTAGACTGAGAATTACATATATCTACTACGGCGAGGTAGGGAGAAAATTCTAAAGACAAAATATATACATTGAAATTAAAAACGAGGCAATATACATGATATGCGGGCCCTCGTTTTTTCCTTTTCTTTTCTTTTGCCTTTTCCCTCTTGCCCACCCTCTGACATGCTCCTCTTGAGTCTTGATCACATTAACTCTTAACGTAATTATGATATGTATTATCAATTTCAAATTATAGTTGTATGGACGTTGACACTTTGAGAGAAATATGTCTACCAAGATATCATACGTCGACGTACACGCTAGCTCTTGCTAATTAAGACTAAACTAATTTTCTCACCAAATTTCCTTTTTGTTTATAGTCAGAAGGATAAATTTCTAAAACTTGGTACGTAGGCTAGGTGGGAAGAAAATTCAAAAGGCATTTTTCAAAGTATCCTTAATTATCCAGAGAATATGGGGACAGAATGAGGCTACTTTTCAAAGTATCCTTAATTATCCAGAGAATATGGATTTAGGGCATTGAGCCAGTATTGTGACTTAATAGGCCGTAATTAGGTGGACGTAGGCATGCATTGCATGCATTTTCGATCAATTTAACTTTCGCTTCACGAAAAAACTTTTTGGCGACATCTTTTTGCTAATGGAGAAATAAAAGATTAATGAGGGTGTGAGAAATGACACTAAAATATATAGTACTAGGGCTTTTATAAAGAATAATTGCGTTGGCCCGCATGACAATTAATTTTTGGATGTAGTTGTGTAATTATTGAAACGATTTAATTTGTTTCGATGATCATTTGTTAAAAAGGCCGCGTGAGCAAAACATAATCTCAATGATAAATTTTTCTTTGGTACGTAATAGTCAATTTTGCAACAATTTCAATCTGTTGCAAATAGATATATCTCATGGCTAGCTAATGTCTCTCTGCCAATACGATTACTCGGTTGTATTTATGAAAAGGGAGAAAAAAGGGGAATTGACTTAATTACAAGTACGTGAGACAATAAAGTATTTGATTTACAGGACATCTTATCGATTATTTGACTCGAAAATAAATTTGCAGAGAAACTAATTTTATATTTAATATTCTAATTTGTTAATTAACTCGGGTCGACTTTGTTACTGTTAGTGCATGGCAACCAGAATGCTAAGTGGCCAGGGGCGTGGACAGTTAAGGAATTAAATACCAACAACCTCATGAGTGATCAGCTCCTAAACAAAGGCCACGATCATCCTAATTCGATCTAAAATCTTCATGATCATTATAATCAGATTGGTTCCGTTTGGATGGTAAGGTGATCAGATCATTTGAAAAGTAAGGGGAAATGATCAGGCTGGAATATGTTTCTTCCCACGAAATTCTGAACTTGTATGGTAGTTTGACTGAGAATTACATATATCTACTACGGCGAGGTAGGGAGAAAATTCTAAAGACAAAAGATATACATTGAAATTAAAAACGAGGCAATATACATGATATGCGGGCCCTTGTTTTTTCCTTTTCCCTCTTGCCCACCCTCTGACATGCTTCTCTTGAGTCTTGATCACATTAACTCTTAACTTAATTATGATATGTATTATCAACTTCAAATTATAGTTGTATGGACGTTGACACTTTGAGAGAAATATGTCTACCAAGATATCATACGTCGACGTACACACTAGCTCTTGCTAATTAAGACTAAACTAATCTTCTCACCAAATTTCCTTTTTGTTTAGTCAGAAGGATAAATTCTAAAACTTGGTACGTAGGCTAGGTGGGATGAAAATTCAAAAGGCATTTTTCAAAAGTGTCCTTAACTATCCAGAGAATATGGATTTAGGGCATTGCACCAGCACTGGGATTTAATAGGCCGTAATTAATTAGGTGGACTTAGGCGCGCTGCATTGCTTGCATGTTCGATCAATTTAACTTTCGCTTCACGAAAAACATTTTGGCGACATCTTTTTGTTGGAGAAAATAAATAAAATATTAATAAGGGTGTGAAAAAATGACACTAAAATATAGTACTAGGGCTTTTATAAAGAATAATTGCATGCATTGGTGACAATTATTAATTTTTGGACGTAGTTGTGTAAATATTGCAATGATTTTATTTGTTTCGTTGATCATTTGCTAAAAAGGCCGCGTGAGCAAAGCACAATCTCAATGATAAATTTTTTCGTTGGTCATAGTCAATTTTGCAAATATTTCAACCTGCTGCAAATGGATATATCTCATGGCCAATGTCTCTCTGACAACACGATCACTCGGTTGTATTTACGAAAGGGGAATTGACCTAGTTACAAGTGAGACAATAAAGTATTTGATTTACAGGATTTCGTATCGATCAAATTATTTGACTTTACAACAAGTTTGACGAGAAACTAATTTTATATTTAATATTCTAATTAACTTGTTCATTAACTCGGGTCGACTTTGTTACTGTTAGTGCATGGCAGCTAGAATGCTTAGTGGGGGCGTGGACAGTTCAGGAATTAAATACCAAGAACCTCATGATAAGTGAGCTCCTAAGCAAAGGCCGTCACGATCATCCTAGCTAATTCGATCTAAAATCTTCATCATTATAGTCAGATTGGCTCCGTTTGGGTGGTAAGGTGATCAAATCATCTGAATTAGTTTCGTAAGGATGGATATACTCTTCATTCAAACAAATACAGCGTATTCCATCTGAAATAACTTAACTAGCTAGTTTCATCTTAATTCAACACTGTTGATCATTTATGGGACTTTATTATTATTATTCCATCACTACAACAATAAACCAATCATTGATGGGATCTACTAATTTTTTAAATTCTCATAAAAAAGTCAAAACACATCTAAACCTATCTCATACATCAAAACACATCTCAATGGGATCTATAAATTAATCTACTTAAACATCTTAACTTACTACTATTCACACATAAACTCAAATCACTTGAGATACTCTTAACATCTAAACAAAGCATGATGTGCTTTAATTGTGAGAACTCCCTTATTCTAAGAGTAGGCTTAACTTTGCCCAGCGATCTAATAAGTTGAATATTTAATTAATAGAATAAAGTGTAGAGTATTCAAAATTCTAATTCATGATTTCTATTTTACGATTACGTGAAATTATCATCATTTATCTAAAAAATTTAAAATAATGGGAAGAGACAAATTTTATTAGTTGTTTTATATATATATATATATTTGCAATATTTATTAACACTATACTTTACTAAGCTCATGAATACAGGTTTAAAGCCCTTTCTGAGGCTTTTCCTTGCGCTTCGATCTTCTGCAAGTCTTAGAAGATGGGTACGTATGGAGGTTTCTTACGTTCACAAATTATGTAAAATTGTTGAAAAATTGAAGACTATATATAATCTGGAAGAAAATTGAATAATTCTCATCATGATTAGAAAGTATGACTTAATGACTATACAATCACTGTATTTATAGGTACATATATAAAGACTACACATCATCTATCATTTTTTTTTTAAATAGCAGAGGTCACATGTCCAAGAGTGACCCCATCCTCAAATTTATTGAATAATAAAACTCTCACTTCAGGCGGAAGAATACAAAAAATACATGAGGATGTTCCATTTAAACCAAATTCAAAAACAATTAATCAATTCTTAAGTATGGCAACCCACTTTTAACCAACCTAACCAAACCTTTAAACGACCTTGGCAAATCCTGCACATTGTTCCAACAATTCGTAGCTCCTTGTGCTCCTATCTTAGCCAAAAAATAGGCTGGTGCATTACCCTCCCTAAGAATGTGGTACACTGAATAATTCATAGACCTTAGAAAACAAAAAACTTCCTCCCAGTAGTCTTCCAAATACCAAACACCACATTTGCCTTTTTTAACCAATTCAGCAAGACCATAGAGTCCATTTCAATATCCACATCTTTAAACCCCATCCGATTGCAATGTTTAATTCCTTCCAACACGCCTAACATTTCCGCATAATTATTCGACCCTGGAGGCAACGAAATAGAGTAGGCCAGCCGAAGAGTTCCCTCATGGTCCCGAATCACACCTCCTGCTCCTACACTTCCTGTGCGATGCCCCAACTCTCACGTACGAAAAATCTCGAGAATTGTGACGTCAGAATTATAACAACATGAGTCACGCATACCAATGAAAGTGCCAAGTGTGTGTACAAGCAACGGTGTACAATAAAAATAAGCAGCAGATAATATAACTAAGTCACTAAGTACCAGAATTTATTTAATAGAATATCTAAATACAAAGCATTGCAAAACAAAACCAATGTCCCAAAAATAATACAAGAGCTGAAAAAATATAAAAAAACAAGTGATCCCAGATCACTCATTCGGCAGAGCCAAATCCTTAGGCTCAGCATCTGCATCATCAACATCAGAATCTGCGATACTATTAAATGGTACCGTAAGTTATAATCCAAACAACTCCGAGATAAAAATACATTAATGTAACCAACCATACATGCATATGATGTAATATGCAGTGAACCCAAAAAATATCATTTTTCTCGAAAATGAATATTTTTTTTTTCCAACACATGCCAAAATCCCATTTTGGCCCAAAATATTTCCATCAAAATATTTTCCACCATTTTATCTGAAAATGGCCCAAAACAATAATCCATCATTTTCCCTAAAAATGACTTGCACAAAATCCTTTATCCAACACACACCATTTTTTTTCAGAAAATAGCTCATTATCCATTTTATCTGTATATACCATAATCTCTCATAGGGACCATCCGCACACTCTGACTTCATAACGAGCGATGCCCAGTTCAGCACCTAGTGCGTTCGTGGCCAAGCATCCTCTAGTTCTCGCCAGCAGAGGGGCCACGGAGTCAGCACGAGAGCCTTACCATCCCGTCTAATCCCGTTGTCCCCCGGCGACAACCTAGGGGACGTCACTCAGTATATTATGCTCCCGAGTGACCAGAGGAGTTCCACCAAGATAATGCCCTATCTCGGCTTGGGGTCGTGATACACACGCACCTAAAAATCTTTTTCACACATGAAAATCCAGTTTTCAAATATCCACATGAACATGAATGCGATTATCTGAAAATTCAGTTTTCATTTACAAACATGAACATGCGTGCACATGCAATGTACCAGACCGACATCAATATCCAACAACCAACCAATTTCAATATAAATTAATCACATAAATAACTCTATCCTCCAATCCATCCGACCCCCTTACTCCTCGGCTTCAGTCCGGAACAACCAACCAGAACACAGTAAAATGAGTTAGTTCAAAAATATATTTAAATCTTAAAAGATGTTTAGGAAAATACTTACAGCGCTATATAATAATTTTTGGAGGATCATGGATGACTTAGAAGAGACAAAACAGCAACTGAGTAGTGCAAAATGCACTGTGGCCGTGGGTCTCAAAAATCTACTTTTGAACGGGGACAAACTAAGACTAGAGATTGCTAGGGTAGGGCCTAGGGAGGTCGGTGAAGCTAATGGAAGTGGTGGTTGGCCGTGGGTGGCGGCGTAGGTGGTGGTTTAAGGTCCAAAAAACCCAAATCGAAAATGTTGACAATGGGGCTTCATTAGTGATGGATCGGAGCTGGGGTTGGGTCCATTAGGTAGCTGGGAAGTTGAGGAAGATGTGGTGAAGAAATGGTGGCCGGAGGTGGAGCGACAGCGGCACAGCGATGCAAGGAACGCCGCAGCTTTAGGTGGTGCGTGCGGGTCGACGGCGGCACGAGACGGCCTGAAATTGATGGTGGGTGATCGCCGGCCGGAGGGGAAGAGAGGGAGAGGGGCGGTGTCGAAGGACGGTGGTGCATGACGGCACTAGGTGGAAGGAATGAAACAGAAGAATGAGAGAAAGGGGAGAGGGGGTTCGCGCGCGAGAAGGAGAGGGACCGAAGGAGAAATAAGGAGAAAAGAAAAAGAAAAGAAAAAGAAGAGGAAAAGAAAAGATGGGAAAAAGAAATGAGATACAATTCTCATAACTTGGGTCACAAAAATGATCCAACGAAAATGATTTCAAAATTGTAAGCTAAATAAAATAATTCAAATGCAGTGAAATGTTTAAATAAAATAATAATAATTTTAAAACCCATAAACAAACTTATTTAAATGCAAAACAGTAATTAATATTAAGAAAGCACATTCAAAATAATTTTCACAGTTTAAAAATATCATAAAATAATATATCAAAACTCCCATAATTTTAAAATAAGAGAACTAATATTTAAATTAATTTAAATAATCTTTTAATTAAAATACACTAAAATACGGGGTGTTACATCCTAGATTCCCTATACTATAGCCATCCGAGTTCAATTTGAACCTACCCACAATCGACTTCAACCAGTTAACTGTTTTGCAACGTCTGGGCCTTGGAACCAATGGTGGAATTTGCAGCTCCCGAAGAACCAACAAGTTTGTCTGGCTTATTATATCTACCTTATTCATGCTGTTTGCTACAAACAACAACCAGAACTTGATCTCCATCCACACCTTCTCCACCGTTTCGTACCTACCCACCATGCGAGCAACGACGAGACTAGAGCCTCCAGCTTACAATGATCAGTAGAACCCCCATTAGCATCCATGTTTGTGTTGTTTTGGAAGCCCTTCTAAACTAGTAGTGCACATGCTCTTTACAACTTATTTCCCTCACTATTGCACAGAAATGCCCCCCACATATTTGCCAAATTTCCTTAGCGAACTCCCCTACATAGAGGATGTGATTTAAGTCCTCATAACCACCCTCTATACAACAATCACATCTAGACACCAAAGGGATTCCCACTCTACGAATTTGATCATCCACACTCAAATAATCATATAATGCCTTCCACATAATAATTGAAGCTTTCTTAGGGATTGAATTATGCCATATCCAACAAGACCAACGTGATTCTTGTTCCCTAATTCTTACACAGTCCCAGGCACTTTTAGATGTGAAAGACCCATCCATACTCTTAGTCCAAACCAATACATCTTTTCTCTCCCTATGGCTTGCCAAATAAGAGCACAATTCCTCTGCTTTGCTTACTCCCACCAGGCACTGTAATAATTCAATATCTCATCCACTCTCAATTTTACAATCCATGACTTTCAGCTTTGGATAAGCTGATATTGGGAATTCATAACATATGGGACCATCACTCACCCACTTATCATACCAAAAAGAAACATCCCCATCTTTTATCAACCACTTCGAATGCTCAAGTACCATTGGAATACATTTAAGAACAGTTTTCCAAAACCTGGTACCTTTATTAGGATTCACCAAAGAGAGATGCCCTTCATTCACATATTTCCTTCTAAAGAATTGCACCCAAAGAGAGTCATCTGTCATTATTTTCCAAGCAAACTTCGAGTGAAACGCCATTTGCACATCTTCAAATTTTTTCAACCCAAGTCCTCCCTCTTCAATCGGAACACATAATTTACTCCATGCCAACCATTTTTTCTTAGCTTTCCCATTAGCTTCACCCCAAAAAAAGGAGCTAAACATTCGGTTCAGCCTATTAAGAGCAACCTTAGGAAGCTACATCACCGCAAGAAGGTGAGAGGGCATACTATATAAGACATGTTTCAGCAAAGTGAGTCTACCCCTAGCAGAAATCTGCCTCATTTTCCACCCACCGATTTTTCTGGCTACTTTATTCACCATCTCATCCAAATCTTTGGTCTTTAACCTGCCTGTGACAATAGGAACCCCCAAGTATTTAAAAGGAAAAATGCCTTCTGAAAGACCCGTAATCTCCATCGCTGCACGTTTCCTTTCAACCCTTACATGTTTGGAAAAATAAATTGCCATTTTTTCCTTGCTTACTCTTTGCCCTGACTAGTCTTCATAGGTTTGTAGAACATGCATTAGGCCCCTCAGAGACTTCTTTGCACCATTAGAAAAAATGACCACGTCATCAGCATACATAAGATGAGAAACCAAATTAGTATGACGAGGTTATGAAAACTGAACAATACGCCTTTCCGAATAGCTTTCATGAATTGGTCGAGATAGCACTTCTTGTAATATAATAAAAAGATATGAGGATAAAGGATCACCTTGACGGAGTCCTTTTTCCCCTTGAAAAAAACCCCTTGCCGTACCATACATTACAATTAAGTACCATGGAGAAGAGATACAAGCTTCAAACAAATCACAAACATGTGAAGAAAAACCAAAACATGCCAAAACATTCAATAGAAATGCCCAGTTCACACGATCATAGGCCTTTGCCATATCTATTTTCACCAAAACATTTCCCCCCGCTACTTTTCTATTAATTGAATGAACCATTTCTTGAGTAAGGGTAATGTTTTCGAAGATACTCCTACCCGGAATAAAGGCACCTTGTTTCTTTGAGATCATCTTTGGGAGCAAAAGACTCAGGCACAAAATAATAATCTTTGAGCACACTTTATAAAAAACTAAACAAAGAGAGATAGGATGAAATTTCTCAAAACCTGATGGGTTATCCACCTTTGGAATCATCACCAAATAAGAAGATGTGAAGGCTTGTGGTAAAGGAGCACCCTGAAAAAATTCACCAACAGCGTCTAACATATCCTCCTTAATAATCGACCAGCAAGCTATATAAAATGTAGATTCAAACCCATTCGGACCAGGGCTGCTAGAGCTAGGAATACTGAGAATTGCTTCTCTAATCTCCTCCATAGAAGGCACTGCAAGCAATGATAGATTATCCTCTGCCTGAATCACAGGAGAAATAAGCTGTCTGAGACTCAGGAAAGGGTTAACTCTCTCCTTTCGTAAGAATTCTTGGAAATACTCGATAGCCCCTAAATGAATATCTTCAAGGCTACTAAGCATATCCCCATTCGACAGCCTCATTGTTGATATGCTTCACTTATTTTTCTTATTAATAACTATGTGGAAGAACATGGAATTACGGTCACCATCCTTCAACCACTTCACCTTAGCCAAATGCGACAATCTTAAATTTTCTCTATCCAGCCAAACATTCAGCTCCAGCTTAGCCACAAGCAAATCTTGCTCTACCTCTTCATTGAATTCAGCTTGAAGTGATTCCTCCAACCTGGCAATTCAATTTTCTAGGTCTTGTATATGGTTATGAGTACAACCAAAAACAGTTTTATTCCACTCTCGAAGTAGCACTCGAAGTCGCTTAAGTTTACTTGCAAACTTCCATAGGCTAGACCCAACACATGGAACTTGCCAATTCATCTCTACCACTTTTAAAAATTCAGGATGCTCAGTCCACATTTGTTGAAATCTAAAAGGCGCAGGCCCCCTTAACTCATGATTAGCCTCAAGCATGATCACCATAGGAGAGTGATCTGATGTTGTCCTAGAGAGATATTGAGTAATAGCATGCAGGAATTGGATCAAACAATTAGAATCCATTAAACACCAATCCAGCTTCACCCAAATCCGGGCTAAACCTTCTTGACCATTGCACCACGAGAGACAATTTCCTTTCGTATTCATCTCAAGCAAACCACAACTTTGAATCCATAAATTGAATTCATCCATAGCCCCACGTGACCTTGGTCTTCCCCCTCTACGTTTACCCTCCGAACGAATGATATTAAAGTCCCCACTAACAACCCAAGGTAAACTTGAATTGCCATTTCCATCTAATTCAGCCCACAGATCCCTCCTAGCTAGTTGATTGCATTTGGCATAAATGAACATCAAGATCAAATCCTGACCCTCATCCGTTACTTGTAAAGTAATAAATTGATTGCCCATCCTTGAGACTTGGACCACCACCTCATTGCACCACATGACCTAGATCTTCCCCTCATGCACTTCATTTGTAATAAACTGATCACACATAAGTCGCTGAACAAAATTACAGACCCTTTCGGTAACTATAAAAGGTTCAAATAATGCCACTACTTTCGGCTTATACTTCCACATCAATTTCTTTAATCTTCTCAACGAAGTCCCTACCCCTCTTATATTCCATGCAAAATACGGCCCAATCATAAATTAAGTTTTAATGGTCAAGACACCACCTTTTTCTAACTTCTTGCTTTCTCCATTTTCACTCTTCTACCATCCCTAGACTTGTCCTGTACCTTCGAATCTGAAACAACTTCTTTCAGGTCAACCATCAAAGAATTTTCATCGTTGTCCCCTCTCTCTGAATGCGTTCCATCCCCTTGATCTAAATCATTACCATATTCATCCAGAGGAAGAGACTCAATTGCAACAAATTCAACCCCTGCTCACGCTTTGCTAGACAACGACTCCAAAACAACAGGTGGACTCAACTCCACAAGACCAGTGATATCATCCTTCTGTAGCTCCTCTTCTTCTTGCAACAGAACACAATTCTCCCTCAGAAGGAATTCTTCTCCCTCTTCTTCTCTAACTGTTACTTCTCCTAATTCCACAACTGCTAATTTTTCTTTCTCCCCACCAGCATCTATTTTCTGCGTACCCTCCATCCTTTCCACTGGTCCCTCTTCCTTGTCATTAGACACCAATTCTTCATTTGCCATTTCAGAGCCACTCAAAAACACTGGCTGATCCCTTATCATCTCTACCACCTCCCCTACTTTTTCCTTGCCTTTAAACTCAGTCTCTAGGAGATTGATCAAATCTTGTTCAACATAAACCACTTCTTTAGACTTCAACATTTTCGCCGCCTTCTGCAATTTTTTATCAAGAACCCCTTGAAATCTACATGTTTTATCATTATGCCCCTATTTCTTGTATCAGCCATAGAAAGCAAGCAACGTCTCATAAACGATTTCTTGTTTCCAACTCGTCGACTATCCTAGCGCCCCAATCCAGAAGGAATGTAATGGAGCTAGAGAAGCATCCATTTCCAAACAAACTCTCGCTCCATCTGTCCGTGTTGCACAGCTTGTTGCATTATCTCTTCTCAATAATTTACCAATCGGTGCCGTCAGTGTCTTTAACAACGATAGATGATAAAACTTCAGAGGGAGTCCAGGGCAAACCACCCAAATAGGAACTTTAGAAGGTTCATCCTCTTCATTGAAAAAATGAGTCCATCTGAAAGCCCGGTATTGCACCCCATCTATCTCACAAGTTTCCCTAGATAGTGCTTTGTTAAAATCTTCTTCTGATGCCATTCTAACGAAGACATTACGTGGCTTCATCATCGTAGAGACAATAGGCTGCCCAACAAGGCCCTAGCGACTGCGAATAAAAGATCTAATAGCGTCGATAGATGGATGCATCCTCAAAAACTTCAAAACCATGGAAAAATGAAATGGCTCAGCTGATCAATCTATCTCTTCTTTGGAGAAGAGGAAACAGACCTCACCATCTATTACTTTTGGTGGACGAAAGGATACATCAATCTCCGGTAAAGGCTGAGGAGCAGCCATAACCATATCAATGAACGACCGAGGGCGGCCTACCTATGCAGGCAAGGCCTCGGTGGCCGCCATGCAAGAAAATTCCATTCAGGAAAGTTACATGAAAATCGCAAAAGTTAAATGCCCATCATCTGTCACTTGCACCAGTAATTTACATCTATTCATCTCATTCTCAACTAACTTAACTGTCAACCCCTTTGTTTGGCTTCACGGGATTTTAACTCCAATCCCTCTATATGGCTTTGTATATTCCAACAAATTGTGTGAGTGAATTGATTTCTCTATTAATTGCTCTTATCTATTGATTAGAATAGTATATCAGATTGATGAGCTTTAATATTATTAACAACGAGCCTATAATCCGCGTAATTCACATATTGTTGTGTATGTTGTGCATGGGGGAGGGAGATTTAGAGAGCTAGAAACCGGATTTTATAGTAGAGAAATTTGAAACGGTTTATAGGTCGGTTTATTTGACGAAACAATATAAAGGTTAAAATAATGCCTTTGGGTGGAAATTTGAATCGGTTTATATCTTTATATGTAAGAAAAGAAAAGAAATTTATAAGTTATAACAGTTCATAATGAAACATTGTTTTTAAAAGAGTTTTCGCTCCATAAACATAACACTTCAAGTTTAATGTGTAGAATGCCTACTTTTATGGGTAAAATGCCACATCGGAGTCATATGAATCCGCTTAAAATATAAAATAATATAAATGTTGAATTAATATTTTTGGGTGGAGTCTTGAATCGGTTTATATCTTTATATGTAAGAAGAGAAATGAAACTTAAAAGTTGCAATGGTTCATAATGAAATATTATTTTTAAAAGGATTATTGCTTCATAAACATAACGCGACTCAAATTTAATGGAAAGAATGCCTACTTTTATGGATAAAATGCCACGTCGAAATTATATGACTCTCTTTTTATATATAATAATAGATATCATGATCATAGTTTTAGATTGGGACGTCCCATCTTTATCCATTTTTATCTTACTCACATATAGCCATAGGCGGGTCATCTAATTTATGAAGGTTGCTAAGGATCATTGCTCGACTGTATTGATATTGATGCTTATAAGAAATTTCACACGCTTAGGTAAGGGTCTAGGAAATAGGGATACTTCGTAAAAACTTTGGTATAAATGTAGTACTAATACTAATCTTGAATTGAGTTGCTCAAAAACAAAAGGGATGATTTTGGGGCTATATATGCTGAGCTTTGCTTCAAGGAATTTCGTAATCAAGTGAAGCACTGGGTGGCTTGGATTCAAAACTCTCATCAATTCATCTCATCTAATCATTATAACTTTTTCAAATTTACACAAAAAATATAATAAACAATTCAATTTTTTCAAATCACAAAATAATAATAAAATTAAAAAATATTATTCTAATAATATTTTATTCTACTATTTACAAATCATCTCAACTCATATCTAAATTCAAACCACTCCAATTGAGCCTACCAGATCTAGCATAGGTGGCTATATACACTTGGGATTTTAGCACCCAATCGATGTTCCAAATGGCCAAATCTAAACTGTACAGGTGGAAATTCTGCGACCAAGCCATAAATTATGACACACCACCAAGTTCTTGCACATGCAGCCGATTAAAGTGATCTACAAGCTAGCAAAAATATCAGGTTCCACACATGCACATTATATATAATTTGGAAAATCAACAAGAAAAGATAGAAAATTTCATAAGATCAATCTGAACACTGAATACTAAATGAATATGTGAGTGCAGGCAAGACAGAATATATAGTGCTCGGGTGAAACTGGATGGTTCCATGCAGCATGCATACTCCAATTATTAGAATATTAATGATCGTGATGTTAAATATTTTAACATGAACATTAAAAATTGAATCTTTGATTTTCTATGATCCACAATAATAAATAATAATAGTTAGAAAATGTACCTACCTTAATCAAAGTCGATGAAGAATCTGACCAGACTATGAGAGAATGATTACCCTAACAACTTTACCTCCAAATAATTATTAGAACAATAGATTGTTGTTCTCACCTACAACATCTGATGACTATCTATGTGTCTATCTGAGAGGAATACATACTACAAGAGATTGGGTTTCTTGAGGAAAAGAAAATTGTCTCAAAAAACCCAAATTTCGTCCCAAAATGTTTTTGGAGACGAAATTTTTTTTATCTCTATTTTGTCTTGAAAAAACTGTCTTTAAAGGTTTTTCATCTCAAAAAATCATCGTTAGGGATTAAATTGGGAGGAACCAATCGAAATTGTTCGAACAAGACTTTTTTTTTTTAGATGAAACAATTTCGTCTTAAAACCCCGTTCGAATGGAAACCTTTCAGTTCGAACCAACACTTTCGTTCGAATAATATGAAATTTTGATTCGAACTAATAACCATATTTAATCTTGTTTGAACGAACAGAGTGTTCGAACAGAATTTATGCATTCGAATCAATAACTTTTTCAAATGATTTTTGTTCGAACATAAATTATGTCCGTTTGAATAGACATTTATTTTCAAAAATTCTGTCTGTTCAAACGGGGTTTTGCATAATAATGTTGCTCGAGGAATATTTTATTGCTCGAACGGCTAAACAAACTGTATTTCTCGATTACCATTTGAATGGGTTATTTTTTGTTTAAATGGGTCTAATTCTTGTTCAAATGGATTTAGAAATGACAATTCACCTTTCGAATTGATTATTTACCGTTCAAACAGTATTAATAATACAAATTTGAATTTAATTAAAAATATCATACTAATATTACACAAATTGTAATTCAAATATCAATTGTTCAAATGTTTTGGAACATCATAACATAAATGCAATTAAAGAAATAATAAATTTTAAGATTGTGGTGGTGGCATAGAGTTGTGGGACATCATTGACTGGAACTTTTCAATTATTTTTTTATTATTCAACTGGTGCCTTTATTCTAATCTTGCCTTTAAATCCGCTACTTGATCTAATCGGGTCAGCAACTCTTTTTCTTGGACCTCAATCGTTTTATCTCAAGTGTTACTTCCTACAATTACTTAGTCTTGTTGTCATTTGATCTGGCTTGAAAAGAGAAGGATGATGATGGCTTCACGCAACGTTCTTGGCCCCTCAAATATCCAGAACATGATCCAAAAATTTGAGAAATAATTTGAGCATCGTTGACAAATGATTCATCAGATGGATCCACAATAGTTTTCTTAAGAGATATCATCTTGTCCTACAAAAAAAATATATTAAAGTTATTATAAATAACAGCAATATTATTAGACAATGGAATTGAAGAAATTTAAACTTACATAATTTGCCTCTATTTCGGGACTAGTCCAAACACCATTACAATTTTTATGTGTTTTAACATACAATTAGGTCAGATCATAGTTAGTAGGACTTTTTTCTTCCTATAAAAGAAAATCTATATTATAACTTAAATCAGAAAAGTGTATTATTTGCTAATATTTAACGGGGACAAGAATAACTTACTATTTTTTAGACAAATGATGAAAAGATTGAGAACCCGCATGATGGTGTATTGTTAATTTTGATCTATTTGCTTAGTTCACAGTACTCCGTTGCTAAAAAAAATATTATGTCTATATGTTTAATACATCTATCATATACTATTAAAAAAAGATAGCAATGAAATTACTTAATAAGTAGGATCTTCAAACATATCACAAATCTTCTCTTTTTTATTTGGTTGCATTGCTTAGAATGAATTTTGACGCACCTCTATTGTAGTACTGCACTTCTTATAGTATGAATGGCATGGACCTTTGTA
Source organism: Cyclocarya paliurus (assembly GCA_029856935.1). Lineage (NCBI taxonomy): Eukaryota > Viridiplantae > Streptophyta > Magnoliopsida > Fagales > Juglandaceae > Cyclocarya > Cyclocarya paliurus. The sequence goes on from CM056956.1 coordinate 1,961,381, forward strand.
CCTTCAGAATATATTCGATATCAGTTCCTTAATAGTTTGTCGATCCTTTCGTAGGTCAAAATTAAGTTCAAACTCGTCCTTTTAAAAATTATAAACAATTAGTATAAATACAAAGTAACTCTAAATTTACATGTTATATACTTAGTTGTTTGGGATGTAGGTTATTACCAAGTAACAATTTTTGATATGGTCTTTCACATCTTGTAGAATTTTAGACCAGGAGGATATAGCCATCGATGCATACGTGCAAGTAAGTGTACCAACATAAGAAACAAGCCACGCTACCAAATCTTCGAAGCCACCGGTGATAATCAGGAATATCAACTTTAATTTTACCCATTTTTCTTACTTTCTTTATGTAGACACCCCTCGTAGTGCCTCGACCTCGGCACTAGCTTACAACAGCTATATATATAGTAATTAAAGCATACAATTTAATTTAATTATTTTATTTTATAGATATATATTACTTAAATTGAGCCTAAAATGTGATATTTAATTTGATAAAATACCTCGCTCTAGGTCTGGTGATGTTGGCCCACTATTGATGGCAGGTGAACCACACGGGAGTCAGTAATGGATGGAATGGCGCACATGTTGCTTTACGTTTGGGAGGCATATTTGTTTGAAATTGTAATAAATTATTATTCAAACAAACATTATAGATATTTATAAGAATAACATTTAGAACAATATTTGTTTGAAATTCATTTAGTATTAGTTTTGTTGGACCAGTCGCCCTCATCCTCACTAGACACTTCAATTGATTCATCTTCTTCCGACATTTCACCCTCACTTACTTTGGGTTGAGCATCTTTTCTATGCAATGGGACCATGTCATATTGGCTTAGATCAACAAATAAATTGATACCTGATTTGTTTTCTTGATATACTTTTTCATTTGCTCGACTATCAACTTCTTCATGTGGTTCATCTACCTCTGGAATGTAATCATATACATTTCTGGGTACAAACTTCTCCACTACCCATCATGGGTTCCCGTACTCTGGATCATCTAAATAAAAAACTTGATTCGCTTGGCAAGCGAGAATGAAATTATCATTCTCATACTATGTGCGATATGTATTGACACTCACAAAATATTCATCGTTACGCACTCCCAACCTAAGATTTGAGACATCCCACCAATTACATTTAAACAACCAAACCATATATCCCCCCACATACTTTAACGCTATGATATCTTTCACAATTCTGTAGAAGTCAATGTTATCATCTCCATGGTTTCCTTCGACTACGACCCCATAATTTTGAGTTTTCCTATATCGTTCTTTATCAGCTGTGTGAAATCTATATCAATGCACCAAACATCTTGAGTATTGGATGGCCCACCTGGATGGACCACATGCCAGAGCATACAATTCAATGAGATTTCTTTTAAATTTTCACCATATTTTGATACAACTTACATTAATAAATATTATTATAGTTATAACAATATTAGATAGAAAGTTGTGGAGTTTTGTGGTATGTAGTTCATATTATTATAAGATGGGGCCTTACAGTAATATTGTATGTTCAAACCACGAGCTAAATTCCTCTTCGTGGGTCTTTTTTACGTCAGTTACACCATTCGTGCAAAGTAATTATATATGTTCACTGCGCATGTTCATGTGAACTATTAATTTGTAACAAGTAATACTATATTATTATACATGAACTTAAATTATATACTATTTATTTAGAGGATTATCACTAACCTCAAGTGGTGGTCAATCTCTGCATAGTTATACAAGACATAATATCGAGATATTTCAAACTCTCACCCACATAGGTCATAGCCCCCTAATGCGCCTATAGGACCCACAATTTGGAAAAATATGATAAATGTTGATAAGACTCTCATTTGTCGACCTTCATAATTTCGATCGGGTCTGGTAAATCTAGTATCAGCCTCATGGAAATACATTGAACAAAAGCTATGTCACTCTTTATCAATGTATGATTCTGCAATCGAGTCTTCCGGACGAGTTTTATTTCCCACAGATCGCTTAAGTTTTTCCAAAAATCATTAATAGGATACATCCACCTATACTGAACGGGGCCAACAACTAAAGCCTCATGAGGTAGGTGCACAGCCAAATGAACCATTACATCAAACAATGAAGGCAGGTATAAACTCTCCAATTTGCACAATATCACTACAATGTCAGCTTCCATTTTTAACAATGCATCAACTTTCAGCGTTCTACTACAAATATCCCTAAAAAGTTCCCCTAATTCTGTGAGAGTTGTACGAACATCTCGAGTAAACTTTCCAAGCACACCAATTGGCAATAGACGATGTAGAAAATACATAAAAGTTGTGACTTTTAAGACCAATTATCTTCCAATCATTTATTCAAACATATCTTGACATGTTTGAAGCATAGTCAATGGGTAATTTGATTGTCATGAACCAATCACAAAATTTATTTCTCACATCATTTGGAAGTGTATATTATCCGATGGGCATATAGGCTGACGACCCATTATCTTGCAAATGCAACTCCGGTCTTATCCCCAAATCCTTAAAATCTTTACGAGAGTTAGTAGTATCTTTTTTTTTCCCTTCTATTGACATCAGAGTGCTCAATATATTCTCATGTATATTTTTCTAAATGTGCATAACATCTAAATTATGGCGTAGTGTCAAGGTAGACCAGTATGACAACTAAGAAAAAAAACAATTCTTTTTATCCAATTTAACTTGGTTGCTTGTCATTTTCTCTTTTGAACTCTTGTATATTTTCCAAATCTGTTTTTTGAAACATTCCCCAACTGTGTGATAATATCATTCCCAGACAACTCTGGCTGTAATGACCTGCGCTCAACCCTTCTATCAAACATCGCTCTATTTGAACGTTATCTTTGATCATGTGGTAAATATCGATAGTATCCCATAAACATAATTTCTTATTTGTCAACCACTAAGACTGTGTATTTTTATTGCAAACAGGACAAGCCATTTTACCTTTTGTTCTCCACCCAAGCAAGTTTTCAAATGCTGAAAAATCAGTTATTGTCCACATTACTGCAACATGCATCTTGAACTCCCGCAATGAGGCCGCATCATATGTATTGACACCTTGATTCCACAACTTTTTCAACTTTGCAATCAGTGGTTGTAGATATACATTTAATTCATTCCCTGGTGACCTTGGTCCTACTATTAGTAGAGTCATCATAAAATATGGATTCCTCATACACTTCCAAGGTGGCAAGTTATAGGACATTAATATGAAAGGTCAAGTACTATGATAAGTGCTCATGTTGCCAAATGGTTTAAAATCATGAGTTGCTAAACCATGACATACATTGCGAGGTTTTTCGGCAAACCACAGATACTCAACGTCAAATTTCTTCCATTGCAAGGAATCAGCAGGATGCGAGAGGAAGTTTTCATTTTAGACTCTTTCTATGTGATGCCAAAACATATCTTTTGCAATCAACCAGGATGTAAACGATCTTTGAAGTCAAGGAATTAACAGAAACATGAATCATGAATCAAATTCTGCATATTGTTGTCAGAAGAAAATACAATCATTTTTACAAGCGTGGATGATATTATAATCAAATCCTAGCTCTCGCTTCATAAAAATTACTGGGTACTACGTTATCTTGAGGGAGAGCCTCTTTCTATTCGACAAATAGATTTAATATGGAGCAATCTCATCGTGAAAGATAACTTGCTATGATGAGTGCACCCCTCGTACAACTCTCGTTGTGCATTCTCCCACAGTTTTCAAAAGTTTCCATTTCTCTCAAATGATTATGTAGATGTTCCTTCTCCATCCCTCGTCCCAAATATTCCTGCAGCCAGATCCCCTAACATCTTAGTCATATCCTTTCCATTATCATCACTGTCATCAGAAGCATCCACATTAATGTCATCCATGTCGATGTCGTTACCCTCCTCCATTTGATTGGACTGATTACTAAATCTAACTCCTTTTAGAAATGGTTTGCCATGTAAGACCCCAAGTTAGTATTTATGATCGATTCCATTTACAAATAAATGATCTTCTACTACTACCAAATTATAAGAACTAGGATTTGTGCACTTCTTGCATGGATATCTTATAAATCCTCGACTGTCAATACTCATGCGAGCAAACTCTATAAAAGACTTCACCCCTTGTATATTCTAATATACTTGTTGAATTACCATCTATTTTATAAGGTAGTTGGTCCTATCTCATTTGAGAGACTATCATATATATTGCATATATACTCAGTCCAAAACTCTAATGTTAGTAAAATGTTTGGCAACATTTTCCTATAATTCTCAAAATATGCTAGTCACGTTAAGTCGTCGATCTTATTCATGGGCCGAAAAACTTACGGACCACATACCTAAAGATTGTAAGAAAACGCTAAACCAAAATCTTAATTGACTGACATAAGAGCTTAAACTGAATATATCTGTTATATAGATGATAGAATCCCAAACTGTCAACTTTGGACAATTCAAGAGTTATACCCAACTCTAGAACGGGTTTCAGGTTTAACTGCATGTAAAAATAACTCTAAAATCCAACACCAAAATAGTAAACCAAGCATCTTCTAAATCACAAATACATTGCAAAATCACATTCCAAATCATAAATACATTGCAAAATTACATTACAAATCACCAATATTATTATTATTTTATAAGTATATATTTTAATTTAAGTATTAATAATTCTTATGTTTATTATATTTTAAGTATTAATAATTTTTAATTAGAGTGGTAAATAATTTTTAATTATACATTATAGTTTTTTAATTAAATATTTTATAAGTATATATTTAAATTTAAGTATTAATAATTCTTATGTTTATTATTCTTTAAGTATTAATAATTTTAATTAGAGTGCAAAATATGTTTTAATTATACATTATAGTTTTTTAATTAAATATTTTAAAAGCATATATTTTAATTTAAGTCTTAATAATTCTTGTGTTTATTATATTATAAGTTTTAATAATTTTCAATTAAAGTGCAAAATACATTATGTTTATTAGTCTTTTAAGTAAAATCTCATTTTTCTGTTTGAACAGAATTCTTTTCAAATAAGATTCTATTCGAACTAGGTTGGTCCCGTTTGAACGAAAATCATAGTGTTCGAACGGGATCAACCCAGATTCCAGCCACGAAACAAAACAAAACACTGAACCACAAAATCCAATTTTTGCAAACATAATCTCATAAGATGCATATTTCAATAGAATACATTTCACATGTGATTGCACAAACACAAATATACCTACATATGAGTATTAATTAAAAAATATAAATTATCAAATCACTAAAAATTAGAAAACTTACCTCAAACTTTTGCAATCCAATAAAAATATGAATCCACAATACCTACATTATGAGAAAACCCTAAATCAAAAGCAATAAACAAAAATACTGTCTACTTGAAATACAAAAAATAAAAAAAATAATGCCTATGTTTTCTAAACCTCTCTCTCAAGAATTCCTTCTCGCTCACTATAACTGTTTCTCTCTCTCTCTCCAAGACACTCATGGACCTTGCAAATCGCCTCTTCATGCTCTGCCTCCAAAGAATTATCCTCTCATGCTTGAAAATGATCTTAAGGTATAGGTTTATGAATCTGTAAAGTCCAGTTTGAATGGGTAATTTACACATTCAAATACGAAAATTTTAGAAAGCCACCAAATTCTGCCGCGATTTAATTCAACCGCCAACGCTCAACGGGTAATATAGTAGTTCGAACTAACAAATCAGAATATTTCTTGGCATGTTCTTCAAATGTAGAGAAGATTAGAGGGTATTTTCGTAACCAAATTCAACCAGTGCATTCGAATGGGGAATTTCACGTTCAAATAAGTTACTATTCAGAGTATTTGACACGAAATTTCCCTCTAAACACATTCTACAAGATAAATCCGTTGGAACAAGACTTTATTCTGTTCGAACTAATATTAGTATTATTACACTTTAAGTATATATATAATTATAATAATCTATTATATATAATATTTTAATAATCTATAATATATAATATAGTAATCTATAATATATATAATAGTATAAGTATATTATAAATAATAGCTATAGCTATAATAGTAACTAGTAATAATACTTAGTGTTATATTATTATATAACTTATATGAATATAATTATCATAACTTATAATAGTAATTATATAGTAACTATATATAATACCTATTCCTGATGAAGATCATGTATATATACAAGATTGATTGATAGTTAGTATATGAGATCTTATGATTTCGATCGATCGGCATATACTAATGCATGCAGGTTCATGGACCCATTGACAAATATTGGTCATGCCTATCCCTCGTCGGAAACTGATTACCAAAGTGGTGATTATCCACATATATACGAATTCATGATAAATAGTGTAATGCCCCAGTCTCGGAGGTCCAGAGAGTTAGCTCTTATTCCTTAATATCAACTCCAATATCACAACTATAAAATCTATAAAAATCTATAAAATATTAATTCCTTTGCTTATCCCAAATATCTATGTTCCTCTATAGGGACAACAAATAAATTCCTAATAAAATAAATTAAAAACTCCCCAAAAATTTGAAAATATCCTTAACTCATCATATCAAAATAACCAAAACTAATCAATTTATTAACTATGACTCTCATATAAGTACTTGTACCATCGAACACTTATTCCTCTACGATCATCACACCTTACCAAAACTTCCTACTCTTGTTATTCAGCTGAACCATCAAAATTATCTGAAAAATATTTGGAGATAAGGGGTATGTTATTAACTCAGCAAGCAGACAATATATACTAGTGTGTAAATGTGAGCATTTACAGAGTTCAGAATGTAGAGCAAAATACTTTATTTTAGAATGCAGAATTAGAACATATTATCAAAATATTAGAGCGAAAGTTCAAAATATTCATAATCAAAATCCCTTTGGCATGTCATAAACTGAAATATCACATCTTATCTTATCATATCAAAATAGAGACTATGTTTAACCCCTGTGGTAGAGTTGTGCAAACTCTGGCAGCCAACCAAACAAAAACAAAATGTGAATCTTTTCCTTATTATTCTCGGAGTTCCGAGTGTGCACACAGGAAAGACCAGGCAAAAAAACCACTTTGGCTTCCAAAGTGGGTACACCAGAAATAAAAAAGTTGGTACCAATCCAACATAGGCCATAGTTTTACACCCGTGGTAAGGTCAGAATGGAACAGAAACAGAAACATAATGTCATGCCATAGGTTTTTCAGAAATCACATCATACCATATCAGAGTACAAAACATCTTTAGAATAGAATAGAATCAGATTACAAAAATATAATTTATGCACAAAATTTCATATTCGCTGTCTTTTGCATAGTTCAAAAACAAAAATGCCAAAATAGCTCATGTTTACATCAGTCATGCCAAAAAAATACTTTCTTCTTATACAGAGTTTCATGAGTAATGCAAAACAAATAATTGAGATTGTTTCAAAATTCTTTTCATAACAAAGCGTGCATGTTTTTCATAAAATTAACTCTAGATTATTTTATTTTATGCAAAGTCTAGCATAGGAATTCCGCTTATCTAAACTTCTTAACTCCTTTGAGTATTTTCACAGTAGTGCCAAATGAATAACAATCATCACCTATAGAAAATTCATGCAACTTGAATAAATCTCCAATCAAACAGTTACTTCGTAATTAGACCTAAAATATCTATTTTAATACCTCAAAACCTAAAATTTCTCTTAACTCTGACTAAAACATTAAATTCTAACTTATTTACTACTAAATTTCAACTATACAATATAAAATTGGATTACATAATTATATCAAAATCTATTAAAGTAAACAAAGCAAAAATATTATTTAATTAAAAAATAGACTAAATTAGTTTTTGTTCAATGGGATTTATGAACAAAACTTTGCACTTACTAGTCCCATCTAAAATTCATACTTTAATAATATGTATCAAAATCTTTGTTTATTTTCTTTATAACCTATAAATATAAAAAAATGAAGTCCTTGTACAACCGAACTAGATTTACTATAACACTCATCTAACACAGGTTGTTTTAGTAAATCCACTTAAAGTGCATGGGCTATCATGGGAAGGCACAACAAAACATGAACTGAGACATTATAAGCTTCGTTATTAAACCATGCAGTAGAAGCATGCTCAGCATGCGGGAAGGAGTTGTGCGAAGAGCTAGGAGGTGGACGGTGGCTACATTGGTGGTTGGGTAGCTGAGTACAGAGAGATAGAGTGATGAGAGAGAGACCCATTGATGAGAGAAAAAAATGTGAAAGAGATAGAATAAGCTGAGAGTGAGTGACACGGAGATGCTATCGGTGGCTTATCAAGAGGGACTCGACGGACTAGGAGCGGCATGGAGTGACCATCGAAGTTTTCTATGGCTCTGGAAATGATGTGGAGGGGCTGGTATTGTGTGTGGTGGTTTTGAACGAAAAGAGCACTGGGTTGTTCCTTTGCTTTCGGGGGCTAAAATAGGGACAACTAGCTGACAACTTGCGGTGGTGTTGCCCCCTGTGTGGGTGGCTACGACTTTCTATGGGCTGGGAAGTGGGCTAACAACGATGGTGAGGTGGTAGTGAGAAACCGAGAGAAATGGGAGAAAAAAATGAAACAGCTACCATACGGTGGCTGAGCAGGGGCGCTACGTTATGGTTTGCTTGGCGTAAAAGCAGTGGTTCTGCTAATCACTACACCTAAAGGGGGGTGAATAGGTGTAATCCAATTTTGATGGTCTTTTCAATATTAGTCAAACAATTAATCACTTAATTGAATAACACAAGTAATCAACACAGTGATTTTGGTAACAAAGTGGAAACTCATTTGAAGAACGTCTTCAAAATCTAAAACCACTTTGGGTGTAAGACACCACCTAAGATCTACTATAAAAAATATGTTTGTTACAACCAATTTAGAGACACTCACAAAACCTTTATAGTAGCTAAACTTGGCTTGCAACACCACAAGTGACCCATTTGATCTCTACACGCATGCAGTGCCGGAACTCTGACCTTTCTATAACTTTCCACAAGAACCTCTCGATCTCTGCATCAACAGCAGCTTTGGACTCTTCCAACCAATGAACACATCCACTTCAATGGACTTAAATAAAGTTTGATCTTGAGTGTGGTGTGGTGGAAATATGTTTGTCCAAGAGAGATTCATAATGTTGGGAAAAGTTTCACTCAATGGCTCTTGGAAGCACCTAGGGTTTTTGATCTGTTTCTCCATACCAAAAAATAGAAACAAGTTGTTTTATTTATAGTCCTCAGTGACCACGGCACTCAAAACCCTAAATTTTAAGTTGTCTTAAACATTAGCTCAAGCGACACGTCAAGCGCACATTGAGTGAACCTTTCTAGAAGAGTTCTGCTCGAGCGCTATGTCGAGTGCACATCGAGCAAACCTCTCTGGAAGAATTCTGCTTAAGCGCTACGTCAAGCGCACATTGAGCAAACCTCTCTGGAAGAATTTTGCTCGAGTCGTGTTGAGCACATTTCAATCATTTTCATGTGACACCACTTCAACACTTGTTACAATACAATTTTACACAGGTTTTCACAAGAATATGCCAACCAACTCATTTTTCCCTTAACATAATGGTTGCAACACTGGTCTAGCTTCCAATGGCCACGTAGTGTAGGGACCAACGATGGAGGAACAAAGAGATGTGGTAGTGGATGTGGGTTACTGTTTACTGTGAGAAGGGTCGACAGAGTTATAGTGTTGTAGCTGTTCCACGGTGGTCCCGTGCTGGACGCTAGGATGTGAAAGAAAATTATGTGTCGCCTAAGAGGGGGGTGGTGGCCATGATGAGCTACTAGTCTAGATTGGAGGAGCTTGGCAGAGGTGTGAAGCTTGGTGACATAAGAGGGTCAACGGCTACCCTAGATTGATGAGGAAAAATTCTGCTTGCATGGGGGTTCTGTACGAACGTGTAATGTGTATATATTCTATATATATAGTGTTGTTGTTAACCTTAGAGATAAGGGAAGGAGAAACGTGCATATGCATGGGAGTTGAGTCGTGCTTGGCTGGGAAACTGATCCAAACTGATTTTATACTTTTATACTTTTTTTGATTATGCTTTGATTATCAAGAAATATGTGTGAAGTTTGAAGCATGTTTAAATGACAATTCTTCATGTTTTTGCAACTACATGTTTCAGCCAAGGCCCTTTTCCATAGCTCCATGTATCTTTTTTGATATTCATGTGATCTATGTTATCATGCCTTGAATTGAACATGTTATGCTTGGTTATTTTATGGATGGCATTTCATGTGTCATATGTCAAGTGTAAGTACATATGTCATAAGTACGTACTTTTGGGAAAAACAATTTTGCAAAAGAAGTGTTTTCAAATAAAAGAGTTTAAATGTTTTATCACAACCCCAAATGCTAGGGCAGGGAAATGTCCTAGTGGAACTCCTCTATCCACTCTGGAGTGCTTAAAAATGGAGTGGTGACCCCTGGGTTGACAAAAAACCGTCGACGAGCCTTGAATGGATTCTTTTTAGAGGATGCCAGAGCGAGGAAGCTCCTAACGCTAGTGGGTGCATAAGGCATGTAACCCGACGAAGTAAGGTCAAATTAGTATGAAGTCTTTGTTTATGATGTATTCATCATGGTGTACAAACCATTTGTGGTGCGGTAACTAGAAGGAACATGGGGTGCATAAGGGAGCCGTGATGTATCCATATGTGTTATAAGAACAAGGCATTGTGCCTACATGATATGATATGGATCACATGATATGAATTATGTGATATGATATGATATGTTCCGGATCACGTGATTAACAAGATATGAAATGATGACAAAAGTATGTTTTTCCAAAAATTCAAAGAAATTTTTTACAAGTCTTTTAAAAATGGTCAAGTGCATAAGTCAAATACAATGTCCATGCACGCATTTCATGATATACCTCTTATATGCTTGTGCTAACTAGTGTATGTTGTGCGATTATTTGCTAAAATTTCTCAAAATCTTATTATAGTAGTTTCCACTACCATTCCCCAACCAAAATGATAGAAGTTGTTACAGGTACCCTAGACTCCCAAGAAACATGAACCTAGACGGGACGAGTTTATTGTTTAGGCTCGTCATGACTATACTACTGATGCATTAAAACACACGGCTAAGCTTCTTAGGGAGATCCTAACTAGAATTAGTGAGAGCGAGATCGATGCTAGATTTATCAACCATCCAAGAATCTGAAATTTTGGTGGAATATGGACCAGTTGTCTACTTATCTAGAGCAAGCCTCAAAGGCCTCGGCTGATGCAAAGGCAATGGAAAACGACTTAGGTTTGACACCGCTTGAGCCTCAGCAATCCCATGGGGTCTATCTCCTGATGGAACAATAGTCTTGGAGAAAACGGGAACTTAAGTTATTTTGTGGTAAAAAAATACAGAGAGAAGAAAGCACCTATGGTTTAGACCTCAAACTTTTGAGGAACAATGTTTTGAGAAGGTCCCGTGTTTTGGAAGATTTAAACTATACTCTATGCTTTTGGGATACTATATCTTTATGATACATGTTTATGATTTTTGGACAATGTTGGGATATTTTGTTAGTAAGGTGCCATGTGCTTTGCAATTGCTTATTGCATTGCTTTGATTACTTCACTTTAACTTTTTTCGTTGCTATATTATTGCATACTGCTAGTGTATTTAGGTACATAGCATATTATTTGCCATGAATGAATGGTGTGTAGCCTTGTATTACATGTCTTGAAATTTCAGTCACTATCCAATTCCAAACAGGGGCTGAGGGTGCCACACGGGTGTTACAAACAGTACTCGATGTTAGGTTTCCATCAGTTCAAGCTGGTGTGTACCAAACATATAATAATATGCACTTTGGTTTTTTCATTGAATGATCGATATTACAAATTAATGGGAGGCTGCTGATTCTAATGACTGGCTTTGTGTCTATCCGAGAGGAATACGGGACCTTTTGCTCTACATGCACAAAGAAGAAATACTATAGTCCGCTAATTTACATCGATCATGAAAGGCATAACATCACTTTCATAATAATTAAGTTGTCAATTATCGACTCAAAAACTTATATGGTCATATTTTATGCGCTTTAATTAATACATGTTGAAATTACCCAAATGTCCTTGTATATTAACACAAAGATCTACCAATTCACTCAACAAATTGGTTAGTCGTCAACCATGTAATTATTTAATAGTAAATCAATAACATAAAGTAAATAAATTGCATAACACCACAATTGGTAAAGAAGGAAAATCCTTTGAAGAACTTTTTAAAAATAAAATCCTACGGGATAGCCAAACTACAAATTAAAAGTCAATTTTATTTATTTGAAAATCAAATACATATAAATCTCAATTACAAAACCTTTGCCAATTACAAAAGGCCCTTTTGGATTCAAGAATCACTCTATCTTATCTCATACCATCTCATTACATCATTACAATTTTATCAAATTCTTACACAAAATATAATAAACAATTCAACCTTTTCAAATATCAAAATAATAATAATATTCTAACAATATTTTATTCAACTTTCATCTAAAACTATGTCATCTCATCTCACTATCTAAATCCTAACTTGACACGACAAACAACTCGTTTGCCTCTATCGAGGCCAAAATCACATGGCCTATACTCCAAAATGACTAGTTCATGATAAAATTAGAGCCCTATTAGAATCTTATAAAGAGCAATAACTTCTCCTTTCGAAGCAATGTGAGATCTCATACATCACCTACCCTTATCCTTATCATATGGGTATCACAGTCTACCCTACTTAAATTTTCGACATCCTCGTCAGTCCAATCCGTTGTAGGTGGCACTGCTCAAATCCCACATTTTTTGTTGGGATAGACTCTAATACCATTTGTAACACCCCCATGGAAGGGCCAAACCACATGACCTATGCTTCAAAATGACTAGTCAATGATAAAATTGGAACCCCATTGGCACCTTATAAAGAGTAAGAACTTTTCTTTCCCAAGCAATGTGGGATTCTATACACCACCTATCCTTATCCGTATCATATGGGGTATCACAGCCAGAACATCCGATGATCTTCAAATATTGACTTCTCTATTGGAGCTCCAGTGGCTGAATTACGATCACTCAATCTCCAACATGGAGCAAGATCACATTTGAAGAGAGAAAAAAACTAGAAAATTCTCTTGAGAATTTTCTCACACTCAAGTACTCAGACTCCCTCTAAAAATCTCCAAGTTCCAGAATTAATCAAAAGTCACCATCCAGTCGAAATCCTCATCATAAATAATCTGGTCAGAGTTTTAACTGTAGTAGAACTCTGCTAACGGAATGAGTTTATTAGGAGTTTGAGTCATAGGAGGATTCTGCTGACAGAAGGATTCTACAGCAAAAACCACTGCTGACTCCTAGCGCTAAGTCTTCTTAGCAGTTATAGTTTCCATCCAAACTCTTCACAGGATAATTCCAGACTCCTTGTAATTCAGATACACTTCAAATATTTATAGATAAAATCAAAATATTTTACATTCATCCCACTTAGAAAATATCAAATAATCTTGACCCATCTAGTCACCTAGTCCTAACCAAAATCTTGCATTTACAGTCTCCCTCTTTGGTGGATTGGTGACAAAAAAATATTTGATGAATGTAGTATGTACCTGAAAAAAAAAAAGACCAGCCAACAGCCAAGATCTCTTGTAGAAAATCTCAATATATAGAAAGAAAATGACACAGAGCATTAATCAAAATTAGTTTCAGCAAAACCAAAAGTTAGACACACTCTAACCATTTAAATTTTGTTCTAGCCATCATCAATCACCAAGTTCAAAACATTGTTTAGTTACATCCCAAAGTAAATGGAACTGTTATTGAACTAAAAATATCAAAAACATGTAAAACAATTTCTTGTTGCTGCGGTTGTTGCTCCATGTTGCTTCTGTTGCTGCTCCCCCTTTTTCACAACAATTTGACAAAGGGCTACTACTCTGCATCTGAGTCCATCACACTTTCCATAACTTGCTGCGCATCCAAAAATAGTTGGACTAATCTGTCATTTGTTTGTACGCCATCAAAGTGTACAGTAGCAATTTGTTGTTCCAAGTTAGAGTGACTTGCCTCCCACTTGGTAGAAAAAATATCAATCTTTTGAGACAAAAAAGTAATCTGTTCTAGCACTTGTGAGATGGGAATAGTTGGCTTGGGAGGAGAAGAAGCAGTCTCATTACTGTCGGATCTCTTCTTAGTCAAAATTGCTTCTGAGTTAATCACAGTGAAAGTTTATATTGAACTAGCTATCTTCATTGTAGGTTCATTTTCCCTAAGTGGAACTTTGGCTATCATAGCTAGTTTTGTGATTACGCCTCCAAAAGGTAAGTTCTACTCCTTCAGTGGCCAATGCATACATGAAATGGGCACGCTCTAAAGGGAGCTCAGTGTGACAAACGATAAGCCACAGATTGGTCAATACAATCTTGGCCAACAATCTACATGGTGGAAGCATAACATGAAGTGGAAATCGATGCACCTTGGGGTTCCACTTTAGACCTTGAGAGCCAGCAAAAAGGTTGCACATGGCTACCTTAGTTGGTGCCCCCATACCCTTGTATGGATACACTGGTGCATCCACCTCAAGTAAATCATATAGCTCTCTAAAAATAACTGGAGATATTTGAATTTGAGTTCCTCTAACAGTGGAAGTGATGCTATGGTCATCAAGATTGAAGTGAGAAATATTGGAATAAAACTCATGCACAACCTCAACACATGGAGTGGTTGAGGGGTGTGTTAGTTTTTCCCAATGTCGCTCTACAAAAATGCAACAAATCACCTAGAATTCAGCTAAGGGAAAATCATTAATACTCACCTCTCTCTCAGCTAACACATGTTTGAGAGAGAAAATATTTCTATAAGCTACTTTTGCTTCTGGTGAAGTGAAGCGCTCGGATGAAGTTGTGGACCTTGGCGTCTCAGATGGAAAGGTAGGAGTATCCCTAGTATGTGCAATTTCCATCTGAGATTCCCCTCACTTGAGGAACCTTTAGGTGAAGGAGCCCTTGAGCTTATCTTTCTCTTGCCATGTTCCTTGCATCTCATCTGAAAAAAAAAATCCATTTTCGTCAAAAATAAAATGAAGCCACAAGGGTGCTAAGATGCACCCAATGTACAAATCCTGGACTTGACACTACTAAAACTCCTTCAGCACTTAACTTCGCCATTAACATTTACAACCCTGACGTATGAGTATGGATGCATGTCAACTAGTGTAACACCCCCTTCCCGTAGGCTAGGAGTGTCACATGTTTTTCATAAAATAAACCCGGCAAGAGATCTCATATTAAAAAAAACAATTTTAGGATTTATTTCATAAAAATTTGTCTGATAAAATGTCTTTAAAAACTTAATTGAATAAAAGTCATGTCATAAAAATAATAAAATAAATTTATTTCTAAAAGGTCTGAAACTAAAATAACTGCTCCTAATCTTGGTCTGTCTGCTCGTAATCATCATCCTCACCTGGGTGGTTAAAAACATGAAAACAAACTAAAATGAGTCGAATACTCAGTAAGAAATTCATTACAACGTTAACATACTAAACATAAGGTTTTTCATAAAAGTTTTTCATGCTGAGAGCTTAAAATTCATGACTGTTTATACTGATATTTATGCTATGCATGACTGATTTATCTGAATTAACTGATTGTTCTGTTTTAACTGACTGAACTGATTTAACTGACTTAACTGACTGGCCAACACACTTAACCCTATGTGCGAGGTTGTGCACCGGCTCCACGTCCCGCGGCCGCTAGGGGAGCCGCTGATAGTATTCTGGCATACTATGGTGGACCACGCTTGAGTCCGTGGCTTGTACATCCACCCTGATCTGAACTGCATTGGTACCATGCATCTGAATGACCATCTGATTAACTGAACTGATTTTATCTTGCACTTGACTTAAGATAGTTTACGTGTCTTATGACCATGAGATGCATGACATAATACATACATAATTATAATTTCTGAATCTAAACATGATGTGGAATGACATGATCATATGCTATGCTCGATGACATGTTTGCATATGATATGAGTGGTACATAAACAAAGGCTATCAATGAATTGGCTTGAATAATACTTAAATATAAGCTGACTGTGATGATCCTAATTTTATGATCAAATAACTTACCTTGCTGCGCTTCTTCTTGAATCTCGTTTCGTAACTTGTCACCTATACGTAGTATTAAACGTCACTAAATCTGTCTAGGAAACCATATCCTAATATCCTACTTAATAAAATTCATACTATTGAATATAATGAATAAAAATATTCTGTTTAATATAAAATCAATGAAAGTTTATAACTTAAATTATTTAAAAATACTAATAGCATATTCTTACTTAATTAAAATCAAAATTTAGGAAATAGTCAAATAAATCTTTTGTTTAACACCATAATCAATAAATCTTGGTATTTAAAATTACTTAAAAATACTAATAACATATTATACTTTAGTAAAACACTTGGGCTATTTTAAGTAAGTCATAAACTTAAATTTTTAAAATAGTTTTCCTTCCTTAACATAATTATTTAATCTTATAAGAAATCTCTTAATTTTTCTATTTAAAGTATCCATAATAATTTTTATTAAACTTCTATTAAATATATAAAGAAATATTAACAAAATATTAGGCTCAATAACATACTTTAAAATATATTTCAAATTCTTTCAAACACTTCTTCATAATAAATGAGTCTTTAACTAATGTATATATATATTTAAGTAAAAACTCATATTTAAAATATTTAGCCCAACATAACTTCAAATAAAATGATGTAATAGTCTCCAAAATTAATATATACCTAAGTACTGTAAATTTATAAATGTAATTTAAAAATAATTCTCCAAGATGCTAGATTAAAGGAAAGGGTATAAAAGAAATTGTGATATTTAGTGAAGGGCTTATTTGGAAAGTCTGATACAACCACTTAGAAGGAGAAATAACTCACGTGAAAGCTTGCCAACTAGAATAAACTTTCAGTAAGGAAACAAGACAAATTAAAATGCATGCCCTACTGAAGAAGGAAGGCAGTGCGTGAGAAACAGAGGGCTCACTGATAAGGGTACGCGACAGGGACGGGCTGAGGCGGCTCTGGGTGGCCGGGAGTGAGGCGACACGGCTGGGTCCCTGGGCTGGGTGGTGCGACGCCGTGAGAGGGAGAGAGGTTAGAGAGAGTGCTGTCATCAAACACCTGAGAGAGAGAGGAGGTTGGACGGCAGTGAGCTTATCGAAAGGAAGTGGGCTCGACGGGGTAGAATCTGCCGGCAATTTTTGGGGGGTCTCGACAGGGAGGAGCTCGATGGTGGAGGTTCGCGGGGCTCACGTTGGTATGCTTGGGTTGCACTGTTTTTGGTATAAAAAACAGAGTATTCCAAAGCTTGGGGATGATTCACGGCTGGCGGTGCGGTGGGGCTAATTTATGGTGGTTCTCGGTTTATTTTCTGGTGTTGCAACCGGTACTTGGAAGCTTACCTAGGTGCAGGGGTCGTTGTTGCACTGGCTCTCGGTTGGACGTTTGGCTTTGCAGTGCACTGATCGTGCATGGACGCTGCTTGCTGTAGCGACGTGATGCTTCAGCTGGTTGTGCATGGTCTGGACGGTAGAAGCGACTGCGGTGGAGTGGCTCTTCAGCCTTTCGTGGAGGAGACGATTGAGTGAAGGTGGAGAGAGGGAGAAAGCCGAGATGAACGAGAGGGGTGGGTTCTCTTTGCTGCGGTGGTTTCGATGGTTCTGTGATGAGTTTTGTGTGTGTGTTACAAGGGGGTCTCAGTGGCTTTTATAGGCAAGGGGGAGGAGGAGGTTGTGTAACACCCTGCTCCTTCCTTTCTTCTGACATAAGCAATTACGTCAGATGCGTCAGCCTGCCCACTCTCATCTCTCTAGTGTCTCAGAGCCCCGTTACGCATGCTAGACTCCGATGGCGTGTTTTAAAAGATACTACGTAGTTTATAAAGCTAATTTTGTGTTTTAAAGTATTGTGTATTTTACATGGAAGATTCCTAACACTATTTAAATAAAGAATATTTTAAATAACTCAATTATAATATCTTTGAAGAGCTCCAAAAATATTATAATTGTAGGGAATCATTTTATGTAAATGATTCCAGTTATTTAAAATATTAGGTGATTTAAATAATAATAGAATCTTCATATATTTAATAGTTTTACTCTTTTAAATATTTTAAGTGAGACTTCATCATTTTATAAATGATGAGGGAATATTATTTTAAATAATATTCTATCTTAATTCCTCTCAGTACTTTTAAATAAGTTAGCTTTTACGCATTTTCAAATCAGTATTTAAAGGTCATCGTAGATCATTTTATTGATCTACAGACAAAGGGTTTTAGGATAAAACCTAGCCCCTCTCTTTCTTCCTCACTTTTCCCTCCCCTCTCTCTCTCCTCCCTACGGTTTCTTCCCCCCCGTACGCGAGCTCCTCCCTCTCGCCCGAACGCCTCCCAGCCCAGCTCGGCGCCGCCGTGCGCCGGTGAGCCTCACCACCTACACCATCGGCACCGCCTCCCTCCGGCGAGTCTCCCAGCACCGGCCCCGCTCCCTCACGCTCTCCCCTCCTCCTCCCACGGCAGTGAAAGCCCGAATGGGCTTTGGAGCCAATTCGCCGCCGTGTGCCGTCCTTCGGCACCACCATCACTAGGGTAGCTCCCCTAGCCACCGACCAGCTTCCTCCAGTGATCTCAGCCTCCCTCTCCCTGCCGATAGCCACCATGCATGAGCTTAGGCTCCTCCACGCAAGGGTTCACTGTGCGAGCCCCTAGCGCCGCCGTGTGCAGCCAACTCGACCACCAATCACCACCATGAGACTCCTGAGGTCTCCCCCTTCCTCTTCCAGCAAACCCATGGCCAATAGGCCTTTCCTCCACCTCCCGGTGTCACCCGTGGTGATGCACGGGTTTTGCCCCGATCCGCCACCGTCCGCCGCCACCCACGGCGAACGACCACCCTAGCAGGCATCCTTAGGCCACCACGAGTCCAACGGTACCACCCATGGCCCCGATCTACCACCCACAGCCCCACACTCTCTCGCACTCTCCCACGGCCTATCTTCCCTCACAGTGCATGGCCAGCCACCGTGGACCGCCGTGCCGACCGCCACCGAGCCTCCACGGCTCCACTAGTAACCTCCCCTAGCCTAGCCCAAGCCTAAACCACCACTTTATGTGGTGGGTAATCACTGCACGTGATGGACAGCCACTACGCGTGACTGACAACCACTGTACACGGCAAGATCTGCCATGATACGCTCATTGCCATCATCATCAAGGTCACCGTAGACCCTTCCAAGACCACACCTAGCTATCCAAACACTTAAACAGTCACTGTACGCGGTGTAGCCACCTCGTACGCTCCTTTGGCGTATTCGCTATGACGGTCAACGAGCGACGCACGGGTTATCCCGTCGATGGTATAATTCTCTATCCCTCACTATTTATGTTAGATGCTAGCTAGTTGACTAGGTTGTGGACTGTGCTGTTGGTATTGTGGACTGTGCTGTGTAGTGTTGGGAACTATGTTGTGAAGTGTGGTTGTAATGCATGTGCTGTAGTAGTGATGTGGTGTAGTGCCGCGAGTGAAGTACACGTAGGGTGTACTCCATGTGGTGGATCAATGCACCATATGGCATATGTGCCGTATTGGTGACGTAGTGGTGTGTCGCAAGAATGAGGATGGTTGCGTAGTTGATAGGGGAAGAACTTGGCGTATGGTGTTGGGAACTGTGGAACAGTGTCCCGAAATGGCTGTGAAGTATGGCTGTAGTCCAAGGCGACGGATGTTGCCATGTGATTGGTTTATGACCGGGAATAAGTGCGAAGTGGCTAAGAAGTATCAGAGCAATGCAACGGAAGCATGATTGGGCAACGTCATGAAGTGACGTGGTCCATCATGGAGTTGCCCTGTGATGACCTAAGACGTATATGAGGTGATGTGACAAGGTCACGGTGTAGCTTGGGATCAGTCTCGAGCTATATGGCGTGACGAGAAGTGTGATTATGAACAGGGTCCCATCGTGTCAACAGTTGGGATAAACTGTCATGAGGGCCAGGTAGCACGAAGAGTCGTGCTAGCCGGGTATGAGAAGGTTGGTAACAAAGTATGGCGTTCGCCATACGAGTCCGTGACCAATGTATTACATGATGGTCTTAAGAGATAAAAGGGTAAGGTACGTGTGTTGTCTGGTTAGACACATGTGCCGGACGAATTTACCGTAAATAATGGGTAATCCATCCTATGTATGATGACACAGTACTTAAGCCTCAGGGTTGGCTTAGAGCCATGTGATGTGTATGGATGGTCAGGTCATGAGAAGTAGAGTGAGCTAAGATGCATGAAGGTGAGGATGAAGGTACTGTCTAAGAATGGGATGCATGACTTAGTCAGTCTAAGTCATGAATCAGAATGTGGTTAATAAGAAGAACAGGACAAAGGTCTTGGTGTTTAATCCTAAGGTGAATCATGAGTTCACCCAAGTGAGTAAGCACTCAGAGTAGAACGTCAAGGTTGAAGGAAGTAGAGACCGTAATGGGTCTCTAAGGGTTTTTATCATAGTAAGAAACGTGAAAGAGCACGGTATAGAAGGACAGTGTTCTCTAAGTAAAATATAGCTCTATTTCTAGTCAGTTGCTTATGCACTGGATAGAGAATAACGTTAAGGTTATGTATGCATGTAGGTTGCCATCTGACACGCATGAATGGACTGTACGGTATGAACGGACTGTATGATATGAAAGGAGCATGGAGTCCAGGTAAGTGTTACGTTCATACTCTTCTAGAGTTTTCTAAAGATATGAAAAAGAAAAAGAAAAAGAAATATTTTTCCTTACAAAAACGAAGAAAAGAGCTGGTCTCCCTTTTCAAGGGCAGACGTTTTATGAAAAGAAGAATGAAAAGTAACGTTTTAAAGTATAAGTATGTACAGCCCCCTTTGGCAGCCCCTTTTCACGCATCCAAAAGTATTAAGTGTATGCATGTGAATGGATGACTATACGTAGTATCTATTGTATGTATTTTCAAAGAAAAGATGATAAACGAAAAGATGTTTTCGGGCTCTCGCCCCAAACGAATGTTTTCTCACAAAAAGAATGTTTTCTCATGAAAAGATGTTTTTCCATGAAAGCACAAACGAAATGAAAAGAAAGGAAAGGCATGCTCATGCACATGAAATGAATGAAAGCTACAGCTCTCTAGAGTCGCCATGAATGAATGAACGTAAGAAAGAACGAAAGAAAGGCATGAGCGTGCATAAATGTATGAAAATACGTAACGGCAACATGAAATGAATGAACGGGGTACCCAAATGAATGAATGGGCAGATTGCAATGCCGGGCGGTAGTATCTGGTAGTGCACCCAGTGCTGCATCCCTGACGGAAAGGGCTTCCAACCCGTGGCCACGGGCGAATCCATCGGCCCAAAAGGCCGCTAACCCCAGCACACGGGGCATAACAGTGTGCACTGGCCTATGAAAGTGATAAGAAAAGAATGTATGAATGCATGGCACTCTTCAAGAAATGAAGGCAGTAACAGGGTAAGGTTTTACCAAAAGAAAAACACGTTTTTAATTATGAAAACCCCCGTCTACTGACGTCTACGAAAAGAAAAAGTAACGTAAGAATGCACGGCATTCTTTAAGAAATGGAGGCACTGACGGGAGAAACGTTTTAAGAAAAGAAAACCAGTTTTTAAAGAAGAAAAATCCCGTCAGTGATATTTCCAAACGAAAGCATGTATGCATGTACGTATAGTATGTATGGAATGATGAATGCATGACTGAAAACCTATGTTTTTATATTTTAACTGTATGAAGTAATGCTTACTGAGTATTCAACTCATTTTAGTTTTTATGTGTGCCCCTCCCCCCCACAAGAACTGAATGAGCAGTACGCTCAGGAGGGACACGGCCGAAAGGAGAAGGGCACGAAAGTCTAGGCATGATGGTTTTAAATGTAAGAAAAGCCTTTTTATTATAAAGATTTATATTTTCCACTGATTTAAACCCCAAGTCTCTTTTATTGTAAAAGCACATTTTATTTTATAACGTAGAGTCTTGCACCCTGGGAAGGACTGTGAAAGGTTTTAAAGAGGACTGTAATTTCTGTCGTATTTCCTAAAATATTTTGTAAAAATACCCACCACGAGGACGGGCGTTACAGGTTGGCTGCACCTAGAAGACCTAATCCTATGAGGATACAAACACTAAGTGGATCGATATGCAAACCGAGGGGAAGAGGCGTACGTGCAAGGAGCTGTGCATGAAGTGTATGTGCATGAGTGATTAATGGAAGGCAGCATGCATGGGGTGGCTGGCCGAACGTGAATGGAAGTGTATTGGAGCCGTGCATGAGTGAAGTAGTGGAACCGTGGGTATGGGTTTAGGAATTTTTATGGGAATAGGACTCTAAAATAATAATCCTATAAAATCTAATAATAATAATAATAATATTAACAATAATAAAATATTATAGCTATAAGAAAATACATAAAATGTATCTATAGCCTAACATTAGGATCGGGTTGTTACAACTAGTGGGCAAATAACTAAGGTAAATTGGTTACGTCAAGTCTAGCACTTGTCCAAGCATTGTATCACTCACAATGTCCACAATAAAAACTGGATTCTCTCATTTCTAACAATCACAATGGTTATTCCTACCTCATTAGTTGATCAGTATCAATGTTCACATGAGTGTATGAGTGAGAGAACTTACACAAAATTATTTTTTATTCTCTTCCCCCTCCCCCTTAGGCTTTTTTTTTTTTTTTTTAATAATATACACTAGAAGTTGTCTTCTACCTTAAAAATCAAACTTTATGCTAGGGCCTAGAGACTTGAAAATTAAGTACCTCCTCCATTTTTGTATTGCTTATATTTTTTCACAATGATTAGAGTAACGATTTTTTCTATAAGAATTTTAAGGGACAGATCCATGTTAAGGCCTTGTTTGGATAGTAGAAGTGTTTCATCTCATCTTATCTCGTCATTATAATTTTTTTAAATTTTTACACAAAATATAATAAACAATTCAAGTTTTTCAAATCTCAAACAATAATTATATTAAAAAAAATAATATTCTAGCAATATTTTATTCAAGTTTTAACTTTCATCTAAAACTATCCAATCGCATTCCACTATCCAAACCGCACCTGTGTTTGCCCTTTTCTATATGGACCAAACCTCTATACTTGACAAGGGGACATCTCTTCCTTTTAGTAGTAGGTTCAACTAGTATTAATCAATTTAAGACATTGACTTCCCCTTTGGTGAGCACCTTTTACTTTAATATAGAAAATAAAAATAATGAAGGTAAGAGTAAGTTCCTCAAAGTGCATTATAATGAGACTTTTTCTGTATGAACCATAAGGTTAGCTGATTGAGCTGCATTATTGCATATTTTATACATTTAAAATCAATGTATTCTTAATTATTTTATTATTTTATCGTTGATTTTAGATGGAAAAATGATCAAGAGGCAATAAATCCAAGTTATGAATTAAATTGATTAAAAGCATAGTTTATGCTTATATCTTATAACTTGAGATTTAAATTGATTTTATTGTCTCATATGCACAACATATTTTTAATATTCTAGTTTAGTTTTTGTTTAATTTTTAATTAATTAATTATTTTCTTTTTCTAATTTTCTTTTTTTATTTTTATTTTTTTATTATTCTGTTTGTTTTAGTTTATTTTATTTTATTTTTATTTTATTTTTATTTTTCTGCACAGGTCCTAAACGACATGTCGTTTAGGCTAAACGACATGTCGTTTAGCACAGAGTTAGTTTCGGTCATCTGGCCTAAACGACGTGCCGTTTGGTCCGCAAACCGAACGACACGTCGTTCCCTTCATCTCCTACCTCCCGCACTGCACTTCGTGCTACAGTACTGACGCTCACAGCAGCTCCTCCGCCGGCCACCAGCAACACCAGACGACGCCGGCGATCAGTTCTCCACCACCATGCACGGCCTCCTCAGCGCAGCACCAGTGCACCTTCACATAAATCTTACGGAGTCACCGTGGGCCTCATACCAGCCACCTTGCACCTCCAGTCTCCTCCACAGCAGTGCCACGAGAAGAGCACCTCCATGCACGATAGCTCCTCCATATCCAGAAGCGGCATGACAAAACAAGGGGACGTTGATGGGAGCCACGTGAGTTCGGTAGGAAACAGGCACGGAGGACTCGAAGACACGGAGATCACTTTTCGTTTTGGCAGATTACACATGCAAAGAAAAATGGGACTTTTGGCTTACTGGAGCTAAACACACGCACACGAAAACGCTGGAAACCGGAAGAAGAAAAAAAGAAAAAAAGAAAACAGAACGAAGAAGAAGAAAAGGAACGAAACGCAGGAGTGAACCGCGGGAAGAAGAAGCAGGAAAAGAAAAGAAAGAAGAAAAAAAAAAATACACGTTCGGACATGCGGGGCCAGTAAAACACAGTGAGATGTAAAGAAAATCACGGATGAAATTCATACACGCTGGGACGAAAATAATAGAGAAACAGACAGCACACGGGGAGAAACTTTAGGTTTGAGTGGGGAACATGGCAGCTAAGTGATGTCCATTTATGTCCTCCTTTGATGCCTATATAAGAGGGTGTGAGCCAGCAGATGGAGGGGAGTTAGAAATTAGTGAGTCTGAAGTTAGAGTTAGAGAGTTAGTCAGTCGTGGTGTTAGAGTGTCAGTGAGTAGTCAGTGAGTTAGAATGTTTTTAGTGTGATTTTAGAGTTAAAAAAAATTCAGAAAAAAAATAGTGAGTGAATTTTTATAGTCAATTTTTATTTTTCTGAGTTCAATTTTTAATGTCGTGTAATTTATTCATCAGTCAGTTTCAATGTATGGCTCAGTGAATTTTATTTTTGTAAGTCTTTATTTTCAGTTTTGAGTTTGTTTAGTGAGTAAATTTTCAATAAATGTTGAGAGTCCATTTTATTTTTCAGAGGTTACATTAATTGGAAGTTCAGATTTTTGGGTTGGAGAACACAGTCTCCATTTCCAAATATCGAGTTTATTTCGTACAATTTTTGTTTTTATTTAATTTCGAATTACTGTCATTTAATTTTCTCACACTTTTAATTTCCTGCACTCTAAATTACTGTCATTTAATTTTCTCGCACTTTTAATTTCCTGCAATTTAAATTACTGTCATTTACAATTCTCGCAATTTTAATTTCTTGCAATTTAAATTACCGTCATTTAATTTTCTCGCACTTTTAATTTCCTGCAATTTAAATTACTGTCATTTACATTTCTCGCAATTTTAATTTCTTGCAATTTAAATTACCGTCATTTAATTTCCTCGCACTTTTAATTTCCTGCAATTTAAATTACTGTCATTTAATTTTCCTGCACCTTTAATTTTTGCAATTTACTTTTATGTCATTTAAATTTTATTGTCCATTTACATTTCAGTTATTTAATTTCTAGCAATTTTTATTTATTGTCTTGTATTTTAATTTTTTTTTTACTTTTCATCATCCACTCAAAATCAACAAACATGAATCTAGTCCATGACTAGTAAATTTTCATTTCCATTGCACTCTCACATTCATTGCACATATCATCATTTTTATTTTTATTCTCTCATTGTAACCATTTCTACCATTTTACACGAGTTTGATTTTTAAGCACTTTCCCTGTGAAGACGATTTAGGAATTTATTCCTAATTACTACGCGACACGCTCCTGCACTTGGGATAGCCTTTGGGCTGCTCATTTTCGAACGAGTCATTAGCACACATAAAGTGAGCTGCATAAATTAAAGAAATGCTTTAAGTCAAGGAGTAGACTATGTGAGGACCTGAATGCTCAAAACTTGGCACACAAGACTTGCATCTTGCTCAATTTGTAAAACAACTTGAACTGAGAGATAAATTAGTAAAAAAAATGGAAAATAACTTATCCAAACAAACTAGCAAAATAAAAATAGAAAAAATGCATGTCCTAACCTAATGATGAACATAAATTTAAATGTAAGTAAGTAGTTTACCCTTTACCTAATGTCACACATACCAATGACTTTCCTTAAAACGTCAAACCTTAAACCATCTAAAGGTTTAGTAAACAAATTAGCTAATTGATGTTTGGTGGACACAGGATCCAAAGACATCTATGTCGAATGTCTTTATGCTTGGTCCTAGAGTGCTGAACAAGATTCTTTGAGATACTAATAACACTAGAATTATCACAATAAATAGTCATAGTATCTTGAGAAAATCCGTAGTCTTCAAGTATCTTTTTTCTCCATAGAAGTTGTGTGCAACAACTTCCTGTTGCTATATACTTAGCTTCAACTGTAGGTAAGTGTTGAGTCTGAACTTTCACTCAAAATAATCAATAAAAAATTTAGAGCAGTTTTACCTGCAAGTATATAGGTGTTGTAGTACCTTACAGGATTGAATTCACAGGAATTGACTAATGTGATAAAGAGAATAAAATAAAAATAGATTATTAAAAGGAACGTGCAATAAAAAATAAGAGATTATTAGGATGAAGATTTTTAAAGTAACAAAATATAACTGAAATAATGAAATGAATTAATATGGAGAAAGACTAAGGTTTCGAGGATCCGTCTAATAATTTATGGAATTGTTTCCAATCAAATTAGCTGAGTTAGACTAGAATAATGATTCTGTCTAACTGGAAGATTTAACAATTAAGCCCAAGAAAATTAATCACCAAATATTAAGTTTGAATAATTGATGGTAGAGACATTCACAAGTCCAATTGATTATCACAGGGATTTTTCAAGCATTCACTGTATTCGGAAATCACAATGAATTAAGAGAAATATATAGATAATCAAAGTTTCTAATAATAACACCAATCAATTAATCAAACTCACAATATGAACTCTATTGTTGATCTAAAACAATATTTAAATTATTAGACTTCACCTCTTAACCTTAGTATGAAAATTTAGCCAACTGTGTTCATCACAAGAACTATGGAATTTAATGATAAATTCTGCATAAGAAAACTAAAATAAAACACAACACCAAATATTACAAAACAAGCTTAAAGAAAATAAATTAATTCTCAAATGAAATAAACTCAAATAAAAGCTTAAAGAAAATAAATTGATACTCAAATAATCACTACAAAGAGAAATGAACTGCAATAAGAGGAATAAGAATGAGCTCCCAAACTCTGATGATTTTCTCTGTCTAATTCCAACCCCTTTTATAGGCTTCAAAAGCCAACAAGAATTAGTGAAATGCTGTGTCTTCATCCACTGAAGAGAAAAAAAAATATTCCTTCTCGCTCGCCGTCCGTCTGTATGTTGTTTCCCACATGCACACGTTTCGGCTTTCCAGTTCATCTCCACCGACAGGTCCCATTTTACATGCATTAATCACCCACTTTTCTTTAGTGTGTTTTAGATGTCCCGCACAAGTTGATGTTTCCATTTCATTATTCTTGCTTTTCTCCATCACTAACTGAGAGATGGAACCGAGAGATAGAGAGGAGGTTGCTGTGTTAGAGTTTATTCCACTGGCTTTTTTTTTCTTTTATTTTTCTTCTTCTTCGTTTCATGTTCTGTGTCTTCGTGTGCAAGAGAAGGTTGAGCAGAAGTGGAGGCAGTGCAGTTGCACAAGGTGGTGCTGGGTAACGCTGGACGCTGCAGGCTATACGTGCACAGTGGTGATGGTCGTTGGGCACGCCTGGGGCAGCACAGTGGATGCACATTGGCAGCGAGGTGGTTCACGGTTTCTCTGTTTTATGAAGTGAAAACAGAGGATGCTAGCTGTCGGTTTCTTCCATGGAGGTTGCATGTTTGAGCTAGTGGCTTCGGAGGAGCTGCCGAATGCATGCAAGGAGTTTGCGTGCACTGTAGAGGCTGGACGAAGGTTGAAGATGTCGTTTTCGTCTATTGACTATATGACAAGTCGTTTAGAACAGGGAAGCTTTTAATTCGACTGACAAAACAACATGTCATTTTCGTCCGTGGACTAAACGACACATCGTTTAATCAGATAATTTAATTTAACTCAAAACGACATGTCGTTTTGTCTTGTTGACCATACGACATGTCGTTTAGCCTGCGCTGAAAATAAAAAATAAAAAAAATAAAATAAAATAAAATAAAATAAAACAGGTAGAATAAATAATAATAATTAAATAAACAAAAATAAAACTAGAAAAAGAAAATAAATAATTAAATAAAGATAAAACAAACTAGACTAAAATATTAAAAGTGTGTTGTGTATGTGAATAAATATTGCCCACTTAAATCACAAGTTATAAAATCAAGTATAAAATATACTTTTAATCAATTTAAACCACAACTTGGATTTATGCCTCTTAATCATTTTTTCATCTAAAATCAATAATAAAATAGTAAAACAATTAAAAATGTATTGATTTTGACATCCACTTGATATAATTTGAAATTTAGATGACAAGCAATGACAAGTAATATGCAAACAGATTCTAGACGAGCAATAGGGGCAAAGATTTCATCAAAATCAATCCCCTCTACTTGTATGCAGCCTTGTGCAACTAGTAATGCTTTGTTTCTAACGATGGTGCCATGCTCATTGGACTTGTTCTTAAAGATCCACTCAATTCCAATGATGTTGTAATTTTCAGGTCTTGGAACCAATTCTCACACATCATTCCTTGTAAATTGATGAAGTTCTTCATGCTTGGCATTAACCTAACTTTCATTATTCAAGGCTTCCTCAAATTTCTTGGGTTCAACCTGTGACAAATAACACACACAAAAAAAACTTGATTTAAAACTCTTTTTCTAAGTCTCATACCTTCATCTAGCTCACCAAGAATATTCTCCTTTGGATGGTTATGTGTAACCTTTGAATAAGGTTCTTTGTCCTGTGGAGGGGGAGAGTTTTGAGATGTTTGCTCCATGTGGTCTTCATCACTTTATTCTTGTGAATCCTCTCCAGCAGCTTGTACTATCTCTTTCAAGTTTTCACGTTTCCTTTTGGCAGTCTCGACTAAGCTCTTCCCTAGCCATCCCAAGTCTTCGTGTAACACCCCCTTCCCGTAGGCTAGGAGTGTCACGTGTTTTTCATAAACTAAACCCGACAAGAGATCTCATATTTAAGAAAACAAATTTAGGATTTATTTCATAAAACTTTGTTTGATAAAAATGTCTTAAAAAAAAAACTTAAAAGAATAAACTGAATAATTTGTGTCATAAAAGCAATAAAATAAATTTCATTCTAGAAGGTTTGAGACTAAAATAACTGCTCCTTCTAATCCTGGTCTGTCTGCTCGTAATAATCATTCTCGCCTGGGTGGTTAAAAACATGAAAACAAACTAAAATAAGTCGAATACTCAGAAAGAAATCCATCACATCGTTAACATACTAAACATAAGGTTTTCATAAAAGTTTTTCATGCTGAGAACTTAAAATTCATGACTGATCATACTGATATTTATGCATGACTGATTTATCTGAATTAACTGATTGATTTAACTGAACTGACTGAACTCCTTTAACTGACTGTTCTAATTTAACTGACTGAACTGATTGGCCAACACACTTAACCTTGTGTGCGAGGTTGTGCACCGGCCCCACGTCCCGCGGCCGCGAGGGGAGCCGCTGATAGTATTCTGGCATACTATGGTGGACCACGCTTGAGTCTGTGGCTTGCACATCCACCCTGAAATTGAACTGCATTGGTACCATGCATCTGAATGGCCATCTGATTAACTGAATTGATTTTATCTTGCACTTGAACTTAAGATCACTTATGTGTCTTATGACCATGAGATGCATGACATAATACATACATAATTATAATTTCTAAATCTGAACATGATGCGGAATGACATGATCGTATGCTATGTTGAATGACATGTTTGCATATGACATGAGAGATACATAAAAATGGCTGTCAAATAACTGGCTTGAATAATACTTATGTATAAACTAAACTGTGATGATCCTAATTTTGTGATCAAATAACTTATTTTGCTACGCTTTTTCCTGAATCTCAAGTCGTAACTCGTCACCTATATAAAATATTAAACGTCACTAAATTTGGCTAGGAAACATATCCTAATATCCTACTTAATAAAATTCATATTGTATAATAGTGAATAAAAATATTCTGTTTAATATAAAATCAATAAATGTTTAGATCTTAAATTATTTAAAAATACTAATAGCATATTCTTACTTAATTAAAACACTTGGGCTATTTTAAAATAAGTCATAAACTTCAATTCTTAAAAATAGATTTACTTTCTTAACATAATTATTCCATCTTATAAGAAATCTAATACTATTTTAATACTATTAACATATTGCTTTTTTTTTCTATTTAAAGTATAACATAATAATTTTCATTAAACTTCTATT
The DNA here is from genome assembly GCA_029856935.1 of Cyclocarya paliurus. Lineage (NCBI taxonomy): Eukaryota > Viridiplantae > Streptophyta > Magnoliopsida > Fagales > Juglandaceae > Cyclocarya > Cyclocarya paliurus. The sequence goes on from CM056956.1 coordinate 1,991,798, forward strand.
AAATACATAAAAGAATATTAACAAAATATTAGGCTTGATAGTATACTTTTAAAAAATATATTTTAAATATATTTTATGACTAATATATTTATTTAATAAAATATAACTCCTCTTTGAAATATTAAGTCTAATAAAATCACTAAAAATTATTGAAACATAATAAAATCAGTCCAATTTAAATTACAAATCTTATCATAGTATATGTCTAGTTAACCTCAAACTTAACCCATAAAGAAATTAGCCCATCAGATTTAAACATCAAACAAATTAAAACTAAGCCCAAATTTACATTTAAAACATAAACTTACAAATAAGCCCAGTGTGCATACGGCCCACGGCCCGATTGTGAACTCATGTGATACATACGTATTCAGCAGATGCAAAGGAGACGTGCAGTGCATCGAAATAAAGTGCCATGCGAGAGAACAACAGAGGCTCACCGAGAGAGGGGTATGCGACGGGGACGGGCTGAGGCGGCTCTGGGTGGCTGGGAGTGAGGCGACGCAACTGGGTTCCTGGGCTGGGTGGTGCGACGCCATGAGAGGGAGAGGGTTTAGAGAGAGTGCTGTCATCGAAACAACCGAGAGAGAGAGTAGGTTGGACGGCGGTAAGCTTATCGGAACGAAATGGGCTCGACGGGGCTGTGATGGAAGGGAAAGGTGTACATGGGCTGTTGGGTTTCGAGGATGGAAGAGATGTGACTGGCTGTTGGCTTACTTGGTGCTCTGCAAGGGGTGGTTCACGGCTGGGCAACTTGCGAAGGGAAGAGCGGTGCTCTGTTTTTTGGTTTACACTTACAGAAATTGGCCTCGGTAGTTCTGTGTATGAGGTGCTTCTGTGTGTGTTTCAGAAGGTTTCGGTTGGAATATATAAGCAAGGGGGGAGGAGGAAGTTGGTTGCACCTAAAAGACCTAATCCTACGAGGATACAAACACTAAGTGGATTGGTATACAAACTGAGGGGGAGGGGCGTACGTGCTTGTGCATGTGCATGAAGTGTATAAATAAACGTAGTGACGTGCATGCATGATTAACGGAGAGTGACGTGCGTGGCTGGAGAAATCGATCATGAACTGAGTTGGTTTTCCTAATTGGAGTTTATTCAACTAGAGGATAAAGATGCTCATACGAGATAGGAAGTAAAAAGGTAGAAGAACTCTACCAATAATACACCGTTCGGATCATAGTAAAACACTAAAAATAGAAAATGGTAATAAAATAATTAATAATAATAATAATAATAATGATAATGATAATAATAATAATAATAATAATAATAATAATAATGATAATAATAATAATAATAATAATAACAATAGAATATTTATAGTTTATATAAAAAAAATACATAAAACTTATCCTAATCTTAGGGTCGGGTTGTTACACTTTGTTTGTCCCCGTTCAAAATCTAGCTTTTGAGACCCACAACCATAGTGCATTTGCATTGTTGTGTGGCTGTGCAGCCACCTCTTGCACCTTCTTGATCCTCCTAAAATTATACTATAGCACTGTAAGTAATTTTTTAAAGAATTTCTTGAGATTTAAATATATTTTTGCACTAACAAATCTTCTGCAGTCTGGTTGGTTGTGCTGGACATTGAGTCCGAGGAGCATGGGGGTCAGTTAGTTGTGAAGATGGGTTGTTTATTTAATTGAATTATGCTTGCGGGCATTTATGTTGTGTTTGGCATCTTAGCATTTATTGCATCATTTCATGCATGCTCATGTGTTGTGAATGACAAACTGGATTTTCTTGTGAGAGATGATTTTGAGTATGTTTGAAATGATTGGATTAATCTGTTTGAGAGAGAGGAAAAGAGACTATAAGGATGGTGGTAAGCAGGGACGGTAGTAGAGTCTCACCTACGGTGCACGCGGTAGGGATGATGGTATAGTCTTGCCTGTGATTCCTGCCAACGGTCCATGCGGTAGGAATGGTGGTAGAGTCCTGCCTGTCATTCCTGCCTGCAATGTTCTAATAGATACCCCTTGTGTGGAAAGGAACTATAGGGATGGTAGTAGAGTCCCGCCTGTAATTCCCGCGTATGGTGCATGCGGTAGGGATGGTGGTAGAGTCCCACCTGTGATTCCTGCCTACAATGCCCGATAAATGGTTGGATTATGTTAGGTCATTTTCTGAAAAAATGATGGATATTATTCATGGTGTATTTTGGGCCAAATGGATATTTTGGCTTGCATTGGAAAATAATCATTTTCGGGGAAAATGAGGGTTTTGGGTCACATTCATGTTTCGTCATATGCACACATGTTTGTTGGTTGCATTAATGCATTTTTATCTCTTGGGTTGCTTGGTTGATAACTTGCTGAGATTCATAATTTTACTGTATTTGATACCCTACGATACCTTTTTATGGTATTACAGATTGTGATGCAGATGAGGATGAAGAGCTTGAGGATTCGGCTCTACAGGAGAAGTGATTTGGGATCACTTGCTCATGCATTGGGATTTGTCTTCTAATTTTTGGCTATGTATTTGGTTTGTATTATATTTATATTAGATAACTGTATAACTTTTTAAAGGCAAATTATTTTGGATATCTGTATTTAAAACTTCTGGTACTTAGTTGGCTGACTTTTAATTAACTGCTGCGACTTTTGTTGTGCACTTTTTGCATATTGGACACACTTAAGCACTTATTGTTGGAATGTGTGACCCATGTTGTCATCATCTCAACATCACGATTCCTGTGTTCCGTACGTGGGAGTCAAGGCGTAACAAGTAGACGCAATCTTCTTGAATAATGCCTTGTCACCAGACATTTGTCTTGAGCATGCACTGTCCAGGTACCAAAGACAATTGTCCATCGCTTTAAGGGCAGTGTGAGCAACTAGGCATACACAATCCTCTTTAACCACCCATTTTGCTTCAAGTTTTGATTTATCAACACCACTTTGCATAATATTTTCTTTGTTGTGAAGACAAAATTTTGCTACTTCACCAAGTTTGAGACTTAAGGATGTTATTTGATGACTCAACTATTCAACCTTATTTTCTAGATTCTGTTCCTTCCTTTTTAATTTCCCTTCTCCTTCATTTTTCTACACTTTACTCAAGTTAAAGCAATATGGTCTTATATGGCTAGAAATACCACAATGATGACAAATAGGAACAAACTTACCTTCAAACTTACCTCGATTCAGCTTCTTTGAGGTTGATCTTTCATGAGAAGCTTTAAAGTGATTTGACTTTGACACGGCTTTATTTGGAGCATCCACACCTTGGCTTCCTTTAACAAAGACAATATCCTTAGAAGTAGTGGCAGCGGATGATGAGGCTAGAGATTTTTTGCCTTGGGAAGTCGTGTACCCCAACCCCATACAATCATAGCTGGACTTTTGAATGCTTATCATCTCAACCAATTTCTGAGTTGTAGATTTTGTTCGCACTCTTGGGATTTTTCCTGCTCCTTTTCAAGTGCTACCTTTTGAGTACTCAACCTTGATATGTCAACTTCAGAAATTTTCAGTGCCATCGACAGATTGTTCTTTTCATTCTTGACAGTTGTGAGTTTATTGTACAACTTCTTGTTTAGTTTTTTCAGCTTGACCACTTCTTCACATATGTCATTATAAGCTTCCTGTATACTTAGCTTATGGTCAGCATAACAAGAGCTACATCCGAGTCATTGTCATCATCATCACTTTCAGATTTTGTTAGTATAATTTCAAGAAAATCAACCATAACAGCAGAAAAAGTCATAAAAGAATTTTCATCATCAGACAATGAGCTAGAAGTTTCAGATTCTAAACTGTCACTATGTGTGACATTTAGTGCTTTTACCTTATTTTTCTTAAAATTTGGGCATTTAGTTCTTATTTGACCATATCCTGAATATTCATGCACTTGACATTGTCATTTTTCTTAGATTTCTCTTTATTCTACTTTTCAGAATCATTTCTATTTGTAGGAAATTCCTCATCTAGTTTTTTCTTTCCATTACCTTTCTTATTAAACCATAACTTTTTGAATTTCCTTACAATAAGAGCTACATCCTGATCGTTCAGATTTTCTTCATTAGAAAATAATCCTTCTTAATCTTCTTTCAAAATTTTTAAAAGCAATAGACATACATTTCTTTGTTTGAGGAAGTGATGACTCATAAGTTTGCAAAGAACGAACCAGTTCTTCAACCTTGATAACATCAAATCCTTGCTTTCCTCAATGGTAATCACATTTGGGCGAAATCTTTCAGGCAAAGATCTTAAAATCTTTCTCACAACTCTTGAGTCTTCAATCTTTTCACCGAGATTAAATTTGAAATTTACAATATCGTTAAGTTTACTATAGAAATCATTAAAACTTTCATCCTTCAGCATCTTAATCTCTTTAAATTTTGAAGTTTGCAACTGTAATTTTAAACTTTTTTACAATCCTTGTCCCCCATGTGTAACCTCCAAGATATCCCTCGCTTTTTTAGCAACCTCACACATTGAGAGTTTTTTAAATTATTCAGGAGACAACCATGAAAATAGCATTAATCATTTGCTATTCAAGTTACAGTTGCTAATTCATCTCTTGTCCAAGCATCAAGGGTTGTTGTGCCCTCAACCCCCATATAAGATTTGGTGGAAGTTGTGACACCGGGACGATGACCACAAGGATCATACATACCATGGCCTTGTGAAAGTGTGTGCAAACATGCAAAATGTGTACAACATAAATAACATAGAAAAAAATATAAGATAGTTAAAAACTAAGTATCAAAAAGTTTAAAACAATACAACCCAAAAACTAGGTCCTCCAAGAGGTTAATACAGTCATCCGGCTGAAAACAAAGGAATAGAAAACAAATGTCCAATAACAAATAATGTGAAAAGTCCGTCATCACTCCTCAGGTGGGTTTGGTACCTCCTGCTCATACCTCTCCTCTACATCAAAGTCTACAACCCCATGAAACACAGCAATAGGTAGGAATACCACAATGAGATTTTACAATTTCAGTAAATAAATCAACAGAACAACAACCAAGAGATTCACGCATGAAAATATATAAGCAAACATGTTCAACAGTTATGAAAGCAATAACCCCCAAAATAATCATTTTTTACCACCTTCCCAAAACTCATTTAATTGCAGCCATTCACACCAAAAACCGGTACCCAAACATAACCATTTATTACTGTGTACAGCATGGTCTCCCCTCGGGACCACCCGCACACCCTGACCGTGCATGTGACTTTGTTATGAATGATGCCTAGCTCTATGCCCGACACTTAATGTGACCAGGCATCCTCTAGCCCCCGACAGTAGAGGGGCTCCAGAGTCATACCAAGAGTGTTACTGTCTTGGCCGAGCTTACTGTCACCTTACGACAGGCCAAGGGACGTCACTTAGTTTTATACACTCCCGAGTGACTAGAGAAGCTCCACCGAGATAATATGTCATCTCGACTTGGGTCGTAAAACACATGCACCCACACCAAAAATATATTTTCCAAAAATCGAGTTTTCAGATTACACAACACAACATAGAACATCGCACAGTCGAATGAATCATGGCAAATATCAATAGCAGTAATATGCAGATGCATGACAGGCAATTTATTCGATGGCATGGCATAGCATGCAATAATCACACACAACAACACATCCTCCATTTAACCCTTGGCCCAATTTTTGACAACAACTACGTCAAATAATCCCAACACTTCTCCGGGCCCAAAGCCCTCACCAATCAAAACCGTGACTACGATTAGGGGTGCAGGGTGGTGGGAGGACCATGAGCATCGCACACATGGTGTTCGATGGGTGGTGGGCAGCGGCAAGCCCTTTTCATGGTTGAAGCAACATGAGTCGCAACGACACACACAGAGCATCTAATGGGTTTGTAAGAAAAATAAACCCTTAAAGAATAGAATTAAAAAAAAAAAGATAAGATAAAATAGTGTAAAATAAATCACTTTCTTTCTTGGGATAAGCTTCCCTTTTCCAAATCGCTTGATGTCCCTCATGGGTGAGACTTGAGGTACACCCAATCACCTTCTTCAAATATTAGGTCCCTTCTTCTTATGTCTACATAACTCTTATGATGACTCTGCACTGCCGCCATCCTATCTCTTATGATCCAGACCTGATCCTTCATCTCTTGAACTAACTCTAGCCCAAGAAGTTTGCTTTCACTAACTTCATCCCAAAATAATGGTGATTTACATTTCCTCCCATAGAGAGCATAAAGTGCCATCGGAATGAATGCTTGAAAGTTGTTGTTGTATGCAAACTCTATGAGTGACAAGTGATTCTCCCAGCTACCCTTGAATTTCAAGGCACATGCTCACAGCATGTCTTCAAGAGTTTGAATAGTATGCTTTGATTGGCCATCTTTCTTAGGGTGATAAGTACTGCTAAACTTCAAGTTAATGCCCATGGCCACCTATAAGCTCTTCAAAAAATGGGATGTGAATCTTGGGTCCCGATCAGATACAATAATCTTGGGTATCCCATGCAGCCAGACTATCTCTTTCATATACAACCATGTTAGCTTTCCCAAGGTGTCAGTATTAGTGATGGGTAGGAAATGAACACTCTTGGTCAACTGGTCGATAATCACCCAAATTGAATTCTTCCTGTTGGGAGTTCTCAACAAACCCAGTACAAAATCCATAGAAATGTTGTCCCATTTCTATTATGGAATCGAGAGGGGTTGGAGGATACCGGCAGGTCTTTGGTGCTCAGCTTTGACTATTCGGAAGGTGGTACATCTCTCAATGAACATAGCAATGTCCCTCTTCATTCCTTCCCACCAAAAATTCCTCTTTAAGTCCTGTTACATTTTCATACTTAAGGGGTGAATTGAATAAGGAGCCACATGAGCCTCTGCTAAAGTTCTCTTCTTAAACTCTAAATTAATGGGGATCACACTATGATTTCAGAATAGAAGAATACCATCCTTATCCAAACTGAAGTGTGCAGGTCCTCTTGATTTTTTGACTCTCTTTCGGATATCCAGTAGCTTTGGGTCCCTCCTTTGAAGAGTCTTCAATTCTTCAAAATCAACATCCTAGTCTTCATGCATAGAGGCTAACACTTCCTCTTGCTATGAACTCTCTACAAGAAGCCTTTCGCAAATGAGAGAGTCTAACTCTGACAGCTCGTCTTCATCTACCAAAAGGGACTTCCGACTTAACACATCATCAACTTGGTTTGCCTTCTCGGGATGGTACTTAATCTTGCACTGGTAGTCGCTGATTAACTCTAACCACCTTTTCTACCCCATGTTGAGATTTTTCTGTGTGAAGAGATGCATTAGGCTCTTATGATCGGTGTAGACCTCACATGCCTCACCATAAAGATAGTGCCGTCAAATTTAAAGAGCAAAAATCACTGTTGCAAGTCCCAAGTCATGAGTGTGATAGTTCTTTTCATGATCCTTCAGTTGGCGGGATGCATAAACTACGACTCGCCCCAACTGCATGAGAACACATCCCAACCTAAATTTGGAAGTATCACTGAAAACCACAAACGGCTTGTGTGGCTCTGGAAGTGCTAACACAAGCGCCAAGGTCAATCTGTAACACCCCGTATTTTAGTGTATTTTAATTAAAAGGTTTATTTTAATTAATTTAAATATTGGTTCTCTTGTTTTAAAATTATGGGAGTTTTGATATATTATTTTATAATATTTTTAAGTTGTGAAAATTATTTTTTAATGTGCTTTCTTAATATTAATTACTGTTTTGCATTTAAATTACTCTTTAATTTAAATTAGTTTGTTTATGAGTTTTAAAATTATTATAATTTTATTTAAGTTTTTCACTGCATTTGAATTATTTTATTTAGTTTACAGTTTTGAAATCATTTTCGTTAGATCATTTTTGTGACCCAAGTTATAAGGATTGGACCTCATTTCTTTTTCCCATCTTTTCTTTTCCTCATTTCTTTTTCTCTTCTTTTTCTTTTCTCTTTCTTTTTCTTTTCTACTTATTTCTCCTTCGATCCTTCTCCTTCCTGTGCGACAACTTCTCTCCCTCTCTCCTTCGTCCATTCGTTCACCTCCACCCAGCGCTGCCCTCTTCCGACACTGCCCACCCCAGCTCCTTCCCCAGCCGCCGGCGACCCCACCCCTCCAACCTCAGCCTCTCTCGCCACCATCGACTTGGACGCACAACTTGAAGCCGCGGTGTTCCTTGCGTCACCGCGCTTCCGTCGCGCCACCTCCTGCCACCATTTTTTCACCACATCTTCCTCGACCTTCCAGCTACCTAACGGACTCAACCCCAGCTCTGATCTGTCACCGGTGAAGTCCCATTATCTTACCTCCACCTACGCCGCCACCCAAGGCCAAATGCCACCACTACTAGCTTCACCAACCTCCCTAGGCCCTACCCTAGTAATATCGAGTCTTGGTTTGACCCCGTTCAAAAGTGAGTTTTTGAGACCCACGGCCACAGTGCATTTTGCACTATTCAGTTGTTGTTTTGTCGCTTCTAGTGCATCTATGATCCTCCAAAAATTATAATATAGCGCTATAAGTATTTTTCCAAATAAACTTTAAAATTTAAATATATTTTTGCACTAACCTTTTATTTTACTGTGTTCTGGTTGGTTATTCTAGACTGAGTCCGAGGAGTAGGGGGTCGGATGGATTGGAGGATGGAGTTGTTTGTGTGTTTGACTATGTTGGGATTTTTTTGGTTGTTGGATATTGAGGTTGTGTCTTGTACATTGCATGTGCACGCATGTTCATGTTTGTAAATGAAAACTAGGTTTTCGGGTAATTGCATTCATGTTCATGTAGATATTTGAAAACTGGGTTTTCATGTGTGGAAAGGATTTTTGGGTGCGTGTGTATCACGACCCCAAGCCGAGATGAGGCATTATCTCGGTGGAGCTCCTCTGGTCACTCGGGAGCGGAATATACTGAGTGACGTTCCCTGAGTTGTCGCCGAGCGACAACAGGATCGAATGGAATGGTAAAGCTCTCGTGTCGACTTCGTGGCCCCTCTGCTAGCAGGAGCTAGAGGATACTTGGCCACGAATGCACTAGGTGCAGAACTGGGCACTGTTAGTTATGAAGCCAGGGTATGCATATCATCCCTAGGGGAGATCATGGTGCTTACGGATAAAAATGGATAATGGGCTATTTTCTGAGAAAATGACGTGTGTTGGATAATAGATTTTGTTTGAGTCGTTTTCTGGGAAAATGATGGATTAATATTTTGGGCTATTTTCAAGAAAAATGGTGGAAAATATTTTGATTGAAATGTTTTGGCCAAAATAGGATTTTGGCGTGTGTTGGAAAAATATTCATTTTCAGGAAAAATGATATTTTTGGATTTAATGCATATTACATCATATGCATGCATGGTTGGTTGCATTAATGTGTTTTTATCTCAAGGTTGGTTAGATTATAACTTACCTGCGGTACCATTTAATGGTATCACAAATTTTGATGTTGATGATACAGATGCTGAGCCTGAGAATTTGGCTCCGCCTGAGGAGTGATCTGGGATCACTTGTATTTGTGTTTTTCAGTCTTGTATTATTTTAGGGGACATTGGTTTTTGTTTTAAAATGCTTTGTATTTTGATATTTGTATTAAAAAAATTTTGGTACTTAGTTGACTTATTTATATTATCCACTACTTATTTTTATTACACACCATTGTTTGTACACACACTTGACACTTATCGTTGAGATACGTGACCCGTGTTGTCATCATCCTGACGTCACGATTCTCACGTTGCTGTATGTGGGAGTCAGGGTGTCATACAATCTCTCTTTTAAATCTTGGAAACTCCTCTCACACTTCTCAGTCCAGACAAACTTAGCATTCTTCTTAGTCAAAGTAGTGAGTGGTCCGAACAATCTAGAAAATCTCTCCACAAATCTCCGATAGTACCCTGTGAGTCCTAAGAAGTTTTGAATCTTGTGTACTGATGTGGGACACTTCCAGGCCAAAACAGCTTCAACCTTGCTTGGATCTACAACCACACCCTCCTGAGAAATCACATGCCTGAGGAACCTAACTTCATCCAGCCAAAACTCACATTTACTGAACTTTGCATACAACTAGTGTTCCCTCAGCTTACTCAAAACTAACCACAGGTGACTGGCATGCTCCTCCAAATCCCGAGCATAAACCAAGATGTCATTAATAAAGACCACCATGAAAGAATCCAGATAGGGCAGAAACACCTGATTTATCATGTTTATAAAAGCCGTAGGGGCATTAGCTAGCCCAAAAGGCATCACTTTGAACTCATAATGCTCGTACCTCTATCTGAGCGTAGTCTTCAATACATCCTTGTCTCTTATTCTTAGCTGATAGTACCTTGATGTCAAGTCAATCTTTGAAAAACTAGCTGTGCCTTGAAGCTGATCAAATAAATCATCAATCCAAGGCAGTGGATATTTATTCTTTATGCTCACCTTGTTGAGCTTTTGATAATCAAAGCACATCCTAAGTGTGCCATCTTTCTTCTTAACAAACAGCACGAGCACTTCCCAAGATGAGGAACTAGGCTGAATAAATCTCTTGTCCACCAATTCTTGCAACTGGGCCATTCTGTAAGGAGCCTTGTTTACTACAGGTTCCAAGTCAATAGTAAACTCGACATCGCGAACCAGAGGTAATCCAGGGAGGTCATTTGCAAAGACATTAGAGAACTCTTCAATGACTAGGATTCTTGCTACAGACTTCCTCTCTGATAGATTAGACACCACTTGCACCAGATAAGCATCTACCCCACAAGCCAGGTCCATCGCTTGGATCATAGATATAACCGTGGGTCTCTACTTCAACTTGCTACCCATGGCTCTGATAATTGATACTCACGAAGACTGACCACATGGCTCTGATAATTCCATATAATCCCCTCCAGGGAGATGAAGACTGACCACATGGCTCTGATAATTGATACTCACGAAGTGCCAAAATAGCCAATCCATACCCAGAATGATGTTGAACCCAAGCAGCTTGAACACTATCAGGTCGGCATCAAGTGTCCTCTCTCACAAATCCAAAGGACAGCGTAAGGCGACCTTTGAACACCATAGCGTCTCTTTATCTGGTAACGCCATGACCACGGACTGTGGCAAGGGTTCCATGACTAAGTTGCACATTTGTGCAAAAGTGGTAGACAAAAAGGACTGGGACACTCCCGAATCAAACAAAGTACAAGCATAGTATTGATACAATCAAACTCTACCTAATGAGATCAAACACTTCCAATGAAGTTCTAAAAATTATCCACACAATGCATCAACTTAGAAAAGACTGGATATGTGACGCCCCGACTCCCAAGTACAAAAAAAAAATCTCGGGAATCATGACGTCAGGATGATGACAACACGGGTCACGCATCCCAACGACAAGTGCCAAGTGTGTTGAACAAAACAAACAGTGTACAAAAAAATACGTAGTGGATAATATAAATAAGTCAACTAGTACCAAAATTTTAGTTTAATACAAATATCCAAATAAAACCCTCTTAAAACAAAAGCCAAAGTCCCATAAAAATAATACAAGGCTGAAAATATAAACATAATACGAGTGATCCCAGATCACTCCTCCGGCGGAGCCAAATCCTCAGGCTCGGCATCTGCATCAACAAAATCTGCAGTACCATTAAATGGTACCACAGGTAAGTTATAACCCAACCAATCCTAAGATAAAAACACATTTAATGCAACCAACCATGCATGCATATGATGTGCTATGCATGAAGTCCAAAAATATCATTTTTTCTGAAAATTGATATTTTTCCAACACACGCCAAAATCCCATTTTGGCCCAAAAACATTTCCAATAAACATTTCCACCATTTTCTCAGAAAATGGCCCAAAACAAATATCCATCATTTTCCCAGAAAATGGCTCACACAAAATCCATATCCAACACACGCTAATTTCTCAGAAAACAGTCATTTTCCATTTTTTCATTAATCCATATGCACCATGGTCTCTCCTAGGGACCATCCGCACGTCCTGGCTGCATAACGAGTGGTGCCCAGTTCCGCACCCAGTGCGTTCATGGCCAGGCATCCTCTAGCCCCCGCCAGTAGAAGGGCCACAGAGTCGACACGTAACTCATCCGATCCTGTTGTCGCCCAGCGACAACTCAGGGGACGTCACTCAGTATATTTCGCTCCCGAGTGACCAGAGGAGCTCCATCGAGATAATACCCCATCTCGGCTTGGGGTCATGATACACACGCACCCAAAAATTCATTCCACACATGAAAATCCAGTTTTCAAAATATCCACATGATCATGAATGCAATTACACGAAAACTTAGTTTTCACTTTACAAACATGAACATGCGTGCATATGCAATGTATCAAACAGACAACAATATCCAACAACCAACCAGATCATAATATAACCAACACACAAATACTCCGTCCTCATACTCCTCGGACTCCGTCCGGAATAACCAACCAGAACATAGTGAAATGGAAGCCACAAAACAGCCACTCACAGTGTAAAAATACACTGGTCGTGGGTCTCAAAACTCACTTTTGAACAGGGTCAAACCAAAACTCAAAATTGATAAGGTGGGGCCTAGGGAGGTCGGTGAAGCTAATGGTGGTGGCCTTTGGTCATGGGTGTCGGCGGACTAGGCGGTTTAAGGCCAAAAAGCCCAAATCGAAAATGTGGACAATGTGGCTTCACTGGTGACGGATAGGTCCAATGGGTTGCTATGAGGTAGAGGAAGAAGTGGTGAAGAAATGGTGGTTGGAGGTGGCCAGACGGCGACGCAGCGAAGCAAGGAACGTCGCAGCTTCAGGCGGGAAGTCTGGGCAAACGGCGATGTTGGCCGACCTGAGATTGGAGGGGGATGGTCGCTAGCAGTTGGGGAACCGATTGGGCCGGGTGGTGAGGACCATGGCGGCGCGTAGTGGCGGCTAGTAGGAGATGACCGAACGCACGGGGAGAGAGAGAGAGAAACGAGAGAGAAAGGGGTTGCGCGGGAAGGAGAAATAAGGAGGAAGAAAGAGAAAAAAAAAAAAGAGGAAAAGAAAAGATGGGGGAATAGAAATGAGGTCCAATCCTCACATCTTGGGTCACAAAAAAATGATCCAACGAAAAGGATTTTAAAACAATAAACTAAATAAAATAATTCAAACGCAGTGAAAGACTTAAATAAAACAATAATAGATTTAAAACCCATAAACAAACCAATTTAAATTAAAGATCACTTTTAAATTAAACAAATTTAAATGCCAAAACAGTAAATAATAACAAGAAAACCTTTTAAAAAATAATTTTCACCACTTAAAATATTATAAAATAATATACTAAAACCCCCATAATTTTAAAACAAGAGAATCAATTTTTAAATTAATTAAAATAATCTTTCATTAAAAATACACTAAAATACGGGGTGTTACAGGATCAAGTTCATACCTATGATGACCCCTGCATCCTGAGTCTCTGGGGCCTCATCATCAACCTCATCGGAAGTTAGAGTGTACACTCTTGCTTGCATTGTCCTGGTCGATTTTCATGAGTAGCATTAGGGCACTCGTGAGCAAAATGACCTGTTTGACCACACTTGAAGCATTGGTTCCCACCATGACGACAATCACCTTCATGGTATCAGTTGCACCTTCCAAAAACTGGGGCTCGACCCCCCATGTGCACACCAGTTGAGGCTTGTGGCATGGCCCCTATCCTCGATACAAAATTTTGAGGTGACCTCAAGCTACTTCCCTCTCCTGCAAAGCTCGCCCTCTTCTGGGTCATTAGAAAGCCTACAAGACCCCCAAGTTCCCCCTCTGCTATAGAGGCCACCTTAACCAAAATCTGAAAAGTTAGAATTTGCAGACAATCCCTCCTAGAAGTGATCGGTTTGCATTTCTTCAATGGTAATGAGATTAGTTGCAACCCTCCCGAGATCCATAAACTTCCATGCATAATGTGCTACTGTCATGTCTCCTTACACTAGGCTGTTGAACTCTCTTGCCTTCTAACGCCTCACTGTGTTAGGGAAGAAGCGATCATCAAACTCCTTCTTAAAGTGTTGCCAGGTCACTACTTCGAAAGATCCCAGCTCCATCTCAAGGATCTCCCGCTTAGTCTCCCACTAGGTAGCGGCTTTGCCTTGCAACATGTAACTTGCATACAACACCTTCTAGGACTCGATGCATCCTCATATCTTAAACATCCTCTCAAGATCCTTAATGCACCTCCCAGCCCTTAGTGGGTCTTCCTCAGCCATTAAATCAGGGGTCCTATGGGCCTGGAAACTCTCATAGGAGCACCCTCTCTGCTCCTATCATTGCTAGGGTTGGTAATTCTACTGAAGGAATTCTGTCATGGTATAGTTCCCATCGCCTCGCGATAGCTCATCATCGAGAGCTTGTCCAAAAGGTTTGTCACGTGGCATCCTTGGTCACACCATCTTCCTGCCAAAATGAAACCCTTAACCCCATTCTTAAACTCAACAAAAGAAATTCCAAGATTAAAGCCTACATTTCTGGTATGGTCATGTATGGTTTTACCCAGAGCCGAACTGCGCTGATACCAACTATGGTGCCCTCGACCCCCATGTGTGATTTGGGGGAAGTCATGACATCGGAACGATGACCAAATAGATCATACACCCCATCACCTGTTGCAAGTGTGTGAAAACATGCAAAATGTGTACAACATAAATAACGCAATAGAAAAAAAATAAACCAATCGAAAACTAAGTACTAGAAAGTTTAAAATGACATAACCCGAAAACAAGGTCCTCCAAAAGGTTAAAACAATCATCCGGCTGAAAACAAAGGAGTGGAAAACACAAGTCCAATAACAAATAATGCAAAAATTCCGTCATCACTCCTCAGGTGGGCTAGTCCCTCCTGCTCATACCCCTCCTCTCTATCAAAATCTATGATCCCATAAAACGGAACTGTAAGTAGGAATACGACAATGAGAGTTCGCAATCTCAGTAAATAAATCAACAAAACAAAAACCAAGAGATTCAAGCATGAAAACATATAAGCAAACATGTTCAGTAGTTATGAAAGCAATAACCCCCAAAATAATCATTTTTTTCCACATTCCCATAAAACATTTAATTACAGCCACTCACGCCAAAAATCCTTTGGTACCCAAACACAACCATTTACTACTATGTACACCATAGTCTCCCCTCTAGACCACCCGTATAACTTGGCTCCTTTCATCATACCACAGGTGACGACCGCGCATGTGACTTCGTTACGAACGATGCCCAACTCCACTTCCAGCGGGTAACATGACCAGGCATCCTCTAACCCCCGCTAGCATAGGGGTTCCGGGTAACATGACCAAGCATCCTCTTGGTTGAGCCTATTGTCTCCTAGCGACAATCCAAGAGACGTCACTCAGTTTTACACATTCTCGAGTGACTAGAGGTGCTCTACCGAGATAATATGCCATCTCGGCTTAGGGTCGTGAAACACACGTACCCACACCAAAAATATATTTTTCAAAAATCCAGTTTTTAGATTACACAACACAACATAAAACATAGCATAGTTGAATAAATCATGGCAAATATCAATAATAGTAATATGCAAATGCATGACATGCATTTATTGGATGGCATAGCATAGCATGCAACATTTTCACAAACCCCAACTGCACGCATTTCCTATCCTCCATCCGGCCCTTGGCCCAATTTTCGACAACAACTACGTCAATTAACTGCAAAACTTCTCCAGGCCCAAGGCCTTTCAAAACACAACCAAACTGCAACAAGCTAGTGATAAATTTCATGTTAGAATTTCAAAAGTCGCACTGGAGAGTTACTTACAATGCAGAAGGTAAATATTCTGGATTGAGCAAGTGTCTAAATGAGTGAGCGCGTTGTTGCGCAGATGGACAAGGACAAATGGGTTAAAATGAAACATAGACCGATGATTAAAAATACTAAACAGAGGGCAAATAGCTTGCTGTCGTGGCATCTAGAGGGGTAAAGCATGGCGAAGCAGTGACGGTAGACGATGGTAGTGATGTAACTGGGTGGAACAGGGGCTAAAATGGGGTTCTTTTTAAAAGCAATAGATCTGAGGAAGGAAAGAGGGTGGCTGAAGGAAAACTCGTGGCGAAGGGTGGTGGTGGTCGTGCACGGTGGAGCAGATCCAAAGGGGGATTTTGGCCTCGGGTTGGTGTGAAATATAGGGGGAAAAAGAGCCTAGCTAAGGGGGGAAGTGGTCGGACGACCACTACTAGGTTGCTGGAAGTGGGGTGGCCGCGGCGGCGTATGGCAGAGTTAGGGAAAATGACCCTAAGGGCTTCGAGAAGTAGATCAGAGGGTGGGAAAAATGCTAGAACTTGGTTTTGAGAGGGGACGAAGCTGATTGAGGAATGAGGAGCTCGGCCAATTTATAGGCCGAGAGGTGGTTCTCGATAATCGCAGTCCTGACTGCAATTGGGGGTGCAGGGCGGTAGGAGGACCATGAGCTTCGCATGCATGGCGCTCGGTATGTTGGATGGATGTCTGGTACTTATATATATATATATGAATGGATGGATGTATGTGTGTGTATATATGTGTGTGTGTACGTGTATGTTGTGCAGGCAAAGCAGAAAGGCATTATAGGGTATTAGGGATAGCGCTAGTTTCAGGACGGGTGTTGCCATAGTGATCTAACGCAAAGCATAATCGTAATGCCGCACTTCGAGCACTTGACTTCTCATTTGGATGGAAGGTATTGCTAGCTGCAGGAGCATTCTTTGAAAAGTGGTGTCATGTGTGTGTGTCATGTGTTTGACTAGAATAGTACTGGACTCTTGCTGCAGGTTAATGGATCCGTTGACAAATGGTGACTATCCACACAACATGCCATCTCTAGTTGGCCGATATTCTCTCTCGTTTACAGATGTAATAACTTAAATGACTCTATTTTTATCTACTATTCAGAGATGGCGCTAACGTTAAGAGATACTTTGCATGGATTGCAGGCACCCTTAGGTTTGGCACCAACTGCGCAGATAACAAGAATGGTTTGAAAAGACAAACTAAACTTTCCGCCCATAATTGGTTCAAAAGTTTCCTCGAGAAATAGAGACAATAATAATATTGCTTGATCATAATCAATTATCCGAGCAGTAGAGTATTGTATATACACAACTATAAAAATTATTTATTTGTGGCTACATATTTCTAATCAAAATGATTATTTTCTGTCAAAATGAGTATGTTATCATCAAATAGTAATTTTTATTGTAAATAATCCATTACAAATACTCATTTTTCTTGTAGTGATATATATATATATAATGTCAATATATATGTTTAATTCTTTAAATAAGGAAAATGTTTAATTATTACATATTTAAATGTTTCTAATATAATGCAAGAGAGGAATAATTTGTACAGTTTTAAGATATGTAAGTATGACGCACTACTTTTAAAAAAGTTTACAAATTTAAAAATTTAGATAACAACATTTATATTTTAACAGTAGACTCTATTTTTATTTAAAAAGAATATGCTAGATTTCTACTACGTACGTACATCCCATGACTGTAACGTTACTCGTAACGAAGTGTTAAACATAATTTATTACTTCTCGCCGTAAAACTGTTCTTGATTATACTTCCAAAGCCCAAAAGACCTTGTATATTGAAGCTATCATTGGGCGGAGCATACTAACGTGAGAAGGTTTGCCGACATCAGTACTTCTCTCGTGGTCTCTCAGCACCGCTTTCTCGCCCAACCTCTTTTATCCCCATGAATATGCTGTCAGCCTCCAACCACCGCTAGCTGCTGCAGGGACTCCACTTCTTCACTTAATCATAGAGGAACTATGTACGTAGGGGTCGTTATGATAAGGCTTCAATGCTCTGCTATTTATCTTCTAAATGCTCTCGGATTGTAAAGGAATGGTGTGATGAATAAAACCCCAAATGTGAGTAATCTGGGCAAGAGAGATTGTAATATAAGATCCCACCTTTCCTTGAAAGGAGAACTACTCATATGTGACATGGCCTTTTGTTGTATTTCTAATGAACATGTCAATGATCATCATGTTGAAGATCATGTTGCTTTAATCGGGTGTGTAAATAGTTCTTTCTTTTTCTTGAAGAGTGTAAATAGTTCTTTTAAGTGGTTGTTTGGTGCTGCATGCATATATGTTAATTGGTTGTGGCGAAATCTTTCCAGGTTTTATTCAAAACTTACAAATATATATGGTTCAACCCATAATATTATTTTTCGAAATATAACAACTCACAAAAGCTCTTTATAACCTATGAAACTACACCCTCAAATATGCATTTTCCATTTCAAATAGAAATGCTATAGGGAACTCCCTTTCCCGTCACTCCAGGTTCGGAAAAGGGTTTCAAAAGCTCATATGGCACAATCCCAGCCCCGTTTCTGTTCTTCAAGTCCCTATTGGCATTCCTCTCATCAATAATTTCTTCGAGTTTCTTCAACCTCCCATTAAATCTCTCAAAGGCTGCCTTTATATGTGGATTCTCAGCCCATGCCGGCTCTATTGCCTCCCCTAGATACTCTTCATCGGGAGAATGATTTGATAGTACGTCCAAAACAGCCATCACTCTTGTTGCTTGAAGTTGTGAAGGGAAGCATTGTAAGAGTGCACCTTCAGGCTTTTCAAAGAACTTGGTACAAAATTCATCTGAAGGTTCCTCAGAGGGCATATTGTTCCTAGCAATGGTAGGCCGATTTGGGAAATAACCAGCGTAGGTGTATTGTCCAAAGTTCACGGCTGCATGGTGACCAGAAGTCACCCATACGATTGTTGTGATGATTTGTATAAGGTCTTCTGGGGTATTGAGGAGTGGCCACCATGATTCATCCTTTTTGTCACCATGGCCAACTGTTCGGATTTCTTTCCACCATTCATGTAGCTCTTGATCAGACTCTATGGCTGTCGGGTTAGGATAATAGTAATTGACATAGTCGCTAACCCACTCTTTGATGGTGTCCCAAAGGAGAAGGCCATCATTAGCAAAGGGGTAGTCTTCAATTGTCAGCTTTAGGCCATGCGGAGCAGTTGGATCCTCAACAGCAAGTCCCCTAGCAAGTAGTGAAGTCAAGAAATTAGTGAATATATTTGGAGATCATAGATCATATTGGCTATAATGTTAATTAAAATTGCCAATACATGGTATTCCTCTTGATTACTTTGATTAAACTTAAATAAGGAAATGTTAATCATAAATCACCTGTTAAGTAAATCTGCTGGTAGTGCCTCGAGGTTGAATTGCCACTGCTGGTCATAAGCGACAGAGCTAAATTCCATTGAATACTTTCCTGGTGAGAATGAACTCTCAATAATCCCTCCTGCATTGATGAGAGATTCTCGAGCGAGAGCATTAATCTCCATAGTGTACCGAAAATGAGGGAGCAATAGTCTATAGATTGGGTGCATCGCACTAAGTTGTCTGTTTGTTGCAATTATATAAGGTTCTGTGCAACAATGAGTTCTTAGCCTGAAATTGAATAGATAAAAGAATACAAGATGTTAGCAATTTATTTTTACAAGTTCATTATGTTTCCTATTTTATAGCATTGTTTGTTGAACAAAAATCATTCCAAAATATATATTTTTCTCAGCTTGTTAAAAATTAACTGATTTCTTAGTGCAAGGATAGAACAAGTTTTGGCATATTTCCATACTAGCTTGGGTTAAGGGTCGGAGAAGGTATACCAATGACTGACAAGTTGGTGATAACCGGAGTCGTGGGCTAGTACATGAGCTTTGGCAAGCCTCCACA
This sequence comes from Cyclocarya paliurus, assembly GCA_029856935.1. Lineage (NCBI taxonomy): Eukaryota > Viridiplantae > Streptophyta > Magnoliopsida > Fagales > Juglandaceae > Cyclocarya > Cyclocarya paliurus. The sequence continues at coordinate 2,011,483 of CM056956.1, forward strand.
TCCAGACACCTGTAGCATCCCAACATGAGGGTGTGAAAACTTCTCTCCACTGTGGCTTTCCATTGATTGGTGGCCGAGTTAGCTCAATGGCCAAAGGCCTTAACGTCCCCTCAGGAGTAAGAAAGAAGAGCGTCCGTGATCCATACAAAGTTGTGCCTTTAATTTCTCTTACTTTGCTCACAAAGGGTAAGAATAGGTCATGGTAGTCCAAAATGTACAACTTCTTCTGACTTATGGCCTGCATGATTAATGTATTGATATAGTTATAAATAACACAATATTTATATTTGAATGATAGATGATTAATTATAAGAATTAAGGAGTCATAAATTTTATCAGCATAGGTCATGTGCGAGTTATCATGTCTATTTTCTGGTGTTAATTACCTCCTTGACAGAACAAAAACCTTTGATTTCTCGCTCAATCATTTCTGTAGTGATTGCTGATTCTTGAGGGCCGTAAATCTTTGGGTCAAGCTTACTCTTCAAGGGCCATTCCTAAATCATGATTTTTAAACAAAAGTTTAGTATACAGAAATTAAAACCTACACAGTACAGGTTGTATCTTATAATTATTTGATCATACGAGTTCATGATCATGACATGTTTGGTCATAATTAATTGATCTATTAAGCGATAGTAACAGACCATCTTGCTAAACTACTTTTTCATTTACTTAAATATAATGCTAAACTTTACGCATTGTAGATGTGTGGCGCATGTGTTTATATCTATTATATTGAAAACATGTATATATATATATATATATATATATATATCTATATATATATAATGTTTTACTACTACATCTTCATCTCACTCCTACCCTAAGTCTAATTTACTGATATGGTATTGTCCATTAATAGTCTTTGACTTAGATTTTTGTTTTTGAAAAAACAAGATTTGATCTTATATATAGTTGATAACTATATAATGTCATCATATTATTTCTAGAAAGAGTTGTCTCAATTCTTATTTATTCATCAAGATCTTTCATTGTAAATGACTGCAATTCATACCGTGACCAACCGTATGCTATACGGGTTGAGACCTGCAAGAGTCTGCCTGGCAAATTCCTCATCCCTAAACCAAGAGAACTTGTCTCCTGCCCGTGCCAAAGAAAAAAAATTTGAAGAAAGATTGCATAGGATGAAAGGATCAAACATAAGTTTTATTTGTCTGTTTTCTCACTGTCCATTGTTTCTGGTGTCTCAAACCGCAAGAGACCATCTTGGGTTTCACCAATAGCCTTGACAAGCCTGGGCAGCATGCTGGTTAGCCTGGTTAGCAATCCTTTTGCTTGTGCTTTATTTGGAGTAGGCAAGTTTACCCCTTCGTTGAAAAGCGAATCTATGGCCGTGAAGTAAGGGAATCCGCGTTCACTGTCAACAATTGCGCTCTCCAGAGATGGTACCAACGCATGCAAAACAGAGTATAATGCCTTTGCGGAGAATGTTAACTGCTTTACTTCTGAGAAGGATTCATCCCTTGGAATATAGACGTTGCCACTTCTTTTCTCTGATAATGGATCTGGCACATGCAAATTAAGCATTAATGGTTCATATGATATATAAAAATGGAATGAAGTTGCATATTAAAAAAGAATGAAGAGCTGTATATTTACTGTGATTATATTTATTATTCGAAGAATATTATTTTATATTTTATATTTTATCATGTTAAATCATATTTATTGACGTGATAAATTTATATTTAACTTGTATTCTTATTCTATAACGTTATATTTTACTTAAATATATATATACCTTCGTATATAGGAACCATATATAGGATAATGAAAAATCCTAGAGACATCTCATGCTCAGACTTTTCACGAGATGAATGAAAGCAGCTTATAATTACATTGTCATAAAATTTTATTTATTATAAAGTCAATCTAATATATGATTTAAAACTATATTTATTCGTGGATTTATTCTTGATGGCAACAGCACTTGTTTTAAAACATGCACTTGTGAGATTCAACACATAAAAAAATAAAAAGCAAACGTACAACAGCAAGAAGCTCAATAAAAATATAGAAATCAATTAAAGATATTGCAAATTACATAAGACTTATTCAATACTTTTGATATTCTCTCGTTGAACCTGTCAATGTCTTATTGGGATATTGTTTCTTAAAGATTGAAGGTTCTTTCACTAAAGGCCTTAGCTAGGGCGGCTGCATAATTAGTTGCCTAGTGGAAGCTAGAGCCGCCGGTTCTACAACGTAATATTAATAGTCAACAATCTTAAAAGTCGTTCGTTATTGCATGAAGAACGATCTCTCTCTCTCTCACTCTCTCTCTCGACCTTGACCATGTCATTGAAAGATATCAAATTATCCATGCAGCCTGCCTTTTCTTAAAATCAAACCATTAGTTGTCACATATGCACAATTAGATTGAAAGTCATATTCATTCTACCCATGTTCGTGTATGATCAGACGACTTTCAGAAAAAGAAATATCGGAGAAAGTAGTAGAAATTGAAAATATCTGTCCGAAAGATCAATTTCGAGCGATTAGAATCTTAAGCTAGCATGCATGGATACCAACAAAGAACAAAACAAACAAGTCTGATACATGTTTTTCAGATCATGTGACGTCGACTAAACAAAATCAAACTTAATTAAATGATCCATATATAAAGTATGCAATAATACACCTTACGTCTATCTTACATCATTATCCTCGACCCTTTCAAAACGAACCTTAAGATTAGACTTATTATATATACTTAATTGGGGAGCCATCTCCCTAAATGTTTCGGAAAAATGCCTTCAATATTTCTCATGTTCTATTCTAAAAACTATATAATTAAAAAAATTATAAACTCATTAATTACGCATAAATCTTATAATTCTAGTTAGATCCACAAACCATCTCATGTTAATTTCTCTAACGTACATAATTTCCAAAAACTGCAATTCTTGCATATATATATATATATATATTGTACGTGTGTGCACATGTATTTATGTATGTATGTATATTTCTACGAATCATATAATTCGTAGAAATATATTCCTATCTCACTTTTATCTTATTATGAGGTGTCGTTGTTTACAAATTTTTTTTTTTTATGATAATAGATGATTTAAGAATGATGGAAATTAGTTTCATATTTATAAAAAAAAAATAAAGATGAAAGTAAGATATATAGTAGTGTGATAGATATATATATATATATATATATATATATCATTAGTCCTATATTAATATATAATAATTGAAAGGATATTCGTACCTTTGTCACTGCGAGGGCGTCCAGTTCTGCAACGCCTAGGATATGGGTGTTCCTTTCCGCCGAGCACCGGTCTTTTCAGATCGTCACTACCATCGGGATTTCCAATATCGTTGTAGACATCGTAATCGTAAATTCTCTCGTGCGTCTTTCGTTCTCCTTCCCCATTTCCTCTCAAAGTGACAAGCTCTTCTTCTCTTTGCCTCCTTAACCCTTCTGGTGTCTCTGATGGCAAGTATGACTGCAGATCATCCACATCCAACACACACACACACACACACACACACATATATATATATATATACATTATTGTCATGATCCAAAAGGAAAGAAAATCACTATAAAAAATTATCAAAAAAGTCAATATTATTATAAATGTATTGCTCTCTAGCTGGGGAATCAAGTTTAAAAAATTAAAATCGTGAGCTTGGTTAATTTTGAATGTTCTATGCATTATAAACTATACATGGTCATCATAATTTTTTAATAAAATATAATGACGTTTACCTGGGAAAGTAAAATTTAAATAAGAAAAAATAGAATTCCTGTAATGTAAATATTGGCTTCGAATTATTCTAAAACTTCATTTTTTAAATGTGTTATCCAAACTTTCTGATTTAAATTAAATTTGATTAAGATAAATGGATGGATACACAATTCTGTACGTCCTACATGCAATGCGTGTGAATCTTGTATATAATAACTTTAAATACTCATCAATTAAATATTATGCAATTCATATTATCTCCAATTTTTATGGCAACTTAAAAAAACTAAAACAACAAATACTGCTTGCTGCTTTATATTTAAATTTATGATTGATTTGATCAGTTGGTGCACAAATTTTGCTGCTGAAGAATAAAATATGATAGTGTTGTCTGGATGGGTTCCGTATGATACTAATATTCAGTTATAGTAATAATAGGTACAAGTTTTAAATAAATATATCTCGTAGATATTTTTAATATATAAGAAAAGAACATATTTTGGTTTTCATTATTGTTGATACTCTCTGCCTAAACAAGAATAAAACTGAACATATGTATATGTTTTGTATATGTGCTTTGTTTAATTAATTTAATGTAGTACGTAGTTCAAGAAGTTGGAGGCCAGGAGGCCGCTGACCTTGTTTGCAAAAAAGACTCTCTTATAAGGATAATCATGCTTTGAGTGAACCCATGAATCACAGGTCACATTGACTGGACCCTTAGGGAAGCCATTAAGGGTAATATCCTTGAGATACATCTCTTGGCGGTGCCCATTCTCCACCAAAATGGCCCCAACCTCTCCGAAATCTGCCGGAACTTCGAAACATGACTCATATTTCACCTCCCCTTCATCTTGGCTCGTCCGGTGTGTGTACCCTTCGATTGTCTCCTTCTCTAATCCCGTCTCTTCAAAATCAACAAATATATTAATACTACAGTTAACAATAATACCGCATGTTAATTAATGGACCAGATCATAGAGATCATGCTAATTTCTTATTTATGGGATCTTAATTAACCTATATATATAGCTAGCTAGCCTCTGAGCCTCATGACTTATATATATATGGTATTTGGACAAATTAACCCTAATTTCATGATAGTCACAGTCAACTTTGCCTCTCTCTCTCTCTCTCTCTCTCTCTCTCTCCGGATGTGCACACACCTTTCGCTTTACGGGGGACCATAATGTTAAGTGCCACTAGCTGGCCGCTGCTAGCTTGATTGTTCTCTCGTTTTATAGTCTGATACGTCACATTACATAATTTGAAAATTTACAAGTTTGATTAATACTATATATATATATATATATATAAATATCCAACTGATCGCCCTTATGATAGCTATTAACTTAGATATCATACGGTAGTACTTGACAGCCTGCACACATGTAATTATACAGCAAGATTCTGTGATCCCCCTGATCAGGTTGGTTGAGGAAATCATGTCAAGAATACAATTAATTAGACCCATATCATGACGTTGGAAATAATAATTAAATCAACATATATAATATTATATCAACATAATATCAAATAAAAATATAATAAAATTTGAAGGCTACATCTTTCTCATAATTTTGAATTATTTGAATTCAAAGTATAGAATGTCCACTCTTAAAATGATGAGGCAAAAACTGTTCCTCAGCCAGCTAAATATTCATAATAAACATAACAAATTACCACATGCGCGCAAGAAGTTCTTCTCACATAACCTACGAACTAGTCTTCACATATAAGGATATTTATATATGGATAAATGGATACTTGAGAATAAATCTTTGGAGATGGAACCAAAGTTCCATTTCAAGCAGGAAAAGCATGTATAATTAAATTGAATAATAATGAACAAACTTCAAATTAGAAAAAAAAAATATCGTATATACATAAAAATGGAAGCTAGCGGAGGGTGGAAACCAAAAAGTCGTTCTTCAAATTTACTTTTTATATATAATAATTAAATGGTTCGGGTGTAATTAATATCTTGAATTAATCAGTACTTACCAGGATCAAGCTCGGCGCTAATAAGCTCCAAGAGGAGTGTTTTACCAAGCCAGTCTATTACATCATCTTGGTCTATACGAAGGCTGGAGAGGACGCCACCAACAGTAAGTTTCACAGTTACAATGGCTTTGACAGAGGTTGCCTTCTCGGTAGAGCTGCGGGTTTTGGTCGAGGAGGAGGAGGAGGAGAACTGCGACCGGTGACTTAGCTGTGGTTTCAACATTGTGGGAGAGATATTTGGCTTGTGGTTACAGATGAAGCAAGCTGTTTATCAATGCTTCGTATATATAAGAGTTGGCCGGGCCATTTAATTATTGCAGCAATAAGTTTTACAGAAAAATATGTTCACCTACTATTCTAAGTTGCTTCCATGCACGTGAAAAATGAGGCTGGAATACCTTTCTTCCTATACGAAATTCTGTACCACAGTTAGAAAGAGAATTAAATATGTCTCATAAGCCGAGGTGGGGAGAAAATTAATTCGAAAGGCAATATATATACATTGAAAAAACGAGGCAATATACATATGTGGGCCCTTGTTTTTTTTCTTTTTCTTTTTCCCTCTTGCCCACCTCTGGCTGGGTTAACTAGTAGGATAGCAAGATGGTTTTGGGGCATTGATCGTGCATTTAATGGTAAGAATGGAGTTAGGCGGGCATGAATGCACCTCTTGATCTATTGTAAATACTGTCAAGTTGATTTTACTTTTTAGTCCTTACTAAATACTTCAGTTACTTTGTTTAGTTAATTCTGTTTTTAGTCTTTTACTACCAGTTAGTTAGACTCAGTTGTATATAAATAGAAGGGCAAGTCAATGTATTCTTTCATGCTGAATAATAACAGAGTTGATTTTCTTCAGTCTTTCTTATCTTCGATGTTTGAAGTTGTATCATGATCACATTAACTCGAATTTATGATCGATACTATCAATTTGAAATTAGTCGTGGTTGAAACTTAAGATCAGAAATATGTACTCGACCGTGATGCATGTTCGATCAATTTAACTTTCAATAAAATTCAAAATATATTTTTCAATGTATCCTTACCCAGAGAGTATGGAGACAAATGATTAGCTACGCTATTTATTTCGTGCCCCGGGGGGGTGTTAATTAAGATGAATTTAGGGTATTGTGCCAGTGTGGTATAAAAGGTAATTAGGTGGACTTAGGCATGCATCACATGCATGTTCGATCAATTTAACTTTCGAGTCATGAAAAACTTTTTGACGACATCTTTTATTGGAGAAAATAAAAGATTAATAAGGGTGTGAAACAACTACATAGATTATCTGGCAGCTGAGCGTAAAGGAGGAGGATACTAATTAAGATAGAATATAGATGACATGGCAAGCGATTTTCTAAGCTTTGATAGGGTTTGTTACTGTGCGTGATTCGCTTGGCCCTTCCGGTAACCCCTGTTGCCGGTGGATGGCTTCTTCTAGGGGTCAGACGGGTGGAGATAATGGGGGTGCTATGGTTCGTAAGGTGGAAGGGGTGGATAGGTAGTCCTTTGCTAAAGCACTGAAGCATCCTTTGCCCCAGCCTAAGTATCGGTTGCTGCTGCGTAAACCAGAGTTTATTCAAGGTGAGTTGGGTTTTGTATTCATGGATGCTGAAATGGAAAGGGTTTCGGAGGACCTAAAGTTTGCTCTGGTCTTGAGATTTGCTTATAGCCGGCCATCTATTGACATTTTGAGGTTGAAAACTATTAAAACCTGGGGCTTCTTAGAGGTCCCCATGGTGAGCTTCATGGATGATCACCATGTCTTGTGGCATCTACCTAATGAGAAGGACTACCTTCACGCGTGGGCGAGAGAAGGGAGAGTTGTGGCTGGTTGCTCCTTTTGGTTGTTCAATTGGACAGTGGATTTTGACACTGCTAAGGAACCATCTATTGCACCACAATGGATATTCCTGCTGGGTCTTCCACTCCATCTCTATCGGGTGGAATGCCTCCAAAGCTTTGCTTCTAGATTTGGGAGATATTTGGGTACTGATAATGCAACTCTATACCATACTAGGGCCACGGGGGCTCGACTCTGTGTTGAGACTGATTTAAAGGATGAGCCTGTTGAGGGGTTTCCCTTGGTGGTCGGTCAGCACCATTGTTGGCAAGAGGTTGTATTTGAGGAGCCTAGATTTTACTGTAAGAAATATTTTAGGCAGGGTCACATAGAAGTAGTGTGCCGTGCTGGGGAGAGAGTGAATCAAAAATTCATCATGGGTGAGTGTGTGGCAAAGAAAATGGGGGAGGACAAGGCTTGGAAGGAGGTTGGGAGTAACAAGGTTCCGATTAAGAGTAGTTTAAAACCAGTTGTGGATGCTGCTAATCTAGAGTGTCCCGTTGTGGTGGAATCGGATGGGAGTGTGGCCTGTGAAAAAGGAAAGCAAAAAATTGTTGTGGACTTTCAGGATCCCACTGGTGACATAGTAAAATGTGGAAAGGCTTCGGGGGGTTGTGGTGGGCAGTTCGTTGTGACAAAGATTGAAGATGAGGTGGTGGGGGTATCTGCTTGGAATGCAGATGTGGTTGGTGCTCTAGAGTGTCCTGTTTTGATTGAATTTATGTTGGATGAGGGTGCAGCTAGTGATAGAGGGCAACAGGTGTGTATTGAACCTACAGCTACTTTTAGTGTCACTGAGGAGTGTGGAAAGGCTTCAGGGAGTTGTGAAGGGAGGATTGTGTTGGCTAAGGTTGAAGATGGGGAAGATAGGGAATCAAATTGTAACAGGCTAGTGGTCTTGGAGGAGCAACCTGTTGACGGCTCTGAAATGAGCCCTTCAGTTGCTGTTATGGGGTCAGATCGAGATGAGGAGGAGGAATATGGTCTCGGTAACAACAGATTTGAGGTCTTGTCGTGTAATATCCCGTATTTTAGTGTATTTTTAATGAAAGATTTATTTAATTTATTTAGTAATTGATTATCTTGTTTTAAAATTTTGGGAGTTTTTAAATATTATTTTATAATATTTTAAGTTGTGAAATTTAATTTTTATGGTATTTTCTTGATGTTATTTATTGTTTTGCATTTAAAGTGATATTTAATTTAAATTGGTTTGTTTTTGGGTTTTAAAATAATTATTATTTTATTTAAATCTTTCACTGCGTTTGATTAATTTTATTTAGCTTTCAGTTTTAAATCCTCTTCGTTGGATCATTTCGAGACCCCAAGATGAAAAGACTGGATCTCTCTTTTTTTTCCTTCTCTTTTTCTTTTCTCTTTCCTTTTTCTTTCCTTTTTCTCCTTTCTTTCCCTTGGATTCTCTCTCCCCAGCCTGATAGCCTCTCTCTCTCCTCTTCCCCCCACGCTGACGACCCTACCCCTCCATTTTCAGGCCGGCTAACGCCGCTATTAGCCCCCGTGAGTCGTGCGAAGCCGCGAGCTTCCCTTCGTCGTTCTGCCGCCGTCCGGCCACCATTGGCCACCATTTCTTCACCACCTCATCACCGGCCCTCCATCAACTTTTTAGACCCAATCCCGGCCCTGATTCGTCACCGGAGCTGCCTCCACGAACTCAAAACTCGATTTGAGTTTTTCGGCCTTAAACCGCCGTTTTGGCCACCACCCACTGCCAAAAGCCACCACCACTAGCTTCACCACCTCCCATAGGCCCTACCCTACTGTTCCCAAGTCTTCGTTTGACCCCGTGTGAAACTTAAGTTTCACTGTGTTTCGGCCACAGTATTTTTACACTGTGAATTTGCTGTTTTGGTAATTCCAAGTGTTTGGTGATCCTCCTAAAAATATTTTATAGCGCTGTAAGTATTTCCTAACCAATTTTTTGAGATTTAAATATATTTTTGCACTAATTGTTTATACTGTGATCTGGTTGGTTCCGAACTGAGTCCGAGGAGTTCGGGGGTGGATGGATTGAGAACGGAGTATTTGTTGTGTTGGTTATTGTGATTGGGTTGTTGTTGGATATTGGTTATATTGTGATGTGGATTTGGTTATTGGGTATTATGGTTGTAGTTTGGTACACTGCATATTGCACGCATGTCATGTTTGTAAATTGAAAACTGGGTTTTCGTGTATTGCATTCATGATTATGTGGTTATTTTGAAAACTGAGTTTTCATGTGGATTGGACTTTTGGGTGCGTATGTATCATGACCCCAAGCCGAGATGGGGCATTATCTCGGTGGAGCTCCTCTGGTCACTCGGGAGCAGAATATACTGAGTGACGTCCCCTGGGTTGTCGCTAGGCGACAATGGGATTGGACGTGTTACGTGCCGACTCTGTGGCCCTTCTGCTAGCGGGGGCTAGAGGATGACCTGGCCACAAACGCACTGGGTGCGGAACTGGGTATCGCTCGTTATGCAGCCAGGACGTGCGGATGGTCCATAAGGGAGACAATAGTGCATATGGATTAATGGAAAATGGAAAATGGCTATTTTCTGGGAAAATAGCGTGAGTTGGATTTTGTGTATCATTTTCTGGGAAAATGATGGATATTGGTATTGGGCCATTTTCTGGGAAAATGGTGGATATATTTTATTGGAAATATTTTTGAGCCAAATGTGATTTTTGGCGTGTGTTATGTTTTATTTCAGACTTGTATTATTATTTATGAGACTTTGGCTTTGTTTTTATGAGGTTTATATTTGGATATTTGTATTTAACTAAAATTCTGGTACTAGTTGACTTAATTATTATCCGCTGTGTATTTTATTTGTGCACTGTTTATTTGTTGCACATACTTGGCACTTGTCGTTGGGATGCGTGACCGTGTTGTCATCATCTTGACGTCACGATTCCCTAGACCTTTTGTACGTGGGAGTCGAGGCGTCACATGTCGGACGGCAACGATAATACGGAATTGGATAAGGGCAAAGATTTTGATTTTGATCCTAGTACTCGCTTGGATGCATAGGGAGCCAAAAAACAGGTATGATTTGAAAGTCTCAAAGGCCAAAAGCCCTTCCCCAAAAAATTAAATTTATGATTGACAACTTGTTCATTTGAAATGTCCATGATCTAGGGACCTCCAAAAGGAGACTAAGGAAGTTAGTGCATAAATATTGTATTTTGATTCTGGCTATTTCTGAACCATTCCAAGCTATAGATAAGTTGCAACGATGGGTGCTATCTCTTGAGTTTCCTTTCGTTTATTCTAATGCGGATCTGGGAGGAAATGTTTGGGTTTGTTGGAAGGATGGGATTGATATAGAGGTTGTGGGTGTTTTGAATTAGTGTGTTGCAACTTTGTTTTTAGATTTGAATGGGTCCATCCTTGTTTCTTTTGTGTATGCAAAGTGTGCTCAAGTGGATAAAAGGGAGTTATGGGACCATCCTTGTGGTGTGTCTTGTGTAGGCATCCCTTGGGTTGTGATGAGTGATTTTAATATCATTCGTTCAAATGATGAAAGGGTTGGGGGTAATTCGAGATTGAGATCCTCTATGGAGGAGTTTAACAATTGTATTCATTCTTGTGTATTAATAGATTAGAGAATGGTGGGGAAACAACTTTCTTGGTGCAATGGATAGCATGGTCTAGCATGGAGCTGGGCTAAACTTGATAGGGTGCTTGCTAATAATGGTTTCGTCTCTAAGTTTGGAGATGCTAGTGCTTGGTTTTTGTATATAAGAACCTCGGACCACTCACCGATAGTACTTCAACTAGTTAAGGAATTCAAGAGATACAACCCTGCACTGTTTCGGTTCCAGAACATGTGGACATCTTATAATGATTTTCACTCTACAGTGACGAGGTCTTGGGATGAGAGTATCGTTGTAGGGATTGGCTTTCATGTTCTTATTGGAAAACTGAAAAGACTGAAGGTAGCTCTTTGGGTATGGAATAAAGAGGTTTTTGGGCGCGTAGATGGGCATATCCGTGCTGTTGCAGAGAGAGTAAAGGTACTAGAGGACTCGTTACAACATGAGTTCTCAACTTCAACCGATGCGGACTTAGTTTATACTAAATCAGAGCTTGACTCTTGGATAAAAAGGGAAGAGGTGAGATTGGTGCAGCAGGCAAAGAAAAAATGGCTCAACGAAGGGGACCAGAATTCTAAGTTCTTCCACTCTGTTATTGCCCAACGTCGAATGCAGTCGTGTGTTAAAAGGATAAGCCTTACAAACGGTTCTATTCTTGATTCTCATGAAATGGTTCATGAGGGGGCCGTGGCATACTTTGAGTAGTTCTTGTGTAATGTGCTACCCAAAGATGACCCTATGCTGTCTAGAATCATTCAACCATATGTGAGTGATATTGAGATTGGTTTTCTTAATTTAGTTCCACAAGGACAAGAAGTCTATGATGTCTTCAAATCTATTGATGTTAACAGTAGTCCTGGACTTGACGGTTTTGGATCCCTCTTTTTTCTTATTGCTGGAATATTATCAAGAAGGATGTCATGGGTGCTGTCTACAATTTTTTTCAAGGTACGGAGATTCCTAGATTTTATACCTCGTCTTTTATTGTGTTGAACCCCAAAGTTAAAGATCCCGCATCGTTTTATAAATTCCAGCCTATTAGCTTGTGTAATGTTGTTTACAAAGCTTTTTCTAAGTTACTTGTGAATAGACTCTCTCAAGTGATTGATGATTGAGCTGCATTATTGCATATTTTATACATTTAAAATCAATATATTCTTAATTATTTTATTATTTTATCGTTGATTTTGGATGGAAAAATGATCAAGAGGCAATAAATCGAAGTTATGAATTGAATTGATTAAAAGTATAATTTATGCTTAATTGTATAGCTTGTGATTTAATTGGGCAATATTTATTTAAATTGCACAACATATTTTTTTAGTTTTTATTTATTTTATTATTTTTTCTAATTTTATTTTATTTATTTATTTATTTATTTTTGTTGTTTGTTCTTTGATTATATATGACTTATTTTTTTATTTAATTTATTTTTTATTTAATTTATTTATTTTTATTTTTACAGGTACTAAACGACATGTCGTTTTGCAAAAACGACATGTCGTCTGCTGAAGAGTCACAAAACGACCGTCGCCAAAACGACATGTCGTTTTGCACGAGAGAATTGCCTGCCGTTTGCAGCCGACGACATGCCGTTTCGACACGAACGGCACGTCGTTCGGTTCGTCGTCTACCTCTCGCACTGCGCTTCGAGCTACAGTGTCGTCGTGCACAGCAGCTCTTCCGCCGGCCACCAGCAGCTCCAGACGACGCCGGCGACCAGTTCTCCACCACCATGCATGGCCAAATACACGTCCAACTCCACGAAGCACCACCGCATGCACCGGCAACACCAACCTCCATTACCGAAGCACGGACGGACTCGCTGCACTCTCCCACGCCACCCTGCATCTCCGTTGACCCCCAGAACATGCCGGAGACCAAGGCTCCGCCACGACGGAAGCCCCCATGCATACCGAAACCGCCTCCTGTGCAACACTGCCGAGAACGACCGAAGACACCTCGGCTGCTCTCTCTACGTTTCGGTTGCAGTTTTCTCTCTCTCTCAGTAAACGTTGCAGCATGCCAGAGGTACAAGATGCAGGAAAGCAAAAATAAAAAGAAAAGACCATACGCACGGAGAGAAGACGGAACGCAGCACGCATGCGGGAAGAAGAAAAAAACAGAGAGAAAGAAAGAAAGAAAGAAAGAATAGAAAAGAAAAGAGGAGACTACGGCAGTGCACTTCGGCGCAAGCAATAAAGAAAAAAAGAAACATGTGAAGAACAAGACATACCAGCGACAAACAGAATATTTTTGTTAGTGGGACGAGGTCATTTTTATAGTCAATTTTTATTTTTCTGAGTTCAATTTTTAATGTCGTGTAATTTATTCATCAGTCAATTTCAATGTATGGCTCAGTGAATTTTATTTTTGTAAGTCTTTATTTTCAGTTTTGAGTTTGTTTAGTGAGTAAATTTTCAATAAATGTTGAGAGTCCATTTTATTTTTGAGAGTTTACTTTAATTGGAAGTTCAGATTTTTGGGTTGGAGAACACAGTCTCCATTTCCAAATATCGAGTTATTTCCTTACAATATTTGTTTTTATTAAATTTCAAATTACTGTCATTTAATTTTCTCGCACTTTTAATTTCCTGCAATTTTAAATTACTGTCATTTAATTTTCTCGCACTTTTAATTTCCTGCAATTTAAATTACTGTCATTTAATTTTCTTGCAATTTTAATTTCTTGCAATTTAAATTACTGTCATTTAATTTTCTCGCACTTTTAATTTCCTGCAATTTAAATTACTGTCATTTACTTTTCTCGCAATTTTAATTTCTTGCAATTTAAATTACTGTCATTTAATTTTCTCGCACTTTTAATTTCCTGCAATTTAAATTACCGTCATTTAATTTTCTCGCACTTTTAATTTCCTGCAATTTTAATTACTGTCATTTAATTTTTCTGCACCTTTAATTTTTTGCAATTTAATTTTATGTCATTTAAATTTTATTGTCCATTTACATTTTAGTTATTTAATTTCCAGCAATTTTAATTTACTGTCTTGTATTTTAATTTTTTCACTTTTCATCATTCACTCAAAATCAACAAACATGAATCTAGTCCATGACTAGTAAATTTTCATTTCCATTGCATTCCCACATTCATTGCACATATCATCATTTTTATTTTTATTCTCTCATTGTAACTATTTCCACCATTTTACACGAGTTTGATTTTTAAGCACTTTCCCTGTGGAGACGATCTAGGAATTTATTCCTAATTACTACGCGACATGCTCCTACACTTGGGATAGCCTTTTGGCTGCTCATTTTCGAACGAGTCAATTGAGAGACTTATTTCCCCAGAGCAAGGTACCATTGTTAAAGGGAGGAGTATTTTTTAGAATATTTCTCTGACGTAGGAAATGATTAAAAGCCTTCACAAGAAAGTGAGGGGAGGGAACGTGATGGTAAAAATTGATATAAGTAAGGCATATGATAGAGTAAACTGGGATTTTTTTATGTATGTCCTAAGAGTTTTTGGTATTCCAGATAATCTTTGCAAGTTGGTTTTTAACTGTATTGCTACTCCGTGGTTCTCAGTGATGCTGAATGGGACCTTTAGAGGATTTTTTAAATCCAAAAAAGGTCTCCATCATGGTGATCCTTTGTTGCCGTATTTGTTTATTATTATGGAGGAAGTCTTTTCTAGATTGATCAACTCTAAGGTTGAGGAAGGAAGAATTGGGTTGTATTCTCATCCGATCATTGCTTCGGTGGTATCGCACATATTATATGCGGATGATGTTGTAGTGTTTGCCAACACTTCTAAAAGTTCAATCCGTGATTTTTTGAAGGTTATTACTGAATATGGGGCTTGGTTTGGGCAATGTGTAAACTTTGATAAATCAACTATTTATTTTTCAAAGCACATGTCTCGACATAAAGTTAGAGGAATTTTGGAGGAAACTGGATCTTCTGAAGGAACTTTTCCGGTTACCTACTTGGGTGTGCCTATGGTAGATGGCTGATTAAGTGTATCTCATTTTGATCCCTTGGTGGAAAAAGTCTCTAAGAAACTGGCAGGCTGGAAGCTGTGACTTCTATCCAAGGGTGGATGTCTCATTTTTTTTGTGGCATGTATTGTCTAGCATGCCTATTCATTTGCTTTTTGTTTGTCATATGCCGAAAGCTATTTTGTCCAAGCTAAACAGGTTGTTTTCATCTTTCTTTTAGGGTGAGTCACATGGTAAAGGGAACTGGAAGTGGAAGTCATGGAGGAGTATATGCGTGCCGGGTGAGGAAGGGGGAGTAGAAGTGTAACACCCCGACTCCCAAGTACGAAAAACCTCAGGAATCGTGACGTCAAGATGATGACAACACGGGTCACGCATCCCAACAAGAAGTGCCAAGTGTGTGTGCAAGCAACAATGTACAATAAAAATAAGCAGCAAATAATAAATAAGTCAACTAGTACTAGAATTTTGTTTAATACAAATATCCAAATTCAAAGCATTTAAAAGCATAAACCAAATGTCCTAAAATAATACAAGAGCTAAAACACAATAAACACGAGTGATCACTGATCACTCCGCCGGTGGAGTCAAATCCTCAAGCTCGGCATCTGCATCATTATCAACAAAATCTGCAGTACCATTAAATGGTACCACAGGTAAGTTATAACCTAACCAATCTTGAGATAAAAACACATTTAATGCAACCAACCATGCATGCATATGATGAAGTATACACCAGATCCAAAAATATCATTTTCCCTGAAAATTGATATTTTTCCAATACACGCCAACATCCCATTTGGCCTAAAACCATGATCCATCATTTTTCCAGAAAATGACTCACACGAAAACCATAATCCAACACACGCCATTTTCTCAGAAATAGCCATTTTTCCATTTTTAATCCATATGCACCACGGTCTCCCCTAGGGACCATCCGCACATCCTGGCGGCATAACGAGCGGTGTCCAGTTCTGAACCTAGTGCATTCGTGGCCAAGCATCCTCTAGCCTCCGCCAGCAGAAGGGCCACGGAGATGGCACGTAACTCGTCTAATCCCATTGTCACCCAGCGATAACCTAGGGGACGTTACTCAGTATATTCCGCTCTCGAGTGACCAGAGGAGCTCCACCAAGATAATACCGCATCTCGGTTTGGGGCCGTGATACACACGCACCTAAAATCCATTCCACACATGAAAACTCAGTTTTCAAATATCCACATGATCATGAATGCAATTACACGAAAACCCAATTTTCAATTTACAAACATGATCATTCGTGCACATGCAATGTACCAAACCAACATTAGTATCCAACAACCAACCAAATCACAATATAACCTACACACAAATACTCCGTCCTCCAATCCATCCGACCCTCGTACTCCTCGGACTCAGTCTGGAATAATCAACCAGAACACAGTGAAATGAGTTAGTGCAAAAATATATTTAAATCTCAAAAAATATTTGAAAAAATACTTATAGCGCTATATAATAATTTTCGGAGGATCACAGATGAGTTGGAAATGCCAAAACAGCAACTCCACAGTGTAAAAATACATTGGCCGTGGGTTTCAAAAACTCACTTTTGAACGAGGTCAAATCAAGACTTGAAATTGATAGGGTAGGGCCCAAGAGAGTCGGTGAAGCTAGTAGTGGTGGCCTTTGGTCGTGGGTGGCGGCAAAAGGGGCGGTTTAAGGCCAAAAATGCACAAATCGGAGTTGTAGTTAATGCGGCTTCACCAGTGAATGATCGGAGATGGGGTTGGGTCCGTTGGGTTGCTAAGAGGTAGGGGAAGAAATGGTGAAGAAATGGTGGCCAAACGGCGGTGCAGCGAAGCAAAGAATGCCTGTGCAAGTCGAAGGTGGCGTGGGAGGGGCTCAAATTTATGGTGGGTGATCGCCGGCCGGAGGGGAAGAGTTTGGGCTGGGAGGTGTCGATGACGGTCGGCACACGGCGGCGCTATGGGAGGTCAACGATTCGGACAGGAAGAGAGAAAGGGAAGGCTCGTGGAATGAAACCGAGAGGAGAAAAGAAGAAAAAAATAGAGAAAAAGAAAAGAGGGAAAGAAAATGGAGGGAAAAGAAATGAGGTCCAATCCTCACTATTGGGGTCCCAAAAATGATCCAACGAAAATGATTTTAAAACTGTAAACTAAGTAAAATAATTCAAACACAATGAAAGAGTTAAATAAAATAATAATAAATTTAAAACCCATAAACAAACTAATTTAATTTAAAGATTATTTTAAATGCAAAAAACAATAATTAATATTAAGAAAGCACATTAAAAATAATTTTTGCAACTTAAAATATTATAAAATAATATATCAAAACTCCATTAATTTTAAAACAAGAGAATTAATATTAGAATTAATTAAAATAATCCTTTAATAAAAATACACTAAAATACGGGATGTTACATTCTCCCCCCCTTAAATAAAATTTTGTCCTCGAAATTGGCAAGGTCAAATATTAAAACTAAGACAAGAAAAAGGTTCAACTAAGAGTAGACTTAAGAAACATACCGACAAGGACAACCAAACAAATACGGATATTGTTCCCTCATGTCGGCTTCTCGCTCCCAAGAGAAATCTTGAGCCAACGGATCACCCTATGACACATTCACCAAAGGTATCGTCTTGGATCTTAACTTTTGCACTTTCCAATCCACAATGTGAGTCAGAACTACTTCATAAGTAATGTTAGGCTGAAGTTGAATGCGTTTCGGTTCAACAAAATGTGGTTCTTGTTGTCCAAAACTCTTTTTCAACGACGACACATGGAACACATCATGAACATCCCCGAAATAATCTGGCAAAGCAACTCTATAAGCAACAAGCCTAACCTTCTCCACAATCTGAAAAGGACCAACATACCTCGAGCTAAGCTTTCCCTTTTTACCAAAGTGCTTAACGCCTTTCATAGGAGAGACTTTAAGCTAAACCCAATCACCTTCCTCAAAAGATAAGTCTCTTCTCCTCGTATCTGCATAACTTTTTTGACAATTTTGGGCTTCCGCCATTTTATTCCTTATAACCCGAACTTGATCTTTCATTTCTTGAATCAACTCTGGCCCAATTAATTTGCTCTCACCCACTTCATCCCAACACAAAGGTGATCTGCACTTTCTTCCATACAAAGGTTCATACGGGGCCATCTGAATGGAGGCATAAAAACTATTATTATAAGCAAATTCTATTAATGACAACTAATTCTCCCAACTCACTTGAAATTCCATAACACAAGCCCGCAACATATCTTCTAGAGTCTGAATAGTGTGCTTCGACTGACCATCAGTTTAAGGGTGATAAGCAGTACTGAACTTCAACTTAGTGCCTAAAGCTGCCTCCAAACTCTTCCAAAAATGAGACATGAACCGTGGGTCTCGATCCGACACAATGCTCTTGGGTACCCCGTGCAAACGCACTATTTCCTTAACATACAATCGAGTCAATTTTCCCAAAGAGTCGGTATTATTGACAGGCAAGAAATGGACACTCTTGGTCAACCGATCAACAATCACCCAAACTGAGTTCTTCCCACTAGGAGTCCTTGGAAGACTACTACAAAATCCATAGAAATGTCATCCCATTTCCACTCAGGAATAGGGAGAGGTTGAGGTTTGCCAGAAGGTCTCTGATGTTCAGCTTTAACTTGATGGCACGTGTCACACTTCTCAATGAACAAAGCGATATCCATCTTCATGCCTTCCCATCAGAAATTCTCTTTAAATCCCGATACATTTTAGTGCTTCCAGGATGAACTAAATAAGGAGCCGTATGAGCTTCTGCCAAGATTTGCTCTTTAAATTCAGAATCTCTGGAAATCACTCTTCGATCCCAAAACTGAAGAACACCATATTTATCCAAACTATAGTGCATGGGTCCTTTAAACTTCCTGACTGTCTTCCTGATGTCTAACAACTTTGGATCCCTTCTCTGGAGAGTCTTTAATTCCTCAAAATCCACTATTCGTACATCCAAAACTGAAGATAACAATTCTTCCTACTACGAACTCTCAATAAGAAGTCTCCTCATCCCATAAAGGAGAGAGTCCAATCCTGACGACTCTACCTCATCTACCAACTGAAACTTCCTACTCAAAGCATCAGTGACTAGATTCGCCTTCCCTGGATGATACTTGATCTCATATTGATAGTCGCTAATCAGCTCTAACCATCGCCTCTGTCTCATATTGAGATTCTTCTGAGAAAACAAATGCTTCAAGCTCTTGTAGTCGGTGTAGACTTTACAGACTTCCCCATACAGATAATGTTGCCAGATCTTAAGAGCAAACACCACAGCTACCAACTCCAAATCATAAGTGGGATAGTTCTTCTCATGAAATTTCAACTGACGAGATGCATAAGCAACAACTCGTCTCTCCTGCATAAGAACACATCCTAACCCAAACTTGGATGCATCACTAAATACCACAAACGACTTGTGTGGCTCTGGAAGTGTCAATACAGGAGCTGATGTCAGTCTCTTTTTCAATTCTTGGAAACTCCTCTTGCATCGATCTAACCAAAAAAACTCCGCATTCTTCCTAGTCAAAGCAGTGAGAGGTTCGGATAATAGAGAAAATCCTTCCACAAATCTCTGATAATACCCAACAAGTCCCAAGAAACTCTGAATCTCACGCACCGTTGAAGGACGAGGCCAAGACAAAACAAGTTCCACCTTGCTAGGATCTACAGCCACTCCATCTCGGAAAATCACATGTCCAAGAAACTTGACTTCTTCCAATCAAAATTCACATTTACTTAGCTTTCCATACAACCGATGTTCTCTTAATTTCCCAAGCACCAGGCGAAGGTGATAAGCATGCTCTTCCAAGTCTCGAGAATAAATCAAAATATCGTCAATAAATACTACCACAAAAGAATCCAGATAAGGTCGAAATACTCGGTTCATCAAATCTATAAAGGCTACAGGAGCATTAGTCAACCCAAAAGGCATCACTTTAAACTCATAATGCCCATACCGCGACCTAAAAGCAGTCGTGGGAATATCTTTATCTCTTATTCTCAACTGGTAGTATTTCGATCTCAAGTCAATCTTTGAGAAAATAGCTGCTCCTTGAAGCTGATCAAATAAATCATCTATCCGAGGAAGCGGGTACTTATTCTTGATAGTCATTTTATTAAGTTCCCGGTAGTCGATACACATTAGAAGAGTATCGTCTTTTGTAACACCCCCTTCCTGTAGGCTAGGTGTGTCACGTGTTTTTCATAAAATAAACCCGTCAAGAGATCTCATATTTAATAAAAACAAATTAGGATTTATTTCATAAAACTTTATCTGATAAAAATGTCTTCAAAAACTTAAATGATTAAACTGAATAAAAGTTATGTCATAAAAGTAATTTATTCTAGAAGGTCTGAAACTAAATCGACTGCTCCTTCTAATCCTTGTCTGTCTGCTCGTAATCATCATCATCACCTGGGTGGTTAAAAACATGAAAATAAACTAAAATGAGTCGAATACTCAGTAAGAAATCCATCACCACGTTAACATACTAAACATAAGGTTTTCATAAAACTTTTCATGCTGAGAGCTTAACATTCATGACTATTTATACTGATATTTATGCTATGCATGACTGATTTATCTGAATTAGCTGACTGATCTAATTTAACTGACTGTTCTGATTTAACTGATTTAACTGATTGAACTGACTGGCCAACACACTTAACCCTGTGTGCGAGGTTGTGCACCGGCCCCACGTCCCGTGGCCACAAGGGGAGCCGTTGATAGTATTCTTGCATACTATGGTGGACCACGCTTGAGTCCGTGGCTTGCACATCCACCCTGAAACTGAACTCCATTAGTACCATGCATCTGAATGGCCATAACTGAACTGATTTTATCTTGCACTTGAATTTAAGATAGTTACGTGTCTTATGACCATGAGATGCATGACATAATACATACATAATTATAATTTCTGAAATTGAACATGATGCGGACTAACATGATCGTGTGCTATGTTAAATGACATGCTTGCATATGACATGAGTGGTACATAAACAAAGGCTGTCAATGAACTGGCTTGAATAATACTTAAATATAAGCTGAACTGTGATGATCCTAATTTTGTAATCAAATAACTTACCTTGCTGCGCTTCTTCTTGAATCTTACTTCGTAACGCGTCACCTATATAAAGTATTAAACATCAGTAAATCTGTTTAGGAACCATATCCTAATATCCTACTTAATAAAATTCATACTGTAAAATATAACGAATAAAATATTCTGTTTAATATAAAATCAATGAAAGTTTATAACTTAAATTATTTAAAATACTAATAGCATAATCTTACTTAATTAAATTTATAATCTAGAAAATAGTCAAATAAATCTTATATGATCATTTGAATCCAGTCTGATATTGACTCTACAAGCAAATTTGTAAAGTTTAGAGGCCAATTGCTTTGTTGCCATAGAATCCTGTTGATAGGACATTCAACAAATAGGTGCATCAGTGTTTCTTTCTCATGACTACAGAAAACACACTCTTCAGTTTCTTGGTTGGGAATGATTTCACCAAGTCTGGTTCTAGTAGGGAGAATATTCCAAAGAAGTTTCCATAGCAGTAATTTATGACGATCATGGATTTTAAGACTCCACATAGGCTTAAAGAGAATCGTCGAAGGATGTTGCCGAGTTGAAACTTGATCTTGTAATGTAACTTGATATGCAGATTTGACCCAATATTTCCCACTATGATTCAAAACCCAAATCACTTTGTCCTGCTCATTTACTCGTATTGGTATTGGGATTTTTTGTATCTCTGATATGCTTTGTTGATAAAAAAGATCTAGCATTTTTGGAACATCCCAAGTCCGAGAGTTATTTTTTATGAGATCAGAAACTGTAAGAGTTGGATCTTCTAGATCCATACCTTGGATTGGCTGTGGTGTGAAGTTGGCCAATGAAGGAATCCATGGATCCCGCCAAATATTTACCGCTTCGCCATTATAAATTTGGAAATATTGGCCTTTTTTGAGCAGATCTCTAGTTTTGAGTATTCCTTTCCACATGGATGAATCTGATGACTTCTGCGAAGCTTCCCAAAGTGTTGTGTTCTTTAAATATTTAGTAATAAGAATTGAGTGCCACAAGCCAGTTCTGGGCCCGCTTATTTCTCATCCTGTTTTTGCTAGCATAGCTTGATTCATCTTTTCCATCAATCTTATACCAATGCCACCTTCTTTCTTCGGTTGACAAATAGATTTCCAGGATTTCAGAGTCAAATTATGAGTTTTATCCTTTGAGAATCCCCACCAAAAATTTTTGAAAGCTGTATCAAGAGCTTTACAAACTGACTTTGGGAGCTGGAAAGTATTCATATGATAAGTTGGAATCGTACTTACTATAGACTTGATTAGCATAGTTCTACCTGCTTGGGCCAGCAGCTTTGACTTCCATCCTTCCAATTTTTTCCCCACTTTGCTCAACAACTCACTGTAATCTTCTTTTTTGCTTCTGCTAAATGATGTAGGTAATCCCAAATATTTCATCCTGGCTGAGGCTGCTTTGAAAGGTAGCTACAGTGAAATAGATGTTTTTGTTGCCTGACTAGTGTTTCTAGTGATAAACATTGAAGATTTGCTGAAATTGATTTTCTGCCCTGACCAGCTTTGATATTGTGCAAGACATTCTGAAATATTGCGAGCATTTTTTTCTGTGGCCTTTGCGAAAATGATTGTATCGTCTGCAAATAATAAGTGTGACACCGGTGGACTGTTTCTACTAATTCGAACCCTTTCCAGCTTCTGTTGGGCTTTGGCCTTTAATAAGATTCTGGAAAGAGCTTATGTGACCAGTATAAAGAGAAAAAGGAGATAAGGGGATCACCTTGTCGAATACCTCGCTGAGATTTGAAGAAGCCTCTTGGTGAACCATTAATAAGAATAGAGAATGACACTATTGTTATACACTCCATTATCAGATGTATCCATTTATGATTGAAAACCAGATTGTGCATCACTGTAAATAGAAAATTCCACTCCACCTGATCGAAGGCCTTTTCCATATCAAGCTTAAGAGCCATCAAACCTGTTTTCCCAGTTTTCTTTTTGAGATGGTGAAAAAACTCATGAGCTATAATAGTGTTTTCCTTTATGTTTCTACCTGGGACGAAAGCTGTCTAGAGTGGAGAGATAATTTTTGGGAGTAAAATTTTAAGACGATTGGCCATGATTTTGGTGATAATCTTGTAGCTGACATTTGTGAGACTGATAGGTCGATATTGGCTTGGGCTATTTGGAGAAGCCATCTTTGGGATAAGAGCAATGTTGGTATGATTTATCTGCTTGAGAAGCTGCCCACTGATAAAAAAATTCTGAACTGCCAAGATGACTTCCTTTTTAACAATACTCCAATAGTGCTTATAGAATAGAGCTGTCATTCCATCTAGCCCTGGAGCTTTATTGCTAGGGATCTGTTTTGGAGCTTCCAATATCTCCTTTTCTTTTGGTATTGCAATTAGAGACTCATTCTCTATATCTGAAACTTTCTTTTCAAAAAGATTATCCAGTTGATCTAGAAAATTCAGATTTGAAGAGGAATATATAGTTCTAAAATGATTAATGAAAGAACTCTCTATAACTGTAAGGTCCATTGACCAATTACCTAGCGCCAATTTGATTGAGTCAATAGCATTCCTTCTTCTCCGAATGGTAGTTGTCAAGTGATAAAATTTGGTATTAAGATCCGTTGACGTAAGCCATGTGAGTCTAGATTTTTGCCTCTATAGTATTTCTTCATATTCTCGTTGCTTGTGAAGGCTATTTTGCAAGAACCTTTCTTTTTCTTGATTGGAAGGAGTCATATTGTCTTCTTGTACGTTGAGAAGCTCACTTTCAAGCTGATGAATATTGTGGGTGATTTTTCCGAAGTGATCTTTATTCCAGACTTTAAGTGCTTCTTTGGTTGACTTGATTTTCTTGCATAGAATGTAGGACGGATTGCCCAGATGGGGAGTGCTCCATGCTTCACTGATTATTTGATGGCTTAATGGCTCACGAGTCCAGAATTCTTCAAAGTTGAAAGAAGGTGCTTGACGTATATTGGCCACAGTATATAACAAGATGGGATGATGATCTGATGCAGATGATGCAAGATGTTGCAAAGTGGCATCTGAGAACAGTAGCCTCCATTCTTGATTTGCAATAGCTCGGTCTAATCTTTCTCTGATAAGTGCTTGACCCTGTCTATTATTGGTCCATGTAAACTTTGGGCCCATATAGCCAATATCTATAAGACTATTCTTATCCATAAGAGCTTTGAGGCCCTTATTAGGGTTATAAGAGAAAGGTCTTCCGCCAGATTTTTCAGATTGATCAACGAGGTCATTAAAATTGCCTAGACAAATCCAAGGCCCAGGAAAAGCTTGAGATAAGGAATCTAATTGGCTCCAGAAGCTAGCTTTATTATTCCATTGGGCCAGAGCATATACATAAGTAATCAGCCATGGTTGATGAGTAGGATCAGAGTAAACTAAAATAGAAATTGCATTAATATTTATATTTACAGGTTCTATTTCTACACCCGGTCTCCACAAAAGTAGCAGCCCCCCTTTTTTACACACTGCAGGGTAGTGAACAAAAAGATGGAAACCTAAACTATTTACAATAGTTTTGGTGCAATCATCCTTCACCAAGGTTTCCGACAAAAAAACTACATCCGGGTTATATTTCCTAATATTAGCCCTTAAGTTTCTGATTGCTTTGGGTCGGGCTAATCCCTTGCAATTCCATGCCATTGTCTTCACTTGGATGGTGGAGGCATTTTTAAGCTTGCCTCGCTAGCTACTTTGGACTTTCCTTGTAGGTGGATTGGTGGCCTACTATAGGGAGTGATTTTCGCTTTCCCTTTTGATTTTTTTTCCTTGCCAAAAGAACCAGAATGCATTTCCAAAAGAGTGAGTGCCATTGAATCTTCAACTGTCTGTTGCTGTGAAGGATGATTTACAGGTGGGTCAAGTTTCTCCACTTTGATTAGACACTGAGATTTTCTTTTGGGAGCCTCATTAGACTCAACCTGTTGCTGCCGTTTAGAAGGAAGGATTGCTTTGTTAGCTTGATGGACTTTGGTAATACAGATATCTGAGTTCTCAGTAGAAGCAATTTCACCATGGCTTGAAACAAGTGATAAATTTGCTGCTACTTCAATCTGCATGGGACTTTGTTCACCATGAACATTTGAGTCTTCTAATAATTGAATATTCATCTGATGAGAAGACAATCCCAAGATATTTGCAGCATCTTGATTTGAAGGAGCAAGAATGGTAAAATAATCCAATTCTCGTGGAGTTGAAGAGCTGCTAGCGTGAGTCAATGATGGGCTAACAACTGAAGATGATTTAAAGAGGAGTTCGGGCTTACTGCCAAAGAAGAAATGCTGAGGCCTATTGGAGTGTAAATCCTGTGGGTCCATAAATAAAGGCCTAGTTTCCTTTTGTTGATCTGTTTGAAGCCCAAGCCCGACTCCAAGCCTAAGCCCGAGATGCTCCTTTTGTGTCTTATAGGATTGCATAGCCGTGTAGATCTTCTTCCACTGTGTTCTCCAAGGTGGGCGCTGCATTGACATGTTGGTGGAGAGTAATGAAGATGAACCTTGTACCCGAGGACTACATTCTCCTGCCACTTGCATCTCTGTGCATGAAGACAAAAGAGATATTTTGTTTTGATTCGGTGTAAGGCTACTGGATTTAGTAGCTGGCTAAACAGTGAAGAAATTAAAGTTTGTTGGTGGAGAGAGTAATGCGCTTGGATCACTGTAGCTGAACCGAGATAGTAAGTCTTCTCTGATGGATTTTTCACCCAGTTGCATAGAGCTCGAAGGGGGAGAAATTAAATGAATCAAATCTGACTTGTTGGCTGAAATCTGTTCAAGATGATCTCAGGTAAGACTACCTTGACTTTTGAGAGAAAGATCCTGCTGCTTACTCGCATTGAGAATTTGTTTTCCTTTGTTATAATTGCCTATGGTTGAAACCAATGGAGAGAAGTTAGCTAGATGCTCTGGTTCTTCAAATTGCCCACCACCCGTTTGATGAAAAACCTGACTAGTATCAATATTGCTTTGAAACTCAGCTCTTATCCAAGGGCCGTAAGCTAATCTTGCTGGAGGCGAACTCAAGAAACCACAAAAGATTTGAGAGTGACCAAGCCTTCCACATGCATAACAGAAGTCAGACAACTTTTCATATTTCATAGCTATCCATATGTCGTGGTTGCCAAGTCTTGGCATCATAAATCCTTGCTGAAGTGGTTTGGTGATATCTAGCTCAACTTTAATTCTAATAAATTTTCTAAAGGCTAAACCATAGAGAGGATCAACCTCTACTTTGATCAAATTACCGAGAGATTTTCCAATGTCTATGGCATTATCAAGGGTGATGTGATCAAGGGGTAGACCATGAATTTGAACATTGAAAGATGCATGATTTAAACTGATTTCATGTAGAGTAGCACTCGGTAACCACAGTTTCAGTATAAGCAAATGCCCTTTGATATTCCAAGGAGCTTGATTAAGCACTCTTAATTTATCATGAGGAGTTCTAAATGTGAATATAAACTTGTCTATATCCATATCTTCAATGAGGAAATTTTGGATGAAGTTCCAAGAGGCTTTAATAGTAGAGTGAATAGCATATTTGTTCAAAGGTCGATCTGCAACTAACCTTCCTATCAGGATTTTATCTGAAGTAGCTTTGGCTGTCTCTGGTGCAGGTTGGAGATTAAGATCATGCCATGACAAAGCTTTTGTCTGAAGAATCAGTGAATCCATATCCATTTGAGGAAGGAACTATAGTGGCAGAGGCTAACAAGCGGACTGAAACTGGGAATGGTTTGATATACGGAACAAAGATGGTTGCAACTCCACCTGAGTATAGGATAAGTACGTGAAAAGGAGCAACAGAAAGTGCAGGAAAAGATGTCAACTTCCTAGATAGAGAAGCTCTGACTTCTCTCTAGCCAGTTTTTTTTGTTTTAAATTTAAAGATCTATATATTTGTACACAGAAACACAAATCCGCGATCACGACTATGACCCACGACCTTGAGCGTGGGTCATAAAACTTACAAACCCATTGTGATTCATGGTCGCGATCGTTGTCTTAAGTCATAGAAAGGCGAGGTATCGACATGAGAGAAAGGGGAAGAAAAGGCCTCTTAATGAGAAAAAAAAGGGGGAATTGACCTAGTTACAAGTGAGACAATAAAGTATTTGATTTACAGGATTTCGTATCGATCGATTATTTGACTTTACAACAAATTTGACGAGAAACTAATTTTATATTTAATATTCTAATTTGTTCATTAACTTAGGTCTTTGTTACTGTTAGTGCATGGCAGCTAGAATGCTTAGTGGGGGCGTGGACAGTTTAGGAATTAAATACCAACAACCTCATGATAAGTGAGCTCCTAAGCAAAGGCCGTCACGATCATCCTAGCTAATTCGATCTAAAATCTTCATCATTATATTCAGATTGGCTTCGTTTGGGTGATAAGATGATCAAATCATCTAAATTAGTTTCGTAAGAATGGATATACTCTTCATTCAAACAAATACAGCATATTCCATTTGAAATAACTTAACTAGTTTCATGTTAATTCAACACTGTTGATCATTTATGGGACTTTATTATTATTATTCCATCACTACAACAATAAACCAATCATTGATGGGATCTACTAATTTTTTAAATTCTCATAAAAAAGTCAAAACACGTCTCAATAGGATCTACAAATTAATCCACTTAAACATCTTAACTTACTACTATTCACACATAAACTCAAATCACTTGAGATACTCTTAACATCTAAACAGAGCATGATGTGCTTTAATTGTGAGAACTCCCTTATTCTAAGAGTAGGCTTAACTTTGCCCAGCGATCTAATAAGTTGAATATTTAATTAATAGAATAAAGTGTAGAGTATTCAAAATTCTAATTCATGATTTCTATTTTGCGATTACGTGAAATTATCATCATTTATCTAAAAAATTTAAAATAATGGGAAGAGACAAATTTTATTAGTTTATATATATATATATATATATATATATATATATATATATTTGCAATATTTATTAACACTATACTTTACTAAGCTCATGAATACAAGTTTAAAGCCCTTTCTGAGGCTTTTCCTTGCGCTTCAATCTTCCGCAAGCCTTAGAAGATGGGTACGTATGGAGGTTTCTTACATCCACAAATTATGTAAAATTGTTGAAAAATTGAAGACTATATATAATCTAGAAGAAAATTGAATAATTCTCATCATGATTAGAAAGTATGACTTAATGACTATACAATCACTGTATTTATACGTACACATATAAAGACTACAAATCATCTATCATTTTTTTTTTTAAATAGTAGAGGTCACATATCCAAGAGTGACCCCATCCTCAAATTTATTGAATAATAAAACCCTCACTTCAAGCGGAGGAATACAAAAAATACAGGACGTTCCATTTAAACCAAATTCAAAAACAATTAAACAATTCTTAAGTATGGCAACCCACTTTTATCCAACCTAACCAAACCTTTAAACGACCTTGGCAAATCTTGCACATTGTTCCAACAAATCGTAGCTCCTTGTGCTCCTATCTTAGCCAAAAAATAGGCTGGAGCATTACCTTCCCTAAGAATGTGGTACATTGAATAATTCATAGACCTTAGAAAACAAAAAACTTCCTCCCAGTAGTCTTCCAAATACCAAACACCACATTTGCCTTTTTTAACCAATTCAGCAAGACCATAGAGTCCACTTCAATATCCACATCTTTAAACCCCATCCGATTGCAATGTTTAATTCCTTCCAACACGCCTAACATTTCCGCATAATTATTCGACCCTGGAGGCAACGAAATAGAGTAGGCCAGCTGAAGAGTTCCCTCATGGTCCCGAATCACACCTCCTGCTCCTACACTTCCTGTGTGACGCCCCAACTCTCACGTATGAAAAATCTCAGGAATCGTGACGTCAGGATGATAACAACATGAGTCACGCATCCCAACGAAAGTGCCAAGTGTGTGTACAAGCAACGGTGTACAATAAAAATAAGCAGCGGATAATATAACTAAGTCACTAAGTACCAGAATTTGTGTAATAGAATATCCAAATACAAAGCATTGCAAAACAAAAACCAATGTCCCAAAAATAATACAAGAGCTGAAAAAATATAAAAAAACAAGTGATCCTAGATCACTCATTCGGTAGAGCCAAATCCTCAGGCTCAGCATCTGCATCATCAACATCAGAATCTGCGATACCATTAAATGGTACCGCAAGTAAGTTATAATCCAAACAACTCCGAGATAAAAACACATTAATGTAACCAACCATGCATGCATATGATGTAATATGCATTGAACCCAAAAAATATCATTTTTCTTGAAAATGAATATTTTTTTTTCCAACACACCCCAAAATCCCATTTTGGCCCAAAATATTTCCATCAAAATATTTTCCACCGTTTTACCTGAAAATGGCCCAAAACAATAATCCATCATTTTTCCTAAAAATGACTCGCACAAAATCCTTTATCCAACACACACCATTTTTTCAGAAAATAGCTCATTATCCATTTTATCTGTATATACCATAATCTCTCCTAGGGACCATCCGCACACCCTGACTTCATAACGAGCAATGCCCAGTTCAGCACCCAGTGCGTTCATGACCAAGCATCCTCTAGTCCCCACCAGTAAAGGGGCCACGAAGTTGGCACAAGAGCTTTACCATCCCGTCCGATCCCGTTGTCGCCCACCAACAACCCAGGAGATGTCACTCAGTATATTCCACTCCCGAGTAACTAGAGGAGCTCCACCAAGATAATACCCCATCTCGGCTTGGGGTCGTGATACAAACACACCTAAAAATCCTTTTCACACATGAAAATCCAGTTTTCAAATATCCACATGAACATGAATGCGATTACTCGAAAATCCAGTTTTCATTTACAAACATGAACATGCGTGCACATGCAATGTACCAGACTGACATCAATATCCAACAACCAAACAATTTTAATATAAATTAATCACACAAATAACTCCATCCTCCAATCCATCCGACCCCCTTACTCCTTGGCCTCAGTCCGGAATAACCAACCAGAACACAGTAAAATGAGTTAGTCCAAAAATATATTTAAATCTTAAAAGATGTTTAGGAAAATACTTACAGCGTTATATAATAATTTTTGGATTTTTGGAGGATCATGGATGACTTAGAAGAGACAAAACAGCAACTGAGTAGTGCAAAATGCACTGTGGCCGTGGGTCTCAAAAACTCACTTTTGAATGGGGACAAATTAAGACTCGAGATTGCTAGGGTAGGGCTTAGGGAGGTTGGTGAAACTAATGGAAGTGGTGGTTGGCCGTGGGTGGCGGCGTAGGTGCCAGTTTAAGGTCCAAAAAACCCAAATCAAAAATGTTGACAATGGGGCTTCATTAGTGCTGGATCGGAGCTGGGGTTGGGTTCATTAGGTAGCTGGGAGGTTGAGGAAGATGTGGTGAGAAATGGTGGCCGGAGGTGGAGTGACGGCGGCGCTGTGATGCAAGGAACGCCGCAGCTTTAGGTGGTGCGTGCGGGTCGACAGCGGCACGAGACGGCCTGAATTGATGGTAGGTGATCACCGAACGGAGGGGAAGAGAGGGAGAGGGGCAGTGTCGAAGGAGGGCAGCGCATGATGGTGCTGGGTGGAAGGAACGAAACAGAAGAAGGAGAGAAAGGGGAGAGGGGGTTCACGCGCGAGAAGGAGAAGGACCGAAGGAGAAATAAGGAGAAAAGAAAAAAAAAAGAAAAAGAAGAGAAAAAGAAAAGATGGGGAAAAGAAATGAGGTCCAATCCTCATAACTTGGGTCACAAAAATTATCCAACGAAAATGATTTCAAAATTGTAAGCTAAATAAAATAACTCAAACGCAGTAAACAGCTTAAATAAAACAATAATAATTTTAAAACCCATAAACAAACTAATTTAAATGTAAAACAGTAATTAATATTAAGAAAGTACATTCAAAATAATTTTCACAACTTAAAAATATCATATAATAATATATCAAAACTCCCATAATTTTAATTAATTATAATAATCTTTTAATTAAAATATACTAAAATATAGGGTGTTACATCCTGGATTCCCTATACTATAGCCATCCGAGTTCAATTTGAACCTTCCACAATCAACTTCAACCAGTTAACTGTTCTGCAACGTCTGGGCCTTGGAACCAATGGTGGAATTTGCAGCTCCCGAAGAACCAACAAGTCTGCCTGGCTTATTTTATCTACCTTATTCATGCTGTTTGCTACAAACGACAACCAGAACTTGATCTCCATCCACACCTTCTCCACCGTTTCGTACCTACCCTCCATGCGAGCAACAACGAGACCAGAGCCTCTAGCTTACAATGATCAGCAGAACCCCCATTAGCATCCATGTTTGTGTTTTTTTGGAAGCCCTTCTAAACTAGTAGTGCACATGCTCTTTCCAACTTATTTGCCTCACTATTGCACCGAAATGCCCCCCACATATTTGCCAAATTTCCTTAGCGAACTCCCCTACATAGAGGACGTGATTTAAGTCCTCATAACCACCCTCTATACAGCAATCACATATAGACACCAAAGGGATTCCCACTCTACGGATTCGATCATCCACACTCAAATAATCATATAATGCCTTCCACATAATAATTGAAGCTTTCTTAGGGATTGAATTATGCCATATCCAACAAGACCAACGTGATTCTTGTTCCCTGATTCTTACACAGTCCCAGGCACTTTTAGATGTGAAAGACCCCTCCATACTTTTAGTCCAAACCAATACATCTTTTCTCTCCCTATGGCTTGCCAAATAAGAGCTCAATTCCTCTGCTTTGGTTGCTCCCACCAGGCACTAGAATAATTCAATATCTCATCCACTCTCAATTTTACAATCCATGACTTTCAGCTTTGGATAAGCTGATACTGGGAATTCATAACATATGGGACCATCACCCACCCACTTATCATACCAAAAAGAAACATCCCCATCTTTTATCAACCACTTCGAATGCTCAAGTACCATTGGAATACATTTAAGAACAGTTTTCCAAAACCTGGTACCTTTATTAGGATTCACCAAAGAGAGATGCCCTTCATTCACATATTTCCTTCTAAAGAATTGCACCCAAAGAGAGTCATCTGTCATTATTTTCCAAGCAAACTTCGAGTGAAACGCCATTTGCACATCTTCAAATTTTTTCAACCCAAGTCCTCCCTCTTCAATCGGAACACATAATTTACTCCATGCCAACCATTTTTTCTTAGCTTTCCCATTAGCTTCACCCCAAAAAAAGGAGCTAAACATTCGGTTCAGCCTATTAAGAGCAACCTTAGGAAGCTGCATCACCGCAAGAAGGTGAGAGGGCATACTAGATAAGACATGTTTAAGCAAAGTGAGTCTACCCCTAGCAGAAATCTGCCTCATTTTCCACCCATCGATTTTTCTGGATACTTTATTCATCATCTCATCCAAATCTTTGGTCTTTAACCTGCCTGTGACAATAGGAACCCCCAAGTATTTAAAAGGAAAAATGCCTTCTAAAAAATCTGTAATCCCCATCGCTGCGCGTTTCCTTTCAACCCTTACATGTTTGGAAAAATAAATTGCCGTTTTTTCCTTGCTTACTCTTGGCCCTGACTAGTCTTCATAGGTTTGTAGAACATGCATTAGGCCTCTCAAAGACTTCTTTGCACCGTTAGAAAAAATGACCACGTCATTAGCATACATAAGATGAGAAACCAAATTAGTATGACGAGGTTATGAAAACTGAACAATACGCCTTTCCGAATAGCTTTCATGAATCAGTCGAGATAGCACTTCTTGCAATATAATAAAAAGATACGAGGATAAAGGATCGCCTTGACGGAGTCCTTTTTTCCCTTGAAAAAAACCCCTTGTCGTACCATACATTACAATTAAGTACCATGGAGAAGAGATACAAGCTTCAAACAAATCACACACGTGTGAAGAAAAACCAAAGGATGCCAAAACATGCAATAGAGATGCCCAGTCCACAAGATCATAGGCCTTTGCCATATCTATTTTCACCAAAACATTTCCCCCCGCTACTTTTCTATCAATTGAATGAACCATTTCTTGAGTAAGGGTAATGTTTTCAAAGATACTCCTACCCGGAATAAAGGAACCTTGTTTCTTCGAGATCATCTTTGGGAGCAAAAGACTTAGGCGCAAAATAATAATCTTTGAGCACACTTTATAAAAAACTAAACAAAGAGAGATAGGATGAAATTTCTCAAAACCTGATGGGTTATCCACCTTTGGAATCATCACCAAATAAGAAGATGTGAAGGCTTGTGGTAAAGGAGCACCCCGAAAAAATTCAGCAACGGCGTCTAACATGTCCTCATTAATAATCGACCAGCAAGCTATATAAAATGCAAATTCAAACCCATTCGGACCAGGGCTGCTAGAGCTAGGAATACTGAGAATTGCTTATCTAATCTCCTCCATAGAAGGCACTGCAAGCAATGACAGATTATCCTCAGCCTGAATCACAGGAGAAATAAGCTGTCCGAGACTCGGGAAAGGGTTAAATCTCTCCTTTTGCAAGAATTCTTGGAAATATTCGATAGCCCCTAAATGAATATCTTCAGGGCTACTAAGCATATCCCCATTCTGCAGCCTCATTGTTGATATGCTTCACTTATTTTTCTTATTAATAACTACGTGGAAGAACTTAGAATTACGGTCACCATCCTTCAACCACTTCACCTTAGCCAAATGCAACAATCTTAAATTTTCTCTATCCAGCCAAACATTCAGCTCCAGCTTAGCCACAAGCAAATCTTGCTCTACCTCTTCATTGAATTCAGCTTGAAGTGATTCCTCCAACCTGGCAATTTGATTTTCTAGGTCTTGGATATGGTTATGAGTACAACCAAAAACGATTTTATTCCACTCTCGAAGCAGCACTCGAAGTCGCTTAAGTTTACTTGCAAACTTCCATAGGCCAGACCCAACACATGGAACCTGCCAATTCATCTCTACCACTTTTAAAAATTCAGGATGCTCAGTCCACATTTGTTGAAATCTAAAAGGCGCAGGAACCCTTAACTCATGATTAGCCTCAAGCGTGATCACCATAGGAAAGTGATCCGATGTTGTCCTAGAGAGATATTGAGTAATAGCATGCGGGAATTGGATCAAACAATTAGAATCCATTAAACTCCAATCCAGCTTCACCCAACTCCGGGCTAAACCTTCTTGACCATTGCACCACGAGAGACAATTTCCTTTCGTATTCATCTCAAGCAAACCACAACTTTGAATCCATAAATTGAATTCATCCATAGCCCCACATGACCTTGGTCTTCCCCCTCTACGTTCACCCTCCGAACGAATGATATTAAAGTCCCCACTAACAACCCAAGGTAAACTTGAATTGCCATTTCCATCTAATTCAGCCCACAGATCCTTCCTAGCCAGCTGATTGCATTTGGCATAAACGAACGTCAAGATCAAATCCTGACCCTCATCCATTACTTGTAAAGTAATAAATTGATTGCCCATCCTTGAGACTTGGACCACCACCTCATTGCACCACATGACCTAGATCTTCCCCTCATGCACTTCATTTGTAATAAACTGATCACACATAAGTCGCTGAGCAAAATTACGGACCCTTTCGGTAACTGTAAAAGGTTCAAATAATGCCACTACTTTCGGCTTATACTTCCACATCAATTTCTTTAATCTTCTCAACGAAGTCCCTACCCCTTTTATATTCCATGCAAAATACGGCCCTATCATAAATTAAGTTTTAATGGTCGAGACACCACCTTTTTCTAACTTCTTACTTTCTCCATTTTCACTCTTCTACCATCCCTAGACTTGTCCTGTACCTTCGAATCTGAAACAACTTCTTTCAGGTCAACCATCAAAGAATTGTCATCGTCGTCCCCTCTCTCTGAATGCGTTCCATGCCCTTGATCTAAATCATTACCATATACATCCAGAGGAAGAGACTCAATTGCAACAAATTCAACCCCTGCTCACGCTTTGCTAAACTATGACTCCAAAACAACAGGTGGACTCAACTCCACAAGACCCGTGATATCATCCTTTTGCAGCTCCTCTTCTTCTTGTAACAGAACAAAATTCTCCCTCGGGAGGAATTCTTCTCCCTCTTCTTCTCTGACTGTTACTTCTCCTAATTCCATAACCGCTAATTTTTCTTTCTCCCCACCAACATCTATTTTCTGCGTTCCCTCCATCCTCTCCACTGGTCCCTCTTCCTTGTCATTAGACACCAATTCTTCATTTGCCATTTTAGAGCCACTCAAAAACACCAGCTGATCCCTTATCATCTCTACCACCTCCCCTACTTTTTCCTTGCCTTTAAACTCAATCTCTAGGAGATTGATCAAATCTTGTTCAACAGAAACCACTTCTTTAGACTTCAACATTTTCGCCGCCTTCTGCAATTTTTTATCAAGACCCCCTTGAAATCTACATGTTTTATCATTATGCCCCTGTTTCTTGTATCAGCCATAGAAAGCAAGCAATGTCTCATAAACGATTTCTTGTTTCCAACTCGTCGACTCTTCTGGCGCCCCAATTCGGAAGGAATGTAATGGAGCTAGAGAAGCATCCATTTCCAAACAAACTCTCGCTCCATCTGTCCGTGTTGCACAGCTTGTTGCATTATCTCTTCTCAATAATTTACCAATCGGTGCCGTTAGTGTCTTTAACAACGATAGATGATAAAAATTCAGAGGGAGTTTAGGACAAACCACCCAAATAGGAACTTTAGAAGGTTCATCCTCTTCATTGAAAAAATGAGTCCATCTGAAAGCCCGGTATTGCACCCCATCTATCTCATAGGTTTCCTTAGATAGTGCTTTGTTAAAATCTTCTTCTGATGCCATTCTAACGAAGACATTATGTGGCTTCATCATCGTAGAGACAATAGGCTGCCCAGCAAGGCCCCAGCGACTGCGAATAAAAGATCTAATAGCGTCGATAGACGGACGCATCCTAAAAAACTTCATTACCATGGAAAAATGAAATGGCTTAGCCGATCAATCTATCTCTTCTTTGGAGAAGAGGAAACAGATCTTACCATCTATTACTTTTGGTGGACGAAAGGATACATCAATCTCCGGTAAAGGCTGAGGGGCAGCCATAACCATATCAATGAATGACCGAGGGCGGCCTACCTATGCAGGCAAGGCCTCGGTGGCCGCCATGCAACATGAAAACTGAACCCTAGCAGAGAAAATTCCATTCAAGAAAGTTACATAAAAATCACAAAAGTTAAATGCCCATCATCTGTCACTTGGACCAGTAATTTACATCTATTCATCTCATTCTCAACTAACTTAATTGTCAACCCCTTTGTTTGGCTTCACAGGATTTTAACTCCAATCCCTCTATATGGCTTTGTATATTCCAACAAATTGAGTGAGTGAATTGATTTCTCTATTAATTGCTCTTATCTATCGATTCGAATAGTAGATCAGATTGATGAGCTTTAATATTATTAACAACGAGCCTATAATTTGTGTAATTCGCAGATTGTTGTGTATGTTGTGCATGGGGGAGGGAGATTTAGAGAACTAGAAACCAGATTTTATAGTAAAGAAATTTGAAACGGTTTATAGGTCGGTTTATTTGACGAAACAATATAAAGGTTAAAATAATGCCTTTGGGTGGAAACTTGAATCGGTTTATATCTTTATATGTAAGAAAAGAAAAGAAATTTACAAGTTATAACAGTTCATAATGAAACATTGTTTTTAAAAGAGTTTCCGCTCCATAAACATAACACTTCAAGTTTAATGTGTAGAATGCAAACTTTTATGGGTAAAATGCCACATCAGAGTCATATGAATCCGCTTAAAATATAAAATAATATAAATGTTAAATTAATATTTTTGGGTGGAGTCTTGAATCGGTTTATATCTTTATATGTAAGAAGAGAAATGAAACTTAAAAGTTGCAATGGTTCATAATGAAATATTATTTTTAAAAGGATTATTGCTTCATAAACATAACGCGACTCAAATTTAATGGATAGAATGCCTACTTTTATGGATAAAATGCCACGTCGGAATTATATGACTCCGCTTTTATATATAATAATAGATATCATGATCATAGTTTTAGATTGAGACGTCCCATCTTTATCCATTTTTATTTTACTCACATATAGCCATAGGCGGGTCATCTAATTTATGAAGGTTGCTAAGGATCATTGCCCGACTGTACTGATATTGATGCTTATAAGAAATTTCACACGCTTAGGTAAAGGTCTAGGAAATAGGGATACTTCGTAAAAAATTTGGTATAAATGTAGTACTAATACTAATGCTAAATTGAGTTGCTCAAAAACATAAAGGGATGATTTTGGGGCTATATATGCTGAGCTTTGCTTCAAGGAATTTCATGATCAAGTGATGTTAAATATTTTAACATGAACATTAATAATTGAATCTTTAATTTTCTATGATCCACAATAATAAATAATAACAGTTAGAAAACGTACCTACCTTAATCATAGTTGATGAAGAATCTGACCAGACTATGAGAGAAGGATCACCCTAACAACTTTACCTCCAAGTGTCTCCAATGGCTAGAGGCACAATGATGTTGTAGGTGAGAACCCTTTACCCCTTAGTACTATTTATAGACTTCTGACCATCAAGAAATCTAAGACTTTGTATTTGACTGTGATTGGAGATATAGAGTTAATCGTATCTCTTTGGAGTTTCCTTATCCCATTATAACTCATTTATTAGCTGAAAAATTTTGAGTTATTCCAAACTCTATCAAGATCGGTGTGTGGGACACAGAGTTTAAATAAAACTCTTTCACGTGACTCTGGGCCTCGATCTACGAGGCCCTTGATTTCATGTTTGGATGGGAGTTTCAAAATTGTTAGGCAAGTTCTTGACATCGATGAAGATCATGTATATATACAAGATTGATTGATAGTTAGTATATCAGATCTTATGATTTCGATCGATCGACATATATATACTAATGCATGCAAGTTCATGGACACCCATTGAAAAATATTGGTCATGACTATCCCTTTTCGGAAATCGATTACCAAAGTGGTGATTATCCACATATATACGAATTACACTACTCGATGTTAGGTTTCCATTGATCCAAGCTGCTAATTCTAATGACTGTCTATGTGTCTATCCGAGAGGAATACGTACTACAAGAGATTGGGTTTCTTGAGGAAAAAAAAATTGTCTCAAAAAACCCAAATTTCGTCCCAAAATGTTTTTGGAGACAAAATTTTTTTATCTCTATTTTGTCTTGAAAGGTTTGTCATCTCAAAAAATCATCGTTAGGGATTAAATTGGGAGGAACCAGTCGAAATTGTTCGAACAAGACTTTTTTTTATTAGATGAAACAATTTCGTCTTAAAAACCCATTCGAATGGAAACCTTTCAGTTTGAACCAACACTTTCGTTCGAATAATATGAAATTTTGATTCAAACTAATAACTATATTTGATCTTGGTTGAACGAACCGAGTGTTTCAACAGAATTTATGCATTCGAATCAATAAAATTTTCAAATGATTTTTGTTCGAACATAAATTATGTCCGTTTGAATAGACATTTATTTTCAAAAATTCTGTTTGTTCAAACGGGGTTTTGCATAATAATGTTGCTCAAGGAATATTTTATTGCTCGAACGGCTGAACAAACTGTATTTCTCAATTACCATTCGAATGGGTTATTTTTTATTTAAATGGGTCTAATTTTTGTTCAAATGGATTTAGAAATGACAATTCACCGTTCGAACTGATTATTTACCATTTGAACAGTATTAATAATACAAATTTGAATTTACTTAAAAATATCATACTAATATTACAAAAATTATAATTCAAATATCAATTGTTCAAATGTTTTGGAACATTATAACATAAAGGCAATTAAAGAAATAATAAATTTTAAGATTGTGGTGGTGGCATAGAGTTGTGGGACATCATTGACTGGAACTATTCAAATATTTTTCGATTATTCAACTGGTGCCTTTCTTCTAATCTTGCGTTTAAATCCGCTGCTTAATCTCATCGGGTCAGCAACTCTTTTTTCTTGGACCTCAATCGTTTTATCTTAAGTGTTGCTTCCTACAATTACTTAGTCTTGTTGTCATTCGATCTGGCTTAAAAAGAGGAGGATGATGATGGCTTCATGCAACGTTCTTGACCCCTCAAATATCCAGAACGTGATCCAAAAAATTGAGAAATAATTTGAGCATCGTTGACAGATGATTCATCAGATGGATCGATAGTAGTTTTCTTAAGAGATATCATCTTGTCCTACAAAAAAAAAAAATTAAAGTTATTATAAATAACAGCAATATTATTAGACAATAGAATTGAAGAAATTTAAACTTACATAATTTGCCTCTATTTCGGGACTAGTCCAAACACCATTACAATTTTTATGTGTTTTAACATACAATTAAGTCAGATTATAGTCAGTAGAACTTTTTCTTCCTGTAAAAGAAAATCTATATTATAACTTAAATAAGAAAAGTGTATTATTTGCTAATATTTAACGGGGACAAGAATAACTTACTATTTTTTAGACAAATGATGAAAAGATTGAGAACCCGCATGATGGTGTATTGTTAATTTTGATCTATTTGCTTAGTTCACAGTACTCCATTGCTAAAAAAAATATTATGTCTATATGTTTAATACATCTATCATATACTATTAAAAAAAGATAGCAATGAAATTATCTAATAAGTAGGATCTTCAAACATATTACAAATCTTCTCTTATTTGTTTGGTTGCATTGCTTAGAATAAATTTTGGCGCACCTCTATTGTAGTACTGCACTTCTTATAGTGTGCATGGCATGGACCTTTGTACCTTCAGAATATATTCGATATCAGTTCCTTAATAGTTTGTCGATCCTTTTGTAGGTCAAAATTAAGTTCAAACTCGTCCTTTTAAAAATTATAAACAATTAGTATAAACACAAAGTAACTCTAAATCAACATGTTATATACTTAGTTGTTTGGGATGTAGGTTATTACCAAGTAAAAATTTTTGATATGGTCTTTCACATCTTGTAGAACTTTAGACCAGGAGGATGTAGCCATCGGTGCATACGTGCGAGTAAGTGTACCAACATAAGAAACAAGTCACGCAGCCAAATCTTCGAAGCCACCGGTGATAATCAGGAATATCAACTTTAATTTTACCCATTTTCCTTACTTTCTTTATGTAGACACCCCTCGTAGTGCCTCGACCTCGGCGCTGGCTTACAACAGCTATATATACAGTAATTAAAGCATACAATTTAATTTAATTATTTTATTTTATAGATATATATTACTTAAATTGAGCCTAAAATGTGATATTTAATTTGATAAAATACCTTACTCTAGGTCTGGTGATGTTGGCCCACTATTGATGGCAGGTGAACCACACGGGAGTCAGTAATGGATGGAATGGCGCACATGTTGCTTTACGTTTGGGAGGCATATCTGTTTGAAATTGTAATAAATTATTATTCAAACAAACGTTATAGATATTTATAAGAATAACATTTAGAACAATATTTGTTTGAAATTCATTCAGTATTAGTTTTGTTGGACCAGTCGCCCTCATCCTCACTAGACATTTCAATTGATTCATCTTCTTCCGACATTTCACCCTCAATTACTTTAGGTTGAACATCTTTTCTATGCAATGGGACCATGTCATATTGGCTTAGATCAACAAATAAATTGATACCTGATTTGTTTTCTTGATATACTTCTTCATTTGCTGGACTATCAACTTCTTCATGTGGTTCATCTACTTCTGGAATATAATCATATACATTTCTGGGTACAAACTTCTCCACTACCCATCATGGGTTCCTATACTCTAGATCATCTAAATAAAAAACTTGATTCGCTTGGCAAGCGAGAATGAAATGATCATTCTCATACCATGTGCGATATGTATTGACACTCACAAAATATTCATCGTTATGCACTCCCAACCTAAGATTTGAGACATCCCACCAATTACATTTAAACAACTAGACCATATATCCCCCCACATACTTTAACGCTATGATATCTTTCACAATTCTGTAGAAGTCAATGTTATCATCTCCATGGTTTCCTTCGACTATGACCCCACAATTTTGAGTTTTCTTATATCGTTCTTTATCAGCTGTGTGAAATCTATATCAATGCACCAAACATCTTGAGTATTGGATGGCCCACCTGGATGGACCACATGCTAGAGCATACAATTCAATGAGATTTCTTTTAAATTTTCACCATATTTTGA
Source organism: Cyclocarya paliurus (assembly GCA_029856935.1). Taxonomy (NCBI): domain Eukaryota; kingdom Viridiplantae; phylum Streptophyta; class Magnoliopsida; order Fagales; family Juglandaceae; genus Cyclocarya; species Cyclocarya paliurus. Next base: position 2,052,982 of record CM056956.1, read on the forward strand.
TACAACTTACATCAATAAATATTATTATAGTTATAACAATATTAGATAGAAAGCTGTGGAGTTTTGTGGTATGTAGTTCATATTATTATAAGATGGGGCTTTCTAGTAATATTGTATGTTCAAACTATAAGCCAAATTCCTCTTCGTGCATCTTTTTTACATCAGTTACACCATTCGTGCAAAGTAATTATATATGTTCACTGCGCATGTTCATGTGAACTATTAATTTGTAACAAGTAATACTATATTATTATACATGAACTTAAATTATATACTATTTATTTAGAGGATTATCACTAACCTCAAGTGGTGGTCAATCTCTGCATAGTTATACAAGACATACTATCAAGTTATTTCAAACTCTCACCCACATAGGTCATAGCCCCCTAATGCGCCTATAGGACCCACAATTTGGAAAAATATGATAAATGTTGATAAGACTCTCATTTGTCCACCTTCATAATTTCAATCAGGTCTGGTAAATCTAGTATCAGCCTCATGGAAATACATTGAACAAAAGCTATGTCACTCTTTATCAATGTATGATTCTGCAATTGAGTCTTTCGGACGAGTTTTATTTCCCATAGATCGCTTAAGTTTTTCCAAAAATCATTAATAGGATACATCCACCTATACTGAACTGGACCAACAGCTAAAGCCTCATGAGGTAGGTGTACAACCAAATGAACCATTACATCAAACAATGAAGGCAGGTATAAACTCTCCAATTTGCACAATATCACTACAATGTCAGCTTCCATTTTTAACAGTGCATCAACTTTCAATGTTCTACTACAAATATCCCTGAAAAGTTCTCCTAATTCTGTGAGAGTTGTACGAACATCTCGAGTAAGCTTTTCAAGCACAACAATTGGCAATAGACGATGTAGAAATACATAAAAGTTGTGACTTTTAAGACCAATTATCTTCCAATCATTTGTTCGAACATATCTTGACATGTTTGAAGCATAGACAATGGGTAATTTGATTGTCATGAACCAATCACAAAATTTATTTCTCACATCATTTGAAAGTGTATATCATCCGATGGGCATATAGGCTAACGACCCATTATCTTGCAAATGCAACTCCGGTCTTATCCCCAAATCCTTAAAATCTTTACGAGAGTTAGTAGTATCTTTTCTCTTCCCTTCTATTGACATCAGAGTGCTCAATATATTCTCACGTATATTTTTCTAAATGTACATAACATCTAAATTATGGTGCAGTGTCAAGGTAGACCAGTATGACAACTAAAAAAAAAACAATTCCTTTTGTCCAATTCAACTCGGTTGCTTGTCATTTTCTCTTTTAAACTCTTGTATCTTTTCCAAATTTGTTTTCTGAAACATCCTCCAACTGTGCGATAATATCATTCCCAGATAACTCTGGCCGTAATGGCCTGCGCTCAACCCTTCCATCAAACATCGCTCTATTTGAAAGCTATCTTTGATCATGTGGTAAATATCGATAGTATCCCATGAACATAATTTCTTATTTGTCAACCACTAAGACTGTGTATCTTTATTGCAAACAGGACAAGATATTTTACCTTTTGTTCTCCACCCAAGCAAGTTTTCAAATGCTAAAAAATCAGTTATTGTCCACATTACTGCAACATGCATCTTGAACTCCCGCAATGAGGCCGCATCATATGTATTGACACCTTGATTCCACAAATTTTTCAACTTTGCAATCAGTGGTTGTAGATATACATTTAATTTATTCCTTGGTGACCTTGGTCCTAGTATTAGTAGAGTCATCATAAAATACGGATTCTTCATACACTTCAAAGGTGGCAAGTTATAGGACATTAATATGAAAGGTCAAGTACTATGATAAGTGCTCATGTTGCCAAATGGTTTAAAATCATGAGTTGCTAAACCATGACATACATTGCGAGGTTTTTTAGCAAACCACAGATACTCAACGTCAAATTTCTTCCATTGCAAGGAATCAGCAGGATGCGAGAGGAAGTTTTCATTTTGGACTCTTTCTATGTGATGCCAAAACATATCTTTTGCAATCAACCAGGATCTAAACGATCTTTGAAGTCAAGGAATCAATAGAAAATGTCTTAACACTTTTTGGGGTACATTATGTTTACAGGATGTCCATCTTAACTCATGACACACTGAACATGAATCAAATTCTGCATATTGTTGTCAGAAGAAAACACAATCATTTTTACAAGTGTGGATGATATTATAATCAAATCCTAGCTCTCGCTTCATAAAAATTACTGGGTACTACGTTATCTTGAGGGAAAGCCTCTATATATTCGACAAATAGATTTAATATGGAGCAATCTCACCGTGAAAGATAACTTGCTATGATGGGTGCACCCCTTGTACAACTCTCGTTGTGCATCCTCCCACAGTTTTCAAAAGTTTCCATTTCTCTCAAATGATTATGTAGATGTTCCTTCTCCATCCCTCGTCCCAAATATTCCTGCAACCAGATCCCCTAACATCTTAGTCATATCCTTTCCATTATCATCACTGTCATCAGAAGCATCCACATTAATGTCATCCTTGTCGATGTCGTTACCCTCCTCCATTTGATTAGACTGATTACTAAATCTAACTCCTTTTGGAAATAGTTTGCCATGTAAGACCCCAAGTTAGTATTTAGGATCGATTCCATTTACAAATAAATGATCTTCTACTACTACCAAATTATAAGAACTAGGATTTATGCACTTCTTGCATGGATATCTTATAAATCCTCAACTATCAATACTCATGTGAGCAAACTCTATAAAAGATTTCACCCCTTGTGCATATTCCTTATAGTCTCGCCCAAGTCTATCTCCTGATAGCAACCAACTCTTATCCATCTATAAAAAAATCCAATTCATGAGATAAACACTATCAAGAGTATATTCTAATATACTTGTTTAATTACCATCTATTTTATAAGGTAGTTGGTCCTATCTCATTTGAGAGACTATCATCTATATTGCATATATACTCAATCCAAAACTCTAATGTTAGTAAAATGTATATTTTATAAAATGTTAGTAAAATGTATTTTATAAAATATTTTATAAAATGTTAGTAAAATTTTTAATTATACATTATAGTTTTTTAATTAAATATTTTATAAGTATATATTTTAATTTAAGTATTAATAATTCTTATGTTTATTATTCTTTAAGTATTAATAATTTTAATTAGAGTGCAAAATATGTTTTAATTATACATTATAGTTTTTTAATTAAATATTTTAAAAGCATATATTTTAATTTAAGTCTTAATAATTCTTGTGTTTATTATATTTTAAGTATTAATAATTTTCAATTAAAGTGAAAAATACATTATGTTTATTAGTCTTTTAAGTAAAATCTTATTTTTCTGTTTGAACAGAATTCTTTTTGAATAAGATTATATTCGAACTAGGTTGGTCCCGTTCGAACGAAAATCATAGTGTTCGAACAGGATCAACCCAGATTCCAGCCATGAAACAAAACAAAACACTGAACCACAAAATCCAATTTTTGCAAACATAATCTCATAAGATGCATATTTCAATAGAATACATTTCACATGTGATTGCACAAACACAAATATACCTACATATGAGTATAAATTAAAAAATATAAATTATCAAATCACTAAAAATTAGAAAACTTACCTCAAACTTTTGCAATCCAATAAAAATATGAATCCACAATACCTACATTATGAGAAAACCCTAAATCAAAAGCAATAAACAAAAATATTGTCTACAAAAAATAAAAAAAATAATGCCTATGTTTTCTAAACCTCTCTCTCAAGAATTCCTTCTCGCTCACTATAATTGTTTCTCTCTCTCTCTCCAAGACACTCATGGACCTTGCAAATCGCCTTTTCATGCTCTGCCTCCAAAGAATTATCCTCTCATGCTTGAAAATGAACTAAAGGTATAGGTTTATGAATCTGTAAAGTCCAATTTGAATGGGTAATTTACACATTCAAATACGAAAATTTTATAAAGCCACCAAATTCTGCCATGATTTAATTCAACCGCCAACGCTCAATGGGTAATATAGTAGTTCGAACTAACAAATCAGAATATTTTTTGGCATATTCTTCAAATGTAGAGAAGATTAGAGGGTATTTTCGTAACCAAATTCAACCAGTGCATTCGAACGGGGAATTTCACGTTCAAATAAGTAACTATTCAGAGTATTTGACCCGAAATTTCCCTCTAAACACATTCTACAAGATAAATCCGTTGGAACAAGACTTTATTCTGTTCAAACTTATATTAGTATTATTACACTTTAAGTATATATATAATTATAATAATCTATTATATATAATATTTTAATAATCTATAATATATAATATAGTAATCTATAATATATATAATAGTATAAGTATATTATAAATAATAGCTATAGCTATAATAGTAACTAGGAATAATACTTAGTGTTATATTATTATATAACTTATATGAATATAATTATCATAACTTATAATAGTAATTATATAGTAACTATATATAATACATATTCCTGATGAAGATCATGTATATCTATAAGATTGATTGATAGTTAGTATATGAGATCTTATGATTTCGATCGATCGGCATATACTAATGCATGCAGGTTCATGGACCCATTGACAAATATTGGTCATGACTATCCCTCGTCGGAAACCGATTACCAAAGTGGTGATTATCCACATATATACGAATTCATGATAAATAGTGTAATGCCCCGGTCTCGGAGGTCCAGAGAGTTAGCTCTTATTCCTTAATATCAACTCCAATATCACAACTATAAAATCTAGAAAAATCTATAAAATATTAATTCCTTTGCTTATCCCAAATATCTATGTTCCTCTATAGGGACAACAAATAAATTCCTAATAAAATAAATTAAAAACTCCCCAAAAATTTGAAAATATCCTTAACTCATCATATCAAAATAACCAAAACTAATCAATTTATTAACTATGACTCTCATATAAGTACTTGTACCATCGGACACTTATTCCTCTACGATCATCACACCTTACCAAAACTTCCTACTCTTGTTATTCAGCTAAACCATCAAAATTATCTGAAAAATGTTTGGAGATAAGGGGTATTTTATTAACTCAGCAAGCAGACAATATATACTAGTGTGTAAACGTGAGCATTTACAGAGTTCAGAATGTAGAGCAAAATACTTTATTTTAGAATGCAAAATTAGAACATGTTATCAAAATATTAGAGTGAAAGTTCAGAATATTCATAATTAAAATCCCTTTGGCCTATCATAAACTGAAACATCACATCTTATCTTATCATATCAGAATAGAGACTATATTTAAACCCTGTGGTAGAGTTGTCCAAACTCTGGAGGCCAACCAAACAAAAACAGAATGTGAATCTTTTTCTTATTATTCTCGAAGCCCCGAGTGTGCACACAAGAAAGACTAGGCAAAAAAACCACTTTGGCTTCCAAAGTGGGTACACCAGAAATAAAAAAGTTGATACCAATCCAACATAGGCCATAGTTTTACACCCGTGGTAAGGTCAGAACGGAATAGAAACAGAAACATAATGTCATGCCAGAGGTTTTTCAGAAATCACATCATACCAAATCAGAGTACAAAACATCTTTAGAATAGAATAGAATCATATTACAAAAATATAATTTATGCACAAAATTTCATATTCGCTGTCTTTTGCATAGTTCAAAAACAAAAATGCCAAAATAGCTCATGTTTACATCAGTCATGCCAAAAATTACTTTCTTCTTATACAGAATTTCATGAGTAATGCAGAACAAATAACTGAGATTGTTTCAAAATTCTTTTCATAACAAAGCATGCATGTTTTTCATAAAATTAACTCTAGATCATTTTATTTTATGCAAAGTCTAGTATAGGAATTCCGTTTACTTGAACTTCTTAACTCTTTTGAGTATTTTCACAGTAGTGCCAAATGAATAACAATCATCACCTATAGAAAATTCATGCAACTTGAATAAATCTCCAATCAAACAGTTACTTCGTAATTAGACCTGAAATATCTATTTTAATACCTCAAAACCTAAAATTTCTCTTAACTCTGACTAAAACATTAAATTCTAACTTATTTACTACTAAAGTTCAACTATACAATATAAAATTGGATTACATAATTTTATCAAAATCTATTAAAGTAAACAAAGAAAAATTATTATTTAATTAAAAAATAGACTAAATTAGTTTTTGTTCAATGAGATTTATGAACAAAACTTTGCACTTACTAGTCCCATCTAAAATTCATACTTTAATAATATGTATCAAAATCTTTGTTTATTTTCTTTATAACCTATAAATATAAAAAAAATGAAGTCCTTGTACAACCAAACTAGATTTACTATAACACCCATCTAACACAGGTTGTTTTAGTAAATCAACTTAAAGTGCATGGGCTATCATGGGAAGGCACAACAAAACATGAACTTAGACATTATAAGCTTCGTTATTAAACCATGCAGTAGAAGCATGCTCAGCATGCAGGAAGGAGTTGTGCAAAGAGCTAGGAGGTGGACGGTGGCTACATTGGTGGTTGGGCAGCTGAGTACAGAGAGATAGAGTGATGAGAGAGAGACCCATTGATGAGAGAAAAAAATGTGAAAGAGATAGAATAAGCTGAGAGTGAGTGACACGGAGATGCTATTGGTGGCTTATCAAGAGGGACTCGGCGGACTAGGAGTGGCATGGAGTGACCATCGAAGTTTTCTATGGCTCTGGTAATGATGTGGAGGGGCTAGTACTATGTGTGGTGGTTTTGAACAAAAAGAGCACTAGGTTGTTCCTTTGCTTTCGGGGGCTAAAATAAGGACAACTAGCTGACAACTTGCGGTGGTGTTGCCCCCTGTGTGGGTGGCTACGACTTTTTATGGGCTAGGAAGTGGGCTAACAACGATGGTGAGGCGGTAGTGAGAAACCGAGAGAAATGGGAGAAAAAAATGAAACAACTACCATACAGTGGTTGAGCAGGGGGCGCTACGTTATGGTTTGCTTGGCGTAAAAGCAGTGGTTCTACTAATCACTACACCTAAAGGGGGGTGAATAGGTGTAATCCAATTTTGATGGTCTTTTCAATATTAGTCAAACAATTAATCAATTAATTGAATAACACAAGTAATCAAATAGTGATTTTGGTCACAAAGTGGAAACTCATTTGAAGAAAGTCTTCAAAATCTAAAACCACTCTGGGTGTAAGACACCACCTAAAATCTACTATAAAAAATATGTTTGTTACAACCAATTTAGAGACACTCACAAAACCTTTATAGTAGCTAAACTTGGCTTGCAACACCACAAGTGACCCATTCGATCTCTACACGCATGCAGTGTCGGAACTCTGACCTTTCTATAACTTTCCACAAGAACCTTTCGATCTCTGCATCAACAGCAGCTTTGGACTCTTCCAACCAATGAACACATCCACTTCAATGGACTTAAATTAAGTTTGATCTTGTGTGTGGTGTGGTGGAGATATGTTTGTCCAAGAGAGATTCATAATGCTGGGAAAAGTTTCTCTCAATAGCTCTTGGAAGCACCTAGGATTTTTGATCTGTTTCTCCATACCAAAAAATAGAAACAAGCTGTTTTATTTATAGTCCTCAGTGATCACGGCACTCAAAACCCTAAATTTTAAGTTGTCTTAAACATTGGCTCAAGCGACACGTCAAGTGCACATTGAGTGAACCTTTCTAGAAGAGTTCTGCTCGAGGGCTATGTCGAGTGCACATCGAGCAAACCTCTCTGGAAGAATTCTGCTTAAGCGCTATGTCAAGCGCACATTGAGCAAACCTCTCTGGAAGAATTCTGCTTGAGCCGTGTTGAGCACATTTCCATCATTTTCATGTTACACCGCTTCAACACTTGTTACAATACAATTTTACACAGGTTTTCACAAGAATATGCCAACCAACTCATTTTTCCTTAACACAATGGTTGCAACGTTGGTCTAGCTTCCAATGGCCACGTAGTATAGGGACCAACGATGGAGGAACAAAGAGATGTGGTAGAAGATGTGGGTTACTATTTGCTGTGAGAAGGGTCGACAGAGTTACGGTGTTGTAGCTGTTCCACGGTGGTCCCGTGCTGGACGCTAGGATGTGAAAGAAAATTATGTGTTGCCTAAGAGGGGGGTGGTGGCCACGATGAGCTACTAGTCTAGATTGGAGGAGCTTGGCAGAGGTGTGAAGCTTGGTGACACAAGAGGGTCAACGGCTACCCTAGATTGATGAGGAAAAATTCTGCTTGCATGGGGGTTGTGTACGAACGTGTAACATGTATATATTCTATATGTATAGTGTTGTTGTTAACCCTAGAGATAAGGGAAGGAGAAATGTGCATATGCATGGGAGTTGAGTCGTGCTTGGTTGGGAAACTGATCCCAAACTGATTGTTGGTTTGGGCTTGGGTCTAGGGCTTTTCCTTGAGTCATGGGCCATGACTCAATTTTTAAAAATAATCTAACTTGTCCTAGAAAATTCTTGAACCAATTCCCATTTTGCCCTTTAGAATATTTTTAACTAATTATCAAGTCTAATAAAATCATAATCCGTCAAAACAAAAAATTTTGGCCTGTAGTCTATTAAAAAAATATATATGTACTCGAACATTCAATTGGGCTTTTCATACAAATAAGCCCAAAAATATTTAAGAAAATTACTAAAAAAGCAAGCCCAAAAAAATTCAATATCCACCAAAATATAATTTGGACCCACAACCAGTATATAAAAAAAAATACTTGAAAATTAACTGGGCTCTTCATACGTATAAATCAAAAAACAAAAATTTTAGAAAACGGCTTGTTGCTGGACCCAGGTTGTGATGACCCGAGCTTACCTAAGCATGGCCCATAGAATTTATTCTTAGTTACTATAGCATTTTAAGAGTTTTAGTTATTTTTGGAAGGCCTTAGAGTCTTTGATTAAGCAACTTGAGCCCAAACGTGGAGTAGCCCTAGAATGCCTTGTAATTTTTGGCACTATTTAAAAACCCTGGCCCAATGGCTTCAGGTCCATGGCCAAACCCTAGTCACTAGTGCCATGTGTCATGCATGTGTTGCAATATGAATCTAGACTTGATAGTGGGCTAAGGGGGAGAGAGAAGTGTAGGGAAACACCAAGAGGTGGCTTGCATGCCTATACTAGAGGATTTGCCACTTGTCAACATGTTAGAATCTTCTAGAAGAACAAGAGACAAAAGGAACCTAGGAAGACTAAAGGGATTTACAGCCAACCAAGCCCCCACATGCCTAGACCCATTGTTTTAGCTCAATTTCGAGTTCTAAGGTAGATATTCTTAGAAAGAAAAGTCTAGGGAAGAGAAGGTAGTTTTTCTAGAAAATCTGCATGGGAAATCGAAAGGGGCACATGGGATTTCAAATTTGGTCAATTTTTGCCAAGTGTAAAACATGCACTAAGCTTCTAAAAGATTAGATGAAGAGACTCTTGTATCAAAGGAATAATAAGCCCTTAGAATTTCGGCTACCACATTCCCAATACACCTCTTCACTTGCCACTTGTCACTTAAGTTACTTTTAGACCAATGGCAGATGAGAAGTCATCTTGGGAAGGTGTAATAGAAGATGAAGCAACAAACGGAATGAGAAGTGATGGGCAGCAAGGGACAAGGCACACACCCATGCCACTTGTCACGCATGCCAAAGGTTGTTTCTTGGGAAGAGGAAGAGGCATGAGATGTTTTATAAAGGTACCCTTGAAGAGATATTTACTTACTTAAGAAAATGAAGAGCATAGAGGGGAGAGAAGGGATTTTGGCCAAGGGAGAGAAAACCCTACATGCCACCCACAAGCCCTTTACCTTCCCAATGCAATCCAAAGGTGGGGAACGTCAAGGGTCATCTTTGGCTAAAGAGAAAGGAAAGGCCACTTACTTTGTATGCAATGGACTTCAAGCAACCAATGAGGCATTGAGGAAACTTCTATAAAAAGGGAAGTGAGCCAAACACCCAAGACTTTCTTCTTGGTCATTTTCGAGTTCTACATGTGATCTCATCTTCTCCACATACTTCTCACACCTTCACTTGAAGATTCTCATATTTTCTCGCACTTTCTTTCCAACCAAACAAGGAGGATTCCTTTCCAAGAGAGGATTTTTGCCACCACCAAGAATATACAAGGTAAGGATCGGTTTCTCTCAAGTCTTAGACACACAAGTCACCTTCTCAACTCAAAATGAGACCCAAATCTCATAGGTTTTCAAGAATGGTAAACTACACACACTTCTGCCCATTTTTATAAAAAGAGGTTTTAGGGTTTTCAAGAAACCCATGAAGTCAAATAGAGGGGGGATGTATAACCTCCATGTTTTCAATCACCACATGTGTATTTATCTTATTTCAAGTTTTGTTTTATAGCATGAATGAAATGAAGGGGTTTTTGACCTAACAACCCTAAAGGCTTAATGATTTAATATCAAGTGATGCCCTAGAAACCCACACACACTCAAGAACACAGAATAGAGTTTTTTAGACATTTTCTAATGAAGCACATTAGGATCTATAGATTGCTAGTATACACTCAACTTACTCTTGGTTAATACTTATATATATTTGTGTAAATCATTTCATTGTTATGTTACTGTGTTTGCTATCTCTTGTGTGATTATTTGAATATGCTTATGTGATATTGGAATATGACTATTACATGAATGGTATGATTTGGTTTAAGATGAAAATGGCAAGTATATTCTTAGCATGTTTCAGTTCTAAGGAAAATAGTGTTATCAACTTGTGATACTTGGTGATCAGCTATACCATGTCTTGGAGGTTTCAGATCTTACTGAAATAACATGATTTTATACTTTTTTTCATTATGCTTTGATTATCAAGCAATATGTGTGAAGTTTGAAGCATGTTTAAATGACAATTCTTCATGTTTTTGCAACTACATGTTTCAGCCAAGGCCCTTTTCCATAGCTCCATGTATGTTTTTTGATATTCATGTGATCTATGTTATCATGCCATGAATTGAACATTTTATGCTTGGTTATTTTATGCATGGTATTTCATGTGTCATATGTCAAGTGTAAGTACATATGTCATAAGTCTCATGTCACATGCATTTGGGAAAAAACATTTTGCAAAAGAAGTGTTTTCAAATAAAAGAGTTTAAATGTTTTATCACAACCCCAAATGCTAGGGCAGGGAAGTGTCCTAGTGGAACTCCTCTGTCCACTCTGGAGTGCTTAAGAATGGAGTGGTAACCCCTGGGTTGACAAAGAACCGTCGACGAGCCTCGAATGGATTCTTTTTAAAGGATGCCAGAGTGAGGAAGCTCCTAACGCTAGTGGGTGCATAAGGCATGTAACCCAATGAAGTAAGGTCGAGTTAGTATGAAGTCTTTGTTTATGATGTATTCATCATGGTGTACAAACCGTTGGTGGTGCGGTAACTAGAAGGAACACGGGGTGCATAAGGGAGCCGTGATGTATCCATATGTGTTATAAGAATAAGGCATTGTGCCTACATGATATGATATGGTTCACATGATATGAATTATGTGATATGATATGATATGTTCCAGATCACGTGATTAACAAGATATGAAATGATGACAAAAGTATGTTTTTCCAAAAATTCAAAGAAATTTTTTACAAGTCTTTTAAAAATGGTCAAGTGTATAAGTCAAATACAATGTCCATGCATGCATTTCATGATATACCTCTTATATGCTTGTGCTAAGTAGTGTATGTTGTGTGATTACTTGCTAAGATTTCTCAAAATCTCATTATAGTAGTTTCCACTACTATTCCCCAACCAAAATGATAGAAGTTGTTACAGGTACCCTAGACTCCCAAGAAACATGAACCTAGACGGGACAAGTTTATTGTTCAGGCTCGTCATGACTATACTACTGATGCATTAAAACACACAGCTAAGCTTCTTAGGGAGATCCTAACTAGAATTAGTGAGAGCGAGATCGATGCTAGATTTATCAACCATCCAAGAATCTGAAATTTTGGTAGAATATGGACCAATTGTCTACTTATCTGGAGCGAGCCTCAAAGGCCTTGGCTGATGCAAAAGCAATGGAAAAGGACTTAGGTTTGACACCGCTTGAGCCTCAGCAATCCCATGGGGTCTATCTCCTGATGGAACAATAGTTTTGGAGAAAATGAGAACTTAAGTTATTTTGTGGTAAAAAAATACAGAGGGAAGAAAGCACCTATGGTTTAGACCTCAAACTTTTAAGGAACAATGTTTTGAGGAGGTCCCATGTTTTGGAAGATTTAAACTATACTCTATGCTTTTGGGATACTTATCTTTATGATACATGTTTTTGATTTTTGGACAATGTTGGGATATTTTGTTAGTACGGTGCCATGTGATTTGCAATTGCTTATCGCATTGCTTTGATTACTTCACTTTAACTTTTTTCGTTGCTATATTATTGCATACTGCTAGTGTATTTAGGTACATAGCATATTATCTGTCACGAACAAAGGGTGTGTAGCCTTGTATTACATGTCTTGAAATTTCAGTCACTATCCAATTCCAAGCAGGGACTGAGGGTGCCACACGGGTGTTACAAACAATACTCGATGTTAGGTTTCCATCAGTTCAAGCTGGTGTGTACCAAACATATAATAATATGCACTTTGGTTTTTTCATTGAATGATCGATATTACAAATTAATGGGAGGCTGCTGATTCTAATGACTGGCTTTGTGTCTATCCGAGAGGAATACGGGACCTTTTGCTCTACATGCACAAAGAAGAAATACTATAATCTGCTGATTTACGTCGATCATGAAAGGCATAACATCACTTTCATAATAATTAAGTTGTCAATTATCGACTCAAAAACTTATATGGTCATATTTTATGCGCTTTAATTAATACATGTTGAAATTACCCAAATGTCCTTGTATATTAACACAAAGATCTACCAATTCACTCAACAAATTGGTTAGTCGTCAACCATGTAATTATTTAATAGTAAATCAATAATATAAAGTAAATAAATTGCATAACACCATAATTGGTAAAGAAGGAAAATCCTTTGAAGGGTAAAATCCTACGGGATAGCCAAACTACAAATTAAAAGTCAATTTTATTTATTTGAAAATCAAATACATAAAAATCTCAATTACAAAACCTTTGCCAATTACAAAATGCCCGTTTGGATTCAAGAATCACTCTATCTTATCTCATACCATCTCATTTCATAATTACAATTTTCTCAAATTCTTACACAAAATATAATAAACAATTCAACTTTTTCAAATATCAAAATAATAATAATATTTTATTCAACTTTCATCTAAAACTATGTAATCTCATCTCACTATCTAAATCCTAACTTGACACGACAAACGACTCGTTTGCCTCTATCGAGGCCAAAATCACATGGCATATACTCCAAAATGACTAGTTCTTGATAAAATTAGAGCCCCATTAGAATCTTATAAAGAGCAAGAACTTCTCCTTTCGAAGCAATGTGAGATCTCATACACCACCTACCCTTTTCTTTATCATATGGTATCACAGTCTACCCTACTTAAATTTTTGACATCCTCGTCAGTCCAGTCCGTTGTAGGTGGCACTGCTCAAGTCCCACATTTTTGGTTCGGATAGACTCTGATACCATTTGTAACGCCCCCATGGAAGGGCCAAACCACATGACTTATGCTTCAAAATGACTAGTCAATGATAAAATTGGAACCCCATTGGCACCTTATAAAGAGTAAGAACTTCTCTTTCCCAAGCAATGTGGGATTCCATACACCACCTATTCTTATCCATATCATATGGGGTATCACAGCCAGAACATCCGACGATCTTCAAATATTGACTTCTCTATTGGAGCTCCAGTGGCTGAATCACGATCACTCAATCTCCAACATGGAGCAAAATCACACTTGAAGAGAGAAAAAAACAAGAGAATTTTCTCACACTCAAGTACTCAGACTCCCTCTAAAAATCTCCAAGTTACAGAATTAATCAAAAGTCACCATCCAGTCGAAATCCTCATCATAAATAATCTGGTCAGAGTTTTAACTGTAGCAGGACTCTGCTAACGGAATGAGTCTATTAGGAGTTTGAGTCATAGGTGAATTCTGCTGACAGAAGGATTCTACAGCAAAAACCACTGCTGACGCAACCATTGACACCTAGCGCTAAGTCTTCTTAGCAGTTATAGTTTTCATCCAAACTCTTCACAGGATAATTTCAGACTCCTTGTAATTCAGATACCTACACTCTTGATTTATCTAAAACATTATCTAATAACTTCTAGATACACTTCAAATCTTTATAGATAAAATCAAAATATTTTACATTCATCCAACTTAGAAAATATCAAATAATCTTGACCCATCTAGTCACCTAGTCTTAACCAAAATCTTGCATTTATAGTCTCCCTCTTTGGTGGATTGGTGACAAAAACATGTTTGATGAATATAGTATGTACCTGAAAAAAAAAACCAGCCAACAGCCAAGATCTCTTGTAGAAAATCTCATAGAAAGAAAATGACACAGAGCATTAATCAAAATTAGTTTCAGCAAAACCAAAACTTAGACACACTCTAACTATTTAAATTTTGTTCTAGCCATCATCAATCACCAAGTTCAAAACATTGTTTAGTTACATCCCAAAGTAAATAGAACTGTTATTGAACTAAAAATATCAAAAACATGTAAAACAATTTCTTGTTGCTGTGGTTCCTGCTCCATGTTGCTTCTGCTGCTGCTCCCCCTTACTTCTTACTCCCCCTTTTTCACAACAATTTGACAAAGGGCTGATACTCTGCATCTGAGTCCATCACACTTTCCATAACTTGCTGCGCATCCAAAAATAGTTGGACTAATCTGTCATTTGTTTGTACGCCATCAAAGTGTACAGTAGCAACTTGTTGTTCCAAGTTAGAGTGACTTACCTCCCACTTGGTAGAAAAAATATCAATCTTTTGAGATAAAAAAGTAATCTGTTCTAGCACTTGTGAGATGGGAATAGTTGGCTTGGGAGGAGAAAAAGCAGTCTCATTACTGTCGGATCTCTTCTTAGTCAAAATTGCTTCTGAGTTAATCACAATGAGAGCTAATATTGAACTAGCTATCTTCATTGTAGGTTCATTTTCCCTAAGTGGAACTTTGGCTATCATAGCTAGTTTTGTGATTACGCCTCCAAAAGGTAAGTTCTACTCCTTCAGTGGCCAATGCATACATGAAATGGGCACGCACTAAAGGGAACTCAGTGTGACAAATAATAAGCCACAGATTGGTCAATACAATCTTGGCCAACAATCTACATGGTGGAAGCATAACATGAAATGAAAATCGATGCACCTTGGGGTTCCACTTTAGACCTTGAGAGCCAGCAAAAAGGTTGCACATGGCTACCTTAGTTGGTGCCCCCATACCCTTGTATGGATACACTGGTGCATCCACCTCAGGTAAATCATATAGCTCTCTAAAAATAATTGGAGATATTTGAATTTGAGTTCCTCTAACAGTGGAAGTGATACTATGGTCATCAAGATTGAAGTGAGCAATATTGGAATAAAACTCATGCACAACCTCAACACATGGAGTGGGTGAGGGGTGTGCTAGTTTTTCCCAATGTCACTCTACAAAAATGCAACAAATCACCTAGAATTCAGCTAAGGGAAAATCATTAATACTCACCTCTCTCTCAGCTAACACATGTTTGAGAGAGAAAATATTTCTATAAGCTACTTTTGCTTCTGCTGAAGTGAAGCGCTTAGATGAAGTTGTGGGCCTTGGTGTCTCAGATGGAAAGGTAGGAGTATCCCTAGTATGTGCAGTTTCCATCTGAGATTCCCCTCACTTGAGGAACCTTTAGGTGAAGGAGCCCTTGAGCTTATCTTTCTCTTGCCATGTTCCTTGCATCTCATCTGAAGAAAAAAAAACATTTTCGTCAAAAATAAAATAAAGCCACAGGGGTGCCGAGATGCACCCAATGTACAAATCCTAGACTTGACACTACTAAAACTCCTTCAGCACTTAACTTAGCCATTAACATTTACAACCCTGATGTATGAGTATGGATGCATGTCAACTAGTGGGAAAATAACTGAGGTAAATTGGTTACATCAAGTCCAGCACTTGTCCAAGCATTGTATCACTCACACTGTCCACAATAAAAACTGGATTCTCTCATTTCTAACAATCACAATGGTTGTTCCCGCCTCATTAGTTCATCAGTATCAATGTTCACATGAGTGTGTGAGTGAGAGAACTTACACAAAATTTTTTTTTTTCTCTTCCCCCTCCCCCTTAGGCTTTTTTGTTTTTTTAATAATATACACTAGAAGTTGTCTTCTACCTTAAAAATCAAACTTTATGCTAGGGCCTAGAGACTTGAAAATTAAGTACCTCCTCCATTTTTGTATTGCTTATATTTTTTCACAATGATTAGAGTAACGATTTTTTCTATAAGAATTTTAAGGGACAGATCCATGTTAAGGCCTTGTTTGGATAGTATCAGTGTTTCATCTCATCTTATCTCGTCATTATAATTTTTCTAAATTTTCACACAAAATATAATAAACAATTCAAGTTTTTCAAATCTCAAACAATAATTATATTAAAAATAATAATATTCTAGCAATATTTTATTCAACTTTTAACTTTCATCTTAAACTATCCAATCGCATTCCACTATCCAAACTGCACCTGCGTTTGCCCTTTTCTATATGGACCAAACCTCTGTACTTGACAAGGGGACATCTCTTCCTTTTAGTAGTAGGTTCAACTAGTATTAGTCAATTTAAGGCATTGACTTCCCCTTTGGTGAGCACCTTTTACTTTAATATAGAAAATAAAAATAATGAGGGTAAGAGTAAGTTCCTCAAAGTGCATTATAATGAGACTTTGTCTGTATGAACCATAAGGTTAGCACACATAAAGTGAGCTGCATAAATTAAAGAAATGCTTCAAGTCAAGTCAAGGAGTAGACTATGTGAGGACCTGAATGCTCAAAACTTGGCACACAAGCTTGCATCTTGCTCAATTTGTAAAACAACTTGAACTGAGAGATAAATTAGTAAAAAAAATGGAAAATAACTTATCCAAACAAACTATCAGCATAAAAATAGAAAAAATGCATGTCCTAACCTAATGATGAACATAAATTTAAATGTAAGCAAGTAGTTTACCCTTTACCTAATGTCACACATACCAATGACTTTTCTTAAAACGTCAAACCTTAAACCATCTAAAGGTTTAGTAAACAAATTAGCTAATTGATGTTTGGTGGACACAGGATCCAAAGACACTATTTTAGACTCGACCAAGTCTCTAATAAAATGATGTCGAATGTCTATATGCTTGGTCCTAGAGTGCTGAACAAGATTCTTTGAGATACTAATAGTACTAGAATTATCACAATAAATAGTCATAGTATCTTGAGAAAATCCGTAGTCTTCAAGTATCTTTTTTCTCCATAGAAGTTGTGTGCAACAACTTCCTGTTGCTATATACTCAGCTTCAGCTGTAGATAAGTGTTGAGTCTGAACTTTCACTCAAAATAATGAATAAAAAATTTAGAACAGTTTTACTTGCAAGTATATAGGTGTTGTAGTACCTTATAGGATCGAATCCACAGGAATTTACTAATGTGATAAAGAGAATAAAATAAAAATAGATTATTAAAAGGAACGTGCAATAAAAAATAAGAGATTACTGGGATGAAGATTTTTAAAGCAACAAAATATAGCTGAAATAATGAAATGAATTAATATGGAGAAAGACTAAGGTTTCGAGGATCCGTCTAATAATTTATGGAATTGTTTCCAATCAAATTAGCTCAGTTAGACTAGAATAATGATTCTGTCTAACTGGAAGATTTAACAATTAAGCCCAAGAAAATTAATCACCAAATATTAAGTTTGAATAATTGATGGTAGAGACATTCACAAGTCCAATTGATTATCATAGGGATTTTTCAAGCATTCACTATATTCGGAAATCACAATGAATCAAGAGAAATATATAGATAATCAAAGTTTCTAATAATAACACCAATCAATTAATCAAACTCACAATATGAACTCTATTGTTGATCTAAAACAATATTTAAATTATTAGACGTCACCTCTTAACCTTAGTATGAAAATTTAGCCAACCATGTTCATCACAAGAACTATGGAATTTAATGATAAATTCTCCATAAGAAAACTAAAATAAAACACAACACCAAATATTACAAAACAAGCTTAAAGAAAATAAATTAATTCTCAAATGAAATAAACTCAAATAAAAGCTTAGAGAAAATAAATTAATACTCAAATGAAATAAACTCAAATAATCACTACAAAGAGAAATGAACTGCAATAAGAGGAATAAGAATGAGCTCCCAAACTCTGATGATTTTCTCCTTCTAATTCCAACCCCTTTTATAGGCTTCAAAAGCCAACAAGAATTAGTGAAATGCTGTGTCTTCGTCCACTGAAGAGAGAAAAAAATATTCCTTCTCACTGGTCGTCCGTCTGTATGTTGTTTCCCACATGCACACGTTTCAGCTTTCCAGTTCATCTCCACCGACAGGTCCCATTTTACATGCATTAATCACCCACTTTTCTTTAGTGCATTTTAGATGTCCTGCACGAGTTGATGTTTCCATTTCATTATTCTTGCTTTTCTCCATCACTAACTGAGAGATAAAGAGGAGGTTGTTGTGTTGGAGTTTATTCCACTGGCTTTTTTTTCTTTTATTTTTCTTCTTCTTCGTTTCACGTTCTGTGTCTTCATGTGCAGGAGAAGGTTGAGCAGAAGTGGAGGCAGTGCAGTTGCACAAGGTGGTGCTAAGGTGGTGCTGGGTAACGCTGGGCACTGCAGGCTGTACGTGCGCAGTGGTGATGGTCATTGGGCATGGCTGGGGTAGCGCAGTGGATGCACGTTGGCAGCAAGGTGGTTCACGGTTTCTCTGTTTTATGAAGCAAAAACAGAGGATGCTAGCTGCCGGTTTCTTCCATGGAGGTTGCATGTTTGAGCTAGAGGCTTCGGAGGAGCTGTCGAATGCATGCAAGGAGTTTGCATGCACTATAGAGGCTGGACGAAGGTTGAAGATAACAAAAACGACTTGTCATTTTTGTCTATTGACTAAACGACAAGTCGTTTAGAACAAGTAAGCTTTTAATTCAACTGACAAAACGACATGTCGTTTTCATCCGTGGACTAAACGAAGCATCGTTTAATCAGATAATTCAATTTAACTCAAAACGACATGTCGTTTTGTCTTGACCAAACGACATGTCGTTTAGCCTGCGCTGAAAATAAAAAATAAAAAAAATAAAAAATAAAACAAAATAAAATAAAATAAAACAGGTAGAATAAATAATAATAATTAAATAAACAAAAATAAAACTAGGAAAATAAAATAAATAATTAAATAAAGATAAAACAAAACTAGACTAAAATATAAAAAGTGTGTTGTGCATATGAATAAATATTGCCCACTTAAATCACAAGTTATAAAATCAAGTATAAAATATACTTTTAATCAATTTAAACCACAACTTGGATTTATGCCTCTTAATCATTTTTCCATCTAAAATCAATAATAAAATAGTAAAACAATTAAAAATGTATTGATTTTAACTGTATAAAATATGCAATAATGCAGCTCAATCAATAAGGAAATTGAATTTTCCTTTTTCTTCATCCAGGCTACAAGATTGTCACCTACATAGAAACATCCTCCATAAGTACTCTTTCTATCATCAACATTCCTAGCCTAATCAGCATCCGAATAGCCAACTAGTGTCAAGTTAGTGTCCTTAGTATACCAAATCTCATAATTGACAGTTGCATTTAAGTATTTAGTTATTCTTTTTACAACAGTAAGATGAGATTCCTTAGAATTAACTTGAAACCTAGAACATACACCAACACTAAGCTATATTGGGTCTACTAACTGTAATGTAAAGTAGACTTCCTATCATGCTCTTGTTGAGAGCAGGATCACTACTTTTACTTAAAGGATCTGTGCTAATCTTTACTGAAGTGCTCATAGGAGTATGAGCACGACTCTTTCCTTCCACCCCAATTTTCTTAACAAGTTCTCTAGTATACTTAGATTGTGAGATAAAAATTCCTTCTTTATTTTCTTTTACTTGGGTGCCCAAAAAAATTTTTAACTTACCAATCATGCTCATTTCAAACTCAGATTTCATTGCAGTAGCAGAATTAGATGAGAGTGAGTCGAGTGTTGCTCTAAACACAATATCACCAACATAAATTTGGGCAATAAGTAGTGAAACCATATTCAAGCACGAGGTACTTGCTTCAACCCATAGAGTGCTTTCTTCAACCAGTAGACATGATCAAGATAAAGATGATTAGTAAAGCCTTTGGGTTATTCAACATATACCTCTTCCTATAGAAGTCCATTTAAGAATGCACTCTTGACATCCACTTGATATAATTTGAAATTTAGATGACAAGCAATGACAAGTAATATGCAAACAGATTCTAGACGAGCAACAGGGGCAAAGATTTCATCAAAATCAATTCCCTCTACTTGTATGCAGCCTTGTGCAACTAGTAATGCTTTGTTTCTAACAATGGTGCCATGCTCATTGGACTTGTTCTTGAAGATCCACTCAATTCCAATGATGTTGTAATTTTCAGGTCTTGGAACCAATTCTCACACATCATTCCTTGTAAATTGATGAAGTTCTTCATGCTTGGCATTAACCTAACTTTCATTATTCAAGGCTTCCTCAAATTTCTTGGGTTCAACCTGTGACAAATAACACACACAAAAAAACTTGATTTAGAACTCTTTTTCTAAGTCTCATACCTTCATATAGCTCACCAAGAATATTCTCCTTTGGATGGTTATGTGTAACCTTTGAAGAAGGTTCTTTGTCCTGTGAAGAATAACTTTTGAGATGTTTGCTCCATGTGGTCTTCATCACTTTATTCTTGTGAATCCTCTTCAGCAGCTTGTACTATCTCTTTCAAGTTTTCAAGTTTCCTTTTGGCAGTCTTGACTAAGCTCTTCCCTAGCCATCCCAAGTCTTCATTTGTCTCCGTTCAAAATCTAGCTTTTGAGACCCATAACCATAGTGCATTTTGCATTGTTGTGTGGCTGTGCAGCCACCTCTTGCACCTTCTTAATCCTCCCAAAATTATACTATAGCACTGTAAGTAATTTTTCAAAGAATTTCTTGAGATTTAAATATATTTTTGAACTAACAAATCTTCTGCAGTCTGGTTGGTTGTGCCGGACATTGAGTCCGAGGAGTATGGGGGTCAGTTAGTTGTGAAGATGGGTTGTTTATTTAATTGAATTATGCTTGCGTGCATTTATGTTGTGTTTGGCATCATAGCATTTATTGCATCATTTCATGCATGCTCATGTGTTGTGAATGAAAAACTGGATTTTCTTGTGAGAGATGATTTTGAGTATATTTGAAATGATTAGATTAATCTGTTTGAGAGAGAGGAAAAGAGACTATAAGGATGGTGGGACGGTGGTAGAGTCTCACCTACGGTGCATGCGGTAGGAATGGTGGTATAGTCTTGCTTGTGATTCCTGCCAACGGTCCATGCGGTAGGAATGGTGGTAGAGTCCTGCTTGTAATTCCTGCCTGCAATGTTCTGATAGATACCCCTTGTGTGGAAAGGAACTGTAGGGATGGTGGTAGAGTCCCGCCTGTAATTCCCGCCTATGATGCATGCGGTAGGGATGGTGGTAGAGTCCCACCTGTGATTCCCGCCTACAATGCCTGATAAATGGTTGGATTATGTTAGGTCATTTTCTAGAAAAATGATGGATATTATTCATGGCGTATTTTGGGCCAAATGGATATTTTGGCTTGCATTGGAAAATAATCATTTTCGGAGAAAATGAGGGTTTGGGTCACATTCATGTTTCATCATGTGCACACATGTTTGTTGGTTGCATTAATGCATTTTTATCTCTTGGGTTGCTTGGTTGATAACTTGCTGAGATTCATAATTTTACAATATTTGATACCCTGCGATACCTTTTATGGTACTACAGATTTTGATGCAGATGAGGATGAAGAGCCTGAGGATTCGGCACCACCGGAGAAGTGATTTGGGATCACTTGCTCATGCATTGGGATTTGTCTTCTAATTTTTGGCTATGTATTTGGTTTGTATTATATTTATATTAGATAACTATATAACTTTTTAAAGGCAAATTATTTTGGATATCTGTATTTAAAACTTCTGGTACTTAGTTGGTTGACTTTTAATTAACTGCTGCGACTTTTGTTGTGCACTTTTTGCATGTTGCATACACTTAAGCACTTATCGTTGGAATGTGTGACCCATGTTGTCATCATCTCAACGTCACGATTCCTGTGTTCCGTACGTGGGATTCAGGGCGTAACAAGTAGACGCAATCTTCTTGAATAATGCCTTGTCACCAAACATTTGTCTTTAGCATGCACTATCCAGGTACCAAAGACAATTGTCCATCGCTTTAAGGGCAGTGTGAGCAACTAGGCATACACAATCCTATTTAACCACCCATTTTGCTTCAAGTTTTGATTTATCAACACCACTTTGCATAATATTTTCTTTGTTGTGATGAAAAAATTTTGCTACTTCACCAAGTTTGAGACTTAAGGATGTTATTTGATGACTCAACTATTCAACCTTATTTTCTAGATTCTGTTCCTTCCTTTTTAATTTCCCTTCTCCTTCATTTTTCTACACTTTACTCAAGTTAAAGCAATATGGTCTTATATGTCCAAAAATACCACAATGATGACAAATAGGAACAAACTTACCTTCGAACTTACCTCGATTCAGCTTCTTTGAGGTTGATCTTTCATGAGAAGCTTTAAAGTGATTTGACTTTGACATGGCTTTATTTGGAGCATCCACACCTTGGCTTCCTTTAACAAAGACAATATCCTCAAAAGTAGTGGCAGTGGATGATGAGGCTAGAGATTTTTTGCCTTGGGAAGTCGTGTACCCCAACCCCATACAATCACAGCTGGACTTTTGAATGCTTATCATCTCAACCAATTTCTGAGTTGTAGATTTTGTTCGCACTCTTGGGATTTTTCCAGTTTCTTTTCAAGTGCTACCTTTTGAGTACTCAACCTTGATATGTCAACTTCAGAAATTTTCAGTGCCATCGACAGATTGTTCTTTTCATTCTTGACAGTTGTGAGTTTATTGTACAACTTCTTGTTTAGTTTTTTCAGCTTGACCACTTCTTCACATATGTCATTATAAGCTTCCTGTATACTTAGCTCATGGTCAGCATAACAAGAGCTACATCCGAGTCATTGTCATCATCATCACTTTCAGATTTTGTTAGTATAATTTCAGGAAAATCAACCATAACAGCAGAAAAAGTCATAAAAGAATTTTCATCATCAGACAATGAGCTAGAAGTTTCAGATTCTAAATTGTCACTAAGTGTGACATTTAGTGCTTTTACCTTATTTTTCTTAAAGTTTGGGCATTTAATTCTTATTTGACCATATCCTGAATATTCATGACACTAGATATTGCCATTTTTCTTAGATTTCTCTTTATTCCACTTTTCATAATCATTTCTATTTGTAGGAAATTCCTCATCTAGTTTTTTCTTTCCATTACCTTTCTTATTAAATCATAACTTTTTGAATTTCCTTGCAATAAGAGCTACATCCCGATCGTTCAGATTTTCTTCATTAGAAAATAATCCTTCTTAATCTTCTTTCACAATTTTTAAAAGCAATAGACATACATTTCTTTGTTTGAGGAAGTGATGACTCATAAGTTTGCAAAGAACGAACCAGTTCTTCAACCTTGATAACATCAAAATCCTTGCTTTCCTCAATGGTAATCACATTTCGGCGAAATCTTTCAGGAAAAGATCTTAAAATCTTTCTCACAACTCTTGAGTCTTCCATCTTTTCACCGAGATTAAATTTGGAATTTACAATATCGTTAAGTTTACTATAGAAATCATTAAAACTTTCATGCTTCAGCATCTTAATCTCTTTAAATTTTGAAGTTTGCAACTGTAATTTTAAACTTTTTTACAATCCTTGTCCCCCATGTGTAACCTCCAAGATATCCCACGCTTTTTTAGCAACCTCACACATTGAGAGTTTTTTAAATTATTCAGGAGACAACCATGAAAATAGCATTAATCATTTGCTATTCTAGTTACAGTTGCTAATCTCATCTCTTGTCCAAGCATCAAGAGTTGTTGTGCCCTCAACCCCCATATAAGATTTGGTGGAAGTTGTGACACCGGGACGATGACCACAAGGATCATACATACCATGGCCTTGTGAAAGTGTGTGCAAACATGCAAAATGTGTACAACATAAATAGCATAGAAAAAAATATAAGACAGTTAAAAACTAAGTATCAAAAAGTTTAAAACAATACAACCCAAAAACTAGGTCCTCCAAGAGGTTTTAACAGTCATTCGGCTGAAAACAAAGGAATAGAAAACAAATGTCCAATAACAAATAATGTGAAAAGTCCGTCATCACTCCTCAGGTGGGTTTGGTACCTCCTGCTCATACCTCTCCTCTACATCAAAGTCTACAACCCCATGAAACACAACAATAGGTAGGAATACCACAATGAGATTTTACAATCTCAGTAAATAAATCAACAGAACAACAACCAAGAGATTCACGCATGAAAATATATAAGCAAACATGTTCAACAGTTATGAAAGCAATAGCCCCCAAAATAATCATTGTTTACCACCTTCCCAAAACTCATTTAATTGCAGCCATTCATGCCAAAAATCGGTACCCAAACATAACCATTGATTACTGTGTACACCATGGTCTCCCCTCGAGACCACTCACACACCCTGGCTCCTTTTGTCATACCACAAGTAATGACCGTGCATGTGACTTTGTTATGAACGATGCCTAGCTCTATGCCCAACACTTAATGCGACCAGGCATCCTCTAGCCCCCAACAGTAGAGGGGCTCCAAAGTCATACCAAGAGTGTTACTGTCTTGGCCGAGCATACTGTCACCCTGTGACAGGCCAAGGGACGTCACTTAGTTTTATACACTCCCGAGTGACTAGAGAAGCTCCACCGAGATAATATGTCATCTTGACTTGGGTCGTAAAACGCATGCACCCATACCAAAAATATATTTTCCAAAAATCCAGTTTTCAGATTACACAACACAACATAGAACATAGCATAGTCGAATGAATCATGGCAAATATCAATAGCAAGTAATATGCAGATGCATGACAGGCAATTTATTGGATGGCATGGCATAGCACGCAATAATCACACACAACAACACATCCTTCATTTAACCCTTGGCCCAATTTTCGACAACAACTACGTCAAATAATCCCAACACCTCTCTGGGCCCAAGGCCCTCACCAATCGAAACCGTGACTACGATTAGGGGTGCAGGGTGGTGGGAGGACCACGAGTATCGCACGCATGGCGTTCGATGGGTGGTGGGCAGTGCCAAGCCCTTTTTATGGTTGAAGCACCATGAGTCGCAACGACACACACACACACACAGAGCATCTAATGGGTTTGTAAGAAAAATAAACCCTTAAAGAATAGAATTAAAAAAAAAATAAGATAAGATAAAATAGTGTAAAATAAATCACTTTCTTTCTTGGGATAAGCTTCCCTTTCTTTCCAAATCGCTTGATGTCCCTCATGGGTGAGACTTGAGGTACACCCAATCACCTTCTTCGTATGTTAGATCCCTTCTTCTTATGTCTACATAACTCTTATGACGACTCTGCGATGCCGCCATCCTATCTTTTATGATCTAGACCTGATCCTTCATCTCTTGAACTAACTTTGGCCCAAGAAGTTTGCTTTCACCAACTTCATCCCAAAGTAATGGTGATCTACATTTCCTCCCATAGAGAGCCTCATAAAGTGCCATCGGAATGAATGCTTGAAAGTTGTTTTTGGATGCAAACTCTATGAGTGACAAGTGATTCTCCCAGCTACCCTTGAATTTCAAGGCACATGCTCGCAACATGTCTTCAAGAGTCTGAATAGTACGCTTTGATTGGCCATCTGTCTAAGGGTGATAAGTACTACTAAACTTCAAGTTAATGCCCATGGCCACCTATAAGCTCTTCAAAAAATGGGATGTGAATCTCGAGTCCCAATCAGATACAATAATCTTGGGATCCCATGCAGCCGGACTATCTCTTTCATATACAACCATGTTAGCTTTCCCATGGTGTCAGTATTAGTGATGGGTAGGAAATGAACACTCTTGGTCAACTGGTCGATAATCACCCAAATTGAATTCTTCCTGTTGGGAGTTCTCAACAAACCCAGTACAAAATCCATAGAAATGTTGTCCCATTTCTATTATGGAATCGAGAGGGGTTGGAGGGTACTGGCAGGTCTTTGGTGCTCAGCTTTGACTATTCGGAAGGTGGTACATCTCTCAATGGACATAGCAATGTCCCTCTTCATTCCTTCCCACCAAAAATTCCTCTTTAAGTCCTGTTACATCTGCATACTTAAGGGGTGAATTGAATAAGGAGCCACATGAGCCTCTGCTAAAGTTCTCTCCTTAAACTCTGAATTAATGGGAATCACCCTATGATTTCAGAATAGAAGAATACCATCCTTATCCAAACTGAAGTGTGCAGGTCCTCTTGATTTTTTGATTCTCTTCTGGATATCTAGTAGCTTCGGGTCCTTCCTTTGAAGAGTCTTCAATTCTTCAAAATCAACATCCTAGACTTCATGCATAGAGGCTAACACTTCCTCTTGCTATGAACTCTCTACAAGAAGCCTTCCACAAATGAGAGAGTCTAACTCTTACAGCTCGACTTCATCTACCAAAAGGGACTTCCGACTTAACACATCATCAACCTGGTTTGCCTTCTCGGGATGGTACTTAATCTTGCACTGGTAGTCGCTGATTAACTTTAACCACCTTCTTTACCCTATGTTGAGATTTTTCTGTGTGAAGAGATGCATTAGGCTCTAATGATCGGTGTAGACCTCACATGCCTCACCATAAAGATAGTGCCGCCAAATTTAAAGAGCAAAAATCACTGTTGCAAGTGCCAAGTCATGAGTGTGATAGTTCTTTTCATGATCCTTCAGTTGACGGGATGCATAAACTATGACTCGCCCCAACTGCATGAGAACACATCCCAACCTAAATTTGGAAACATCACTGAAAACCACAAACGGCTTGTGTGGCTCTGGAAGTGCTAACACAAGCGCCAAGGTCAATGTGTAACACCCCGTATTTTAGTGTATTTTAATTAAAAGGGTTATTTTAATTAATTTAAATATTGGTTCTCTTGTTTTAGAATTATGGGAGTTTTGATATATTATTTTATAATATTTTTAAGTTGTGAAAATTATTTTTTAATGTGCTTTCTTAATATTAATTATTGTTGTGCATTTAAATTACTCTTTAATTTAAATAAGTTTGTTTATGAGTTTTTAAATTATTATTATTTTATTTAAGCTTTTCACTGCATTTGAATTATTTTATTTAGTTTACAGTTTTGAAATCATTTTCGTTAGATCATTTTTGTGACCCAAGTTATGAGGATTGAACCTCATTTTTTTTTCCCATCTTTTCTTTTCCTCTTTTCTTTTTCTCTTCTTTTTCTTTTCTCTTTCTTTTTCTTTTCTCCTTATTTCTCCTTCGGTCCTTCTCCTTCCTACGCGACAACTTCTCTCCCTCTCTCCTTCGTCCATTCGTTCACCTCCACCTAGCGCCGCCCTCTTCCGACACCGCCCACCCCAGCTCCTTCCCCAGCCGCCGGCAACCCCACCCCTCCAACCTCAGCCTCTCCCGTGCCACCATCGACTTGCACGCACAAATTGAAGCCGCGGTGTTCCTTGTGTCACTGCGCCTCCGTTGCGCCACCTCCGGCCACCATTTTTTCACCACATCTTCATCGACCTTCCAACTACCTAATGGACCCAATCTCAGCTCCGATCTGTCACCGGTGAAGCCCCATTATCTTACCGCCACCTATGCCGCCACCCAAGGCCAAATGCCACCACTACTAGCTTCACCGACCTCACTAGGCCCTACCCTAGTAATATCGAGTCTTGGTTTGACCCCGTTCAAAAATGGGTTTTTGAGACCCACGGCCATAGTGCATTTTGCACTATTCAGTTGTTGTTTTGTCACTTCTAGTGCATCTGTGATCCTCCAAAAATTATAACATAGCGCTGTAAGTATTTTTCCAAACAAATTTTGAGATTTAAATATATTTTTGCACTAACCCTTTATTTTACTGTGTTCTGGTTGGTTATTCTAGACTGAGTCCAAGGAGTAGGGGGTCGGCTGGATTGGAGGATGGAGTTGTTTGTGTGTTTAACTATGTTGGGATTTTTTTGGTTGTTGGATATTGAGGTTGTGTCTTGTACATTGCATGTGCACGCATGTTCATGTTTGTAAAGGAAAACTAGGTTTTCAGGTAATTGCATTTATGTTCATGTGGATATTTGAAAACTGGGTTTCCATGTGTGGAAAGGATTTGTGGGTGTGTGTGTATCACGACCACAAGCTGAGATGAGGCATTATCTCGGTGGAGCTCCTCTGGTCACTCGGGAGCGGAATATACTGAGTGATGTCCCTTGAGTTGTCGCTGGGCGACAATGAGATCGGACGAGATGGTAAAACTCTCATGCCGACTTCGTGGCCCCTCTGCTAGCAAGGGCTAGAGGATGCTTGGCCACAAATGCACTTGGTGCAGAACTGGATATTGTTCGTTATGAAGCCAGGGTTTGCATATCATCCCTAGGGGAGATCATGGTGCCTACGGATAAAAATGGATAATGGGCTATTTTCTTAGAAAATGATGTGTGTTGGATAATAGATTTTGTTTGAGTCATTTTCTGGGAAAATGATGGATTAATATTTTGGGCCATTTTCAAGAAAAATGGTGGAAAATATTTTGATTGAAATTTTTTGGGCCAAAATAGGATTTTGGCGTGTGTTGGAAAAATATTCATTTTCGAAAAAAATGATATTTTTGGATTTCATGCATATTACATCATATGCATACATGGTTGGTTGCATTAATGTGTTTTTATCTCGAGGTTGGTTGGATTATAACTTACCTGCGGTACCATTTAATGGTATCACAGATTTTGATGTTGATGATGCAGATGCTGAACCTGAGGATTTGGCTCTGCCTGAGGAGTGATCTGGGATCACTTGTATTTGTGTTTTTCAGCCTTGTATTATTTTATGGGACATTGGTTTTTGTTTTAAAATGGTTTTGTATTTTGATATTTGTATTAAACAAATTCTGGTACTTAGTTGACTTATTTATATTATCTGCTGCTTATTTTTATTGCACACCGTTGCTTGTACACACACTTGACACTTATCGTTGAGATGCGTGACCCGTGTTGTCATCATCCTGATGTCACGATTCTAGCGTTGCTGTATGTGGGAGTCAGGGTGTCACACAATCTCTCTTTTAATTCTTGGAAACTCCTCTTACACTTCTCAGTCCAGACAAACTTAGCATTCTTCTTAGTCAAAGTAGTGAGTGGTCCGAACAATCTAGAAAATCTCTCCACAAATCTCCGATAGTACCCTGTGAGTCCTAAGAAGCTTCGAATCTTGTGTACTGATGTGGGAAGCTGCCAGGCCAAAACAACATCAACCTTGCTTGGATCTACAACCACCACCTCCTGAGAAATCACATACCTGAGGAACCTAACTTCATCCAGCCAAAACTCACATTTACTGAACTTTGCATACAACTGGTGTTCCCTCAGCTTACTCAAAACTAACCACAGGTGACTGGCATGCTCCTCCAAATCCCAAGCATAAACCAAGATGTCATTAATAAAGACCACCATGAAAGAATCCAGATAGGGCAGAAACACCTGATTTATCATGTCTATAAAAGCCGTAGGGGCATTAGTTAGCCCAAAAGGCATCACTTTAAACTCATAATGCTTGTACCTCTATCTGAGCGTAGTCTTCAATACATCCTTGTCTCTTATTCTTAGCTGATAGTACCTTGACGTCAAGTCAATTTTTGAAAAACTAGCTGTGCCTTGAAGCTGATCAAACAAATCATCGATCCAAGGCAGTGGATATTTATTCTTTATGCTCACCTTGTTGAGCTCTTAATAATCAAAGCACATCCTAAGTGTGCCATCTTTCTTCTTAACAAACAGCACGAGCACTTCCCAAGATGAGGAACTGGGCTGAATAAATCTCTTGTCCACCAATTCTTGCAACTGGGCCTTCAACTCGTTTAGTTCAGCTGGTGCCATTATGTAAGGAGCCTTGTTTACTACAGGTTCCAAGTCAATAGTAAACTCAACATTGCGAACCAGAGGTAATCCAGGGAGGTCATTTGCAAAGACATTAGAGAACTCTTCAATGACTGGGATTCTTGCTACAGACTTCCTCTCTGATAGATTAGACACCACTTGCACCAGATAAGCATCTACCCCACTAGCCAGGTCCATCACTTGAATCGTAGATATAACCGTGGGTCTCTACTTCAGCTTGCTACCCATAAATTCCATATAATCCCCTCCAGGGAGATGAAGACTGACCACATGGCTCTGATAATTGATACTCGTGAAGTGCCAAAATAGCCAATCCATACCCAGAATGATGTTGAACCCAAGCAGCTTGAACACTATCAGGTCGGCATCAAGTGTCCTCTCTCCAAAATCCAAAGGACAGCGTAAGGCGACCTTTGAACACCATAGCATCTCTTTATTTGGTAACACCATGACCACAAACTGTGGCAAGGGTTCCGTGACTAAGTTGCACATTTGTGCAAAAGTGGTAGACAAAAAGGACTGGGACATTCCCGAATCAAACAAAGTACAAGCATAGTATTGATACAACCAAACTCTACCTAATGAGATCAAACCCAATGAAGTTTTAAAAATTATCCACACAATGCATCAACTTAGAAAAGACTAGATCTGTGACGTCCCGACTCCCAAGTACAAAAACAAATCTCGGGAATCGTGACGTCAGGATGATGACAACACGGGTCACGCATCCCAACGACAAGTGCCAAGTGCCAAGTGTGTGCAACGAAACAAATAGTGTACAAAAAAATACGCAGTGGATAATATAAATAAGTCAACTAGTACTAGAATTTTAGTTTAATACAAATATCCAAATACAACACTCTTAAAACAAAACCCAAAGTCCTATAAAAATAATACAAGGTTGAAAGTATAAACATAACACGAGTGATCCTAGATCACTCCTCCGGCAAAGCCAAATCCTCAAGCTCAACATCTGCATCAACAAAATCTGCAGTACTATTAAATGGTACCACATGTAAGTTATAACCCAACCAATCCTGAGATAAAAACATATTTAATGCAACCAACCATGCATGCATATGATGTGCTATGCATGAAGTCCAAAAATATCATTTTCTCCGAAAATTGATATTTTTCCAACACACGCCAAAAACATTTCCACCATTTTTTCAGAAAATGGTCCAAAACAAATATCCATCATTTTTTCAGAAAATGACTCATACAAAATTCATATCCAACATACGCTAATTTCCCAGAAAACAACCATTTTCCATTTTTTCATTAATCCATATGCACCATGGTCTCCCCTAGGGACCATCCGCACGTCCTGGCTGCATAACGAGCGATGCTCAGTTTTGCACCCAGTGCGTTCATGGCTAGGCATCCTCTAGCCCCCGCTAGTAGAAGGGCCACAGAGTCGACACATAACTCGTCCGATCCTGTTGTTGCCCAGCGACAACCTAGGGGACGTCACTCAGTATATTTCACTCTCGAGTGACCAGAGAAGCTCTAGCGAGATAATGCCCCATCTCGGCTTGGGGTCATGATACACACGCACCCAAAAATCTATTCCACACATGAAAATCCAGTTTCCAAAATATCCACATGATCATGAATGCAATTACATGAAAATTCAGTTTTCAATTTACAAACATGAACATGCGTGCATATGCAATGTACCAAACCGACAACAATATCCAACAACCAACCAGATCATAATATAACCAACACACAAATACTCCATCCTCAAATCCATCCACCCCCACACTCCTCGGATTCCGATCGGAATAACCAACCAGAACACAGTAAAATGAGTTAGTGCAAAAATATATTTAAATCTCAAAAGATGTTTGAAAAAAATACTTACAGCACTATATAATAATTTTTGGAGGATCACGGATGAGCTGGAAGCTACAAAACAGCAACTCCACAGTGTAAAAATACAATGGTCGTGGGTCTCAAAAACTCACTTTTGAACGGGATCAAACCAAGACTCGAAATTGATAGGGTAGGGCCTAGGGAGGTCGGTGAAACTAATGGTGGTGGCCTTTGGTCATGGGTGGTGGCGGACTGGGGGTTTAAGGCCAAAAAGCCCAAATCGGAAATGTGGACAATGTGGCTTCACCGGTGACGGATCGGGGCCGAGGATGGGTCCAATGGGTTGCTTTGAGGTAGAGAAAGAAGTGGTAAAGAAATGATAGCTGGAGGTGGCCGGACGGCGGCGCAGCGACGCAAGAAACGCTGCTGCTTCAGACGGGAAGTCTGGGTAAACGGCGGCGCTAGCCAGCCTGAGATTGGAGGGGGATGGTTGCCGGCAGTTGGGGAACCGATTGGGCTGGGTGGTGAGGACCACGGCGGCGCACAGTGGTAGCTAGGAGGAGATGACCGAACGCACGGGGAGAGAGAGAGAAGGGCTGCACGGGAAGGAGAAATAAGGAGGAAGAAATAAAAAAAGAAAAGAAAAGAAAGAGGAAAAGAAAAGATGGGGGAAAAGAAATGAGGTCTAATCCTCATATCTTGGGTCACAAAAAAATGATCAAACGAAAAGAATTTTAAAACAATAAACTAAATAAAATAATTCAAACGCAGTGAAAGACTTAAATAAAACAATAATAGATTTAAAACCCATAAACAAACCAATTTAAATTAAAGATCACTTTTAAATTAAACCAATTTAAATGCCAAAACAGTAAATAATAACAAGAAAACCTTTTAAAAAATAATTTTCACCCTTAAAATATTATAAAATAATATACTAAGACCCCCATAATGCACCAAAAAACAAGAGAATCAATTTTTAAATTAATTAAAATAATCCTTCATTAAAAATACACTAAAATATCGGGTGTGACAGGATCAAGTTCATACCTGTGATGACCCCTGCAT
This sequence comes from Cyclocarya paliurus, assembly GCA_029856935.1. Lineage (NCBI taxonomy): Eukaryota > Viridiplantae > Streptophyta > Magnoliopsida > Fagales > Juglandaceae > Cyclocarya > Cyclocarya paliurus. Next base: position 2,086,091 of record CM056956.1, read on the forward strand.
CCTGAGTCTCTGGGGCCTCATCATCAATCTTATCGGAAGTTAGAGCGTACACTCTTGCTTGCATTGTCTTGGTCGATTTTCATGAGTAGCATTAGGGCACTTGTGAGCAAAATGACTTGTTTGACCACACTTGAAGCATTGGTTCCCACCCTGACGACAATCACCTTCATGGTATCAGTTGCACCTTCCAAAAATTGGGGCTCGACCCCCCATGCGCACACCAGTTGAGGCCTGTGGCATGGCCCCTAACCTCGATACAAATTTTTGAGGTGACCCCGAGCTACTTCCCTCTTCTGCAAAGCTTGTCCTCTTCTAGGTCAATAGAAAGCCTACAGGACCACCAAGTTCCCACTCTGCTATAAAGGCCACCTTAACCAAAATCTGAAAAGTCAGAATTTGCAGACAATCCCTCCTAGAAGTGCTCGGTCTGCATTTCTTCAATGGTAATGAGATTAGTTGCAACCCTCCCAAGATCCATAAACTTCCATGCATAATGTGTTACTGTCATGTCTCCTTACACTAGGTTGTTGAACTCTCTTGCCTTCTAACGTCTCATTGTGTTAGGGAAGAAGCGATCATCAAACTCCTTCTTAAAGTGTTGCCGGGTCACTACTGCGAAAGATCCCAACTCCATCTCGATGATCTCTCGCTTAGTCTCCCACTAGGCAGTGGCTTTGCCTTACAACATGTAACTTGCATACAACACCTTCTAAGACTCGATGCATCCTCATATCTCAAACATCCTCTCAAGATCCTTAATGCACCTCCCAGCCATTAGCCATTAAATCAGGGGTCCTATGGGCCTGGAAACTCTCATAGGAGCACTCTGCTCCTCTCATTGCTAGGGCTGGTAATTCTACTGAAGGAATTCTGTCATGGTGTAGTTCCCATCGCCTTGCGATAGCTCATCATCGAGAGCTTGTCCAAAAGGTTTGTCACGTGGCATCCTTGGTCACACCATCTTCCTGCCAAAATGAAACCCTTAAACCCATTCTTAAACTCAACAAAAGAAATTCCAAGATTAAAGCCTACATTTCTGGTATGGTCATGTATGGTTTTACCCAGAGCCGAGCTGCGCTGATACCAACTATGGCACCCTCGACCCCCATGTGTGATTTGGGGGAAGTCGTGACATCGGAACGATGACCAAACAGATCATACACCCCATCACCTGTTGCATGTGTGTGAAAACATGCAAAATGTGTACAACATAAATAACGCAACGGAAAAAAAAAATAAACCAGTTGAAAACTAAGTACTAGAAAGTTTAAAATGACATAACCTGAAAACAAGGTCCTCCAAAAGGTTAAAACAATCATCCGGCTGAAAATAAAGGAGTGGAAAACACAAGTCCAATAACAAATAATGCAAAAATTCCGTCATCACTCCTTAGGTGGGCTGATCCCTCCTGCTCATACCCCTCCTCTACATCAAAGTCTATGATCCCATAAAATGGAACCATAAGTAGGAATACCACAATGAGAGTTCGCAATCTCAGTAAATAAATCAAGAGAACAAAAACCAAGAGATTCAAGCATGAAAATATATAAGCAAACATGTTCAATAGTTATGAAAGCAATAACCCCCAAAATAATCATTTTTTTCCACATTCCCATAAAACATTTAATTACAGCCACTCACGCCAAAAATCCTTTGGTACCCAAACACAACCATTTACTACTATGTACACCATGGTCTCCCCTCTAGACCACCCGCATAACTTGGCTCCTTTCACCATACCACGGGTGACGACCGCACATGTGACTTCATTACGAACGATGCCCAACTCCACTTCCAGCGAGTAACATGACCAGGCATCCTCTAACCCCCGCTAGCGTAGGGGTTCCGGGTAACATGACCAAGCATCCTCTTGGTTGAGCCTATTGTCACCTAGCGACAGTCCAAGAGACATCACTCAGTTTTACACATTCCCGAGTGACCAGAGGTGCTCTACCGAGATAATATGCCATCTCGGCTTACGGTCGTGAAACACACGTACCCACACCAAAAATATATTTTCCAAAAATCCAGTTTTTAGATTACACAACACAACATAAAATATAGCACAGTTGAATAAATCATGGCAAATATCAATAATAGTAATATGCAAATGCATGACATGCATTTATTGGATGGCATGGTATAGCATGCAACATTTTCACAAACCCCAACTGCACGCATTTCCTATCCTCCATCCGGCCCTTAGCCCAATTTTCGACAACAACTACGTCAATTAACTGCAAAACTTCTCCGGGCCCAAGGCCTTTCAAAACACAACCAAACTGCAACAAGCTAGTGATAAATTTCATGTTAGAATTTCAAAAGTCGCACTGGAGAGTTACTTACAATGCGGAAGGTAAATATTCTGGATTGAGCAAGTGTCTAGCTATTAAACGAGTGAGCGCGTCGTTGCCCAGATGGACAAGGACAAATGGATTAAAATGAAACATAGACCGATGATTAAAAATACTAAACAGAGGGCAAATAGCTTGCTGTTGTGGCATCTAGAGGGTTAAAGCATGGTGAAGCAGTGACGGTAGACGACGGTAGTGATGTAACTGGGTGGAACAGGGGCTAAAATGGGGTTCTTTTTAAAAGTAATAGATCTGAGGAAGGAAAGAGGGTGGCTGAAGGAAAACTCAAGGCGGAGGATGGTGGTGGTGGTGCACGGTGGAGCAGATCCCAAAAAGGGATTTTGGCCTCGGGTTGGTGTGAAATATAGGGGGAAAAAGAGCCTAGCTAAGGGGGGAAGTGGTCGGACGACCACTGCTAGGTTGCTGGAAGTGGGGTGGCTGCGGCGGCATATGGCGGAGTTAGGGAAAAATTGACCCTAAGGGCTTCGAGAAGTAGATCAAAGGGTGGGAAAAATGCTAGAACTTGGTTTTGAGAGGGGACGAAGCTGATTGAGGAATGAGGAGCTCGGCCAATTTATAGGCCGAGAGGTGGTTCTCGGCCAATCGCAGTCCTGACTGCGATTGGGGGTGCAGGGCAGTGGGAGGACCATGAGCTTCGCATGCATGGCGCTCGGTGTGTTGGATGGATGTCTAGTACTTATATATATATATATATATATATATGGATGGATGGATGTATGTGTGTGTATATATGTGTGTGTGTACGTGTATGTTGTGCAGGCAAAGCAGAAAGGCATTATAGGGATAACGCGCGCTAGTTTCAGGACGGGTGTTGCCATAGTGATCTAACGCAAAGCATAATCGTAATGCCGCACTTCGAGCACTTGACTTCTCATTTGGATGGAAGGTATTGCTAGCTGCAGGAGCATTCTTTGAAAAGTGGTGTCATGTGTGTGTGTCATGTGTGTTGACTAGAATAGTACTGGACTCTTGCTGCAGGTTAATGGATCCGTTGACAAGTGGTGACTATCCACACAACATGCTATCTCTAGTTGGCCGATATTCTCTCTCGTTTACAGATGTAATAGCTTAAATGACTCTATTTTTATCTACTATTCAGAGATGGCGCTAACGTTAAGAGATACTTTGCATGGATTGCAGGCTACACCCTTAGGTTTGGCATCAACTGCGCAGATTACAAGAATGGTTTGAAAAGACAAACTAAACTTTCAGCCCATAATTGGTTCAAAAGTTTCCTCGAGAAATAGACACAATATTAATATTGCTTGATCATAATCAATTATCCGAGCAGTGGAGTATTGTATATACACAACTATAAAAATTATTTATTTGTGGCTACATATTTCAAGTCAAAATGATTATTTTTTGTCAAAATGAGTATGTTATCATCATAAATAGTAATTTTTATTGTAAATAATCCATTACAAATACTCATTTTTCTTGTAGTGATATATATATATATATATATATAATGTCACTATATATGTTTAATTCTTTAAATAAGGAAAATGCTTAATTATTACATATTTAAATGTTTCTAATATAATGCAAGAGAGAAATAATTTGTACAGTTTTAAGATATGTAAGTATCACGCACTACTTTTAAAAAAGTTTACAAATTTAAAAATTTAGATAACAACATTTATTTTTTAACAGTAGACTCTATTTTTATTTAAAAAGAATATGCTAGATTTCTACTACGTACGTACATCCCATGACTGTAACGTTACTCGTAACGAAGTGTTAAACATAATTTATTACTTCTCGCCGTAAAACTGTTCTTGATTATACTTCCAAAGCCCAAAAGACCTTGTATATTGAAGCTGTCATTGGGCGGAGCATACTAACGTGAGAAGGTTTGCCGACATCAGTACTTCTCTCGTGGTCTCTCAGCACCGCTTTCTCGCCCAACCTCTTTTATCCCCATGAATATGCTGCCAGCCTCTAACCACCGCTTGCTGCTGCAGGGACTCCACTTCTTCACTTAATCATAGAGGAACTATGTACGTAGGGGTCGTTATGATAAGGCTTCAATGCTCTCCTATTTATCTTCTAAATGCTCTCGGATTGTAAAGGAATGGTGTGATGAATAAAACCCCAAATGTGAGTAATCTGGGCAAGAGAGATTGTAATATAAGATCCCACCTTTCCTTGAAAGGAGAACTACTCATATGTGACATGGCCTTTTGTTGTATTTCTAATGAACATGTCAATGATCATCATGTTGAAGATCATGTTGCTTTAATCGGGTGTGTAAATAGTTCTTTTTTTTTCTTGAAGAGTGTAAATAGTTCTTTTAAGTGGTTGTTTGGTGCTGCATGCATATATGTTAATTGGTTGTGGCGAAATCTTTTCAGGTTTTATTCAAAACTTAAAAATATATATGGTTCAACCCATAATATTATTTTTCGAAATATAACAACTCACAAAAGCTCTTTATAACCTATGAAACTACACCCTCAAATATGCATTTTCCATTTCAAATAGAAATGCTATAGGGAACTCCCTTTCCCGTCACTCCAGGTTCGGAAAAGGGTTTCAAAAGCTCATATGGCACAATCCCAGCCCCGTTTCTGTTCTTCAAGTCCCTATTGGCATTCCTCTCATCAATAATCTCTTCGAGTTTCTTCAACCTCCCATTAAATCTCTCAAAGGCTGCCTTTATATGTGGATTCTCAGCCCATGCCGGCTCTATTGCCTCCCCTAGATACTCTTCATCGGGAGAATGATTTGATAGTACGTCCAAAACAGCCATCACTCTTGTTGCTTGAAGTTGTGAAGGGAAGCATTGTAAGAGTGCAACTTCAGGCTTTTTAAAGAACTTGGTACAAAATTCATCTGAAGGTTCCTCAGAGGGCATATTGTTCCTAGCAATGGTAGGCCGATTTGGGAAATAACCAGCGTAGGTGTATTGTCCAAAGTTCACGGCTGCATGGTGACCAGAAGTCACCCATACGATTGTTGTGATGATTTGTATAAGGTCTTCTGGGGTATTGAGGAGTGGCCACCATGATTCATCCTTTTTGTCACCATGGCCAACTGTTCGGATTTCTTTCCACCATTCATGTAGCTCTTGATCAGACTCTATGGCTGTCGGGTTAGGATAATAGTAATTGACATAGTCGCTAACCCACTCTTTGATGGTGTCCCAAAGGAGAAGGCCATCATTAGCAAAGGGGTAGTCCTCAATTGTCAGCTTTAGGCCATGCGGAGCAGTTGGATCCTCAATAGCAAGTCCCCTAGCAAGTAGTGAAGTCAAGAAATTAGTGAATATATTTGGAGATCATAGATCATATTGGCTATAATGTTAATTAAAATTGCCAATACATGGTATTCCTCTTGATTACTTTGATTAAACTTAAATAAGGAAATGTTAATCATAAATCACCTGTTAAGTAAATCTGCTGGTAGTGCCTCGAGGTTGAATTGCCACTGCTGGTCATAAGCGACAGAGCTAAATTCCATTGAATACTTTCCTGGTGAGAATGAACTCTCAATAATCCCTCCTGCATTGATGAGAGATTCTCGAGCGAGAGCATTAATCTCCATAGTGTACCGAAAATGAGGGAGCAATAGTCTATAGATTGGGTGCATCGCACTAAGTTGTCTGTTTGTTGCAATTATATAAGGTTCTGTGCAACAATGAGTTCTTAGCCTGAAATTGAATAGATAAAAGAATACAAGATGTTAGCAATTTATTTGTACAAGTTCATTATGTTTCCTATTTTATAGCATTGTTTGTTGAACAAAAATCATTCCAAAATATATATTTTTCTCAGCTTGTTAAAAATTAACTGATTTTTTAGTGCATGGATAGAACAAGTTTTGGCATATTTCCATACTAGCTTGGGTTAAGGGTCGGAGAAGGTATACCAATGACTGACAAGTTGGTGATAACCGGAGTCGTGGGCTAGTACATGAGCTTTGGCAAGCCTCCACATCCAGACACCTGTAGCATCCCAACATGAGGGTGTGAAAACTTCTCTCCACTGTGGCTTTCCATTGATTGGTGGCCGAGTTAGCTCAATGGCCAACGGCCTTAACGTCCCCTCAGGGGTAAGAAAGAAGAGCGTCCGTGATCCATACAAAGTTGTGCCTTTAATTTCTCTTACTTTGCTCACAAAGGGTAAGAATAGGTCATGGTAGTCCAAAATGTACAACTTCTTCTGACTTATGGCCTGCATGATTAATGTATTGATATAGTTATAAATAACACAATATTTATATTTGAATGATAGATGATTAATTATAAGAATTAAGGAGTCATAAATTTTATCACCATAGGTCATGTGCGAGTTATCATGTCTATTTTCTGGTGTTAATTACCTCCTTGACAGAACAAAAACCTTTGATTTCTCGCTCAATCATTTCTGTAGTGATTGCTGATTCTTGAGGGCCGTAAATCTTTGGGTCAAGCTTACTCTTCAAGGGCCATTCCTAAATCATGATTTTTAAACAAAAGTTTAGTATACAGAAATTAAAACCTACACAGTACAGGTTGTATCTTATAATTATTTGATCATACGAGTTCATGATCATGACATGTTTGGTCATAATTAATTGATCTATTAAGCGATAGTAACAGACCATCTTGCTAAACTACTTTTTCATTTACTTAAATATAATGCTAAACTTTACGCATTGTAGATGTGTGGCGCATGTGTTTATATCTATTATATTGAAAACATGTATATATATATATATATATATATATATATATATATAATGTTTTACTACTACATCTTCATCTCACTCCTACCCTAAGTCTAATTTACTGATATGGTATTGTCCATTAATAGTCTTTGACTTAGATTTTTGTTTTTGAAAAAACAAGATTTGATCTTATATATAGTTGATAAATATATAATGTCATCATATTATTTCTAGAAAGAGTTGTCTCAATTCTTATTTATTCATCAAGATCTTTCATTGTAAATGACTGCAATTCATACCGTGACCAACCGTATGCTATACGGGTTGAGACCTGCAAGAGTCTGCCTGGCAAATTCCTCATCCCTAAACCAAGAGAACTTGTCTCCTGCACGTGCCAAAGACAAACAATTTGAAGAAAGATTGCATAGGATGAAAGGATCAAACATAAGTTTTATTTGTCTGTTTTCTCACTATCCATTGTTTCTGGTGTCTCAAACCGCAAGAGACCATCTTGGGTTTCACCAATAGCCTTGACAAGCCTGGGCAGCATGCTGGTTAGCCTGGTTAGCAATCCTTTTGCTTGTGCTTTATTTGGAGTAGGCAAGTTTACCCCTTCGTTGAAAAGCGAATCTATGGCCGTGAAGTAAGGGAATCCGCGTTCACTGTCAACGATTGCGCTCTCCAGAGATGGTACCAACGCATGCAAAACAGAGTATAATGCCTTTGCGGAGAATGTTAACTGCTTTACTTCTGAGAAGGATTCATCCCTTGGAATATAGACGTTGCTACTTCTTTTCTCCGATAATGGATCTGGCACATGCAAATTAAGCATTAATGGTTCATATGATATATAAAAATGGAATGAAGTTGCATATTAAAAAAGAATGAAGAGCTGTATATTTACTGTGATTATATTTATTATTCGAAGAATATTATTTTATATTTTATATTTTATCATGCTAAATCATATTTATATTTAACTTTTATTCTTATTCTATAACGTTATATTTTACTTTATATATATATACCTTCGTATATATGAACCATATATAGGATAATGAAAAATCCTAGAGACATCTCATGCTCAGACTTTTCACGAGATGAATGAAAGCAGCTTATAATTACATTGTCATAAAATTTTATTTATTTCTTTATCCTTCTATTTTCTTATACTTTTAATTTTCTTGAGCCGAGAAAAATGGGAAAACCGTAGACACAATAATTTAATGATATCCATATAAGACATTTAACAGCATCATATTTCACAACTATATTTTAATATGAGGCCGGTAAGTTTATAAATGATGTTACTGAATTTCCAAAAATATATACCATTCATTTAAAACATAGTTTGCATATATAAAGTTTTGTGTGTAAATCATCTTTTCTTTCATTTTATACGCTTATAGTTAGAAAATGGTTTACTACAAAAGATCTTATAAAAATAAACTCGTATATTGACGTGACTTGATGTGTTATATTAAATTTTAAAATTATTTTTATTATAAAGTCAATCTAATATATCATTTAAAACTATATTTATTCGTGGATTTATTCTTGATGGCAACAGCACTTGTTTTAAAACATGCACTTGTGAGATTCAACACAAAAAAATAAAAAGAAAACGTACAACAGCAAGAAGCTCAATAAAAATATAGAAATCAATTGAAGATATTGCAAATTACATAAGACTTCTTCAATACTTTTGATATTCTCTCCGCGTTGAACCGGTCAATGTCTCCTTATTGGGATATTTTTTCTTAAAGATTGAAGGATTTTATTTGGCTGCCTTAGCTAGGGCGGCTGCATAATTAGTTGCCTAGTGGAAGCTAGAGCCGCCGGCGGTTCTACAACGTAATATTAATAGTCAACAATCTTAAAAGTCGTTCGTTATTGCATGAAGAATCTCTCTCTCTCTCTCTCTCACTCTCTCTCTCGACCTTGACCATGTCATTGAAAGATATCAAATTATCCATGCAGCCTGCCTTTTCTTAAAATCAAACCATTAGTTGTCACATATGCACAATTAGATTGAAAGTCATATTCATTCTACCCATGTTCGTGTATGATCAGACGACTTTCAAAAAAAGAAATATCGGAGAAAGTAGCACAAATTCAAAATATCTCTCCGAAAGATCAATTTCGAGCGATTAGAATCTTAAGCTAGCATGCATGGATACCAACAAAGAACAAAACAAACAAATCTGATACATGTTTTTCAGATCATGTGACGTCGACTAAACAAAATCAAACTTAATTAAATGATCCATATATAAAGTATGCAATAATACATCTTATGTCTGTCTTACATCTTTATCCTCGACCCTTTCAAAACGAACCTTAAGATTAGACTTATTATTTATTGATGATCAGTATGACATCATGCAGTACGGACTTCTAGATTAGACTTATATCTATATACTTAATTGGGGAACCATCTACCTAAATGTTTCGGAAAAATGCCTTGATCAATATTTCTCATGTTCTATTCTAAAAACTATATAATAAAAAAAATTATAAACTCATTAATTACGCATAAATCTTTATAAATAATATACAACAACCAAAAAATATATAAAAATAAGTAATCATATAATTCTAGTTAGATCCACAAACCATCTCATGTTAATTTATCTAACGTACGTAATTTCCAAAGACTGCAATTCTTGCATTTGTATATATATATATATATATATATTGTACATGTGTGCGCATGTATTTATGTATATATGTATATTTCTACGAATTATATAATTCGTAGAAATATATTCCTATCCTACTTTTATCTTATTATGAGGTGTCATTGTTCAACAATTTTTTTTTTTAATGATAGTAGATGATTTAAGAATGATGGAAATTAGTATCATATTTATAAAAATAAAAATATAAAAAAATAGATGAAAGTAAGATATATAGTAGTGTGATAGATATTACTCCTATATTGATATATAATAATTGAAAGGATGTTCGTACCTTTGTCACTGCGAGGGCGTCCAGTTTTGCAACGCCTAGGAAATGGGTGTTCCTTTCCGCCGAGCACCGATCTTTTCAGATCGTCACTACTATCGGGATTTCCAATATCGTTGTAGACATCATAATCGTAAATTCTCTCGTGCGTCTTTCGTTCTCCTTCCCCATTTCCTCTCAAAGTGACAAGCTCTTCTTCTCTTAGCCTCCTCAACCCTTCTGGTGTCTCTGATGGCAAGTATGACTACAGATCATCCACATCCAACACACACACACACACATATATATATATATATACATTATTGTCATGATCCAAAAGGAAAGAAAATCACTATAAAAAATGCTCTAAAAAGTCAATATTATTATAAATGTAATTCTCTCTAGCTAGGGAATCAAGTTTAAAAAATTGAAATCGTGAGCTTGGTTAATTTTAAATGTTCTATGCATTATAAACCATACATGGTCATCAGAATTTTTTAATAAAATATAATGACGTTTACCTGGGAAAGTAAAATTTAAATAAGAAAAAATAGAATTCCTGTAATGTAAATATTGGCTTCGAATTATTCTAAAACTTTATTTTTTAAATGTGTTATCCAAACTTTCTGATTTAAATTAAATTTGATTAAGATAATTAATGGATGGATACACAATTCGGTCCTACATGCAATGCGTGTGAATCTTTCTTGCATATAATAACTTTAAATATTCATCAATTAAATATTATGCAATTCATATTATCTCTCTCCAAAATAAGTTGTCCCAATATATAGCATGCAGTTCCAAGATCGAGTTCTATTCCCAATTTTTATGGCAACTTAAAAAAAAAAAAACAGCAAATACTGCTTGCTGCTTTAAATTTAAATTTATAATTGATTTGATCAGTTGGTGCACAAATTTTGCTGCTGAAGAATAAAATATGATAGTGTTGTCTGGATGGGTTCCGTATGATACTAATAATCAGTTATAGTAATAATAGGTACAAGTTTCAAATAAATATATCTCACAGATATCTTTAATATCTAAGAAAAGAACATATTTTTTTTTACATCATAAACTAAAATAATGTATTTAGAACTCCACCAGTACACTATTTCATTTTGTGACTATTTTGATTTTTACTATTATTGATACTCTCTACAGATAAATATCTAAGAGACAATACTCTCCACCTAAACAAGAATAAGACTGAACATATGTATATGTTTTGTATATGTGCTTTGTTTAATTAATTTAATGTAGTACGTAGTTCAAGAAGTTGGAGGCCAGGAGGCCGCTGACCTTGTTTGCGAAAAAGACTCTCTTATAAGGATAATCATGCTTTGAGTGAACCCATGAATCACAGGTCACCTTGACTGGACCCTTAGGGAAGCCATTAAGGGTAATATCCTTGAGATACATCTCTTGGCGGTGCCCATTCTCCACAAAAATGGCCCCAACCTCTCCGAAATCTGCCGGAACTTCGAAACCTGACTCATATTTCACCTCCCCTTCTTCTTGGCTCGTCCAGTGTGTGTACCCTTTGATTGTCTCCTTCTCTGATCCCGTCTCTTCAAAATCAACAAATATATTAATACTACAATTAACAGTAATACTGCGTGTTAATTAATGGACCAGATCATAGAGATCATGCTAATTTCTTATTTATGGGATCTTAATTAACCTATATATATAGCTAGCTAGCCTCTGAGCCTCATGACTTATATATGGTATTTGGACAAATTAACCCTAATTTCATGATAGTCAACTTTGCCTCTCTCTCTCTCTCTCTCGGATGCGCACACACCTTTCGCTTTACGGGGGACCATAAAGTTAAGTGCCACTAGCTGGCCGCTGCTAGCTTGATTGTTCTCTCGTTTTATCGTCTGATACGTCACATTACATAATTTGAAAATTTACAAGTTTGATTAATACTATATATATATACTATATATATATATATATATATATATATATATATCCAACTGATGCGTAGTTTGGTTTATAAGTTGATAAGTCACAATTGTAACTTCGGTTCATTAATGAAATGAGTCTGTTTCTAAAAAAAAAAAAAAAAAAAAAGATATCATACGGTAGTACTTGACAGCCTGCACACATGTAATTATACAGCAAGATTCTGTGATCCCCCTGATCAGGTTGGTTGAGGAAATCATGTCAAGAATACAATTAATTAGACCTATATCATGACGTTGGAAATAATAATTAAATCAAGATATATAATATTATATCAACATAATATCAAATAAAAATATAATAATATTTGAAGGCTACATCTTTCTCATAATTTTGAATTATTTGAATACAAAGTATAGAATGTCCACTCTTAAAATGATGAGGCAAAAACTGTTCCTCAGCCAGCTAAATATTCATAATAAACATAACAAATTACCACATGCGCGCAAGAAGTTCTTCTCACATAACCTACGAACTAGTCTACACATATATGGATTATTTATATATGGAAAATGGATACTTGAGAATAAATCGTTGGAGATGGAACCAAAGTTCCATTTCAAGCAGGAAAAGCATGTATAATTAAATTGAATAATAATGAACAAACTACAAATTAGAAAAAAAAAACCGTATATACATAAAAATGGAAGCTAGGGGAGGGTGGAAACCAAAAAGTCGTTCTTTAAATTTACTTTTTATATATAATAATTAAATGGTTCGGGTGTAATTAATATCTTGAATTGATCAGTACTTACTAGGATCAAGCTCGGCGCTAACAAGCTCCAAGAGGAGTGTTTTACCAAGCCAGTCTATCACATCATCTTGGTCTATACCAAGGCTGGAGAGGAAGCCACCAACAGTAAGTTTCACAGTTACAATGGCTTTGACAGAGGTTGCCTTCTCGGTAGAGCTGTTTGCTACGGCTTTAATATTGCCAGGCACGAATGCGATTCGAACATTTTTGTTTTTCTTGTGGAATGAGGGCATCGCAAAAGTTGGAAGGGAAGTAATACTATTGCCATTTCCATGGAGGAATGGCTTGTGCAAAAGGAAGCTGCGGGTTTTGGTCGAGAAGGAGGAGGAGGAGGAGGAGGAGAACTGCGACCGGAGACTTAGCTGTGGTTTCAACATTGTGGGAGAGATATTTGGCTTGTGGTTACATATGAAGGAAGCTGTTTATCAATGCTTCGTATATATAAGAGTTGGCCGGGCCATTTAATTATTGCAGCAATAAGTTTTACAGAAAAATATGTTCACCTACTATTCTAAGTTGTTTCCATGCACGTGAAAAATGAGGCTGGAATACCTTTCTTCCTATACGAAATTCTGTACCTGTATTTTAGTTAGACAGAGAATTATATATGTCTAATAAGCCGAGGTAGGGAGAAAATTAATTCGAAAGGCAATATATATACATTGAAAAAACGAGGCAATATACATATGTGGGCCCTCGTTTTTTTTCTTTTTCTTTTTCCCTCATGCCCACCCTCTGGCTGGGTTAACTAGTAGGATAGCAAGATGGTTTTGGGGCATTGATCGTGCATTTAATGGTAAGAATGAAGTTAGGCGGGCATGAATGCACCTCTTGATCAATTAACTCGAACTTATGATACTATCAACCTGAAATTAGTCGTGGTTGAAACTTAAGATCAGAAATATGTACTCGGCCGTGATGTTCATACGTCGTGCGGGTTAATTCTTGCTAATTAAGGCTGAAAAAATAGTGGTTCTACTCAACACAACACCTAGAGGGGGGTGAATAGGTGTAGATTGATATTTCTAGTCTAATAAAAATATTGACAAGCAAACAAATAAACAATGAAACCAATCACACAGATAATCAACACAAAGATTTGTTCACGGAGTGGAAACTCATTTGAAAAACCTCTTCAAAATCTAAAACTACTCGGGGTGTAAGACACCACCTCAAATCCACTATAGAAACTTTAGTTGTTACAACCAATTTAGTGACACTTACAAAACTTTTGAAGTTCCTAAACTTGATCTGCAACACCACGAGTGACCCACTCGATCTCTACACACATGTAGTACTGGAATTCCGACCTTTCTATAGCTTCCCACGAGACCCTCTTGATCTCTGCATCAACAGCAGCTCCGGAAACCTTCCGGCCAATGAACACATCCACTACAATGGACTTGTATGAGTTTTGATCTTGTGTGTGGTGTAGTGTGGTGGATATATGTTTGTCCAAAAGAGATTCACAAGGTGGGAAAAATGTTCTCTCAATGGCTCTTGGAAACACTTGGGATTTTTGCTCTATTTTTTCACACCAAAGAACATAAACAAGATGTTCTATTTATAGCCCCTATTGATCACAGCGCTTAAAACCCTAAATTTCAAGTTTCTTAAACATTCGCTCGAGCGACCATCGAGCGGACCTCTCTGTCTGAATGTAGCTCAAGCGCTTAGTCGAGCGACCATCGAGCGGACCTATTTGTCTGAGTTCGCTCAATCTCTGAGTCGAGCGCACGTCGAGCCAACTTTTCTAGTTCGAGCGAAGTGTCGAGCCGTGTCAAGCCAACTTCCTGCAAATTTCCTGTATGTGTTATTTTTGAGCCCATTGAGCTCACTTGACCTCATTTTCACTAAGACACATTTCAACACTTGTTACACCATAATTTTACAAAGGTTTTCACAAGAATATGCCAATCAACTAATTTTTCCCTCAACAAAGGCCATCATAATCTTCTAACCAAATTTCCTTCTTGTTTATAGTCAAAATGAGAAATTTGAAAGGGCGACCGCTGGACATGCTGCCAAGGCAAAACCCAACCTTTTAATTTTTTTTTTTAACATCTTTAAATATTTTTAAAAAATAAAAATATATATCAATACTCTAATATATAATCACTTCTTTAATCAGTAAGTAAAAAATAAAAATAAAAAAAATTAAATACATGAGCAATCAAAATGAGAGGGCAAACTGAGAGGACAAAATAGCATTCTTTAATTAGTAAACCTTGGTACGCGCGTGGGAAGAAAATTCAAAATTCATTTTTCAAAGTATCCGTATGCAAAGAATATGGAGACAGAATGAGGTTATTTGGGCGGTGGCAAGATATATGGTTGCCATTGATCGTGCATTTAATGTTAAGAACGGAGTTAGGACCTTTTGATCACATTAACTCTAACTTATGATATTATCAACTTCAAATACTCGTTGGGAGAAATATGTCAACCATGATATTCATACATCGTACTCCCTAGCTCTTGCTAAGCAAGGCCAGAATAATCTTCTAAGAAAAATTTCTAAGTAGGTGGGAATAAAATTCAAAAGACATTTTTCAAAGTATCCTTACCCAGAGAATATGGAGACAAATGATCAGCTACGCTATTTGCGCCAACGTGGTTTAAAAGGTAATCAGGTATGGCCTTAGGCATGCATCACATGCATGTTCGATCAATTTAATTTTCGATAAAATTCAAAAGATATTTTTCAATGTATCCTTACCTAGAGAATATGGAGACAAATGATTAGCTACGCTATTTATTTCGTGCCCCCGGGGGGGGGTGTTAATTAAGATGAATTTAGGCTATTGCGCCAGTGTGGTTTAAAAGGTAATTAGGTGGACCTAGGCATGCATCACATGCATATTCGATCAATTTAACTTTCTAGTCATGAAAAACTTTTTGACGACATCTTTTATTGGAGAAAATAGAAGACTAATAAGGGTGTGAAACAACTACACAGATTATTCAACGACTGAGCGTAAAGGAGGAGGATACTAATTAAGACAGAATATAGATGACGTGGCAAGCAATTTTCTAAGCTCTGATAGGGTTTGTTACAGCGTGTGATTCGCTTGGCCCTTCCGGTAACCCCTGTTGCCGGTGGGATGGCTTCTTCTTGGGGTCAAACGGGTGGAGATGATGGGGGTGCTATGGTTCGTAGGGTGGAAGGGGTGGATAGGCATTCCTTTGCTGAAGCACTGAAGCATCCCTTGCCCCAACCTAAGTATCAGTTGCCGCTACGTAAACCAGAGTTAATTCAAGGTGAGTTGGGTTTTGTATTCATGGATGCTGAAATGGAAAGGGTTGCGGAGGACCTAAAGTTTGCTCTAGTCTTGAAATTTGCTTATAGCTAGCCATCTATTTACATTTTGAGGCTGAAAACTATTAAAACCTAGGGCTTCTTAAAGGTCCCTATGGTGAGCTTCATGAATGATCACCATGTCTTGCTGCATCTGCTTAATGAGAAGGACTACCTTCACGCGTGGGCGAGAGAAGGGAGAGTTGTAGCAGGTTGCTCCTTTCGGTTGTTCAATTGGACAGTGGATTTTGACACTGCTAAGGAACCATCTGTTGCGCCACAATGGATATTCCTGCCAGGTCTTTAACTCCATCTCTATTAGGTGGAATGCCTCCAAAGCTTTGCTTCTAGATTTGGGAGATATTTGGGTACTGATAATGCAACTCTATACTGTACCAGGGCCACGGGGGCTCGACTCTGTGTTGAGACTGATTTAAAGGATGAGCCTGTTGAGGGGTTTCCCTTGGTGGTCGGTTAGCACAATTGTTGGCAAGAGGTTGTATATGTGAAGCCTGGATTTTACTGTAAGAAATGTTTTAGGCAGGGTCACAGAGAAGTGGTGTGCCGTGCAAGGGAGAGAGGGAATCGAAAAGTCATCATGGGTGAGCGTGTGGCAAAGAAAATGGGGGAGGACAAGGCTTGGAAGGAGGTTGGGAGTAACAAGGTTACGATTAAGAGTAGTTTAAAACCAGTTGTGGATGCTGCTGATCTAGAGTGTCCCGTTGTGGTGGAGACGGATAGGTGTATAGCTTATGAAAAAGGAAAGCAGAAAATTGTTGTGGATTCTCAAGATCCCACTAGTGACATAGTAAAACGTGGAAAGGCTTTGGGGGGTTGTGGTGGGCAGTTCGTTGTGACTGAGATTGAAGATGGGGTGGTGAGGGTATCCGCTTGGAATGCAGATGTGGTTGGCACTCTAGAGTGTCCTGTTTTGATTGAATTTATGTTGGATGAGGGTGCAGCTAGTGATAGAGGGCAGCAGGTGTGTATTGAACCTATGGCTACTTTTAGTGTCGCTGAGGAGTGTGGAAAGGCTTCAGGGGGTTGTGAAGGGAGGATCGTGTTGGCTGAGGTTGAAGATGGGGAAGATAGGGAACTAGATTGTAACAGGCTAGTGGTCTTGGAGGAGCAACCTATTGATGGCTCTAAAATGAGTCCTTCAGTTGCTGTTATGGGGTTGGATCGAGATGAGGAGGAGGAATATGGTCTCGATAACAACAGATTTGAGGTATTGTCGGACGGTAACGATAAAGCAGAATTGGATAAGGGCAATGATTTTGATTTTGATCCTGGTACTCGCTTGGATGCATAGGGAGTCAAAAAACAAAGAGGAGGTATGATTCGAAAGTCTCAAAAGGCGAAAGCCCTTCCCCAAAAAATTAAATTTATGATTGACAACTTGTTTGTTTAGAATGTCCGTGATCTAAGGAAGTTAGTGCATAAATATTGTATTTCGATTCTGGCTATTTCTGAACCATTTCAAGCTGTAGATAAGTTGCAATGATGGGCGCTATCTCTTGAGTTTCCTTTCGTTTATTCTAATGCGGATCTGGGAGGAAATGTTTGGGTTTGTTGGAAGGATGGGATTGATATGGAGGTTGTGGGTGTTTTGAATTAGCGTGTTGCAACTTTGTTTTCGGATTTGAATGGGTCCATCCTTGTTTCTTTTGTGTATGCAAAGTGTGCTCAAGTGGAGAAAAGGGAGTTATGGGACCATCTTTGTGGTGTGTCTTGTGTAGGCATCCCTCAGGTTGTGATGGGTGATTTTAATATCATTCGTTCAAATGATGAAAGGGTTGGGGGTAATCCAAGATTGAGATCCTCTATGGAGGAGTTTAACAATTGTATTCATTCTTGTGGATTAATAGATTAGAGAATGGTGGGGAAACAGCTTTCTTGGTGCAATGGATAGCATGGTTTGGCTCAAAGCTGGGCTAAACTTGATAGGGTGCTTACTGATAATGGTTTCGTCTCTAAGTTTGGAGATGCTAGTGCTCGGTTTTTGTATAGAAGAACCTCGAACCACTCACCGATAGTACTTCAACTAGTTAAGGAATTCAAGAGATACGACCCTGCACTGTTTCGGTTCCAGAACATGTGGACGTCTCATAATGATTTTCACTCTACGGTGATGAGGTCTTGGGATGAGAGTATCGTTGCGGGGATTGGCTTTCATGTTCTTATTGGAAAACTGAAAAGACTGAAGGTAGCTCTTCGGGTATGGAATGAAGAGGTTTTTGGGCGCATAGATGGGCATATCCGTGCTCTTGCGAAGAGAGTAAAGGTACTTGAGGACTCGTTACAACATGAGTTCTCAACTTCAGTGGATGCGGACTTAGTTTGTAACACCCTGTATTTTAGTGTATTTTTATTGAGTGGTTATTTTAATTAATTTAGGGATTTATTCTCTTGTTTTAATATTATGGGGGTTTTATTATATTATTTTATAATATTTTAAGTTATGAAAATTATTTTTTTTATATGCTTTCTTATTATTAAGTATTGTTTTGGGTTTAAAGTGATCTTTAATTTAAATTGGTTTTTTTTTGGGTTTTAAAATTATTATTGTTTTATTTAAGTCTTTCACTATGTTTGAATTATTTTATTTTATTTACAGTTTTGAAAGCAATTTCGTTGGATCATTTTTTGACCCCAGTTATGAGGATTGGACCTCATTTCTTTCTCTCTATTTTTCTCTTCCTTCTTTTCTTTCCTTTCTTCTTTTTCTCTTATTCCTCCTTCGGTTTCCTTCCCGCATAGCCCCTTTCTCTCTCCCCCCGTGCGATTTGGTCATCTCCTCCTAGCCACCACCATGCGCCGCCATGGTCCTCACCGCTCGGCCCAATCGGTTCCCCAGCTACCAGCGACCATCCCCCTCCAATCTCAGGCCAGCTAGGGCTGCCGTTTGCTCACACTTTCCATCTGAAGTCACACTGCGCCTCCATCGGCCACCATTTTTTCACTACTTCTTCCTCTACTTTCCAGCAAACTATAGGACCCAACTCCGGCCCCAATCCATCACCGGTGAAACCGCATTGTCCACATTTCTGATTTGGGCATTTTGGCATCAAACCGCCCATTCCGCCGCCACCCACGACCAAAGGTCACCACCATTAGTTTTACTGACCTCTCTAGGCCCTACCCTATCAATTTCGAGTCTTGGTTTGACCCCGTTCAAAAAGTGAATTTTTTAGACTCACTGCCAGTGTATTTTTACACTATTCGGTTGCTATTTTGTGGCTTCTAGTGCATCCGTGATCGTCCAAAAATTATATTATAGCACTGTAAGTATTTTCCTAAACATCTTTTGAGATTTAAATATATATATTTTTGCACTAACTGATTTCACTGTGTTCTGGTTGGTTATTCCGGACTAAGTTTGAGGAGTACAAGGGTCAGATGGATTTGAGGACGGAGTATTTGTGTGTTGATTATATTGTGATTTGGTTGGTTGTTGGCTATTGAGGTTATGTCTGGTTCATTGTATATTGCATGCATATTCATGTTTGTAAATTGAAAACTGAGTTTTCGTGTAATTGCATTCATGATCATGTGGATATTTTGAAAACTGAGTTTTCATGTGTGGAATGGATTTTTGGGTGCGTGTGTAACACGACCCCAAGCCGAGATGAGGTATTATCTCGGTGGAACTCCTCTGGTCACTCGGGAGCGGAATATACTGAGTGACGTCTCCTGGGTTGTCGCTAGGCAACAACGGGATCAGACGAGTTACGTGCCGACTCTGTGGCCCTCCTGCTGACAGAAGCTAGAGGATGCCTAGCCACGAACGCATTAGGTGCGGAACTGGGTATCTTTCGTTATGTAGCCAAGACGTGCGGATGGTCTCTAGGGAAACCATGGTGCATATGGATTAATGGATAAATGGATAATAGCTATTTTCTAGGAAAATAGCATGTGTTGGATATGGATTTTGTGTGAGTCATTTTCTCATTTGTTTTAGGCCATTTTTTGGAAAAATGGTGGAAATGTTTTATTGAAAATATTTTTGGTCCAAAATGGAATTTTGGCGTGTGTTGGAAAAATATCTATTTTCAGGGAAAATGATATTTTTGGATCTGGTTCAAATTTCATCATATGCATGCATGGTTGGTTGCATTAAATGTGTTTTTATTTCAGGATTGATTGGGTTATAACTTACTTGTTGTACCATTTAATGGTACTACAGATTTTGTTGAATATGATGCAGATGCCGAACCTGAGGATTTGGCTCAGCCGGAGGAGTGATCTGGGATCACTTGTGTTATGTTCTTTTTCAGCTCTTGTATTATTTTGGGACATTTGGTTTATGCTTTTAAGATGTTTTGTATTTGGTTATTTGTATTAAACAAAATTCTGGTACTAGTGACTTATTTATTATTATCCGCTGTGTATTTTATTTTTATTGTGCACTGTTTGTTTGTTGCACACACTTGGCACTTGTCGTTGGGATGCGTGACCTGTGTTGTCATCATCCTGATGTCATGATTGCCGAGATTTTTTGTACGTGGGAGTCAGGGCATCACATAGTTTATACTAAATCAGAGCTTGACTCTTGGATAAAAAGGGAAGAGGTGAGATTGGCGCAACAGGCAAAGAAAAAATGGCTCAACGAAGGGGACCAGAATTCTAAGTTCTTCCACTCGGTTACTGCCCAACGTCGAATGCAATCGTGTGTTAAAAGGATAAGCCTTGCAAACGGTTCTATTCTTGATTCTCCTGAAATGGTTCATGAGGGGGCCATGGCATACTTTGAGTAGTTCTTGTGTAATGTGCCGCCTAGAGATGACCCTATGCTGTCCCGTTCCACAAGGACAAGAAGTGTGTGATGTCTTCAAATCTATTGGTATTATCAAGAAGGATGTCATGGGTGTTGTCCACAATTTTTTTCAAGGTACGGAGATTCCTAGATTTTATACCTCGTCTTTTATTGTGTTGAACCCCAAAGTTAAAGATCCCGCATTGTTTTATAAATTCTGGCCTATTAACTTGTGTAATGTTGTTTACAAAGCTTTTTCTAAGTTACTTGTGAATAGACTCTCTTGAGTGATTGAGAGACTTATTTCCCCAAAGCAAGGTGCCTTTGTTAAAGGGAGGAGTATTTTTTAGAATATTTCTCTGACGCAGGAAATGATTAAAAGCCTTCATAAGAAAGTGAGGGGAGGGAACGTGATGGTAAAAATTGATATAAGTAAGGCATATGATAGAGTAAACTGGGATTTTTTTTATGTATGTCCTAAGAGCTTTTGGTATTCCAGATAATCTTTGCAAGTTGGTTTTTAATTGTATTGCTACTCCGTGGTTCTCAGTGATGCTGAATGGGACCTTTAGAGGATTTCTTAAAACCAAAAAAGGTCTGTGTCAGGGTCATCCTTTGTCGCCGTATTTGTTTATTATTATGGAGGAAGTCTTTTCTAGATTGATCAGCTCTAAGGTTGAGGAAGGAAGAATTGGGTTGTATTCTCATCCAATCATTGCTTTGGTGGTATCGCACTTATTATATGCGGATGATGTTGTAGTGTTTGCCAACACTTCTAAAGGTTCAATCCATGATTTGTTGAAGGTTATTACTGAATATGAGGCTTGGTTTGGGCAATGTGTAAATTTTGATAATTCAGCAATTTATTTTTCAAAGCACATGTCTCGATGTAGAGTTAGAGGAATTTTGGAGGAAACTGGATTTTCTGAAGGAACTTTTCTGCTTACCTACTTGGGTGTGGCTATCAGGAAGGGAATATGGTAGCTCACAAGTTGGTTAGGAATGCTTTCATGGTTGAAAGTATTATTTTATGGTGAGATTGTATTCCAGCCTATATTTCTCAAGTCACATGGCTTGATAATTGTCTGTAATCATATTTCGGTTTGATTCATGAAATTGTCATTTCTATTAAAAAAAAAAATTAAAACATTAATTTTGAAAGCTCTCTGCATAATTATAAACTATATATGATCAACATTTTTTTTTATTAAAAGATAATAAGGTTTAGCTGGGAATGTAAAATTTAAATAAGAAAAAATAGAAATTCCTGTAATGTAAATATTAGCTTCGAGTTATTCTAAAACATGATTTTTCTAAATGTGTTAATTATCCGAATTAACTTTCAGATTTAAATTAAATTTGATTAAGATAAATTTACTTATAATAACTTTAAATATTCAATAAATACTATGCAATTCATATCTCCCAAAATAAGTTTTTGAGTAGTACTCCTGGCCAATAGCATGCAGTTCCAAGAGATCTATTCCCATTTTTTATGAGAATTAAAAGAAAAAAATTCTGCTTACAGCATGCATGTTTTATATATATTTAAATTGACGATTGATTTCGGTGGGTGCACAAATTTTGCCGATGAAGAATAAAAAATGATATTATAATTGTCTCGTCCCAGTACAATTCTAACAATTAAAAAAAATAATACTAGATATAAATTTGAAATATATAACAAAAAATCTTCGTACGTCTTGTAAAAAAAGGGACCAGATATTATCGGAGACTCTGCGAAACGACGAATTCCAAAACCAAAATAATGCTATCTTCGTGGAAAGACTTTTTTTTTTTTTCAAACCAAAATATTAATGCATGACTCTACGAGAACCAAAGAGGTACGCCGGGTCGAGTAGATCATATCTAGATGTTATATATGTGTGCATATGAGTGGATTCATTTTATTTTATTTTATTTATTTTTTGTTGGTTACAGTATTGTTGTGCATGCATATATAAATATATATATATATATATAAATTAGGGAACCGCTCTAGGTGCGTTAGCCTCGAAATGCACCTGACATAATGATTTAAATAAAATTAAAATAAAAAAATTCAGTAGCTTATTTGTCTAAGAAAAAAATATATAAAGTTTTTTTTAATTAAAAAAGTCTAAAGTTAAAGAAAGACAAAAAATAAGATTAAAAAAATCTAAAATTCAGTAAAGTATCTAACCGCGGCCTATGAAGAGCCTTTTGGTAAAACATGATCCTTCATTAAATTCTATAAGTGAGCTATACATCAAATGGTCAAGGGTCTTAAGGATCTTTTGGTAAAATATGATATTTTATTAAATTCTACAAGTGAGCTATATATCAAATAGTCAAAAGGACTTTTTAGTAAAACAAGACTTAACAGAAAAATAAAAAAAATTAACGAAAAAATAACAAAAATTACTATTCACAGTTAGTTAACCACTGATTATAATAGAGTAGATATTTGTTGAAGTATATTATATGTTTTGTATATATGCATGCATGTTTAATTAATTTAGTACGCAGTTCAAGCAGTTGGAGGGAGCTAGCGGCTGACCTTGTTTGCGAAGAAGACTCTCTTATAATGAAGATAATCATGCTTTGAGTGAACCCATGAATTACAGGTCAAATTGACGGGGCCATTAGGGAAGCCATTAAGGCTAATATCCTTGAGATACATCTCCTTGCCGTGCTCATTCACCACAAAAATGGCCCCAACCTCTTTGAAATTTGCCGGAACTTCGTAATCTGACTCAAATTTCACCTCCCCTTCATCTTGGCTCGTCCAGTGTGCGTACCCTTTGATTGTCTCCTTCTCTAATCCCGTCTCTTCAAAATGAACAAATTAATATATTAATACTACAATTAACAGCAATACTAATGGACCAGATCATAGAGATCATATTAACTTCACAGTAATACTGCGTCTTATAACCTAGCTAGCTAGCCTCTGCGCCTGACTTATATATAATGGTATTTAGACAAACCCTAATTTCATGATAGTCGATCACAGTAAAGAAACAATGAAGAGAAATGAAGATGCACTCAAGGTGCTCTAGAGAATGACTCGGTTAGAGAGCAGAATTTTTCCTTCGTATATTATTTCTTCAACGCACTGTTCATTACATCTGTGTGCTATTTATATCAGAGAACTATCCAAAGAATGAGATAACATTAATGGTTCAGATTTACACAAGGATTGAAAAGGATATTCTAGACCCAGGACACTTGTAGCTCTTTCATTTGTTCTCTTGAAAATGCTTTTGGCAGATGCTCTTTTGTAGCCATTGTGCAGGAGTCAGTTGTCTGCTTCTGGCCGTGGTCTGTGCTGTCTGGTACAGCAGTGTGGGTGTGAGCCCTGCCATGAACATTACCATGCGTTGCTGCAGAATTTGTGATTGCTTCAATACACAACAACTTTGCCCTCTTTCTCTCTCTCTCCGGCCTATATATATACACACCTTTCGCTTTAAAGGGGACCATAGGTCCATATATGTGAAGCGCCACCAGCTAGCTGCTAACTTGATTGTTCTCTCGTTTTAGCGTCTGATACGTCACATTACATAATTTGAAAATTCACAAGCTTGATTAATGCTATATATATCCAGCTAGCCCTTATGATATCCATTAATGTAGATACAAATAGTCATTCATGCAGACATGCAGTAGTACGTGACTTACAAACATTTAATCAGTAGGATTCTGTCCCCCCGAGGTTGGTTGAGGAAATCATGCCAAGAATACAGTTAGACCCATATGTTGGAGATAATAATTAAATGAACATATATAAATTTATATAAATATAATATCAAATAAAAAAGAATAATACTACATACGATAGTAGAGTGTGCGTTGAAGATGGAACCAAAGTTCCATTCAAGCAGGCAAAGCATGTATAATTAAATTGAATAATAATGAACAAACTACAAATTAGAAAAAAACAAATATATATTTTCATACATTAAAATGGAGGGGATCGGGGTGGAAACCAAAACGTCCTTCCAATTTACGTTTAATATATAATAATGGAATTGTTCGGGTGTGATTAATATTAATTGTTATGAAATTAAACCCTTGAGTCTCTCTATCCAAGACTCAA
Source organism: Cyclocarya paliurus (assembly GCA_029856935.1). Classification (NCBI taxonomy): domain Eukaryota; kingdom Viridiplantae; phylum Streptophyta; class Magnoliopsida; order Fagales; family Juglandaceae; genus Cyclocarya; species Cyclocarya paliurus. The sequence continues at coordinate 2,110,928 of CM056956.1, forward strand.
TAGTAATATTATCCAAGTTCAAGAATAAACAAGAATCACTTGTACAGATTTAATCAAGAAATACTTTGAATAAATTGAACTTATAAAGCAGAGAAACTGATATCAAGTATCTATAAACTGAGACAACTAACCCTACCTTTAGCATAACCAACAGATCTAAAACAAGAATAATACGAAACTGTAGAACAGAACAAGATTCAAGAAGATTTAACAAGAACAGAAAATATAGCAAGAATAATAATCAAAGAGATTAACTGAAAAATAAAGGAATAAAAGAATCAACACAGGATATATGTGGTTCGATCCTAATGGTCTACATTCACGGCAGGAATGGCCTCAGAGCTTTATTGATGAACAATATACATCATAGAGAAGCTTCATAATCCCTCTCATTTACACAGCCTTTCTCACACACCAGAAAATCACACCGATTTTCTCCTCTAAGTGAGAACCCTAATGCAAACCCTAGAATCCCTCTCTTTTCTCTCTATCGCTCGAAGCCCCTCTCACAATTAGAATGTACAAAGTGAATTAGGGTTACAAGGCATCGAATAGCAACATATATATAAGAGAAATCAGATGCCACCACGTGTCAAGATCCTGCGGCTCAAGGTTGAGGCCTTTCAGTTGCAGCTTACAAGTCACGTGTGTAACACGAGATTCACCAGCCCAGCAAATAAAGAGCTTCAAGGTCCCAAAATCAGTCATATGTCCACCATCTACAAGTCACAGAAACAAAGGGTTAGTGATTAAAGATAACATATAAATAAATGTATTGACACTACATTTACATTAATCATATTATATGAGTACTTACTAGGATCAAGCTGGCCACTAACAAGCTCCAAGAGGAGTGTTTTACCAAGCCAATATGTTATATCATCTTGGTCTATAACGAGGCTGGAGAGGAAGCCACCAACAAGAGTAAGTTTCACAATTACAATGGCTTTAACAGAGGTTGCCTTATCGCCGGAGAACTGCGACCGGGGACTTAGCTAGGGTTTCAACATTGTCTGCGCAACTTTATGGGAGAGATATTAATTTGGCTTGTGGTTACAGATGAAACAAGCTAGTTGTTTATCAATGCTTCATATATATAAGAGTTGGGGGCATTTGATTATTGCAGCAATAATGTTTACATAAATATTTTTACCTACTATTCTAATTAAGTTGTTTCCACGTGAAAAGTAAGGGGAAATGAGGCTAGAATAATATGTCTCTTCCTATGAAATTCTGTACTTGTATGGTAGTTAGACTGAGAATTACATATATCTAATACGGCGAGGTAGGGAGAAAATTCTAAAGACAAAATATATACATTGAAAAAACGAGGCAATATACATGACATGCGGGCCCTTGTTTTTTCCTTTTCTTTTTCCTTTTCCCTCTTGCCCACCCTCTGGCTGGTTTAGGAATATATATATATATATATATATATATATATATATATATATAGCAAGATGGTTTAGGTCATTGATCATGCATTTAATGGAGTTAGTCGGGCATGCTCCTCTTGAGTCTTGATCACGTTAACTCTAACTTCATTATTATGATATATATTATCAACTTCAAGTTATAGTTGTGGACGTTGAAACTTTGAGAGAAATATATTTGTCGACCATGATATCACAAAAAGGAGAACGGCACCTCTGGCACTATATTAAAACCCTCACTTGTAGCGGAGGAAAACCGTAGTTACAAAAAATCCCAACTGAATAGACCAGCAAAATACTACCCAAATTCACAAAAGTCCCCAACTAAGTGCTACTCAAAACAGAACGCATCCCTCAAAAAGAAAAACCCAGATTATCAACCCTTTTTAAACTTGATATATGCGGTACTCATTCTATCCAACCTATACAGACCCCTAAATAAAAACGGCAGCTGATCCACCTCAGAAAAGAAATGTTCCTGTCCTATAGCACCACATCTAGCAAGTTCATCTGCTACTCTATTACATTCTCTATACAAATGAGAAATAGAAACATCCAATCCCTCCAACAGAGAAACTAAAACATCCCAAAACTCCCAAAGATACCAAACTGTACAATATTTCCCCACCAACCAGTTCACCACAATTAGAGAATCACATTCTATATCAATGTTAAAAAAACCCAACTGCCTGCAGAATTTCACTCCCTCCAAGACAGCACACAACTCAGCTTCATTGTTAGTAACCGAGCCAAAATATTTAGAGAAAGCAAAAATTAACTTCCCCTCATGATCATGCAAAATCCCCCCACCACCCCCAAACTCGGATTACCCAGGCAACTTCCATCTAGATTAAGTTTCAATCTACCTGATTCTGGCCTCATCCACCTAACAGCCATAAAACATCCAACCTTCTGCATTGAACTATTAATCCCCAGATTCTACAGAACCCGCAGGTCTCCCTTCTTCAAAAATTCTCCTTCAAATCCATTTACAATAATCCTCACCCAGTGCTTAATCGACATCCAAACTTCCATCAAGTTTTCGTATTTGCCTTCCATTCTAGCCACACATCGGCATCTCCATAGCCTCCACACCATTATGCTAGGAATTAATCCCAACAACAAGCCACTTTGAGAACTCCTTATTGCTTTATTAAACCATAGCTGGGCCTGCCCTTTCCAGTTTTGGTTTAGTCTAAATGGCATTCTAAGCTCTACAAAACATTTTCTCCATACTTCCTGGGTAAAGTCTCCCATACACAAAATGTGATCCAAATCCTCCTCCTTCCCTTCTACACAGCAATCACAACGAGAAGCCATTGGGATCCCCAATTTTTGAACTTGATCATCCACACTAAGGCAATTAAAAGCCGCTTTCCACATACAAATTGATATTTTCTTTGGCAACCATTTATTCCATATCCACTTAGCCCAATTAAATTCTGTCAATTTAATTCTGATACACTCCCATGCAGATTTGGACGTAAAGCACCCTTTTTTTTTCAGGTTTCCATACTAAAATATCATTTTCCTCTCTCAGATTCCCCACATTTTCCATCACCGCCAAGGCTCTTTCCATCCCCAATAATGTTTGGAGTTTATCAACATCCCACACACTATTAACTACCAATTCTCGAATAGTGACATTCCTCTCTTCCTCTCAAACTGTCACCTCCTCACAAATAGGACCCGGGCCCAAGAAATTATCGTACCATAAAGATACCCTCCCCTCCCTAACTTTCCAAAAAGAATTTTTCAGCAAATCAGACAAGGCAACCTTAATCTTTTTCCAGAACTCCGATCCAGCCCCATCTGTGATACACAAGTAACTATGCATATTTTTGATATATTTGGCTCTGAAAAAGTTTGCCCACCACGAGTTTTGATTCAAAATCTGCCAGCCAAACTTCATGAATAAGGATCTTTGCACCTCGCTCATCTTCCTCACCCCAATACCTCCTTCCTCTACAGGATAGCATAATTTCTTCCACGATCTCCATTTGTGTTTATTTTTTCCTTGATATTCCCCCCAGAAAAAACTTGCAAGTAATCCCTCAATCTTCTTAATCACATATTTCGGTACCTGCAACATAGAAAGAAGATGAATAGGCATGCTTGAGAGCACATGCCTTAGCAAAATAATTCTTCCACCTCGCTCATCTTCCTCACCCCAATACCTCCTTCCTCTACAGGATAGCATAATTTCTTCCACGATCTCCATTTGTGTTTATTTTTTCCTTGATATTCCCCCTAGAAAAAATTTGCAAGTAATCCCTCAATCTTCTTAATCACATATTTCGGTACCTGCAATATAGAAAGAAGATGAATAGGCATGCTTGAGGGCACATGCCTTAGCAAAATAATTCTTCCACCTTGCGATAACAATTTACATTTCCAACCTGAAATTTTCTTTCTCACCCTCTCCACAAGAGGTTCAAAATGCATAGCTCTCAACCGCCCATCTACTATCGGAGCCCCCAAATACGAAAAAGGAAATGTTCCTCCTGAAAATCCCGTTTCCTCTAAAATCTCCCTTGATCGAGTATGATTCACCTGTTTAGAGAAGAAAATTGCTGATTTTTCCAAATTTATACACTGCCCCGACCAACCTTCGTATTGTTTCAAAACACGCATCAATCCTCTTATTGACCTTCTCGCTCCATTAGTAAAAACAACTAGATCATCGGCATAAAGTAGATGGGAGACTCTCGGGGCATTAGAAGGATGAGGAAAAGGTAAAAACTTCCCCTCCAACACAGCCTTATTTAACGCCTTCGACAAAACCTCCTCCATAATGATGAACAAATAAAGGGATAGAGGATCCCCCTGCTGAAGTCCCCTCTTAGATTTAAAGAAACCTCTATAGGTTCCCTTCATCATACTGAAAACCACGGCGAACAAACACAATTATTCACCAAATTCTGAAATAAATCTGGAATCTTTAACGTGCCTAACACATGATCCAAAAACCTCCAGTCCACTTGGTCATACGATGTCAATTTTCGGCAAAACATTCCCCCTAGCTTTCCTATGTAATAACTTCGTCATTTCTTGAGTAAGGGAAATGTTATCAAATATGCTTCGGCCTTTAACAAACGCCCCTTACTTAGGAGATATTATCTTACCAAGCAAAGAAGATAATCTATTCACTAAAAGCTTAGAGAAAACCTTGTAAATGACGTTGCCCAGGCTGATCGGCCTGAATTTATCGAAACTCGGCGGGTTTTTCACTTTAGGAATAATCACCAAGTAAGAAGCTATCTAATATTGAGGAAGCTCACATCCTCTGAAAAATTCCTTCACTGCCTCCATCACATCCAGCTTTACTATATCCCAACAAGTCAAGTAAAAGACCACTCCAAACCCATCCGGCCCCGGACTAGACTCAGAACCAATGGAAGAAATTGCTACTTTAACTTCATCCTCCATTGGATCAAGCTTCAGCATATCTGCTTCTTCATCAAAAATACCTTGAGGGAACAAATGTTGTAAATATGGCAACTCAACCATACTATCCTACATAAAAAAGGACTCAAAATACTTCACAGCCTCTTCATGAACTCTAGCTGGAGAATCCAAAAGACCCCCATCTGGAAGCCTCATTTCTCTGACACACGCATTACTTCTTTTTTGTGCAATGACGGCATGGAAAAATCTTGAATTCTGATCCCCTTCCACCAACCATCTTTTCTTGGCTTGTTGAGCTAGACGCCTGTCTTCTTGTTTCAGCCAAACATCCAGCTCAGCCTTTTTTGCTAACAAATTCGCCTCATATTCTTCATTATAATTTGATTGCAAGACACCTTCAAGAATCTCCAATCTTTCTTCCAACTCTCAAATAACAACATCCACCCTCCCAAAATTTTCTTTATTCCAAGTCCTAAGCACAATCTTTAACCTTTTTAATTTCTCCGTTAAAATCGACAAACCAAGATTTGATCCAACTGCTTCACCCAAGATCTTGACACCACATTCACAAAATCTTCATGAGAAATCCACATGTTCTGAAAATGAAAAGGGGATGGTCCATTCCACCTGGACTCAAAGAAAAATTTTAGTAGAATAGGCGAGTGGTCCGAAGATTGCCTTTCTAAAAACTGTGTAGAAGCATCCCTAAACTGGTCCAAAAAAAGACTATTCACAAGTACCCTATCAAGTTTGGCCCAGCTTCTAGCCATACCAAGTTGCCCATTACACCAAGGAAGTTGTCTTCCAACTATCCTTAAATCCAACAGCCCACACCTATCAATACAATAATTAAACTCCTCCACGGCCGAAGCAGGTCTGGCCCTACCACCCCTCCTCTCCTCATTAGTCTGAATGATATTGAAGTCCCTAGGACCACCCAAGGCAATCCTACAACTGTGACTCCCCCCAACTGATCCCATAATCCTCGTCTCTCAACCTGGTTACATTTTGCATAAACAAAGGTACACTTTTTTCGGGTGGGCGATTGGACGATATTTTGCACTCTGCTAGGGTTGAGTTGAGTGGGTGTTTGGGGTGGCGGCTCCTGCCGTTGACTGAGTGTCCCCTCCGGTAGCCTTCTGTTGTAGGAGGGATTTGTGATGGGGTCAAGTGGTCCTGAGATGGCGGTTGTTACTAGGGGTTCAGGAGGTGGAGTAGAGGGAGATGGGGCTAAGGGTGAAAAGTAGGGAGTGGGGGGAGAGGGCCATTCCTTCCTGAATGCGCTGAATCGGCCTTTGAATACAGCAAAGTTTCGCATTCCTCCTAGGCGGCCAGAGATTATTGATGGGGAAATGGGCTTCGTTTTCTTGAAGATGGAGATGGAGCGAGTTGCTGAGGATTTGAAGTTCGCCTTGATCCTCAAATTTAGCTCGGTAGGGCCTTCTATTGATGTTCTGAGGAAACTTATTATTAAAACTTGGGAGTTTTCTGAAGTACCAATGATTAGTTTCATGGATAAGTTTCATGTGTTGCTACATTTGACTAATGAGAAAGATTACTTGCATGCTTGGGCTAGAGAAGGGAGGGTAGTGGCGGGTTGCCAATTTAGAGTGTTCAATTGGTCCGTAGATTTTGATGTGAGAAAAGAGCCTTCCATTGCCCCTCAATGGATTTTTCTTCCTGGTTTGCCATTACATCTCTACAGATTGGATTGTTTGCAGTCTCTAGCTTCCAGGTTTGGGAGATTTCTAGGTACTGATAGAGCTACACTATACCGGACTAAAGCTACAGGGGCAAGACTTTGTGTGGAGATTGATCTGCGAGAGGAACCTGTTTCAGGTTTCCTGATAGTGTTTGGTGATAAGGACCCTAGGTGGCAAGAAGTGGTATATGAGAAAAGGGGTTTTTATTGTACAAAGTGTTTTAGGCAGGGACATATTGCAGTGGTGTGTTGGGTGGGCGAGAAAGAAAAAAATCAAGTTAATAGGAAGAATAACATGAAGGGCCATAAGGAAGAGGGGGGGGGGGGAATTTTATGGAAGGAGGTTGGAAGAAAAAAGAATGTGTAGGTGGTGGAGGAGAAGAGTGATGGAAATGGGCAAGAAGTTGTTGGAGATACAAAGGAGCCTATGCTTGTGATTGTAATTGCAGAGGAAGGTACTAGTGGGCTAGAAAAATTAGTGAACGTGGAGGAGGAGAATTCTGTGGAGACTGAGAATGTGGTGGTTGAGGAAGGGGAATTTAATAACAATGTTGAGCCAGGGACGGGGTGTGAAGCAATGGAAAAGGTGGTTGGTGAGCCAAGTATGGAGTTGGTGAGATATGAGGGCACGACGGGAAGGGAGGTGGAAGTCATGGCTGAAAATTTTACTCTTAGGAATCGTTTTGCAGTGCTTTCGGAAGGGGAATGTGAATATTTAGAAGAAAATCAGATGGATTACGCATTGGACCCTGGTGGCAGCAAGGATAAAGGGACTGAAAGATGTCCAATTGAAACAGGGGTAAGGAAGTCTCGGAGGGTGAAGGCCCAAAAACAAATACTGAATTTATGATTGAAAGGATCATAGGTTCAAATTGTTTGTGATTTTTAAACAATTTGAGACAATGCACATGCCTCACACTGTCCACAATAAAAACTGCATTCTCTCATTTATAAAAATCACAATGGTTGTTCCTGCCTCATTTGTTGATCAGTATCAAAGTTCAAGTGAGTGTGTGAGTGAGAGAGCTTACACAATATTTTTTTTTATTCTCTCCCCCCCCCCCACCCAGCCCGCCCTTTTTTATTATTATTACTAATACACACTAGAGGTTGTCTTCTACCTTTCAAGTCAAACTTTATGCTAGGGCCTAGAGACTTGAAAAAGTACCTCCTCCACCCTTGACATGTCCATTTTTGTATATGCTCATATTTTTTCACACTGATTAGAGCAACGATTTTTTCTATAAGAACTTTAGGGGACAGATTCGTGTTAAGGCCCTGTTTGGATAGTGAAAGTATTTCATCTCATCTCATCTCATCTCATCATTACAATATTTCTAAATTTTCATACAAAATATAATAAACAATTCAACTTTTTCAAATCTCAAAACAATAATAATATTAAAAAATAATATTCTAGTAATATTTTATTCAACTTTCAATTTTCATCTAAAACTATCTCATCCCATCCCACTATCCAAACCACACCATAGTGTTTGCTTTTTCCGCAATGAATGAACACTGGCTTTTTCTATATGGACCAAACCTTTATACTTGGCAAGAGAAGATCTCTTCCTTTTAGTACTAGGTTCAAATAGTATTAGTCAATTTAAGACATTGACTCCCCCTTTGGTGAGCACCTCTTACTTTAATATGGAAAATAATAATAATGAGGGTGAGAGTAAGTTCCTCACAATGAATTATAATGTGACTTTGTCTATATGAACCACAAGGTTAGCACACACAAAGTGAGCTGCACAAATTAAAGAAATGCTTCAAGTCAAGGAGTAAATCGTGTGAGGACCCGAATGCTCAAAACTTGGCACACAAGGCTTGCACCTTGCTCCATCTATAAAACAACCTGAACTGAGAGATAAGCCAGTAAAAAAAAAAAAAAGGATAATAACTTAACCCAACAAACCAACAAAATAAAAATAGAAAAAATGCATGTCCTAACCTAATGATGTGCAAAAATTTAAATGTAAGTAAGTAGTGTAACCATTACGTGATATCACACCCACCATTGGCTTTCCTTAAAAACTCAAATCTTAAACTATCTGAAGGTTTAGTAAACAAATCAACCAATTGATGCTCAATGGACACATGATCCAAAGCCACTTTTTAGACTCGACCAAGTCTCTAATAAAATGATGTTTAATGTCTATATGCTTGGTCTTAGAGTGCTGAACAAGATTCTTTCAGATACTAATAATACTAGAATTATCACATTAAATAGTCATAGTATCTTGAGAAAATCTGTAGTCTTCAAGCATCTTTTTTATCCATAACAGCTGTATGCAACAACTTCCTACTACTATATACTCGGCTTCAACTGTAGATAAGGAAATTGAACTTTACTTTTTGCTCATCCAAGTTATAAGATTGCCACCTACATAGAAACATCCTCCAAAAGTACTCTTTCTATCATCACCATTCCTAGCCCAATCAGCATCCGAATAGCCAACTAGTGTCAAGTTAGTGTCCTTAGGATACCGAATCCCATAATCGATAGTTGCATTTAAGTATTTAATAATTATTTTTACTACAATAAGATGGGATTCCTTAGGATTAACTTGAAACCTAGCACATACACTAACACTAAAACCTATATCAGGTCTACTAGCTGTAATGTAAAGTAGACTTCCTATTGTGCTTCTGTAGAGAGCAGGATCAATATTTTTACTTGTAGGATCTGTGTTGATCTTTACTGAAGTGCTCATAGGAGTACGAGCATGAATTTTCCCTTCCATCCCAAATTTTTTAACAAGTTCTCTAACATACTTGGATTGTGAGATAAAAATTCCTTCTTTATTTTGTTTTGCTTGGATGCCCAAGAAAAACGTTTAGCTCACCAATCATGTTCATTTCAAACTCAGATTTCATTTCAGTTGCAAAATCATATGAGAGTGAGTCGAGTGTTTCTCCAAACACAATATCATCAACATAAATTTGGGCAATGAGTAGTTGCTTACCTGATTTCCTAATGAAAAGTGTCCTATTAGCTTGTCCTATTAGGTTGTCAATCTTTCATACCAAGCACGAGGTGCTTGTTTCAACCCATAGAGTGCTTTCTTTAACCTATAGACATGATTAGGATAGAGACGATTAGTAAAGCCTTTGAGTTGTTCAACATATACCTTTTCCTGTAGAATTCCATTTAAGAATGCACTCTTGACATACATGTGATATAATTTGAAATTTAGATGACAAGCAATGGCAAGTAATATGCAAAAAGAGTCTAGACGAGCAACAGGGGCAAAGATTTCATCAAAATTAATCCCCTTTACTTCTGTGTAGCCTTATGAAACTAGTAATGCTTTGTTTCTAACAATGGTGTCATGCTCATCGGACTTGTTCTTGAAGATCCACTTGGTTCCAATGATGTTGTAATTTTCAGGTCTAGGAACCAATTCCCACACATCATTCCTTGTAAATTGATGAAGTTCTTCATGCATGGCAATAACCCAACTTTCATTATTCAAGCCTTCCTCAACTTTCTTGGGTTCAACCTATAAATAACACTCAAAAGAAACTTAATTTAGAACTCTTTTTGTACGTCTCATTCCTTCATTTAGCTCACCAAAAATATTCTCTTTTGGGTGGTTATGTGCAACCCTTGAAGAAGGTTCTTTCTCCTGTGGAGAATGAGAGTTTTGAGATGTTTGCTCCCTATGGTCTTCATCACTTTGATCTTGTGAATTCTCTTTAGTAGCTCGTACTATCTCTTTCAAGTTTTCAAGTTTCATTTTGGTAGTCTCGACTGAGACATCATCTACAACCACATTGATAGAAGTCATGACTATTTTTGTCTGTAGATTTTAGACTCTATAAGCCATGCTATTTGAAAAATATCCAAGAAACACTCCTTCATCACTCTTGCTATCAAACTTATGCGAATTTTCACAATTTCGCAAGATGTAGCATCTGCTGCCAAAGACTTTAAAATACTTGATAGTGGACTTTTTTTTCTTCCACAAACCATAAGGAGTATGTTTGGTGCTGGGCCTTAGAACAACTCTATTCAGAATGTGACTTGCCGTATTCACAGCTTCTCCCCATAAATATAAGGCCATCTTTTTGTTGCTCAACATTTTGTGCTATTTCTTAAATAGCCCTATTCTTTATTTCTACTACTCCATTTTATTGTTGAGTGATAGGAGCAGAAAATTCTCGATGAATGCCCTGTTCATCACAAAAAGAAGAAAAATTAGTATTCTCAAATTTTTTACAATGATCACTACGAATTCTAGAGATAGAAAGGTCCTTCTCTATTTGTAGTCTTTTGAACAACTTCTTGGCAAGGTCAAATGTTTCAAATTTTCTCTTAAAAGGATAGTCCATGTAAATCTAAAAAAATCATCCACAACAACCATATTGTACTTCTTTCCACCTAGGCTTTGAGTTTGTGTTGGACTCATCAAATTCATGTGCAGCAGCTCAAGTGGCCGAGAGGTGAGCATATCAGAAACTTTCTTGTGTTGAGCTATTGTTTGTTTTCCCTCTTGCCATGATCCACAAACCATCTACTTGGCTTTAAGAGACTTAGGCAACCTAGCAACAGCTTCTCTTTTAGACATTTTTGACAAGTTTCTAAAGTTGATATGTCCAAGACATTGATGCCACAGCTCAGCTTTATCCAATAGAACTCTATGACAACATAAATTCGATGTTAAGGAGACTCCATAGTAGTTGTCAAATGTTCTCGTGCCTTTCAAAATCCATTCTCCAGCTTGGTTGTAAACATTACACTCATCCTTTAAAAATTGTACAGAGAGATTATCATCACAAAATCGATTAATGCTAATCAAATTTGCTTTAAGTCCACTAACAAATAAGACATTATGAAGAGTAGGTAGTCCAGGTATTTCAATACTCCCTTTCCCTTCAATAATAGACTTGCTACCATCTCCAAAAGTTACGGTGCCTCTAGTAGTAGACGCAATCTTCTTGAATAATGCCTTGTCACCATACATATGTCTTGAGCATGCACTGTCCAGGTACCAAAGACAATTGTCCATCGCTTTAAAGGCAATGTGAGAAACTAGGCATATGGCATCCTCTTTAACCACCCATTTTGCTTTGAATTTTGACTTATCAACACCACTTTGCATAATTTTTTCTTTGTTGTGAAGACAAAATTTTGCTAGTTCACCAAGTTTGAGACTTATGGATGTTATTTGATGACTCAACTCTTCAACCTTATTTTCTGGATTCTCTCCCTTCTTTTTTAATTTCCTTTCTCCTTTATTTTTTTGCACTTTACTCAAGTTAAAGCAATATGGTCTTATAGGGCCAGAAATACCACAATGATGACAAGTAGGAACAAACTCACCTTCAAGCTTACCTTGATTCAGTTTCTTTGAGGTTGATCTTTCATGAGGAGTTTTAGAGTGATTTCACTTTGACACGACTTTATTTGGAGCATCCACACCTCGGCTTCCTTTAATAAAGACAATACCCTTAGAAGTAATGGCAGTGGATGATGAGGCTAGATATTCTTTGCCTTGAGACGTCGTGTACCCCAACCCCATATGATCACAACAGGACTTTTGAATGCTTGACATCTCAACCAATTTATGAGTTGTAGATTTTGTTTGCACTCTTGGGCTTTTTCCAGTTCCTTTTCAAGTGCTGCCTTTTGAGTGCTAAACCTTGATATGTCAACTTCAGAAATTTTTAGTGCCTTTGACAGATTGTTCTTTCACTCTTGATGGCTATGAGTTTGTTGTACAACTTCTTGTTTAGCTTTTTCAGTTTGACCACTTCTTCACATAAGTCATTATAAGCTTCCTGTATACTTAGCTCATGGTCAGCATAACAAGAGCTACATCCGAGTCACTGTCATCATCATCACTTTCAGATTTCGTTAGCATAATTTTAGGAAAATCACCCATAACAGTAGAAAAAGTCATAAAAGAATTTTCATCACCAGACGATGAACTAGAAGTTTCAAATTCTGAACTGTTACTAAGTGTGACATTTGGTGCTTTTCCCTTATTTTTCTTAAAGTTTGGGTATTTAATTCTTATTTGACCATATCCTGAATATTCATGACACTTTACTTTGTCATTTTTCTCAAATTTCTTTTTATTCCATTTTTCATAATCATTTCTATTTGTAGGAAATTCCTTATCTCATTTTTTCTTTTCATTACCTTTCTTGTTAAACTAGAACTTTCTGAATTTCCTTGCAATAAGAGTTATATCCTCATCATTCACATTTTCTTCATCAGAAAAATCTTTTCAATCTTCTTTCACAAGTTTTAAAAGCAATAGACTTACATTTCCTTGTTTAGGGAAGTGATGACTCATAAGTTTGCAAAGAACAAAACAATTCTTCAACCTTGATAGCATCCAAATCCTTACTTTCCTCAATGGAAATCACATTTGGGCGAAATCTTTCAAGCAGAGATCTTAAAATCTTTCTCATAACTCTTGAGCCTTCCATCTTTTCACCGAGATTAAATTTGGAATTTACAATATCATTAAGTTATTATAGAAATCAGTAAAACTTTTATCCTCAAGCATCTTAATCTCTTCAAATTTTGAAGTTTGCAACTGTAATTTTAAACTTTTTTACAATCCTTGTCCCCTCATGTATAACCTCCAAGATATCTCATGCTTCTTTAGCAAGCTCACACATGGAGAGTTTTTTAAATTCTTCAGGAGACAACCATGAGGATAGCATTAATCATTTGCTATTCTAGTTACAGTTGCTAATCTCATCTCTTGTCCAAGCATCAAGAGTTGTGGTGCCCTCGACCCTCATGTAAGATTTGGTGGAAATCGTGACACCGAAACGATGACCACATGGATCATACACCCCATCGCCTCGTGCAAATGTGTGCAAACATGTAAAATGTGTACAACATAAATAACGCATGAAAAAACAATAAGACAGTAGAAAAATAAGTACCAGAAAGTTTAAAATGATACAACCCAAAAACAAGGTCCTCCAAAAGGTTAATATAGTCATCTGGCTGAAAACAAAGGAATAGAAAACAAAGGTCCAATAACAAATAATGTGAAAAGTCTGTCATCACTCCTCAGGTGGGGTTGGTCCCTCCTGCTCATACCCCTCCTCTGCATCAAAGTCTACAACCCCATGAAACGGAATCGTAGGTAGGAATACCACAATGAGATTTCGCAATTTTAGTAAATAAATCAATAGAACAACAATCAGGAGATTCAAGCATGAAAATATACAAGCAAACATGTTCAGTAGTTATGAAAGCAATAACCCCCAAAATAATCATTTTTTACCACCTTCCTAAAAATCATTTAATTACAGCCATTCATGCCGAAAACCCCTTGGTACCCAAACACAACCATTTATTACTGTGTACACCATGGTCTCCCCTTGGGACCACCTGCACACTCTGGCTCCCTTCGTCACACCATGGATAATGATCGTGCATATAACTTCATTACAAGCGATGCCTAGCTCCATGCCTGATGCGTAACGTGACTAGGCATCCTCTAGCCTCCAATAGTAGAGGGGCTCCAGTGTCGTACCAAAAGCGTTAGCATCTTAGCCGAGCCTGCTGTTGCCCAGCGACAGCCCAAGGAACGTGACTTAGTTTTACATGCTCCTGAGTAACTAAAGGAGCTCTACAGAGATAATATGTCATCTCGACTTGGGGTCGTGAAATGCAAGCACCCACACCAAAATATATTTTTCAAAAACCTAGTTTTCAGATTACATAGAACAACATAGAATATAGCACAGTTGAATAAATCATGGTAGATATCAATAGCAGAAATATGTAGATGCATGACAGGCAGTTTATTGGATGGCATGGCATAGCACGCAACAATCACACACAACAACACATCCTCCATTCAACCCTTGGCCCAATTTTCGACAATAACTACGTCAAATAATCCCAACACTTCTTCGGGCCCGAGGCCCTTCTCAATATAACCAGACTGCAACAAGTCAGCAATAAATTTCATGTTAGAATTTCAAGAGTATCGCTGGAGAGTTAATTATGACACAGATGGTAAATATTCTATATGATCGTGTGCGATGGTTTATGGTGTCTCACAATTGAACGAGTGTGCATGTCGCTGTGCGGAAAAACAAGGACAAATGATTTAAAATGGAACACAGATTGATGATTGAAAATACTAAACAAAGGGCAGATAGCTTACTGTCGTGGCATCTAGAGGGGTGGAGCAGTTATGGCAGGCGGTGTCATTGATGCAATTAGGAAAAACAGGGGCAAAAATGGGTTCTTTTTAAAAGTAACAGATTGGAGGAAGGAAAGAGGGAGGTCGAATGAAAACTCGCAGATGAGGGTGGTGGTGGCGCATGGTAGAGCAAATGCCAAAGTGAGATTTTGGCCTCGGGTTGGTGTGAAACAGAGGGGGGAAAGAAAGACTAGCTGAAGGGAAGGAGTTGGATGAGCACTGCGAGGTTGCTAGAAGTGGGGTGGCCCGCGACGACGCATGACGGCATTAGGGAAAATTTGACCCTAAGAGCTTCGGGAAGTAGATCAGAGGGTAGGGAAATGCTAGAACTTGATTTTGAAAGGGGAGGAAGCCGATTCGGGGGTGGTTTAAAGGATGAGGAACTCGGCCTGTTTATAGGCCGAGAGGTGGTTCTCAACAATCGCAACTGCTACTGTGATTAGGGGTGCAGGGTGGTGGGAGGACCATGAGCATTGCACTTGTGGCATTCGGTGGGTGGTGGGCAGCGGCAAGCCCTTTTCATGGCTAAAGCAAGATGAGTTGCAGAGAGACAAAGAGAGAGAGAGAGCATCCAAATGGGTTCATAAAAAATATAAACCCTTAAAGAATATAATAAAACACAATAAAATAAAACAAAATAAGACAAAATAGTGTAAAATAAATCACTTTCTTTCTTTGGCTAAGCTTCCATTTCTTTCCAAACTGCTTAATGCCCCTTATGGGTGAGACTTTGAGATACAACCAATCGCCTTCTTCAAATGACAGGTCCCTTCTTCTTATGTCTGTATAACTCTTCTGGCGACTTTGCACTGCCGCCATCCTGTCTCTTATGATCGAGATCTGATCCTTCCTTGGACTAACTCTAGCTTAAGAAGTTTGCTTTAACCAACTTCATCCCAAAATAACGGTGATCTACATTTCCTCCCATAGAGAGCCTCATAAGGTGCCATCGAAATGGATGCTTGGAAGCTGTTGTTGTATGCAAACTCTATGAGTAACAAGTGATTCTCCCAGTTACCCTTGAATTCCAAGGCACATGCTTGTAGCATGTCTTCAAGAGTCTGAATAGTACACTCTGATTGGACATCTGTCTGAGGGTGATAAGCACTGCTAAACTTCAAGTTAGTGCCGATGGCCACTTGAAAGCTCTTCAAAAAATGGGATGTGAATCTCGGGTCCCGATTAGATACAATAGTCTTTAGGTGTCCCATGCAACCGGACTATCTCTTTCATATACAACCACGTTAGCTTTCCCAAGGTGTCGATATTAGAGACAGGTAGGAAATGAGCACTCTTGGTCAATCGGTCGATAATGACCAAAATTGAATTCTTCCCATTGGGAGTTCTTGGTAAACCCAGTACGAAATCCATAACAATGTCATCCCATTATCATTTTGGAATCGAGAGGGGTTGGAGGTTACCGACAAGTCTTTGGTGCTCAGCTATGACTATTCAGAAGGTGGTACATCTCTCAACGAACATAGCAATGTCCCTCTTCATTCCTTCCCACCAAAAATCCCTCTTTAAGTGCCATTCCTCTTTAGCAATGAGCCTCTGCTAAAGTTCTCTCCTTAAATTCTGAATTAGTGGGAATCACCCAATGATTTTGGAACAGAAGAATACCATCCTTATCCAAACTGAAGTGTGCAGGCCCTCTTGAGTTTTTGACTCTCTTCCAGATATCTAGTAGCTTCATGTCCCTCATTTGAAGAGTCTTCAATTCTTCAAAATCAACATCTTGGACTTCATGCATAAAGGATGACACTTCCTCTTGCTATGAACTCTCTACAAGAAGCCTTCTCATCCCGCAAAGGAGAGAGACTAACTCTGATAGCTCAGCTTCATCTACCAAAAGGGACTTCCAACTTAAAGCATCAACAACCTAGTTTGCCTTCCTGGGATGGTACTTAATCTTGCATTGGTAGTCGTTGATTAACTCTAACCACCTTCTCTACCTCATGTTGAGATTTTGCTATGTGAAAAGATGCATCAGGCTCTTATGATCGGTGTAGACCTCACATGCCTCACCATAAAGATAGTGCTATCAAATTTTATGAGCAAAAACCACTGCTGCAAGCACCAAGTCATGAGTGTGATAGTTCTTTTCATGATCTTTCAGTTGGTGGGATGCATAAGCTACGGCTCACCCCTCTTGCATGAGAACACATCCCAACCCAAATTTGGAAGCATCACTGAAAACCACAAAAGGCTTGCGTGGGTCTGGAAGTGCTAACACAAGTGTCGAGGTCAATCTCTCCTTCATTTCTTGGAAGCTCCTCTCACACTTCTCAGTCTAGACAAACTTAGCATTCTTCTTAGTCAGAGCAGTGAGTGGTCCGAACAATCTAGAAAACCCCTCCACAAATCTCCGATAGTGCCCTATGAGTCCCAAGAAGTTTTGAATCTCATGTACTGATGTGGGACATGACCAGACTGAAACAACTTCAACCTTGCTTGGATCTACAACCACACCTTCCTAAGAAATCACATGCCCGAGTAACCTAACTTCATCTAGCCAAAACTCACATTTGCTGAACTTTGCATACAACTGGTGTTCCTTCAGCCTACTCAAAACTAACCACAGGTGACTGACATGCTCTTCCAAATCTTGAGAATAAACCAGGATGTCATCAATAAAGACCACCATGAAAGAATCTAGATAGGGCCAAAACACCTGATTCGTCATGTCTATAAAAGTCGTAGGGGCATTAGCTAGCCCAAAAGGCATCACTTTGAACTCATAATGCCCGTACCTCAATCTGAACCCAGTCTTTGATACATCCTTGTCTCTTGTTCTTAACTGATAGTACCCTGATGTCGAGTCAATCTTTGAAAAGGTAGCCTCACCTTGAAGCTGATCAAACAAATCATTGATCCAAGGCAATGGATATTTATTCTTTATACTCACCTTGTTAAGCTCTTGATAATCAAAGCACATCCTAAGTGTGCCATCTTTCTTCTTAACAAACATCACATCCTAAGCCTACAGATCTCCCGACGTAATCCCCCCTGGAAGCACTCGGTCCGCATCTCTTCAGTGGCAATGAGATGCGTTGCAAACCTCCCAAGATCAATAAACTTCCACGCATAATGCGCCACTATCATGTCTCCTTGCACTAGGCTGTTGAACTCCCTTGCCTTCTAACCCTTCACTGTGCTAGGGAATAAGCGATCATCAAACTCCTTCTTAAAGTGTTGCCAGGTCACTACTGCAAAAGATTCTAGCTCCATCTCGAGGATCTCCTACTTAGTCTCCCACTAGGTAGTGGCTTTGCCTTGCAAGATGTAACTTGCATACAACACCTTCTGGGACTCGGTGCATCCACATATCTCAAACATCCTCTCAGGATCCTTAATGCACCTCCTAGCCCTTAGCAAATCTTCCTCACCCATAAAATTGGGGGTCCTATGGGCCAGGAAACTCTCATAGGAGCACCCTCTCTGCTCCTCACGTTGCTGGGGCTGGTAATTCTGCTGAAGGAATTCCGTCATGGCGTAATTCCCATCACCTCACAATAGCTCATCATCGAGAGCTTGTCCAAAAGGTTCGTCACGTGGCATTTTTGGTCGCACCATCTTCTTGCCAAAATGAAACCCTTAATCCCATTCTTAAACTCAACAAAAGAAATTCCAAGATTAAAGCCTACATTTCTGGTATGGTGATGTGTGGTTTTACCTAAAATCGAATCACTCTGATACCAACTGTGGTGCCCTCGACCCCCACGTGTGATTTGGTGGAAGTCATGACACCGGAACGATGACCAAACAGATCATACACCCCATCGATTGTTGCAAGTGTGTGAAAACATGCAAAATGTGTATAACATAAATAATGCAACAGAAAAAAAATATAAACTAGTCAAAAACTATGTACCAAAAAGTTTAAAATGACATAACCTGAAAACAAGGTCCTCCAAAAGGTTAAAACAATCATCCCATGAAAATGAACCGTAGGTAGGAATACCACGATGAGATTTTGCAATCTCAGTAAATAAATCAACAGAATGACAACCAAGAGATTCAAGCATGAAAATATACAAGCAAACATGTTCAGTAGTTATGAAAGCAATAACCCCCAAAATAATCATTTTTTACCACCTTCCTATAAAACATTTAATTACAGCCACTCATGCCAAAAACCCCTTGGTACCAAGACACAACCATTTATTACTGTGTACACCATGGTCTCTCCTTGAGACCACCCGCATACCCTAGCTCCTTTCATCACACCACGGGTGATGACTGTGCGTGTGGCTTCATTACGAGCGATGCGCAGTTCCGTGTCCGACAGGTAACGTGAGCAGGCATGCTTTAGCCCCCGCCAGCGGAGGGGCTCTAGAGTCGTAACAAGAGCGTTACTGTCTTGGCCGAGCCTCATGTCTCCCTATGAAAGTCCAGGGATGTCACTCAGTTTTACATGCTCCCGAGTGACCTCTCCCCATCTCGGTTTAGGGTCGTGAAACGCAAGCACCCATACCAAAAATATATTTTCCAAAAACCCAATTTTCAGATTACACAACACAATATAGAATATAGCACAGTTGAATAAATCATGGCAGATATCAATAACAGTAATATGCAAATGCACAACAGGCATTTTATTGGATAGCATGCAACATTTTCACAAACCCCAACTACATGCGTTTCCCATCCTCCATCTGGCCCTTGGCCCAATTTTCGACAACAACTACGTCAATTAACCGCAACACTTCTCTGGGCCCAAGGCCCTTCAAAACACAACCAGACTGCAACAAGCTAGCGATAAATTTCATGTTAGAATATCAAAATTCGTGCTGCAAAGTTACTTACGATGTGGAAGGTAAATATTCTGGATTGAACGAGTGTCCTGCGATTGAACGAGTGTGCGTGATGGTTTACGGTGTCCCGTGATTGAACGACTGCGCACGTCGCTGCGCAGATGGACAAGGACAAATGGGTTAAAATGGAACATAGACTGAGGATTAAAAATACTAAACAAAGGGCAAATAGCTTGCTGTCGTGGCATCTAGAAGGGCAGAGCACGGTGGAGCATTGACGGCAAACGACGGTAGTGATGTAACTAGGCGGAACAGGGGCTAAAATGGGATTCTTTTTAAAAATAATAGATGTAAGGAAGGAAAGAGGGTGGCCGAAGGAGAACTCGCGGTGGAGGGTGGTGGTGATGCACAGTGGAGCAGATCCCAAAAGGGGAATTTTGGCCTCAGGTTGGTGTGAAACAGAGGGGGAAAAAGAGCCTAGTTAAGGGGGGAAGTGGTCGGACGACCACTACTATGCTGCTGGAAGTGGGGTGGCCCACGACGGCGCATGGCAGAGTTAGGGAAAAATTGACCCTAAGGGCTTCGAGAAGTAGGTCAGAGGGTGGGGAAATGCTAGAACTTGGTTTTGAGAGGGGACGAAGCTGATTAAGGGATAAGGAGCTCGGCCAATTTATAGGCCGAGAGGTAGTTCTCAGCAATCGCAGTTGTGACTGCAATTGGGGGTGCAGGGCGGTGGGAGGACCACAAGCATCACATGCGTGGCGCTCGGTATGTTGGATGGATGTTTAGTACTTATATATATATGGATGGATGGATGGATGTATGTGTGTGCATATATATATATGTGTGTGTGTGTACATGTATGTTGTGCAGGCGAAGCAGAAAGGCATTATAGGGATAACGCTAGTTTCAGGATGGGTGTTGCCATATTGATCTAAAGCCAAGCGTAATCGTAATGCCGCACTTCGAGCACTTGATTTCTCAATTGGATGGAAAGTATTGCTAGCTGCAGGAGCATTCTTTGAAAAGTTGTGTCATGTGTGTTGACTAGAATAGTACTGGACTCTTGCTGCAGGTTAATGGATCCATTGACAAGTGGTGACTATCCACACAGCATGCGATCTCTAGTTGGCCGATATTCTCTATCGTTACAGATGTAAAAGCTTAAATGACTCTGTTTTTATCTACTATTCAGAGATGGCGATAACGTTAAGAGATACTTAGCATGGATTGCAGGCTACACCCTTAGGTCTGGCATCAACTACGTAGATTACAAGAATGGTTTGAAAAGACATCCTAAACTTTCAGCCCATAATTGGTTCAAACGTTTCCTCGAGAAATAGACACAATATTAATATTGCTCGATCATATTCAATTATCAGAGCAGTAGAGTATTGTATATACACAGCTACAAAAATTATTAATTTGTGATTTCATATTTCTTGTCAAAACGATTATTTTCTGTCAAAATAAATGTCTTTATCGTAAATAGTAATTCTCATTATAAATAATTCATCACAAATATTCATTTTTATTGTAGTGATATATATATATAATTTCACTATATATGTTTAATTCTTTAAATAAGGAAAATGCTTAATTATTACATATTTAAATGCTTCTTTTTTTTTTCTTTTTTTTTTGATAGTGAATGTAAAACTTCATTTCATCAAGGTAAATAACCTTAGAAAAGTGTACAATAGTACTGATCAATGAAAATTACATTTTCAATGAAAGTAGGAACACTATTCCACCAAATACTTGTATCATCAACTGACCATGCATGCCTAGCAAGTCTATGTGCAGCTTCATTAGAGGACCTGTTACTGTATTGAAGAGAACAGGATGAAAATCTGAGTATCAAGCTTCTAATCTCAGCAACAACAGATCTAATTGAAGCATTAGAATCTGATATTTAAATGCTTCTTATATAATGCAAGAGAGAAATCATTTGTACAAGTTTAACGGATGTAAGCATCACGCACTAGTTTAAAAGAGTTTACATATTTAAAAATTTAGATAACAAAATTTATTTTTTAACAATAGACTCTATTTTTATTTGAAAAGAATATTCAAGATTTCTACTACGTACGTACATCCCATGACTGTAACGTTACTCGTAACGAAGTGTTAAAAAACATTTATTACTTCTCGCCCTAAAACTGTTCTTGATTATACTTCCAAAGCCCAAAAGACCTTGAAGCAGTCATTGGGCTGAGCATACTAACGTGAGAAGGTTTGCCGACATCATTACTTCTCTCGTGGTCTCTTAGCACCGCTTTCTCGCCCAACCTCTTTTATCCCCATGAATATGCTGCCAGCCTCTAACCATCGGTAGCTGCTGCAGGGAATCCTCTTCTTCGCTTAATCATAGAGGACCTATGTACGTAGGGGTCGTTATGATAAGGCTTCAATGCTCTCCTATTTATCTTCTAAATGCTCTCGGATTGTAAAGGAATGGTGTGATCAACAAACCCCCAAATCTGATTAATCTGGGCAAGAGAGATTGTAATATAAGATCCCACCTTTCCTTGAGAGGAGAACTACTCATATGTGACATGGCCTTTTGTTGTATTTATAATGAACATGTCAATGATCATCATGTTGAAGATTATCAACCTTATTCAAGAAGATGCACATTCAAATAAATCCAAGCTGGATAATCCACCTCAGCAACTCTAGAAGTTTCTTTTTCTTTCTGATTCTGTTATAACAAACTTTCTGTACTACGCATTGCCACTGCCCTCATGCCTGTATAAGAGGTGCAAGGCTTCATGTAATACACACAATGAGGAATATTCAGAGAAAACTTTCTGGTCTTTTTGTTTTGTTGTCATGGTATTAGAGCTGCCAAGACTAGCAGTCTCTTTGATCCTTCTTTTTTGTATCATGGCCCAAAATTCGTCATCTTCAACCTCCATTTCTTCCTCATTTTCCCATCTTGTCACACTCAAACTTACCTCAGAAAACTATATGCTATGGAAAGTGCAGATAACTACTTATTTAAGAGGCCAAGACCTCTATTCATTTGTAGATGGAACACGCCCATCCCCTCCCAAAATGCTTGTCCCTGAGACCACCTCTGCTCCAAAGATCAACCCTGCCTATCTCTCATGGCAGCGAACTGATCAATTTATTTTAAGCATCTTGTTTTCTTCATTAAGTGATTCTCTTATTGCTCATGTGATTTCTACAGGAACGTCACGAGATCTCTGGCTCTCTCTTGAACGAATGTTTAGTTCTAATTCTCAGGCCAAGGATTTTCAAATACGTTTTCAGCTTACAAACTTAAATCATGGAGAACAATCCATTTCTGATTACTTTAGCAAAGTAAAAATGTTAGTGGATACCCTTGCTGCCACAGACAGTCCTGTTTCTGATAAAGAATTTGTCACATACCTCTTGAATGGTCTTGGTCCAAATTATGAAAGTTTTGTTACCTCAATAACCACCAGAAATGATCCTGTCACCTCTCATGATCTTTATCATCTTCTTCTTATTCATGAAAGTCATCTGAGTCATACAGCCCAAAACACAACTCTGCCAACTCCTCTTGAACCATCCGCTCATTTTAGCTCAAGTCACCGTGACCAACGTGGAAGGGGTACCTATCGTGGAAGCCGCCATGGCAAAGGACAAGGCAGGTTCCCTTCAAACTCCAACCCCAACCCTCAAAATTACCCTAATCAAGCAAGTCGCCCAACCTGTCATGTTTGCAATAAACCTGGTCATGTTGCCCTCCAATGCCATTTCAAATTTGATCATGCTTACCAATACGATCCTCCTCGTTCCTTCTTTGCCAATTATACCTCACCTTCCACTATACATGACTCCACTTGGTACCCAAACAGTGCAGCTACCCACCATATCACACATGAATTATCTCAACTAAACATCTTATCTGAATCATATAATGGCAGTGAACAGATACGGGTTGGCAATGGAACTGGTCTTCCGATTCAAAACATTGGTGATTCCTCTCTTTCCCTTAATTCTCCTTCTACTTCTTTTACACTTCATAATCTTCTTCATGTGCCAACTATAACAAAAAATCTAGTTTCTGTTTTTCAATTTTGTGTTGACAACTCTTGCTTTTTTGAATTTCATGCAACTCACTTCTTGGTAAAGGACAATCTGACTAGCAAGCTCCTCATCAACGGACCATCACGTAACGGTCTCTATCATTTTCCATCTCCTTCAAAATATGCTCCTCCATCAGCATACATTGGCGAAAAAGCTTCCTTGAGTTGTTGGCATGACAGACTCGGACATCCATCTCTTGATACCGTAGCTCGAATACTGCGCACCACATGCTTGCCTTATTTCCCAAGTCCTTCGTTTATTTGTTCTCAATGTCCTCTTGCCAAAGCACATCAGTTACCTTGTAAGCTAGGCTCTACGAAGTCTGTCAAGCCCCTTGACATTTTATGGGCTGATGTATGGGGCCTGACCCCTTTTGTTTCAAGAAATGGTTTCAAATATTATCTATCAATAATGGATCACTTTACTAGATTTACATGGCTCTTTCCACTTAAAAATAAATCTGATGTGCTCAATGTTTTTACTTCTTTTATTTCATTTGCTGAAAGATTTTTTAATTCTAAAATCATATCCATTCAAGCGGATGCTAGGGGTGAATTTCAACCTCTCACAAACCTTTGCAACACTCTTTGCATCACACATCGATTTTCTTGTCCCCACACACACCAACAAAATGGTTTAGTTGAAAGAAAACATAGACATATCGTTGAGACCGGACTTGCACTTTTGGCTCATGCCTCTCTCCCTCTATCTTATTGGGATGATGCCTTTGAAACCGCCACGTATCTCACTAATTTACTTCCCATACCAATCTTGCAAAATCTTTCTCCGTATTTTATGGTTTATCACAAACCTCCGGATTATTCTTTTTTAAAAGTTTTTGGTTGTGAATGTTAGCCTAATCTTCGTCCTTATAATCATCATAAACTCAGTTTTTGCTCTACTTCTTGTCTTTTTCTTGGGTATAGTCCCTCTCACAAGGGATACAAATGCCTTGATCAAAAGTCCAATCGACTTTACATTTCACTGGATGTTGTTTTTAATGAAACTAGTTTTCCATATCAAAAGCCCACAAATTCTTTTTCCAATCCACCGACTATTTCTCTTCCCTTCTTTCCCAACTCAATACTCAGCCCACCACTCTCACATACAACTTCCTCTGAGCCCATTTCTTCCTTCTTCCCAAGGCCCACAACCCCCTCTAAATCAAACACTCCTAATTCACTCATCTCTCCCGATCCAATCACTCAAACAAATGAAATCAACCATACACCATCTTCTTCCCCAATTCCCCTCGATGAAAACCCTAACTCCCCTGCCCTCTCTAGCCCACTCATCGAATCATCCTCTCAGACTCTCTCCTCCCCTCCTCTTTTAATTCCTCCTCGCTCACCGATAATCACTCGTTTTCAAACCAACTCATCTCACCCTCGCATTGCCACTGACGAAACTATCTCGTATCCAACATGCCAATGTTTTCTGTCCACTGCCATTATTCCCAACGAACCATCTTCTTTTATAGCCTCAAAATTTCCTGAATGGAAGTTTGCCATGACCAAAGAATTTGAAGCCCTTGTAAAAACAAACACTTGGACCCTCGTACCCCCTTCCTCTATGTCTAATATTGTTGGTTGCAAGTGGCTTTTTTGAACTAAGCTGAGATCCGATGGCTCTATTGAAAAGAGGAAAGCACGACTTGTTGCAAAGGGCTTCCACCAATAGCACGGTGTTGACTACACCGAAACTTTCAGCCCTGTGGTAAAACCCTCAACGATTTGTTTAGTGTTATCTCTTGCTGTTTCAAAAAATTGGTGTCTTAGACAAATTGATATACAGAATGCTTTTCTTCATGGTACTCTTAATGAAACTGTATTCATGCAACAACCGTAAGGATTCATTGATCCTATGAGACCTGACTTCGTGTGCAAATTAAATAAGGCCATTTATGGCCTTAAGCAAGCTCTAAGAGCTTGGTTCTTGGAGCTAAGCTCATGGCTTCTGGACTATGGTTTTGTGGCTTCTAAGGGTGATCCATTATTATTTATTTCGTAAAAGTGATCTCTGTATTTTCATTTTAGTGTACGTTGATGACATGATAATTACTTCTTCCTCCAACTCTGCTGCTGATCAGCTAATTGAATCCTTGGGTCACACTTTTCCTGTCACTGATTTGGGTTTTTTATCTTATTTTCTTGGATTAGAACTTAATTAACTCAATAATGGTTTGATCATTTCTCAAAGAAAATATATCTCTGACTTGTTAAAAAAGACAAATATGCTCAGTGCTAATCCAATTTCCTCTCCCATGTCTGCCTCAACAAAACTCTCCAAATTTGACTCTCCTTCCTTTGAAGATGTTACTCTTTTTAGGAGCATTGTAGGCAGCCGACAGTACCTCTCTTTAACTAGACCCGATGTCTCCTTTGCTGTCAACAAAGTCTGTCAATTTATGCATGAACCCAAAAACACTCATTGGACAGCAGTGAAAAGAATACTTAGGTATCTCAAGTCCACCATTAATCATGGCTTATTTTTCTCAAAAAAATCCAGTTTTGTTCTTCATGCTTACTCAGATGTAGATTGGGCTAGATGCCCTAATGATAGGAGGTCTACAGGAGGGTTTTGTATATTCTTGCGTAATCACTTAATTTCTTAAAGTTCTCACAAGCAACATATTGTTGCTCGATCAAGCATTGAGGCCTAATACAAGTCTCTGGCCAGTACAACTGCAGAACTCATATGGTTACGAACTTTACTAAAGGATCTTGGCTTCTCACTCTTTCAGCCACCTGTTTTATGGTGTGATAACCTAGGAGCCACATACTTAACCTCAAATCCTATCTATCACTCATGTACCAAACATATGGATGTGGATTTTCACTTTGTCAGAGATAGAGTAGCAGCAAAAACCCTTCAAGTTCAATTCTGCAGCAGCAAAGATCAACTTGCAGATGTATTCACTAAACCATTGGTATCGGATCGATTCTTCATCTTAAGGTTGAGTCTCATTGTGATTGACACCCCGTTAGACTCGAGGGGGCATATCAACCTTATTCAAGAAGATGCACATTCAAATAAATCCAAACTGGATAATCCATCTCAACAACTGATCTAGAAGTTTCTTTTTCCTTTTGATTCTGTTATAACAAACTTTCTATACTACACATTGCCACTGCCCTCATGCCTATATAAGAGGTGCAAGGCTTCATGTAATACACACAATGAGGAATATTCAGAGAAAACTTTCTGGTCTTTTTGTTTTGTTTTCAAAGATCATGTTGCATTATTAATCGGTGTGTAAATAGTTCTTTTTTTTTCTTGAAGAGTGTAAATAGTTCTTTTTTTTCTTGAAGAGTGTAAATGGTTCTTTGAAGTGGTTGTTTGGTGCTGCATGCATATATGGTTAATTGGTTGTGGCGAAATCTTTTCAGGTTTTATTCAAAACTTAAAAAATATGTATGGTTCACCCCATAATATTATTTTTCGAAAATAACAACTCACAAAAGCATTTCTTATAACCTATGAAACTACACCCTGAAATATGCATTTTCGATTTCAAATAGAAATGCTATAGGGAACTCCCTTTCCCGTCACTCCAGGTTCGGAAAAGGGTTTCAAAAGCTCATATGGCACAATCCCAGCCCCGTTTCTGTTCTTCAAGTCCCTATTGGCATTCCTCCCATCAATAATCCCTTCAAGTTGCTTCAACCTCCCGTTAAATCTCTCAAAGGCTGCCTTTATATGTGGATTCTCAGCCCATGCCGGCTCTATTGCCTCCCCTAGATACTCCTCATCGGGAGAATGATTTGATAGTACGTCCAAAACAGCCATGACTCTTGTTGCTTGAAGTTGTGAAGGGAAGCATTGTAAGAGTGCAACTTCAGGCTTTTTATAGAACTTGGTACAAAATTCATCTGAAGGTTCCTCAGAGGGCATATTGTTCCTAGCAATGGTAGGCCGATTTGGGAAATAACCAGCGTAAGTGTATTGTCCAAAGTTCACGGCTGCATGGTGACCAGAAGTCACCCATACGATTGTTGTGATGATTTGTATAAGGTCTTCTGGGGTATTGAGGACCGGCCACCATGATTCATCCTTTTTGTCACCATGGCCAACTGTTCGGATTTCTTTCCACCATTCATGTAGCTCTTGATCAGACTCTATGGCTGTCGGGTTAGGATAATAGTAATTGACATAGTCGCTAACCCACTCTTTGATGGTATCCCAAAGGAGAAGGCCATCATTAGCAAAGGGGTAGTCCTCAATTGTCAGCTTTAGGCCATGCGGAGCAGTTGGATCCTCAACTGCAAGTCCCCTAGCAAGTAGTGAAGTCAAGAAATTAGTGAATATATTTGGAGATCATAGATCATATTGGCTATAACGTCAATTAAATTTGCCAATACATAGTATTCCTCTTGATTACTTTAAGTAAACTTAAATAAGGAAATGTTAATGATAAATCACCTGTTAAGTAAATCTGCTGGTAGTGCCTCGAGGTTGAATTGCCACTGCTGGTCATAAGCGACAGAGCTAAATTCCATTGAATACTTTCCTGGTGAGAATGAACTCTCAATAATCCCTCCTGCATTGATGAGAGCTTCTCGAGCGAGGGCATTAATCTCCATAGTGTACCGATAATGAGGGAGCAATAGCCTGTAGATTGGGTGCATCGCACTAAGTTGTCTGTTTGTTGCAATTATATAAGGTTCTGTGCAACAATGAGTTCTTAGCCTGAAATTGAATAGATAAAAGAATACAACATGTTAGCAATTTATTTGTAAGAGTGCATTATGTTTCCTATTTTATAGCATTGTTTATTGAACAAAAATCATTCCAAAATATATATTTTTCTCAGCTTGTTAAAAATTAACTGATTTTTTAGTGCATGGATAGAACAAGTACTGGCATATTTCCATACTAGCTTGGGTCAAGGGTTGGGTAAGGTATACCAATGACTGACAAGTTGGTGATAACCGGAGTCGTGGGCTTGTACATGAGCTTTGGCAAGCCTCCACATCCAGACACCTGTAGCATCCCAACTGGGTGTGAAAACTTCTCTCCACTGTGGCTTTCCATCGATTTGTGGCCGAGTTAGCTCAATGGCCAACGGCCTTAACGTGCCCTCAGGGTTAAGAAAGAAGAGCGTCCGTGATCCATACAAAGTTGTGCCTTTAATTTCTCTTACTTTGCTCACAAAGGGTAAGAATAGATCATGGTAGTCTAAAATGTACAACTTCTTTTGACTTATGGCCTGCATGATTAATGTATTGATGTAGTTATAAATAACACAATATTTATATTTGAATGATAGATGATAAATTATAAGAATTAAGGAGTCATAAATATTATCACCATATCATGTCATGTGCAAGTTATCATGTCTATTTTCTGGTGTTAATTACCTCCTTGACAGAACAAAAACCTTTGATTTCTCGCTCAATCATTTCTGTAGTGATTGCTGATTCTTGAGGGCCGTAAATCTTTGGGTCAAGCTTACTCTTCAAGGGCCATTCCTAAATCATGATTTTTAAACAAAAGTTTAGTATACAGAAATTAAAACCTATACAGTACTGCATAGGTTTGTATCTTATAATTAATTGATCATACGAGTTCATGATCATGACATGTTTGATCATAATTAATTGATCTAGAATTAAGCGATAGTAACAGACCATCTTGCTAAACTATTTTTTTACTTGCTTTCAAATATAATGGTAAACTTTACGCATTGTAGATGTGTGGCGCATGTGTTTATATCTATTATATTGAAAACATATATATAACATATATATATATAATGTTATACTACTACATCTTCATCTCACTCCTACCCTAAGTCTAATTAACTGATATGGTATTGTCCATTAATAGTCTTTGACTTATATTTTTGTTTTGGAAAAAACAAGATTTGATCTAATAGTAGTACTTGATAAATATATAATGTCATCATATTATTTCTAGAAAGAGTTATCTTAATTCTGACTTATTCATCAAGATCTTTCGTTGTAAATGACTGCAATTCATACCGTGACCAACCGTATGCTATACGGGTTGAGACCTGCAAGAGTCTGCCTGGCAAATTCCTCATCCCTAAACCAAAAGAACTTGTCTCCTGCACGTGCCAAAGAAAAACAATTTGAAGAAAGATTGCATAGGATGAAAGGATCAAACATAAGTTTTATATGTCTGTTTTCTCACTATCCATTGTTTCTGGTGTCTCAAACCGCAACACTTCATCTTGGGCGTCAGTAATACTATTGACAAGCCTGGGCAGGATGTTGAGTAGGGATAGTTTGTTTTGTGCTTTATTAGGAGGAGGCAAGTTTACCCCCTCGTTGAAAAGTGAATCTATGGCCGTGAAGTAAGGGAATCCGCGTTCACCGTCAACGATTGCGGTCTCTAGAGATGGTACCAATGCATGCAAAACAGAGTATAATGCCTTCGCGGAGAATGTTAGCTGCTTTACTTCTGAGAAGGATTCATCCCTTGGAATATAGACGTTGCTACTTCTTTTCTCCGACAATGGATCTGGCACAAATTAAGCAATGGTTCATATGATATATAAAAAAGGAATGAAGTTGCATATTAAAAAAGAATGAAGAGCTATATATTTACTGTGATTATATTTATTATTCGAAGAATATTATTTTATATTTTATCATCTTAAATCATATTTATTGACGTGATAAATTTATATTAATTATCAGCTTGTATTCTTATTCTATAACGTTATATTTTACTTTATATATATAAACCTTCGTATGAACCATATATAGGAAAATGAAAAATCCTAGAGACATCTCATGCTCAGACTTTTCACGAGATGAATGAAAGCAGCTTATAATTACATTGTCATAATATTTTATTTCTTTCTTTATCGTTCTATTTTCTAATACTTTTAATTTTCTTGAGCCTAGAAAAATGGAAAAACCGTAGAGACAATAATTTAATGATATCCATATAAGACATTTAACAAAATGATATTTCAAAACTATATTTTAATATGAGGTTAATTTTATAAATGATGTTACTGAATTTACAAAAATATATACCATTCATTTAAAACATAGTTTGCATATATAAAGTGTCGTGTGTAAATCATTTATCCTTTGATTTTATACGTTTATTGTTAGAGAAATGATTTAGCTATAAAACGATCTTATAAAAATAAACTCATATATTGACGTGACTTGATGTGGTACGTTAGATTCTAAAACTATTTTTATTATAAAGTGGATCTAACATATTTTTTTAGAAGCAATTATAACTATTATAACCATGTATTTGGAAAAAAAAATGGGTTCCTGCCTTTTCAAATGATTATATATATGAAAACCTTCTACGAATAATTTACAAGTAGATTTGCTATTTATATTTTGTATAAATCAAATGTACACATAGAATGATTTATATTGTAAAATAATTATTATGTGGAGAAATGGTGAGACTTCGGAATCATATATACTTCATGTCTCAACTCCAACACTAGAAATGAAAAACATGATCAACAAGAGCAAAAGTTGC
The DNA here is from genome assembly GCA_029856935.1 of Cyclocarya paliurus. NCBI lineage: Eukaryota > Viridiplantae > Streptophyta > Magnoliopsida > Fagales > Juglandaceae > Cyclocarya > Cyclocarya paliurus. Next base: position 2,141,985 of record CM056956.1, read on the forward strand.
TTCGTCATCAAGAAAATAAAACAAAATTCTAATTACAATGACATATTTATTTAGAAACATAATCATAAAAGATGCTCGAACAAAAAAAAACTCATGCTAATGACTTATTTTAGTATGTTTTTGGTAATTAGAGCTAGCTCGATCAATATTTGTGAGATTCAACACACAAAAAAAACATACAACAGCAAGAAAGCTCAATAAAAGAAAGTGTACGTTGAGAAGAAAAAAAAGAGAGAAATATGAAAATCAATTAAAGATATTGCAAATTAAATAAGACTTATTCAATACTTTTGATATTCTCTCCGCGTTGAACCGGTCAATGTCTCCTTATTGGGATATTTTTTCTTAAAGATTGAAGGATTTTATTTGGCTGCCTAGTGGAAGATAGAGCCGCCGGTTCTACTACGTAATATTAATAGTCAACAATCTTAAAAGTCATGTCGTCGTCCGTCATTGAAAGACATCAAATTATCCATGCAGCCTGCCTTTTCTTAAAATCAAACCGTTAGTTGTCACATATGCACAATTAATTATATTGAAAGTCATATTGATTCCATCCATGTTCGTGTATGAGACGGCTTTCAGAAAAAGAAATATCGGAGAAACATGTATAAATTGAAAATATCTCTCCGAAAGGTCAATTTCGAGCGATTAGTATGCAATAATGCATGGATACCAACAAAAAACAAAACAAACAAATCCATATATAAAGTATGCAATAATACACCTTATGTCTATCTTACATCATTATCCTCGATCCTTTCAAAACGACCCCTTAAGATTAGACTTATTATTTATTGATGATCAGTATGACATGCAGTACGGACTTCTAGATTAGACTTATATCTGTACACTTAATTGGGGAGCCATCTACCTAAATGTTTCGGAAAAACGCCTTCAATATTTCTCATGTTCTATTATAAAAACTATATAATTCAAAAAATTATAAACCCGTTAATTACGCATAAATCTTTACAAATAATATAAAACAACCAAAAAATATATAAAAATAATTAATCATATAATTGATCTAGTTAGATGCACAAACCATCTCATGTCAATTTATCTAACATACATACTTGATTTCCAAAAACTGCAATTCTTGCATATATATATCTACGAACTATATTCTTATCCCACTTTTATCTTATTATGGGGTGTCATTATTCAACTTTTTTTTTAAAGATAATAGACGATTTAAGAATGATGGAAATTATTATCATATTTATAAAAAAAAGATAAAAGTAAGATATATAGTAGTGTGATATATCTATATATATATATATATATATATATATATCATTACTCCTATATTAATAATAATTGAAAGGATGTTCGTACCTTTGTCACTGCGAGGGCGTCCAGTTCTGCATCGCCTAGGATATGGATGTTCCTTTCCGCCGAGCACCGGTCTTTTCAGATCGTCACTACTATCGGGATTTCCAATATCGTTGTAGACATCGTAATCGTAAATTCTCTCATGTGTCTTTCGTTCTCCTTCCCCATTTCCTCTCAAAATGACAAGCTCTTCGTCTCTTAGCTTCCTCAACCCTTCTGGGGTCTCTAATGGCAAGTATGACTACAAATCATCCACATCCAACACACACAAACACACATATATATACACACACATTATTGTCACGATCCAAAAGGAAAGAAAATCACTATAAAAAAAAGTGCTCTAAATTAGAGACAATATTAATATAAATGTAATTCTCTCTATCTAGGGAATCAAGTTTAAAAAATTAAAATCGTGAGGATGGTTAATTTTGAATGTTCTATGCATTATAAACTATACATGGTCATCATAATTTTTTAATAAAATATAATAAGGTTTACCTGGGAAAGTAAAATTTAAATAAGAAAAAACAGAATTCCTGTAATATTGTAAATATTGGCTTCGAATTATTCTAAAACTTGATTTTTTAAATGTGTTATCCAAACTTTCTGATTTAAATTAAATTTGATTAAGATAAATGGATGGATACACAATTCTGTCCTACATGCAACGTGTGTGAATCTTACTTGTATATAATAACTTTAAATATTCATTAATTAAATACAATGCAATTCATATTATCTCTCTCAAAATATGTTTTTCCCAATAGCATGCAGTTCCAAGATCGAGCTCTATTCCCAATTTTTATGGCAATTTAAAAAAAAAAAACATCAAATACTGCTTACTGCTTTATATTTAAATTGATGATTGATTTCAGTGGTTGACAAATTTTGCCGCTGAAGAAGAAAATATAATATTATTGTCTGGATGGGTTCCGTATAATACTAATAATCAATTATAGTAATAATAGGTACACGTTTCAAATAAATATACTCTTGCAGATATCTTTAATATATATAAAAAAATATTTTTTTACATTATAAATTAAAATAATACATTAGGTCAGCTCAACCAATATACCAATTCTTTTTATAATTGGTCTGGTCTTCACTATTACTAATACTCTTTACAGAAAACGGCTAAGAGACAATACTCTCTACTTAAACAGAGTATAAGATTGAACATATGTATACATGATATGTTTTGTATATTATATGTTTTGTATATGTGCTTGTTTAATTAATTTAATGTAGTATACGTAGTTCAAGAAGTTGGAGGCCAGGAGGCTGACCTTGTTTGCGAAGAAGACTCTCTTATATGGATAATCATGCTTTGAGTGAACCCATGAATCACAGGTCACATTGACTGGACCGTTAGGGAAGCCAGTAAGGGTAATATCCTTGAGATACATCTCTTGGCGGTGCCCATTCTCCACAAAAATGGCCCCGACCTCTCCGAAATCTGCCGGAACTTCGAAATCTGACTCATATTTCACCTCCCCTTCATCTTGGCTCGTCCAGTGTGTGTACCCTTTGATTGTCTCCTTCTCTAATCCCGTCTCTTCAAAATCAACACATATATTAACACGACAATTAACAGTAATACTGCATGTTAATTAATGGACCAGATCATAGAGATCATGCTAATTTCTTATTTATGGGTTCTTAATTAACCTATATATATAGCTAGCTAGCCTCTGCGCCTCATGACTTATATATGGTATTTGGACAAATTAACCCTAATTTCATGATAGTCACAGTCAACTTTGCCCTCTCTCTCTCTCTCTCTCGGCCTGTATATATATACATATATATATGTGTATATATATGTACACACACCTTTCGCTTTACGGGGGACCATAATGTAAATTAGTGCCACTAGCTGGCCGCTGCTAGCTTGATTGATCTCTCGTTTTATAGTATGCATGATACGTCACATTAATGCTATATATATCCAACTTTTTTTTTTCTAAGCTATATATATCCAACTGATCGCCCTTATGATACCTATTAACTTAGATATCATACAGTACTAGTACTTGACAGCCTGCACACATTTAATTATACAGTAAGATTGATCCATGATCCTCTGATCCAGTTGGTTGAGGAAATCATGTCAAGAATACAATTAATTAGACCCACATCATGTTGGAAATAATAATTAAATCAAGATATATAATATTATTTCAACATATATAATATCAAATAAAAATATAATAAAATTTGAAGGCTACATCTTTCTCATGATAATTTTGAATTATTTGAATGCAAAGTATAGAGTGTCCACTCTTAAAATGATGAGGCAAAAACTCTTCCTCAGCTAGCTAAATATTCAAAACAAGCATAAGAAATTACCACGTGCGCGCAAGAAGTTCTCCTCACATAACCTACGAACTAGTCTTCACATATATACTAATATACGAGCACTTCATGCACGTACAAAAATGAGTTGAAAATTCATGGATAATGGATACTTGAGAATAAATCGTTGGAGATGGAACCAAAGTTCCATTTCAAGCAGGAAAAGCATGTATAAATTGACTAATGAACCAACTACAAATTAGAAAAAAAAAATCATATATACATCAAAATGGAGGCTAGGGGAGGGTGGAAACCAAAAAGTCGTTCTTCAAATTTACTTTTTATATATAATAATTAAATGGTTCGGGTGCAATTAATATCTTGAATTAATCAGTACTTACTAGGATCAAGCTCGGCGCTAACAAGCTCCAAGAGGAGTGTTTTACCAAGCCAGTCTGTTATATCATCTCGGTCTATACCAAGACTGGAGAGGACACCACCAACAGTTAGTTTCACAGTTACAATGAGTTTGACAGAGGTTGGCTTCTCGGTAGAACTGGTTGCTACGGCTTTAATATTGCCAGGCACGAAGGCGATTCGAACATTTTTGTTTTTCTTGTGGAATGAGGGCATCGAAAATATTGAAAGGGAAGTAATACTACTGCCATTTCCATGGAGGAATAATGGCTTGTGCAAAAGGAAGCTGGGGGTTTGGGTCGAGGAGGAGGAGGAGAACTGCGACCGGAGACTTAGCTGTGGTTTCAACATTGTCCGCGCAACTTTGTGGGAGAGATATTTAGCTTGTGGTTACAGATGAAGCAAGCTGTTTATCAATGCTTCGTATATATAAGAGTTGGGGACATTTAATTATTGCAGGAATAAGTTTCACAGAAATATGTTTACCTACTATTCAAAGTTGTTTCCATGCACGAGAAAAGTAAGCTTGAAAAATGAGGCTGGAATAATATCTTTCTTCCTATACGAAATTTCGTTAGAAAGAGAATTTTCTATATCTAATAGGCCGAGGTAGCGAGAAAATTAATTCGAAAGGCAATATATATACATTGAAAAAACGAGGCAATATACATATGCGGGCCCTTGCTTTTTTCTTTTCTTTTTCTTTTTCGCTCTTGCCCACCCTCTGGCTGGGTTAACTAGTAGGATAGCAAGATGGTTTAGGGCATTGATCGTGGATTTAATGGTAAGAATGGAGTTAGGCGGGCATGCATGCACCTCTTGATCAAATTAACTCGAACTTATGATATGTACTTGACCGTGATGTTCATACGTCGTGCTCGCTAATTCTTGCTAATCAAGGCCAGAATAATCTTCTAACCAAATTTCCTTCTTGTTTGTAGTCAATATGAGAAATTTGCAAGGGTAATGCTAGGCTGCCGCCAATAGCGTTATTCAATTTGTAAACCTAATTGGTACACGCGTGGGAATTAGAAAATTCAAAATTCATTTCTCAAAGTATCCGTATTCAAAGAAGATGGAGAGAGAATGAGGTTATTTGGGCGGTCGCAAGATATATGTTTGCCATTGATCGTGCATTTAATGGTAAGAATATTGGAGTTAGGCGGGCAAATATGCATTCACCTCTTGATCACATTAACTCTAACTTATGATATTTTCAACTTCAAATAGTCGTTGAGAGAAATATGTCGACCATGATATTCATACATCGTACTCCCTAGCTCTTGCCAAGTAAGGCCAGAATAATCTTCTAAGAAAAATTTCTATACCTTGGTAGGTGGGAATAGAATTCAAAAGACATTTTTCAAAATACCCTTACCCACAGAATGTGGAAATAAATGATCTGCTACGCTATTTGGCGACATCTTTTGTTGGCGAAAATAAAAGGTTAATAAGGATGTGAAAAAATGACACTAAAATATATTAGGGATTTTATAAAGAATAATTGCTTTGGTGACAATTAATTCCCGAATATAATTGTGTAATTGCAACGATTTTGCTTTGTTATCATTTGTTACAAAAGCCGCGTGAGTAAAACACAATCTCAATGATAAGTATTTTCATTGGTAATAGTCAATTTTTGCAACGATTTCAATTAATCTGTTGCAAATAGAATATATCTGGAAAATTAGTGGTTCTAACCTAACCCAACACCTAGAATAGGGTGAATAGGTGTTTTTTAATTTTATTGCACTATTTAAAAATGTTGTCAAACAAGCAGGCAATCAATGAAACAAATCATAGAAAAATAAACAACACAATAATTTGGTAACATAGTGGAAACTTATTTGAATAACATTTTCAAAATCTAAAATCACACCAGGTGTAAGTCACATCTAAAATTCACTATAGAAATTTAGTTTGTTACATCCAATTTATAAGCACTTACAAGACCCTTGTAGTAGCTAAATCTGGCTTGCAACATCACGAGTAACCCACTTCATCTCTACATGCATCCAGCTCTGGAGCTCAATGTCGATCCACTGTCGTGCGAACTCTATGTAAGGACTTTCGCTCGAGCTCCATGTCGAGCAAAGATCAAGCGAACTCTCTGTATGAGATTCACTCGAGTGTCATGTTGAGTGGGCGTTGTGCAAATTCTTTGTATGAACTTTCGCTTGAGTGCCATGTCAAGCAAACTCTCTATATGAGTTTCGCTCAAGCCATGTTGAGCGTAGGTCGAGTGAGTTTGTAATACCCTATCATTTTATCCCACTTAACACTGTTACAACACAATTTAACACAGGTTGTCACATGGATATGCCAACACACATATCTTACATTAACAATCACCCTGTTTGGCATTTCTATGACAAAATCTCTAACCTCTACATGGACCTAATCCTGACACACTCCACCCAGGATTCCCAGGTGCAGGTACAGTCTCTGAATAAGCTGGAATATTTCCGCAATCACTTAACAAATAGGTAAACGTACCAAAAACTTAGGGATACAAGAAATATTCACACCTGTGTAACCAATGTCCGCTAACAAATCAAAAAACAAGAATTCAAGTATAGACATGACAAGCACATGACAAACACAATTTTCATCAAGAAAATCATCATTAAAAAATAATCAAACATTGAGTTTAATCAAGGAATACAATGGCAAAAAAATTGTGTTAAACAACAAAATTTCACACTTTTTTTTTTTTACATTTTCGCGCTACTCCCTTTAACTGTATCATATCCTACCCTATATGCAGCTCTCCCTAATTGTATGCTACTCTCCCTTTTTATCACGAAACGACAAAGGGCTCCCTCAAGCGATGGCCAGTCACCATCCTCGTAAGTCGTCGCTATGAGGATGTCCTACATATCTTTGAAGCGATATGTCACCAACTGTTGGAGGCTATCTACGCAAGCATCCAGACTCTTAAATTGAGCATCAATGTGATCAAGATGAGTATCGATGAGGATCAAGTGATTAAGCACCATCTGTATGGTAGGCTTAGTAGAATCTGGTGCAGAAGTGGATTGTGCCGAATTGAATGGAGCAGAATTGGATGGTCGAGAACTAGATGGCTGAGTAGTGGGTGTAAACAGATGTTCAACATGTGATACCCTGTATTTAAGTATATTTTGACTAAGTAATTATTGCATTTCTTAGGATTATGGGCATTCTTGTTTTAAATTTTAGATGATTTACGTAGTATTATTTTAAGATTTTTAACTGTTAATTCAATGTGTTTTCTTGTTATTAATTATTGTTCATTATTTAAATTTCTCTTTATTTAAAATTAGTTTATTGTTGGATTTAATTATTTTATTTTTATTTAGTCATTGTGTTTAAAATAGTTTATTTAAATTTTCGTTTTGAAATCATTTTTGTTGGACTAGTTTCGAGAACCCGAGTTGAAAGACTAGATCTCATTTCTTTCCCTTCCTTTTTCTTTTTCCGCTTTTCTTTTTCCCTTTTCTCTTTTTTCTTCTTTCTTTTCTTCTTTCTTTCTATCATCCCTTGCTTTTCCTCCCACACATGAAACCCCCTCCCCTCTCCCCCATCTGTTTTCTTCTTCCTCTCACAACGCCGCCATGCTCCTTCCGTGGCCGTCACCGCCCCTCCCATTTTCTTTCCCTCCGGCCGACGACCTCCCCCGTCCATTTTCAACTCCTCCCTTGCTGCTGTTAGCCCCATGCATAGCTCCAAGCCGTAGCACCCTTGAGCTCGGGCACTGCCATCGCGCCACTGTTGGCCACCAGCTTTTCACCACATTACCAGCAACCTCCCAGCTACCTAACCCACCCTTCCTCAGCTTCGATCCATCATCGGTGAAGCCCTTAATCCCCATTTTTTATTTGGATATTTTGGCCTCCAACCGCCTCCCACGCCACCAACCACCACCACCAGTACCTTCATCAACACCCCTAAGCCCTTTCCTAACCATCCCAAGTCTTCGTTTGTCCACGTTCAAAAGTTGGGTTTTTGAGACCCATGGCCTTAGTACATTTTGTATTATTACGTGGCTATCCCGCCACCTCTTGCACCTCCTTGATCTTTCAGAAATTATATTTTAGCATTATAAGTAATTTTTCAAAGAATTTCTTGAGATTTAAATATATTTTTACACTAACAAATCTTTTAAAGTCTGGTTGGTTGTGCCGGATATTGAGTCCGAGGAGTATGGGGGTCGGTTGGATGTGAGGATGGGTTGTTTATTTAATTGAATTATGTTTGCGTGCATTTATGTTGTATTTGGCATCATGGCATTTATTGCATCGTTTCATGCATGCTCATGTGTTATGAATGAAAACTGGATTTTCATATGAGAAATGATTTTGGGTATGTTTGAAATGAATGGATTGAATGGTTTGAGAGAGAGGAAAAGAGACTGTAGGGATGGTGGTAGTCTTGCCTGTGATTCCCGCTTATGGTGGTCGCAGTAGGGATGGTGGTAGAGTCCCTCCTGTGATTCCCGCCTACAGTGTTCATATTAAATGATTTTCTAAAAAAATGGTGATTTATGATTTAATGGTTACGAGGACCATTTTCTGGGAAAATGGTTGGTTTATGTTTGGGTCATGTTCTAGAAAAATGGCAGATATTATTTATGGCGTGTTTTGGGTCAAATGAGATTTTTTACATGCGTTGGAAAATAATCATTTTCAAGGAAAATGAGGGTTTTGGGTCACATTCATGTTTCGTCATGTGCACACGTTTGGTTTCATATATGTATTTTTATCTCTTGGTTTGATTGGGTGATTACTTATTGAGATTCACATCTCATGTAGTGTTCCTTACCCTGCGGTACCGTTTTATGGTATCACAGATTTTGATACAGATGAAGACGTTGAGCCTAAAGGATCAGCTCCGCAGAAGGAGTTACATGTGGTCGCTTTTTGCATTATGGGATTTGTTTCCCTTTTGTCTAAGTATTTGACCTTTTACTTTATTTCACAGATAAATGTATATTTTTGCTAATACTTTTATTTTGGGTAGTCTTGTGTTTAAAATTCTAGTACTTAGTTGACTTATTTAATTTATCCGATACGCTTTTTTTTTACACTACTTGCATGTACACACACTTGGCACTTATCATTGGGAGGTGTGACCCGTGTTGTCATCATCTCGATGTCACGATTCTTGCATTTCAGTACATGGGAGTCGGGCCGTCACTAGGTCCAACAGATGAGGGCGAATATGTGGAAAACTTAGCTGAATGGTCTTAAGACCAATAAGAGCCTTAAGAGTAATTCGAGACTCATGAGGAGAAATTGGGACAAACAAGAACAAGGCAATGCGCATGATAAGACACGCGAAAGGTAATCCAGTCTATATTTTGTTAGACTAAAATGCCTCAAGAATGACCCGACAAATGTGACTTCCCAAATCAATGGGAATGACATTGATTAGAGCCTAGAGCATACTAGCTCTGTATAGGCCTATATCAATGTGATGGCCAGTAGGGTAGATATTAGTGAGTACCATTTGACTGAGAATGAGGTAGTCAGGTGGGAGCTCAACTATATGAAGAGGCATCCTACCATCCCAATTAATTTCATAACCACATAGGAAAGTGGCAATGGCAGCCTTGCTGGGAGCAGTAGTGGAAGTATATGGATAAGGGAGGTTGGTCACACGAGGGATGTTAAGCAAGTCCGCTACCATACCTGGAGTTACTCGAAATTGAATGTTTTGTAGGCTAACTCCAATGAGGGTTAATGACACCCACTGGCGAGATTAAAAAATGCGAGGCACGATGGTCTCGTGAAGCTCACTCAAGGAAATCTCACGCTCAACAATCAGAGTGTGATGAGAGAAGTTTTGAGCATAAAGTTCCCTTGCCCAAGCATCACATAAATGTGTTTTGGAAGAAGTAAGAGCATTTTGTAGGAGATGCACACGCCAAGACATTGTACCACTCTGTAGACATGCCACACCATAATAACGTTGTGTGCAAGAGTGATATGAATGAGCCAATGAATGCATGTAATGCTTATGAGACACAAATGCCTAACATGCCTAAAATAAGATGTGCAGACAAGTGAGAAAACAATGTATGATCAATGCAAGTCCAATGCATGATGAAAAACATGTAAGTGCAACAAAAAGGGACCATTTAGGCTTTTCATCGAACACTTGGTTTGCATTAGAGGCCAAGCTTAGAGGTAAATCTTCATTTGTGTTCCATGACCCTCCTAAGTACAAACCATCACTCAATGGTGATTGGGATTGTGTAAAACATAAAAATCAGACCCAAAATACCTCCTAAACTGAGACTAGGGCAAATCACGTGACAACCCATGATATTCAATTTACTTCTCAACCCAAAATGTCATGTTCAATGCACTGGGAACTCAAACAAAAATTATCCATGATACTCAAATGGATGTAATGAAAACCAATGGGTATCAAACATTTAACCTATGGGGACCCAATATTGAAATCTCCTTAAGAAAACGAAATTTTGCATCTAAAACCCTAATGCAAGAAAAAATGAAATTGATGGGTTGAGAATGCACCTACCGTGATTAGAAGAGGATTATGTAGATGAATTGAGTGAGAACCACTCGAAGAGGTGAGGAGATGAGAGAAATATTGCATGGGGAGATGAGTATTTGGTGTGAAATGCGCAAAGTGCTCGAGCGGTGCTGGTATTAGGGATTTTAAACATTCGCTCGAGTGAAGTTTAAAACCCTTGAGCAAGAGACAAAGGTCTTGAGCGGTGTATCAAGCGAAGGGAGTCAATTTTAAAACATTAGTGAATGGCATATAAACATGGTTTGACTCAATTTAAAATCCAGAATTTATAGGGTTTGGCTTTAAACATTAGTGGAGTCAATTTTAAAACCCAAAATACACATTATATGTAAAAGAGCACCATACTCATGTAAATCACGTAGGTAGCAAAAACTAAGTATTACAAGTAATATGGACGTGCGTGTTTAGATAGTCCTTACTCTACCAAGAAATTTCAGCAAGAGGATGTGAGTGGGGTTGGGTTGGGTTGAAACAAGAAACCATTAATGCTTGGAAAGCCCTCTCAAGATACAGAAAGTCAAACCTAATGATACTAGAACCTAGAGACTTATGTTTGAATTTCTGAATCAGTAATGGGTAATAAATGACCATTGGGATTTTTAAAAAAAAAAAAAGGAAGAAAAATAAGGAGGTCATTTAGCTCGTGGTCAATTCTATATACAAGTAGAGCTCCCCTACACCTCTGATTGTCTCCCAGAAATTTCACAAGGTGGCAAAATGTCAATTGACTAAGCTAGGTGTGTAATGTGTGAGGCAGGTCGCAAATTACAAATAATACTCATGTTTTCAATACAATTTTCAAAAGATACATACACTTAGATTTTTAGAATTGCCAACACTAATGTCTTTTATCACATCCAGGTGCACAGTATTAAGCATGATATTTATTTCTTTATTTTTTACATAATACATGCACATCTTGGTCACGTATGTGCCGGGCGTAAAGCTGAGCATCGCTCGTTATGAAATCACACGTACAGTCGTTACCCATGGTGTGACGAAGGGTGCCAGAATGTGCGGATGGTCTATAGGGGAGACCATGGTGCATGCATTAGCAATATGATTGTATGGATTTCATGTGGATCATGAAAGTCGAGATGGGGTATTATATCAGTGGAGCCCCTCTGGTTATTCAAGAGTGCATAAAATTGAGTGATGTCCTTTAGGTTGTTGCTGGGCGACAATAGGCTCAAGCAAGATGACTATGTTGCCTCTCTGCTGGCGTAGACTAGAAAGTGTCTGGTCACTTATGCGCCGGGTGCAGAGTTGGGCATAGCTTATTACGAAGTCACACACACAGTTGTTATCTGCGGTGTGACGAAAGGATACAAAGTGTGCAGATGGTCCTAAGGAAGACCATTGTGCATACTTTAATTAAATGGTGACTTTTCAAAAGAAAATGTTGTTTCGAGTGCGTGGTGTTTTTATGTAAAATTTGGGAAGGTACTGGTGATGTATAATAATGGTAAATATTGCTAGAATTATCTGAAATTGCCATTTTTGCATAATTTTATATTCCATGCACATATTTTTTAGTGTTAGTTTTTTGTTTCACTTACTAAGATTTTGCGAAATCTCACTATGGTGTCGCCCCACCTATGGTTCTGCTCCTCAGAATAGTAATTAATTTTGTTGCAGAGGACGGTTATGAGCTAGGAGGTTCTGCTCCTCCTGACGAGTGAAGACTTGGGAGCCTTTTTTCCCATTTGTTTAGTGTTTATTAATTGGTTTAATTTTAAATTGGATGACTATAGGATTTAAATGTCGTGGGTTTGGAAGACTGATGGTTTATGGATTTTGTTTGGTGATGTAACCTTAAATTCTGGTATTGATAAAATTCTTGACTGTCCTTTTATATTACCACTGCAAATTAACTATACACTATTATACATGCATGCACACATGCACTTGCTTTCACAGTATGCTAGGGGTATGTAATCCAAGCGGCCAACATCCCAGCATCGCAACTTCCGCCAAAATGCAAGTGGGGGTCTAGGGCGCTACATAGTTAAAGTCTACAAGCTAGCAAAAATATAATCAGGTTCCACAGACACACATTAGATGAGAGACATTCCCATTATATATACCTTTGCCATAAATACTGAATGAATATGTGAGTGCATGAAAGACAGAAAGGAATCATGGGAATATATAGCGCTGGGATTAGATTAATGATCGTGACTCTGCTCTACGAGCCCCTTGATTTCATGTTTGGATGGTAAATTCAAAATTGTCAGCAAAGTCCTTGCCATCGATGAATATATATATATATATATATATATATATATATACAAGATTGATTGATAGTTAGTATGATTTTGGATCGACATATACTATTGCATGCAAGATCATGGACCCATTGACAAATGGTCATAACTTTCCACGTGATACTATTCGATCCGTCATTGGAAACCGATTACCAAAGTGGTGATTATCGACATATACGAATTCATGATGAAGACTCACTCGTTGTTATGTTTACTTAATGTTCCAAGGTGTGTACCAAATATATAATAATACGCACTTTGGCTTTTTCATTGAATGATCGATATACATTAATGGTAATCTGGTTCTGATATGACTATGCCTATCCAAGAGGAATACGAGACCCTTTGCTCTACACAAAGACGAAATACCATAATCCGCTAATTTACGTTGTTCATGAATGGCATAACATCACAGCTTTCATAATAATTGATGTGTCAATATGCAGTTAGGATTGATTGTAAAAGCGAAAACTATATTAAACAGAGCTATAATGTTCTTCCGGGTCCAAACAATGTAAGTAGCAACTCACAAGTTAGATTCCATTAGCAATTAAATTAGATGGGACCACCTCACTTACGGTCAATATTGCAACAAACCAAGTTGTTCTAACTCCTCTTTAAACTCTAGAGAAGAGTCAACAAGCTCTCACTCTGTTTTAACATGGAAAGCAATATTTTTATTTCTTTATTGGTGTATATATTAATTAAATTTCAAAAAAATAGAACTTTACAAAAAAGTTAAATTGCAACGCTTACATAGAGATATATCCCAGAAATTGACTAGATATATTCTAGAAGCATGGGCAAGATAATAAAATTTGAATGGTAATCCACATGAATGCGGACCCAGAAATTGAGTGGATAGTTGCCAATGAAAGACACAACTACATGTAGATAAAATATGGTATATCTAGATGAAAGATACAACTTTGAGGTGAAGAATGACAAGAAATGAAATTGAGAGAGAACAACTTGTATTTCTGTGTATCAAATAGAAGAATGAAAGACTGTGATGACCCAACTCCCACATACAAAAATGCGAGAATCGTGACGTCAGAACGATGACAACACAGATCACGCATCCTAACGATAAGTGCCAAGTGCGTGTACGTGTAGAAAGTGTACAACAAAAACGCAACAGATAAATTAAATAAGCCAACTAAGTACTAAAATTTTAAATACGAGACTACCAAAATAAAAGTATTACCGAAAATTATACAATTATCCATGAAGATAAAGTAAAAAGCCAAATACATAGACAAAAAGAAAACAAATCTCATAAAAACATAATAATACCAAATACATAACTCAAGATGGGAAACAATTCCCAAACACAAGCGAGTGATCCCAAATCACTCCTTTAGCAGAGCCAAATCCTCATGCTCAACATCTTCACCTGTATCAAAATCTGCAATACCATAAAACGGTACCACAGGGTAAGGAATACCACATGAGATGTGAATCTCAGTGAGTAACAAGCCAAACAACCTATGAGATAAAAATACAAAATTGCATCCAATAAACATGTGAGCACATGATGAAACACGAATATAACCCAAAACCCTCATTTTCCTCGGAAATGATTATTTTCCAACGCACGTCAAAAATCTCATTTGACTCAAAACACTCCAATCCTCACATTGTAATCATTTATCATTTATCAGACATTGTAGGCAGGAATCACATGCGGGACTCTTCCACCATCCCTGCTTACCACCATTTCTACCGTGTGCACCTTAGGTAGGGATCATAGGCAGGACTACCACCATCCCTACAGTTCCTTTCCACATAAGGGGCACCTATCAGTGCACTGTAGGCGGGACTCTACCACTTTTCCAACTTACCACCATCCCTACCGCATGTACCGTAGGTGGGAATCACAAGCAAGACTCTACTACCGTTCCTACTTACCACCATTCCTACTGCATGCACCGTAGGCGGGAATCACAGGCGGGACTCTACCACTGTCTCTGCTTACCACCATCCCTACAGTCTCTTTTTCCTTTCTCTCAAATCATTCAATCCATTCATTTCAAACATATCCAAAATCATCTCTTACATGAAAACCCAATTTTCATTCACAACATATGAGGATGCATGACATGATGCAATAAATGCCATGATGCCAAACACAACATAAATGCATGCAAGCATAATTCAATTAAATAAACAACCCATCCTCACATCCAACCGACCTCCATACTCTTCGGACTTAATGTCCAGCACAACCAACTAGACTGCAGAAGATTTTTTAGTGCAAAATTATATTTAAATCTCAATAAATTATTTGAAAATATACTTACAGTGCTAAAATATAATTTTTGAAGGATCAAGGAGGTGCAAGAGGTGGCGGCATAGCCACGCAATAGTGGAAATTGCACTATGGTCGCGGGTCTCAAAATGCTAGATTTTGAACGAGAACAAATAAAGACTTGGGCTGGCTAGGAACGGGCTTAGAGGTGTTGGTGAGGCTAGTGGTGGTAGTCGTTGGCCGTGGGTGGCAACGTGGGCGATTGGAGGCCAAAATACCCAAATCGAAAATGGGGATAGAGGGGTTTCAAGGGTGGCGGATCGGAGCTAAGGAAGGGTGGGTTAGGTAGCTAGGAGGTCGCTGGAACACAAAGACTGTGCGGCTACAAGGAAGGAGCTGAAAATTGGGGGGGGGGGGGGAGGTTGACGGCTGGAGGGGAAGAAGTTGGGAGTGGCGGTAAAGGCCACGGAAGGCGCACGGCGGGGCACTGAGCGGACAAAGAAACGGACAGGGGAGAGGGGAGGGGCTGTCACGTGGAAGGAGAGAAGCAAAATGAAAGAAGGAGAAAAAGAAAAGAAAAGAAGGAAAGAAAAAAGAGCAAAAAAGGAAAAAAGGGAAAAAGAAAAAGTGAGGAAAATAAATGAGATCCAATCCTCACAACTTGGGTCACAAAACTGATCCAACAAAAAGAATTTCAAAATAGCAAGTTGAATAAAATAATTTAAATACAGTGACTAGCTATAATAAAATAATAATATAAATCTAACAACATAATAATTTTTAAAGCCCACAAACAAACTAATTTAAATTTAAGAGCAATTTAAATGCAAAACAATAATTAATATGGAGAAAGCATATCAAAATAAATTTCACAACTTGAAAATCATAAAAATAAACCTACGAGAAATCTGATAAATTTAATAGAAGAGAACCAATATTTGAATTAATTAAAATAGTCCTTTAATAAAAATACACTAGCATATGAGGTATCACAAAGACCTTAGTTATAGATGAATGAGGCATATGCTAGAATATATTATAAATATATTTTATCGTAATTAAGTATGGTAATATTCTAATATCCCTCTCAAACTTAAATAATGGTGAAAATGTTATCTTGACTTTAGAAATAAGATCATGTTGCCGCCCGGATAGATGAGACTTAGTGAAGATATTAATCAATTGATCCTTTGATGAGACGAAATGTAAAGACAATGTGTCTTGTTGAATATGATGTGAGATAAAGTAATTAATCTCGATATGCTTGGTGTGATCATGGAAAATATCATTATGAGCAATCTGAATGGCACTATGATTGTCATTACAAAGCAGAGTAAATGCAGGTTGAGGGCACCCATGCTGTCAAAACCTAGCGTAACTACAAAAGCTCAGAGGTCATATCAACAAGTGCAAGGTATTCTACTTTCGTGCTAGAGCAGGCAATTACAGGTTATTTTTTACTATGCCACAAAACCAAGTCCCAAGTAAGAAACAATAGCTAGTGGTGGAGTGTTGATCAGTGAGGTCACCAACCCAATCTACATCAGAGAAGGCAGTGGTGGAGTATTGAAGTGAAGACTGTAAAACAATGTTCCCTTGACATAGCGCAAGATACAAAGAATACCAGCATAGCTAGTAGAGCGGGAGGCACTCTTGAATTGGCTAACAAAGTGAATGACATAGGAGATATCCTATCAGGATACAGCGAGACATATAAGGTTATTAATCAACTGTCTGTAGAGTGTGGGATTAAAGAGAGGCTCACCATCAATAGGAAGGAGCTTGGCATTTGTTTCAAGAAGAGTATTAGTGATCTTACTGTCAATTCAACCAGCCTTAGAGAGAATATCAAAGGCATACTTTGCTTGAGAGAGATAATAACCAATAACCTTTGTCCCAGTCAGGGGGAATAGTAGTAGCCTCTGGCCTTACAACGGGTAATAGTAGTGGCCTTCGGCCCTGCCATGAGTTGTAGTAATGGCCTCTGTTTGAGTGCAAACCATTTTGGTGACAGAGTGATTTCTGTTCTACTTGGCTATCTGCAAATTGCACAATCTTGCCACAGGGATAAACCTGGCTTCTATATTGAGTGTAATAGTGATTTACATTCTACTTGGTTATCAGAAGACATGCACAATCCTACAACAGGGATATCGTTTAGTTCCTTGTGTCTATTGTCTTTTATATATTAATATTGTAATGAAATGCTACTGAAAATACCACTGGCATATTTTTTAGAACTGTTTGTTTCTGCATTACGTAACTTGCTCATGTTTACATACTAGTATAATCTCACTGCTTATCAAATTGTAGCCAATTATCTCCACTATTTGTCAGATGATTTGGATATTTTAGCCGAGGATCAAGAATAGAATGCATGGGCAAGATTAGTTGAGCGTAGCAAAATAAATGCAAAAGATTCCAAGAGTCTATAAGGGTATTTTAGGATATTGATATTATTATTGAGACTTTGTGGTGTTCTAGGTTAATTATAAGGGTATTATTATTATTGAGACTTTGTGTTGTTCTTGTTTAGGTATGTTTATTTTGGATTGAACCAATGAGTTTTATGTGATATTGAGCCTTTGGAGTTCATATATATATATATATAATATATATATATATATATATATATATATTGTGGGATGTGATTTTAAGTGACAACAACAAACTTCCTAACCAACTATCTCAATTACAAAGCATTTGTAACTTGACTCTTTTACTTGACCAAACAGACGACCCGTTTGTCTTCTACTGCAGTAATAGCCAGAACCACTGGAAATTTTCAAACTATTGACTTCACATCTGGAACTCCAGTGGCTGAATTCGATTACTTAAACTTTGACATGGCGTAAGCACGCACTCAAAGAGAGAATTGAAAAACACGAGAAAATTTCTCACACTCGTGTACTTGGATCACTCTCCTATATTTCCCAAGTTCTAAAATATAATGATCAAAAGATCATCATCCAGTGGAAATCCTAATCATAAATAATATGGTCAGAGTTTTAACTGTAGTAGGACTCTGCTGACGAAATGAGTCTATTAAGAGTTTGAGTGATAGAAGGATTCTGCTGATGGAAGGACTCTGCTACGAAAAATACTGCTAATGCAACTGTTGACACCTGGCGCTAAGTCTTCTCAACAGATGTAGTTTCCATTCAAATTCTTCACAAGATAATTCCAGACTCCTTAGAATTGGATACCTACACTCTTGACTTATCTAAAAAATTATCTAATAACTTCTAGATATACTTCAAATGTTTATAGATAAAATCAAAGTATTTTACATTCATCCAACTTACAATGTAACAACTTAAACAAACCTCTAACGTCCTAGTTATCTAATCCTAACCAACCACTTTTATATTTACAATCTCCCCATTTGACGGATTGGTGACAAAATACTGAGTTGATGAATGTAGTTTGTACCTAAAACAAAAATAACCAGCAGACCAAGATCTCATGAAGGATCATTAACTAATAATAAAAGTTCAGTTGCTAAATTACATCCTAAAACAAACAAAACAATTTCTGAATTACAATATCAAACGTAAACTTCAACTCCTGCCTGCTGCTGTTGTTACTCCCCTTACTTTTTACTCACCCTTCACAAAAAATATTCAACTCCTCCTCAGCAACATACTTACTCCAACTCTCCCTAAATGTCACTATATTTGCTCATCTAATAACTATTCCAAAAATTCATTCAACTCCTCAGCAGTAGACTTAAATCTCCCCCGTTTTGTTACAAATCTGTCAAAACTTAAAGCTCATCCTCATAAAAAATAGAAGAATAAATATCAAGCCTATGTGTGCCGAGATGAGGACACTAAGAAAGATCTTGATTTGACATTGCAAAAACTCTTTATGATCTTAACTCAACCATGCATTTTGATAAACCTAATGTATAAATATTAATGCATGTCAATCAATGAGCAAATGATTAAGACAACTTGGGTTGAGACAAAAAACCAAACACTTGGTGGGCATTACTTGAAAACCGAGATGAACAATGTCGTAACCCACACAAAAAGGATCCTCAATACATGAAAATCAGGATATACCCACTCCTAGAGCAAATATAGACAACTTAACTATAAACAAAATCCAATCCGAAATCCAATATACCACGCTGACACCTCACAATCACACCACAAGAAAATTCCAAAATCAATGCTTAACTAAGCCTTCGCTAAGATAAAGCAAATCGGCGACAAACTCAAATCTAATCGGAGTGAGAGGATGTGTTTGGCTATGGCACAAGAAGAGTGTGGGTGCTGTGGGTGTGGGTGATTGAGAGTATCGGGGGGTCAAGGGGTCTAAGCCATGTGCCAGGCTATAGGTCTATCTAAGTGACTTAAGTCACTTGTTGCCCATCTATGCCATGCATGGGTCTAAATCGCATAGTCCCACTGGGACTTATACAATTAGGCCATATCTTACACCAAAATAAAATAGACCTCCCCTTCCAGACTTATCCCAAATGAATATGCCAAGCAAACCATAAACAGACAAACATAAAAAAATAAAAATAAAAATAAAACTAATTGACCCAAAAAAACATTTTCGAAACTTCTTTTCCCTTGTTTTTTTTATTATAATCATTGAGTCAATTAACATGCCTAATTGCATCACAAGTCCAAGCATAGTGTCACTCACATAGCCAAAAACTAAAATGCACTCTCTTATTTGTAACAATCACAGTGGTTGTTCATACTTTATAAGTTCATTAATATCAAAGTTCATGTAAGTGTGTGAGTGAGAATACTTACTTCAAGGAATCATATATATATATATATATATATATATATATATATATATATATTCCATTTCTCTTTATTTATTTCTTTATTTATTTCTTTCTTTCTTTCCATAGATACTCCCAGGAGATTGTCTCTCAATTTAAAAGTCAAATTTTATGCTAGGGCCTAAATACTTGAAAGAGTATCTCCTCCAAAAACAAGTTTGCACAACCCTTTGATATGTACATTTTTATTGCTCATCTTTTTCCACAATGATTAGAGCAACAACTTTTTGTATAAAGACTTAAGGGACAGATCTGTGTAGGGTGTCTATCTTTTTCTGCAATGATTAAACACCGACTTTTTCCGCAATGATTAAACACCGACTCAGAACACTAGAAGCTATTCTCAATCCAAGCATATTGATATAAAATATTTTTTTGTTTGGGAGAAAGTAGTGGAATCCCATATTTCTATGGAGTACATCCCCACGAATCTTATGTTGGTTGATCCACTGACTAAAAGTTTGGCTCCAAGAGTGTTTCGAGAGCATGTGACTCATATGGGGTTGTTAGAGTCTTCTATTCTATTAAGTTAGTGGGAGATGTATCTTTCTATTTATTGTGAGCACTTGGTTGCTACATTTCATTGTGCATATATTTTGTGTTAATTATGAGATCTTTTGTATTTGAAAGTGAGTCAACACTATGAAATAGTCTCGTTGGGCTTCATTTGATAATCTAGCAATTACCTTTGTGTTGATATGTGTGTTGTACTTGCACATTATTTGTCTAGATATCGTGATTGTATGTACTTAATTTGTGCCGTGCATCCTATCGGTGTACTCATAACTTGTTGCTTGCAAATGCATTTGATCCAGATTCATGTGGTCTTTGAATGCAAGTTCACATTCAATTTATGCGTGGATGACTTTACTGTCCAAGTGGGAGTATATTGTATTTTTATGTGTGGACTAGTATAGTCATAATGTGAGCCCATAATAGGTTGGGCTATGAGGAAGCCCTTACTTTCACCCTATATATATATATACATATATATGTATGGACATACTTACATTGTTTATTTAATACTATTCACCTGACTTGATGACTGGCCTGACCTAATTTTACATGGATTGGAATAATTTCGCTGCCCAATTTACTTTTCGATCAAAATTCTCCCCATAGTTATGTTTCATAAAAAAATGGAATTTTTCGATTTGACCCAAAATTGCTTCTCTTTTTTCTTTTGGTTTTGTTTCCTTTAATTTCTACTAGTTTGGAGTCAAAATGTTTGAAATTTATATATTATTTAAGATATTTATTAGGGATGGCCCAACTCATGTACAGTTCACTATCTTCATTTTCATTATCAATCATACTACTATCTACCCTAGTATTTTTCATTTGGGTTCCAGCCTAGAAACTCGGGTTTCAAAACCAAGCTAGAACCCGAGCCGGGTTAGCCAGTTAGCCTGGGTCAAACTTGAGCTGAAAACCATGATTGAAACTGGTTTTTAAAAATCCGAAACCCGGGTTCCGTGTTGCACTTGGGTTTTTTTTTTTTAATAAAAATGAAAGCCTACATATTATGAATATTTTTTCATAAAAAAAATGTTGATGTAGCATTCAAACTCTATTTATTTAATTTTTTAAATCAAAGCCTACATGCATGTTCCTTGACCACTAATAAAAAACCACGTAGAGAAGATAGTATAAAGAAAACCATAAAATGAATGATTCATTGGACCTAATATGCATTTTTCTTTTGAATTTTTGTCTATTTAGTTGCTAGAAAAGACCAACAAAAAAGAAACAGCAAAACATTCAAACCGGCAAAAAAAAAACCCGATTACCAGGTGTACCCGAGTTTTTCTATGTGACTACCGGCCCATATTTGTTCTTGGCCAGAACCCGGTTATCTGGGTTCCGAACCGAGCAGGGAAAAAACCTAGTCCGAATAACAGACCTAATCTAGCCCTCTGCAATTTTAGCACAATCAATTCACC
This sequence comes from Cyclocarya paliurus, assembly GCA_029856935.1. Taxonomy (NCBI): domain Eukaryota; kingdom Viridiplantae; phylum Streptophyta; class Magnoliopsida; order Fagales; family Juglandaceae; genus Cyclocarya; species Cyclocarya paliurus. The sequence continues at coordinate 2,163,855 of CM056956.1, forward strand.
GATTTGAAATGTTTTGTTATTCATAGTAAGGAAAAAAACGATAAATATGATTTAACAAAGTGAATACAACAAAACTTCTAAAAATGGTTGTAAATGATATCGGATTAAGTAAAGGAATGGAGTGATGAATAAAACACCAAATGTGATTGATTTGGGCATGGGAGAGATTGTAATATGAGATAACACCTTCCCTTGAAAGGAGATCTACTCATGTGTGTCAATGATTGTTGAAGATCATGTTGCATTAATCGGGTGTGTAAATATATAGTTCTTTAAAGTGGTTGTTTGGTGCTGTACTGCGCATATATATTGGTTAATTTGTTGTCGCGGCTAGGTTCGGATAGTGAAAGTGTTTGAGAATGTTTATGAATAGTAATGAAAAAGTAATAATAGAATATTGAATAGTAGAAAAAATAAGTGAAAAGTAATAATAAAGTAAAGAATAATAGTGAGAATGTTTAAGAGTACTTGAGGAACTCTCGGTATCCAAACAGTCTTTTTAGGTTTTATTCAAAATTTAAAAAATATATATGGTTCACCCCATAATATTATGTTTCGAAATATAACAACACACAAGCTCTTTATAACTTATGAAACGACATTAGGAAATATGCATTTTCCATTTCAAATGGAAATGCTATAGGGAACTCCCTTTCCAGTCACTCCTGGTTCGGAAAAGGGTTTCAAAAGCTCATAGGGCACAATCCCAGCCCCGCTTCTGTTCTTCAAGTTCCTATCCGCATTCCTCTCATCAATAATCCCTTCAAGCTTCTTCAACCTCCCATTAAATCTCTCAAAGGCTGCTTTTATATGTGGATTCTCAGCCCATGCCGGCTCTATGGCCTCCCCTAGATACTCTTCATCGGGAGAATGATTTGATAGTACATCCAAAACAGCCATGACTCTTGTTGCTTGAAGTTGTGAAGGGAAGCATTGTAAGAGTGCACCTTCAGGCTTTCTCAAGAAGTTGGCACAAAATTCATCAGAAGGTTCTTCAGAGGGCATATTGTTCCTAGCAATGGTAGGCCGATTTGGGAAATAACCAGCGTAGGTGTATTGTCCAAAGTTCACGGCTGCATGGTGACCAGAAGTCACCCATACAATTGTTGTGATGATTTGTATAAGGTCTTTTGGGGTATTGAGGGCCGGCCACCATGATTCATCCTTTTTGTCACCATGGCCAACCGTTCGGATTTCTGTCCACCATTCATGTAGCTCTTCATCAGCCTCTATGGCTGTCGGGTTAGGATAATAGTAATTTACATAGTCGCTAACCCAATCTTTGATGGTGTCCCAAAGGAGAAGGCCATCATTAGCAAAGGGGTAGTCCTCAATTGTCAGCTTTAGGCCATGCGGAGCAGTTGGATCCTCAACTGCAAGTCCCCTAGCAAGTAGTGAAGTCAAGAAATTAGTGAATATTTTTGGAGATCATAGATCATATTGGCTATAATATTAATTAAATTTGCCGATACATAGTACTATTCCTCTTGATTACTTTGATTAAAATTAAATAAGGAAATGGTAATCATAAATCACCTGTTAAGTAAATCTGCTGGTAGTGCCTCGAGGTTGAATTGCCACTGCTGATCATAAGCGACAGAGCTAAATTCCATTGAATACTTTATGGGTGAGAATGAACTCTCAATAATCCCTCCTGCATTGATGAGAGCTTCTCGAGCGAGAGCATTAATCTCCATAGTGTACCGAAAATGAGGGAGCAATAGTCTGTGGATTGGGTGGATTGCACTAAGTTGTCTGTTTGTTGCAATTATATAAGGTTCTGTGCAACAATGAGTTCTTAGCCTGAAATTGAATAGATAAAAGAATACAATATGTTAGCAATTTATTTGTACAAGTGGCAATTCATTCCACTTGTAATGTAACAATATGTTAGCATTATGTTTCCAATTTTATAGCATTGTTTGTTGAACAAAAATCATTCCAAAATATGTATTTTTCTCAGCTTGTTAAAAAATAACTGATTTTTTAGTGCATGGATAGAACAAGTATTGGCATATTTCCATACAAGCTTGGGTTAAGGGTCGAGGAACGTATACCAATGACTAACAAGTTGGTGATAACCGGAGTCGTGGGCTAGTACATGAGCTTTGGCAAGCCTCCACATCCAGACACCTGTAGCATCCCAACTGGGTGTGAAAACTTCTCTCCAATGTGGCTTTCCATCGATTGGTGGCCGAGTTAGCTCAATGGCCAACGGTCTTAACGTCCCCTCAGGGGTAAGAAAGAAGAGCGTCCGTGATCCATACAAAGTTGTGCCTTTAATTTCTCTTACTTTGCTCACAAAGGGTAACAATAGATCATGGTAGTCCAAAATGTACAACTTCTTCTGACTTATGGCCTGCATGATTAATGTATTGATATAGTTATAAATAACACAATATTTATATTTGAATGACAGATGATAAATTATAAGAATTGAGGAGTCATAAATTTTATCACCATAGGTCATGTGCGAGTTATCATGTCTATTTTCTGGTGTTAATTACCTCCTTGACAGAACAAAAACCTTTGATTTCTCGCTCAATCATTTCTGTAGTGATTGCTGATTCTTGAGGGCCGTAAATCTTTGGGTCAAGCTTACTCTTCAAGGGCCATTCCTAAATCATGATTTTTAAACAAAAGTTTAGTATACAGAAATTAAAACCTATACAGTACTGCAGCTTGTATCTTATAATTAATTGATCATACGAGTTCATGATCATGACATGTTTGATCATAATTAATTGATCTATAATTAAGTGATAGTAACAGACCATCTTGCTAAACTATTTTTTTACTTGCTTTCAAATATAATGCTAAACTTTACGCATTGTAGATGTGTGGCGCATGTGTTTATATCTATTATATTGAAAACATATATATATATATATATATATATAATGTTTTACTACTACATCTTCATCTCACTCCTACCCTAAGTCTAATATACTGATATGGTATGGTCCATTAATAGTCTCTGACTTAGATTTTTGTTTTTGAAAAAACAAGATTTGATCTTATATATAGTTGATAAATATAAACTGTCATCATATTATTTCTAGAAAGAGTTATCTTAATTATGACTTATTCATCAAGATCTTTCATTGTAAATGACTGCAATTCATACCGTGACCAACCGTATGCTATACGGGTTGAGACCTGCAAGTGTCTGCCTGGCAAATTCCTCATCCCTAAACCAAAAGAACTTGTCTCCTGCACGTGCCAAAGAAAAACAATTTGAAGAAAGATTGCATAGGATGAAAGGATCAAACATAAGTTTTATGTGTCTGTTTTCTCACTATCCATTGTTTCTGGTGTCGCAAACCGCAACACTTCATCTTGGGCGTCAGTAATTCTATCGACAAGCCTAGGCAGGAAGTTGAGTAGGGATACTTTGTTTTGTGCTTTATTAGGAGGCAAGTTTACCCCCTCGTTGAAAAGTGAATCTATGACCGTGAAGCAAGGGAATCCGCGTTCACCGTCAACGATTGCGGTCTCTAGAGATGGTACCAATGCATGCAAAACAGAGTATAATGCCTTTGCGGCGAATGTTAGCTGCTTTACTTCTGAGAAGGATTCATCCCTTGGAATATAGACGTTGCTACTTCTTTTCTCCGACAATGGATCTGGCACAAATTAAGCAATTGTTCATATGATAAAAAGGAATGAAGTTGCATATTAAAAAAGAATGAAGAGCTATATATTTACTGTGATTATATTTATTATTCGAAAATTATTATTTTATATTTTATATTTTATTATCTTAAATCATATTTATTGACGTGATAAATTTTTATTTAACTTGTATTCTTATTCTATAACGTTATATTTTACTTTATATATATATATACCTTCGTATGAATTACCATAGGATAATGAAAAATCCTAGAGACATCTCATGCACGGACTTTTCACGAGATGAATGAAAGCTTATAACATTGTCATAATATTTTATTTATTTCTTTATCGTTCTATTTTCTAATACTTTTAATTTTCTAAAGCCTAGAAAATGGAAAAAGTACCGTAGAGACATTTTAATGATACCCATATAAGACATTTAACAACATCATATTTCACAACTATATTTTAATATGAAGGTTATTTTAAAAATGATGTCACTGAATTTACAAAAATATATACCATTCATTTAAACCATAGTTGTGTGTAAATCATTTTTTTTTTATTTTATACATTTATTGTTAGAGAAATGATTTAGATATAAAAAAAATTTATAAAAATAAATTTATATAGTGACATGATTTAATATACTACATTAAATTTTAAAATTATTTTTATTATAAAGTTAATCTAATCTATAATTTGAAATCATATTTATTTATGACTTTATTCTTTTTTACTATAACACTTCGTTAAAACATGACGGACTATCGATCCGTCTGCCTTTTATTAATTTGAATGGTGGTGAGACAAGACAGCTATCAATTAAAGATATTGCAAATTACGTAAGACTTATTCAATACTTTTTGATATTCTAGCGTTGAACTGGTCAATTTGTCCTTAATCGTATATTTTTTATTAAAGATTGGAGGATTTTATTTGGGGCCTTCTTTCACTAAAGTCCTTACTACGGCGGCTGCCAATTAGTTGCCTAGTGGATGCTAGAGCCGGTCCTACAACGTAATATTAATGAAGTCAACAATCTTAAAGGTCACGTTGTCGATCGTTATTGCATGAACAACCTCTCTCTCTCTCACTCTCTCTCTCTCTCTCTCTCCAAGCTAGAATGGTTTCCAGTGATGATCACCTTATGATAAATCACTATCGACACCTTGACTACGTCATTGAAAGATATCAAAATATCCATGCCTGCCTTTGCTCGACTCGTTTATTTTCGTACATAAAATAGATTATATAAAAATTAAAAGTTAAATAAAATATTATTAAAATATATTTTATTAATATTATTTTTATTTTAAAATTTAAAAAAATTAAATTATTTTTTATATTTTATATAAAAATTTAAAAAAATTATAATAATTAAATAAAAATAAAATAAGATGAGATGAGATTAAATAAAATTTTTAAAAAAAATTGAATGAGAGCTTAAAATCAAACCATTAGTTGTCACATATGCAAAGTCATGATTCCATCCATGCTCGTGTATGAGACGGCTTTGAGAAAAATAAATATCGGAGAAAGTAGTACAAGTTGAAAATATCTCTCCGAAAGATCAATTTCGATCGAGCGATTAGAATCTTAAGGTTGCATGTATACCGACATAGAACAAAACAAAATAGGTTTTTCAGATGTGACGTCGACTAAACAAAATCAAACAAAATCCATATATAGTATGCATAATTGATTGAATAATACACCTTTTATGTCTATCTTACTGCATCCTTATCCTCGATCTTTTCAAAACGACCCCTAAGATTAGACTTATTTATATTTATTGATGATCAGTATATATGACACTCAGTACGTACTTCTAGATTAAACTTATATATATATAATTTTTTTTTTGGTTTTTATGAAAGCTATTATCATTTATTAATCATAGAAATTTATATCCATAAATGGATACATTCTATATATATATACTTAATTGGGATGGTTGGGTAACCATCTCCCTAAATGTATCAAAAAAAACGCCTTCAATATTTCTCATATTCTATTTTAAGAACTATATAATTAAAAAAAATAAACCCGTTAATTATGGATAAATCTTTACAAATAATATACAACAACCAAAAAATATATAAAAATAATTAATCATATAATTCTAGTTAGATCCAGAACCATCTCATGTCAATTTATCTAACGTACATACTTAATTTCTAAAAAGTGCAGTTCTTGCATATAAATATATATATATATATATATTGTACATGTGTATGTGTGTGCGTATGTATTTATGTATGTATGTATCTACAAATTACATTCTTAACCCACTTTTATCTTATTATGAAGTGTCACTGTTTAACAATTTTTTTTTTCAAAAGATAATAGATGATTTAAGGATAATGGAAAGTATCATATTTATAAAAATAAAATAAAAATAAGATATTAGTGTGATATATATATATATATATATATATATATATATATATATATATGATTACTCCTATAATAATAATAATAATAATTGAAAGGATGTTCGTACCTTTGTCACTGCAAGGGCGTCCAGTTCTACAACGCCTAGGATATGGATGTTCCCTTCCGCCGAGCACCGGTCTTTTCAAATCCTCATTACTATCGGGATTTCCAATATCGTTGTAGACATCGTAATCGTAAATTCTCTCGTGCGTCTTTCGTTTTCCTGCTCCATTTCCTCTCAAAGTGGCAAGCTCTTCTTCTCTTAGCCTCCTCAACCCTTCTGGTGTCTCTGATGGCAAGTATGACTACAGATCATCCACATCCAACACATAAATATATATATATTTATATATTATATACATTATTAATAAAATATAATAAGGTTTACCCTGGGAAAGTAAAATTTATTAATTAAGAAAAAACAGAATTCCTGTAATGTAAATATTGGCTTCGAATTATTCTAAAACTTGATTTTTTAAATGTGTTATATCCAAACTTTCAGATTTAAATTAAATTTGATTAAGACAAATGGATGGATTCACAATTCTGTCCTACATGCAATGTGTGTGAATCTTACTTGTATATAATAACTTTAAATATTCATTAATTAAATAATATGCAATTCATATTATCTCTCTCCAAAATAAGACGTTTGTCCCAATAGCATGCTGTTCCAAATACTGCTCATGCCTGCCTTATATTTAAATGAGTTTTGCTACACAACCTCCTCACACTCCACACTCCACACTTTTTAATATTTTTTAATATCTTTAAAATTTTTTTTTTGAATTTATTTTTTTAAAACTATTTATAATTTTTTATTCACTATTCATATTTATACCAAATTGATGATTGATTTGATCGTGGCTGCACAACTTTTGCCGCTGAAGAATAAAATATGATATTATTGTCTGGATGGGTTCTGTACAATACTAATAATCATTTTAGTAATAATAGTAATTAAAAGTTTCAAATAAATATACTCTCACAGATATCTTTAATATATAAAAATAGAATATGCTTTTTTATACATTTTATGGTAGGGTTGTAAAAAAGGGACTACATGAAACTTATTAATTATTGAAGACCGTGCGAAACGACGAATTATTCGCATAAGTAAAACAAAATATTGCTATCTTTGTCCGAAACTAAATGGTAAGCCATTTAGGTCATTTCGTAAAACCCCCTCCCTATATATGCAAGGTCCTAAAATTAGAAATGAGATTTTTTTTTTTTTTTTTAAAAGAATAAAGACCATTTCATTAAATAAGATTTTAAATCATTTTTATATTTTTTGATGTGTGCAAGGTCCCATAATATAAAATTTTTTAAATATTTTTAAATAACGTTTTTAAAATCTTACTAATTAATTGATGTATAAAATTTACATTGAGATCTTATTTTAAATTATTGTATTAAATATAAATTCAAAAAATTTTATTTAAAGATTTTAAATAAAATCTCATTTTATTAAAAATTTTAAAAATATTTTATATAATAATTTATATTTTATTTTATTATAATTATAAATAACTCACTTAAATTTAACTTAAATTTATATTGTGCCGCCCCTACATATTGCATGTCTCTCGATGAGAGTCGGCGAGAACAAAAGAGGTGGGCCGAGGAGCTGTTATCACTATTGTGAGAAGAAAGATATCTAGATATTATGTGGGCATGAGTCATGGATTCATTTTATTTTATTTATTTATTGTCGGTTAATGTACTTTTTTCTACTCTACTGTACAAAGACCTAATTATAATTTTAAGCACTAATTAGCTAAAAAAGACCTTAATTAATTTCCAAGCTGCACAATCTCCTCCCTTGAATGCATGCATATATTTGTTGAAATATATTATATGTTTTGTATATTGCTTGTTTAATTAATTTAATGTAGTAACTAGTAAGTAGTTCAAGAAGTTGGAAGGCAGGAGGCTGACCTTGTTTCCGAAGAAGACTCTCTTGTGAGGATAATCATGCTTTGAGTGAACCCATGAATTACAGGTCACATTGAGTACTGGACCATTAGGGAAGCCATTAAGGGTAATATCCTTGAGATACATCTCTTGGCTGTGCTCATTCTCCACAAAAATGGCCCCAACCACTCCGAAATCTGCCGGAACTTCGAAACCTGACTCATATTTCACCTCCCCTTCATCTTGGCTCGTCCAGTATGTGTACCCTTTGATTGTCTCCTTCTCTAATCCCGTCTCTTCAAAATCAACAAATATATTAATACTACAATTAACAGTGATACTGCATGTTAATTAATGGACCAGATCATAGAGATCATGCTAATTTCTTATTTATGGGTTCTTAATTAACCTATATAGCTAGCTAGCTAGCCTCTGCGCCTCATGACTTATATATGGTATTTGGACAAATTAACCCTAAATTCATGATAGTCATAGTCAACTTTGCCCTCTCTCTCTCTCTCTCTCTCTCTCTCTCTCTCTCGATCGCTTTACGGGGGACCATAATGTAAAGTGCCACTAGCTGGCCGCTGCATGCTAGCTTGATTGTTCTCTCGTTTTAAAGTCTGACACGTCGCATTACATAATTTGAAAATTCAAAGGTTTGATTAATGCTATATATATCCAACTGATCGCCCTTATGGTATCTATTAACTTAGATACAAATAGGCATACAGTAGTACTTGACTGCTTGCACACATTTAATTATACAGTAAGATTGATCTATGATCCTCTGATCCAGTTGGTTGAGGAAATCATGTCAAGAATACAATTAATTAGACCCACATCATGTTGGAAATAATAATTAAATCAAGATATATAATATTATTTCAACATATATAATATCAAATAAAAATATAATAAAATTTGAAGGCTACATCTTTCTCATGATAATTTTGAATTATTTGAATGCAAAGTATAGAGTGTCCACTCTTACAATGATGAGGCAAAAACTCTTCCTCAGCTAGCTAAATATTCAAAACAAACATAAGAAATTACCACGTGCGCGCAAGAAGTTCTTCTCACATAACCTACGAACTAGTCTTCACATATTTTGTATACTATACGTAGAAGCACTTCATGCACGTACAAAAATGAGTTGAAAATTCATGGATAATGTATACTTGAGAATAAATCGTTGGAGATGGAACCAAAGTTCCATTTCAAGCAGGAAAAGCATGTATAAATTGACTAATGAACCAACTACAAACCAGAAAAAAAAAAAAAATCATATATACATCAAAATGGAGGCTAGGGGAGGGTGGAAACCAAAAAGTCGTTCTTCAAATTTACTTTTTATATGTAATAATTAAATGGTTCGGGTGCAATTAATATCTTGAATTAATCAGTACTTACTAGGATCAAGCTCGGCGCTAACAAGCTCCAAGAGGAGTGTTTTACCAAGCCAGTCTGTTATATCATCTCGGTCTTTACCAAGGCTGCAGAGGACGCCACCAACAGTTAGTTTCACAGTTACAATGGCTTTGACAGAGGTTGCCTTCTCGGTAGAACTGGTTGCTACGGCTTTAATATTGCCAGGCACGAAGGCGATTCGAACATTTTTGTTTTTCTTGTGGAATGAGGGCATCGAAAATATTGAAAGGGAAGTAATACTATTGCCATTTCCATGGAGGAATAATGGCTTGTGCAAAAGGAAGCTGGGGGTTTGGGTCGAGGAGGAGGAGGAGAACTGCGACCGGAGACTTAGCTGTGGTTTCAACATTGTCTGCACAACTTTGTGGGAGAGATATTTGGCTTGTGGTTACAGATGAAGCAAGCTGTTTATCAATGTTTCGTATATATAAGAGTTGGGGGCATTTAACTATTGCAGCAATAATTTTTACAGAAATATGTTTACCTACCATTCTAAGTTGTTTCCACGTGAAAAGTAAGCTGGGAAAATGAGGCTGGAATATCTTTCTTCCTACGAAATTCTGTACCTGTATTTTAGTTAGAAAGAGAATTATATATATCTAATAAGCCGAGGTAGGGAGAAAATTAATTAAAAGGCAATATATGTACATTGAAAAAACGAGGCAATATTGATAGGCGCCCTTGTTTTTTTTCTTTTCTTTTCTTTTTTCTTTTCCCTCTTGCCCACCCTCTGGTTGGGTTAACTAGTAGGATGGCAAGATGGTTTAGGGCATTGATTGTGCATTTAATGGTAAGAATGGAGTTAGGTGGGCATGTTAAATATTTTAACATGAACATTAATAATTGTATATTCTATTTTCTATTATCCACAAGAAAATAATAACAATCAAAAGACATACATTTCTCCATCACAATTCGATAAAGAATTTAACTGACTATGAGAGAAAGATCACCCCAACAACTTAGTCTCCAAGTATCTCTCGATGGCTAGAGGCACAATGATGTTGTAGGTAAAAACCCTTGTAAAAGTTTAAAGATGTAGAAATGAATTGATTCTCACTAATTGTAATGGTTGTGTACATTTCATATATATATGCAAAAAAGAATCCTAACTTATTCTGACATTTGTACAAACATATGGTGTGCCCTGCGGTGCACTATTATTTACAGCAGAGTTCGTTATAGTAGCTACCAAAGCATTACAAACAAAACCAAGAGAATTACAATCATGCTAATAGGTCACGTTTCAAGCCTATTCTAAGTTATTCCAGATGATTCCAAGGTAGTGGCAATCATGGTGAAGTTGTTGTCCTTTGCAGATGTGGTAGTGATGCTGGATGCCATATGATGAAGAAAACGTGTTGATGTCGTCTGGTGGAGCAGCTGGAATATTTTTCAATTTGGGAAGCAGAGTAGCTTGCTCAATAATCCTTAACCCATCTGTACTATTTATAGACTTCTAGCTATCAAGAAATCTAGAGACTTTGTGTCGCACTATAATTAGATATAGAGTTAATCTTATCTCATTGGAGTTAAACTGATCCCATTATGACTCATCAATTAAGTGATAAGTATTGAGCTATTATAAACCCATCAGGATATGAGTGTGTGGGATATAGAGTTTAAATAAAACTCTTACATTCTTCTACTTGGCCCATACGCCAATAAAATAATATTTTTCGTTAATAGGTTTATTACAAAACATTAACCATACTGTGCAAATTCATTTTTAGAAAACTTTCATAACTCAGAATACATTACATGAGTTTCGTAATATTAATATCAAACCAGGTACCAATGCGAGTCATGGTGATCCTCTCTTATATGACCAATAAATTTCCTTTCATGTACTACATTACCAGTAATTTAATTCAACACGATCTTTAATTTGGACAATTAAGGCTAATATTGTAATACCTTGGGTTCCAATTCATGTCTATTGTAAATATTATCTTGTCATCATTCATCTACACCATTTAATATATATATAAAGTAGAAAAACAAGAAAATAGAAACAACTATAGCAGATATCTTTCAATGTCTAGTAACAAAATACTCAGCATATCAATAATCTCTTTAAAAATGTTCACATCATGGGTATAAACATATGACTCATCTTTTCAACATGTTCTTTAAAGTATAATCATTAACACACTATTGTTATGAACATATTTGTTTATGTACTTTCTACTTAAAATCTTAGGTATTTAAAATTTTATTAAATGCTTCTCATTCGGAGAAACATATTCTGAGAAATTCTTGTATTATTTTCTTAGTGGCTTGGCTATAAGTCGATAATTTCAAGTCTTAAAATAAATTTCTTTAGTCAGATACTATACATTGTGGCCTCAAAGCATACCACAAACTCAGTCCCTATTACACATAAAGCACTAAGAGATTTACCTCATACTTTTCTATAAAATAATTCTACTAGATAGCAAAATACATAACCATAACCGTATTTTTCATCATTAAGAGTATTAGTTCTTCTTAAGGCAACAATATAGTATTTAATTTCTTGCCAATAAATTTGCACTCTTTTCACAGCTTTTGGGTCAAACATCCTTGGGTTATTTAGAAACAACCAAGAATGCCACATTTTATTAACCTTATACAAGTTTTTGCAATTATCAGATTTATATAACAATCATATACAGAATTTTCTTAACAACCTAATGAATTCAAGGACACTATAAAATGCTGAGCATGTCATATTTTATTTTTAAAGCATATATTGAACAACAATTTTTCTTGTAAAATTGTCCAAAACTCTATGCAACTATACTGAAACAATCCTAACAGTTATCGTTTTGATATTAAAATTCAATTCCAATTACTAATGATGTTTCATTCATAAATTTCATTTTTAAAGTTATTTAGAGACATAACTTTAATGTCATACTACAAACCACGGTTCATACTGGCCAAAAAGTCGTATACATGCATGATCATAAATACAAATATACTCCCACAGATCTTAGAGTATATACATTAACAATAAATATTTTTTTAAAATCCAAAAACAATATTGGTATTATCAAATTTCAGAAACATTTTTTAAAAATCTGTTACCTTTTTACTTTCTTTATGCAGACACCTCTCATAGTGCCTCGACCTCGGCGCTGGCTTACAACAGCTATATATACAATAACAAAAGCATATATTTTAATTAAATTATTTTTATTTTATAGATATATATTACTTAAATTGAGCATTAAATGTGTTATTTAATTTGATAAAATACTTTGTTCTGGGTGTGGTAATGTTGGTCCACTATTGATGGCAGGTAAACCACATGGAGAGTTGGTAATGGATGGGGATGACGTACAAATTGTTTTGCGTTTGGGAGGTATATATGTTTGAAATTGTAATAAATTATTATTTGAACAAACATTACGGATATTTATAAGAATGATACTTACACAAATATCTGTTTGAAATTCATTCACTATCAGTGCTACTAGACCAGTCACCCTCATCCTTACTAAAGATTTCAGTTAATTCATGTTCTTCCGACATTTCACCCTCAATTATTTCGGGTTGAACGTCTTCTCTACGCAATGGGACTACGTCATATTGGCTTAGATCAACAAATAAATTGATGTCTGATTCATTTTCTTGATATTCTTCTTCATTTGCTGGACTATCAACTTCTTCATGTGGTTCGTCTGCCTCTGGAATGTAATCATATACATTTCTTGGTGTAAACTTCTCTACTACCCTCTTTGGTTTCCCGTACTCTGGATCATCTAAATAAAAAATTTGATTTCCTTGGCAAGCGAGAACGAAAGGATCGTCCTCATACCATGTGCGAGATGTATTGACACTGACAAAATATTCATCATTACGCACTCCCAACCTAGGATTTGAGACATTCCACTAATTACATTTAAATAGCCAGACCATATATCCACCAATGTACTTTAACGATATGATATCTTCTACATTTCCGTAGAAGTCACTATTATCATCCCCATGGCTTCCTTCAACTACAACTCTACAAATATGAGTTTTTCTATATCGTTCTCTGTCAATCGTGTGAAATCTATATCCACGCACCAAGCATCCTGAGTATTGGATGGCCCATCTGGACGGACCACATGCCAGAGCATACAGTTTTGGTGTGATTTCTTCTTAATTTTCACCATATTTCAATACAACCTACATCAATAAATTTTATTCTAGTTATATCAATATTAGATTGAAAAAAAAAAGTGGAGTTTACTGGTATGAAGTTCATAAACAATAAGATATTTTTACAGTAATATATATTGTATGTTCAAACAATGTACAAGGTAAATTCCTCTTCGTATGTCTTTTCTACGTCAGTTACACCATTCGTGCAAAGTAGTTGTATATGTTCATTGCGCATGTTCATTTGAAGTATTAATTTGTATCAAGTTATACTATATTATTGTACATGAACTTAAAGATACTATTGATTTAGAGGATTATCACTAATCTCAAGTAATGGTTAATCTTTGCGCAGTTATTCAAGACATACCATCGAGCTCTTTCAAGCTCTTGCCCACATATTTTATAGCTCTCTTGTGTGCCTATGGGACTTACGGTCTGGAAAAATATGGAAAATGCCGATGAGACTCTCATTTGTCCACCTTCATAATTTTGATTTGGTCTTGTAAATCTAGTATCAACCCCACGGAAATACATTAAACAAAAGGTATACCACTCATTATCAATACGAGCCTATAACCCACGCAATGTACAGACCGTTACTTATGCTGGATTTTATAGATATATATTTTAGATATTCATTTGTTGTAATATCTCTGCTTCGTTCACCATCAAAACACATTCTTGCTGCACTTCCTATATCATCCATTATCATTCGTCTTCTACGTCGCACAACTATGTCATCACTTATACTATCACGGTGCATTCTTCCTCCACTTCCTATATCATTTATAATCATTCGTCTTCTACGATGTGCTAGTCTAGCATTTTCCCTTTTTAATTTTACTGAATAATAGAAATAGTCACAAACTTAAAACTATTAATCTAATCCAAAAAAATATACACCAATGGTAGAACTCTTTCACGTTAGTTTTTTTGATTTCTCATATCTTAAGAAGAATACATATACTAGATATATCTTAAAATTCAAATGCATATCTAAAAAATACAGTGTATAAATAGAAGATGTAACGATTAGTTTAACTTCAAATTATTCAGCTCACAAATCTATTTCTATTTAATATATGCATTCACACCGCATTTGTCGTCAAAATCACCAACACCCAAATAAGAATATAGTACCCCAAACACAGATTTGGAAATAAATTGCATATAACATCCGTGTTCTACCACACCCAGATCCGCCTTTGTAAAGGGTAACCCAAAAGAAGCCTTGGAAGACGCCAATAATCCTCAATCAAACTCAAATACTTCACATACCCATGTCAAAATGCAACAAAAATTCGTGACTTTGAGGGAGAGAGAGAGAGGGGAGTTGGTAATTTGTATGTCGGTGATTGAGTTTTGAGATTTAATAGAAAAAAGGCAAGCTAAAGGAGGTGTCCGCAATTGCTATGCTATGCACCAGCCAATTTCTTTTTCAAGCAAAGAAAAAGAAGCAGCAGAATCAGTGTTTCCTCGGCATAGCTTTTCAATCAAGTCGCCGAGCTCCTTGCGGGCAGACTCTCAGCCGAACATGAACTCGTACCTAAGAGAGTTTGTAGAGAGCGTAACTTCCCAAGAAAGTGACAGAAGGTGAGAAAGAAGATGGGGAAGTTTTGATTTACCAGAACGAAATGGCAGAGAAGGCTCTGGCATCCTTGCCCTTTCACAACGCCCTACACGTTGAAAAACAACACTCCCACACGCAATAACGCCACATGCGAAACTGATTGAGCTGCATTATTGCATATTTTATACATTTAAAACCAATATATTTTTAATTGGTTTGTTATTTTATTATTAGTTTTAGATAGAAAAATAGTTAAGAGGCATAAATTTAAGTTGTGATTTAAATTGATTTATAGTATAATTTATGCTTAATTTTAATACTTGTGATTTAATTTGATGATGCTTCTTCACATGTACAACACACATTTAATATTTTATTCTTCATTTTTTATATCTAGTTTTATTTTTATTTTGTTTTTATTTGTTTAGTTATTTTCTTTTTCCTGTTTATCCAATTTTATTTTTTTGTTTTTATTTTCTTTCTTTGGTTTTAGGCTGGTTTTGCAGAGGCGCCCATGCTCCTCCAGCCACCCTCTATGCTGCCGCATGTCGACAACAACAACCTCCACCTACTGCGACAGCCACCCTAGAAGCCTACTGCCTCCAAGTTGCCAACCACCTAAGCCATTGCAAACACCATCGTGAATAGCCACTTTCTGCTGCACCTCACTTCTGCTCAGCCACTTCGAACCACCACATGCAATGCACCACCAGCCACCAACGCCACTACCCCGCAGCACCACTGCACCTCCACGACTGTGCTGCGCCTCGGCATGAACATCCATCATCCTCACTGAAATCTGAGCAGGTGGCTCGCAACAAAGACCCCTGTTTTTGGTCCCCAAAACAGAGCAAATTTTAACTCACAGCAACACCAAGCAGTAGCCATCACCGCATGCACTACAGTGAGCTCTTCCTGCGCTTCACCAAGCGCTGCACCTCCACAATAGCACCTTCACTTCCAGCAGCACGCATGTGCTGCCCCAGGAACCCAAGAAGACGGATGCTGCACATGAAAAAGAAATAAAGAAAGAGGAAATCGCACGTTGGGAGATACAGAAAAACAAATGAAGACCACTGATCACGCACGCACGGAAGACTTGGAAGATGGAGAAAAAGACAGCATTTCTTTTTATTTAGATTTGGTGGCCTAGAAGCCGAAACTTGTTGTGCATGCTGCAGTTTCAACTGGAGGAAGAAATAGAAGACATGAAGACAACATGAGGAAAGAACGGAAGAAAATAAAAATATAGAAGAGACACGAAGACGCTGCAACTCAAGCAAAAAAAGCACTCCCACATGCAGCAACGCCACAAGCCTAACGTCTGTTCCTAACTCCCGAAAATAGAGCACAAACCTTCTCCACCTCGAACTACTGCAAGCCACCATCAAGGAGACCTCACCACGTCGGGATCCCACAAAAACCGCCTCCAAATAGTTTTCAGCACCCCCAATTCGTAGCATGCCTCTCACGGTCTCACTGTGAGTTTCGTCTCTCCTTCCCTCTCAACCCCAATACTTTCTCAAATTTCACCACCCTCATGTATTCGTGACATCCTTTCCAGGAAAATGAAAAGGAAATCGGTAGATTTACAGGCTCCTTCTATACAACATTGTGCTAAGGCCCTTTCTGCAAACCCAAAAATGTAGAACACTTTTACAAACATAGTCATCGTTAACAATAATCATCCAATTAAAATATATATATATATATATATATATATATATATATGAAAACCCTGTGCAATATGACTGTCAGTTCTTGTGAAATAACCGGACCCAAAATTTTGAAAGTAGAGAAGCATCAAGTTGAAATCAAAGCACCTTGATAGGTAAAGGGCAGCACCGCCGTGAAAAGAACCGCCAATATTGGACACCATGGAAGGAGGAGGAGTAGAAGAGGTAGAAGCAAAAAATGGAAATCCAAAAATGAAGAGAGGATGGTAGTATGGAATCGGAAGAACAATCCAACGTTGGTTTTCATTTTATAGTTCAGTATATTTTCTTTTGCACCGCTTGACAATTCGCTTCCGCTCTACAATTTCCATTTGTTCACTCGATGCCTTATTAAATGGAATTGCAATTTTTAATGTACGAATGCCACAGAAAATAGTTGGAATTGCAGTATTGCACTGGTTGACGCTTTTCCTTCCACCTTGCATGAGCGATTGAGAAGATGAAATAACCAATTTGTAGATCAACCAACGCAATAAAACAGAATGAATCAAGGAAGGCAATTCTTGAATTTGTAGAAAGTAGTTGGACACGTGTAGTCTGAGATTGTAAAAGTTGTGGCCCATGTATTTTATATAGCCGAAAAAATTGCCTTTAATGACAGCTCAAATTTCTCAAACTCAGCTTTTATATAATTAAATAGATATGACTCTGCAATCAAACATTCTAAACGAGCTTTATTCCTCAGAGATCTCTTAAGTTTTCTCAAAAGCCGTTCAATAGGATACATCCATCTATACTGAATCGTGCCAGCGACTAAAGCCTCAAGAGGTAGGTGCATAATTAAATGAACCATTACATCAAATAATAAAGGCGGGTACAAATTCTCCAATTTGCACAATATCACTGCAATGTTAGCTTTCATTTTTAATAATGCATCAACTTTTAAAGTTCTACTGCAAATGTCCTTGAAAAATTGTCCTAATTCTGTGAGAGTTGTAAGAACATCTTTAGTAAGCTTTCAACGCACACCAATTGGCAACAGAGGTTGCAGAAACATATGACATTCGTGACTTTTAAGATCAATTATCTTCCAATCATGAGTTCGAACACATATTGACATGTTCGAGGTATAGCCATCAGGTAATTTGATTGTCATGAACCAATTACAGAATTTATTTTTCTTATCATTTGAAAGTGTAGACCATCCAATAGCTCTGAAATCTAGCTCCTAACTAGTAAACCAAACCACTAGTATTATAGTAACACATATACTTTGAGTATTAATAATTCTTATGTTTATTATTTTTAAGTATTAATTACAATTTAATTTTACTTATTTTTTAATTATACATTATAGATTTAATTAATTATCTTTTAAGCATTATTTTTAATTTAAGTATTAATCATTCTTATATTTATTATTTTTAAGTATTAATTATAATGAAATTTCAGGAGTACAACCATTCGAACACCTAAAAGTCTGTTCGAACAGGATTATTCGTCCGAACAAACAATTATAGTGTTCGAACAGTTGCAACCCAGATTCCAAACACGAACCAGAAACAAAACAAAATCTCAAAAAACATGCAAACATATAACATATATACTTCGAATAACAGCTCTATATACAAAACATGACAAACATACAACATATATATTTCAAATAGCAACTCCAAACACTCCAATAAACACCTACATAATATATATATAAACTATAAAATCAATAATTTATTTGGAAATTAGTTAATTTACAAGGTAGATTAATAAAAATCATTCCTTTAATCAATACAAGTATGCAGCCCTCTTTGTAAGATGATAGAATGAAGGATTGGGTGAAGAAAATGGAGGATTTTGGAGAGAAAACGGAGAAGAGAGGAAATGAGGGACTGACGGCGGGCTGCAATTGTTTTAACTTTTCATTTATTGTTCGAACGGAAATATTTGCCGGTCGAATGCGAAAACATTTCAGCACGCATGTTTTCCCGCTCTAAAATTTTTCATTAAATCGTTCGAACGGTAATAAAGTATAGTCGAATGTTAGTCCACTACTCATTAATTGGTGGGATACTTTCCCGCCACTATTTTAGAGGAGCCAAAAACCCAAGAAACCGTTCAAATGTGTTTCTCAAATGTTTAAACTCTAATATAGCCTTCGAACGATGTGTAGACACCATTCGAACGTATATTCCTTAATGTTTAATTATATTTATTTTTTACACTATACATATTAAATAATAGTATACTATAATATAATATAGTTACATATATATTATACTATAGTAAAGTATAAAGGAATATTAAATAGTGTCATATATATTAATAATCTATACTCTCATATATATATATATTATCATATATATTATAATATAGTAAAGTATAGAGGAATTTGTAAGATCATATATATTATTAATTTATACTGTCATATATATAGTAATGTATAGCATCATATATATAGTATCATATATATCATAGTACAGTAAAATATAATTGAATATATAGTATGATATATATTAATAAAGTATAAACTCATATATATATATGATAGTACTTTTCATTTAAAGTATTCTACTCATATATATATATATATATATATATATATATATATATATATTATAGTAAATTATAGTATTATAAATTTTATTTATAATAGATACTAATTATAATATGCTATAATATATGTGACGCCCCGACTCCCATCTATGGAAACTCGAGAATCGTGACGTCGGGAAGATGACAACGCGGTCACGCATCCCAATGATAAGTGTCAAATGTGTGTACATACAACATTGTATAACTGACTCACTCAAAAATGAGCAGCAAAAAGGCTATCCCAAGTGTAAAATGGTATGATTAGGAAAAAATTCCTAGATCGTCTCCTCAGAGAAAGTGCTTTCAAATCAAACTCGTGTAAAATGGTGAAAATAGTTACAATGAGAAAATAAAAATAAAAGTGATGATATGTACAATGAATGTAGGAGTGCAATGAAAATGAAAATTTACTAGCCATGGACTAGATTCATGGTTGTTGGTTTTGAGTGGATGATGAAAAGTAAGAAATTAAAATGCAAGACAGTAAATTAAAATTGCTGCAAATTAAATAATTGAAATGTAAAGGAACAATAAAATTAAATGACATAAAAGTAAATTACAAAAATTAAAGGTGCAGGAAAATTAAATGACAGTAATTTAAATTGCATGAAATTAAAAGTGCGAGAAAATTAAATGAAATAAATTTAAATTGCAAGAAATTAAAAGTGCAAGGAAATTAAATGACATTAATTAAAATTGCAAGAAATTAAAATTGCGAGAAAATTAAATGACATAAATTCGAAACTAAATAAGAACAGGAATTGTAAGGAATAAACTTGATGTTTGGAAATGGAGACTGCGTTCTCCAACCCAAAAATCGGAATTTCCAATTAAACTAAACTCTCAAAAATAAAATGGACTCTCAACATTTATCAAAGAGGACTAAAAATTTACTCACTAAACAAACTCAAAAATGGAAATGAAGACTTACAAAAATAAAGTTGACTGAGCCATAAACTAAAACAGACTAAAACTGATGAATGAATTACACGTAACTAAAAACTGAACAAAAAATAAAGACTGACTAAAAACTTACTGATTGTTGTATTCTGAGAACTCTAAATTCTCACTCTAACATCTAACTCTTACTTAACACTAAAATCTATCCTAACTCTTGACAAAAATTCTTCGTCCATTTACAAGCTCTCTTATATAGGCTTCAAAAGAACACTGTACTGGTTGTTTCGTGATGCCAGCTCCATGTTTTGCGTCTATCTTCCACTCAGAAAATTATTTGCGGCTTCTTCCGTCCGTGATTGTCCAAAACGCCAGCCAACTAGCCTTTTTCTTCTTTTTCAATTCACGTACCTGCATGTGTAAGGAAGCTGGGTCCCGTGTGTTCCTTCTTTATTTTTTTTTTCTTTCATTCCAGTGCTTCGTGCGTCCGCACTTCTTCATTTATATAATTTTTTTCTTCTTTTCTTTTTGCTTTCTTTCGCGTGCGTCTGCCTGCTGCCTTTTCTTCATGTGCAGCGTATACTGAGAGAGAGAGATGGCTTTGAAAGAAACTGGGCAGTCAAGGAGGAGCTCTCGTGGCTGCAGAAGTAGAATAGAGGCGCTGCAATGGATGGATGCAGTGCAGCTTGGAGGTTCACAGAAATGGCTCTCAACGTGCGGAGAAAAGGTGGTGGCTGGTTCATGTGCTGCTGGACGAGACTGGGCGGTGGAGACCTGGTCTCCGGCGTCGTCTGTTGCTGCTGGAAGTGGAGGTGCGGCCGTGGAGTGGTGATGCCGTGAGTTGTGCTGCGCAGGAGGCAACGGTGCAGTGCCAGCAGCTACGCAGGTGGTTGAAGCTTGGTGGTCTTGGGCAGTGCTGGATGCTGTAGGTTGTACATGGAGTGGTGCGGCCGGGCTCACGGCTGTGGATGAACTGGAGGTTGTCCGTGGCGCTGAGGAGTGTTGGACGTGAAGGGCAGCATTGTACGTGCATGGCTGAAGCGGAGCTGCCGAAGGTCATTTAGTTGGCTGGACAGAGGTGCTTAGGGTGGTGGATGAAGTTGAGCTGCAGTAGGTGGAGGAGCTTATTGGCGTCGAACGGTGGCGTAGAGGAGCTGCCGAACGCATGCAAGAAGATAGTGTTGGAGGTTGAAGATGACGAAAACGACGTGTCATTTTTGTCCGTAGACAAAACGGCACGTCGTTTAGCAGAGGACGTCATTCCATTACAGAGTAAAACGACAAGTCGTTTTGGTCTATTGACAAAAGAGTCGTTTAGCAGACGACAGTTTTGAATTCCTGTGAAAAATGACAGGTCGTTTTTCCGTGCAGGGAAAACGACATGTCGTTTAGAAGACCTATAAATGAAAAAAATAAAAATAAAAATAAATAGAATAAAAATAAAAATAAAACTTAAACAAACAAAATAATTAATTAATAATTAAAGAAAATAAAACTAGACAAAGAAAATAAATAAATAAAAATAAAATTAGACAAAAGATGAAAAAATAAAATATTAAAATTGTATTGTGCGTAGAGAGAATATTATCAAACTAAATCACAAGTTATAAAATTAAGCATAAACTATACTTTTAATCAATTTAAATCATAACTTGGATTTATGTCTCTTAATCAATTTTTCCATCTAAAACCAATGATAAAATAATAAAACAATTAAAAATATGTTGGTTTGAAATGTATAAAATATGCAATAATACAGCTCAATCAATAACAAAATAAAGCAATGGATAATTTAAATAAGTCGACTAAGTACCAGAATCTGTTTAATACAAAACCACTTAAAACAAAGTGTTTAAAGAATAATACAATTATCAAACATAATAATTCCAAAAATACATAATTCAATAAGCTGAAAACAAATCCCAAACACGAGTGATCGCAAACCACTTCTTCGGCAGAGCCAAATCCTCAGGCTCAACATTAGCATCATTTGCATTAAAATCTGCGATACCATAAAACGTACTGCAAGTAAGTAATAATCTAAACAACCCAAGAGATAAAAATGCATTAATGCGACCAACAATTGTGCATGCATATGATGTTCATCATATGCCTAAGCCCCAAAACATCATTTTTTATCGAAAAATAAATATTTTCAACACATGCCAAAATCCCATTTTGGCCCAAAAATAATAATCTGTCATTTTTTCAGAAAATAGCCCATTAGTTCATCTTTTACCTTATGCACCATGATCTCCCCTAGGGACCATCTGCACACCCTGACTCCCTTCGTCATACCATGGATAACAACTGTGCGAGTGACTTCGTAACGAGCGATGTCCAATTCCGCGCCCAGCGCGTTTGTGGCCAAGCATCTTCTAACCCCCTTCAGCAAGAGGGGCCATGGAGTCAGCACAAGAGCGTTACCATCCCATCCAATCCCGTTGTCATCTAGCGACAACCCAGGGGACGTCACTCAATATATTCCGCTCCGGAGTGACCAAATGAGCTCCACCGATATAATGCCCCATCTCGGCTTGGGATCGTGATACACACGCACCCAAAAATTATTTCTCACATAAAAACTAAGTTTTCAAATATACACATAAACATGTATGCAATTATGCAAAAACTTAGTTTTCATTTATAAACATGAACATGCGTGCAATTATGCAATATACAAGTCACGACATTAAAATCCAAGAGCCAACAAAACCCCGCATAATCCAAACACACAACAACTTCATCCTCCAATCCAACCAATCCCCTCACTCCTCACACTCAGTCCGGCACAACCAACAAATTTACAGTAAATATGAGTTAGTGCAAAAATATATTTAAATCTCAAAAGTTATTTGAAAAAATACTTATAGCGCTATAAAATAATTTTTGAATGATCACAGAGGTGCTAGAAGTGGCAGCACAGCCACGCAACAGTGCAAATTGCACTATGGCCATGGGTCTCAAAATGCTAGATTTTGAACAGGGACAAACGAAGACTTGGGGTTGCTAGAGAATGGCTTAGAGGTGTTGGTGAAACTAATGGTGGTGGTCTTTGGCCGTGGGTGGCTGCGTGGGAGGTGTTTGGAAGCCAAAATACCCAAATCAAAAATCAAGATCAAGGAGCTTCACTGGTGCCAGATGGGGTTGAGGATGGGTGGGTTAGGTAGCTAGGAGGCCGCCGGTAATGTGGTGAAAATTTGGTGGCGCGACGGCTGCGCTAGAGCACAAAGAGTGTCGCAGCTTGAAGCCCTGCGTGGAGGAGATTGGCGGAGAGGGAGGAGCTGAAAATGGTGGGGTGAGGTCGCCGGCTAGAAGGAAAGAAAATGAGAGGGGCGATGTCAGCAACAGGCGGTGCACGGCGACGTTGTGGGAGGAAGAAGAAACAAACATGGGAGAGAAGGGAGAGGTGTCGCGCGTGGGCTGGCAGGCAGGGAAAAAATAAGGAGAAAAAGAAAAGAAGGAAGAAGAAAAAGGAAATTGGAAAAGGAAAAAGTAAAGGAAAGAAATGAAATCCAGTCGTCATAACTTGGGTCAAAAATAATCCAACGAAAATGATTTCAAAACGGTAATTTAAATAAAATAATTTAAATGCAACAACTAACTAAAATAAAATAATAATAAAAATCTAACAACACAATAATTTTAAAGCCTATAAACAAACTAATTTAAATTAAAAAGTAATTTAAATGCAAAACAATAATTAATATTAAGAAAGCATATCAAAATAAATTTCACAACTTAAAAATCATAAAAATAAACCAACGGGAGATCCAATTAATTTAAAATAAGAAAACCAATATTTAGATTAATTAAAATACGCATTTAATTAAAATACACTAAAATACGGGGTGCCACAATATATATTTTCATCAATAGGCATTGTAGGATACCATAAATCCACCCTAGGATGTTTAGAAATGAAGAATAGTATGTAGTTTGTTGAAGAAACCTATGAAATTGATGGATTTCATGGGTTTTCATCAACGCTGAGTTGACTCAGCCATGGCTGAGCTCGATTAAGCTTCTGTTCAAACGCTACCTGTTATCGTTTGTACGCATTAACCAAAATCCCAAAAATCGTTCAAACACTATTTATCCATTCGAACACTGTAGTGTCCATTCGATCACGTTGGAATGGTTGAACCAATTAATTTATATTAACTTATTAATTTATTTTCACCACATTTTGTTGTCAGTCAATTAATTTATTAAATTGTTATTAGTATGTAATTTTGTGAATATTGGAAAATATCACATTTTATTACTAATGTTGAATATATATTTTATTTTTTAAATTTCAGGTTGATAATAATGTCTTATAGGGGTCGTAAACGTGGCAAATTAGATGAACCTTCCATCCAAACAATTTGAGAGCGAACTGTTGTACTGTAGTGGCAGGTAAAATTGTCTGATTTCATGACTCTTATATAGAAGGGTCATTCCCTCCAATCAGTATTCAACGATTGTGGTTGGGCACCAATCCTAGATTAGGGAGAAGAAGCAATGGAGCTCATATCCTATATTGACATTGTCACAGAATTCTATAAAGAGCGTGCTACCAAGAGAGTCTGATCCTTCGGGTGATGCGGAGATGGCTCAGGACGAGGGAGCAATTACACAGATGAGGTCGATACCCTCGCTGATCATGAGGTGAGAGACTTGATTGTTTATCCGAATGCTCCTATGTACAATGGGACTAAGAGCATCAGTCAAGCAGATTTATCTTCTTTCTTCAAGATCATGAATATGATAATCGCCAATAATATTGATCCTTGGTAGCACAAGACTGAAGTTGGCATGGATTGAACAAAATTTATGATACGAGTCGCTCGTGACATTCCTATCAACCTTGTGGGGTATATATTCGAAAGGATTAGATCAGATGCTCGATACATTACGATAGATATACTGCCATTTGGGATCCTGATTACTCAATCTTTACTATATTCCGGGGTCATGCCAGATGTTGCCAGCATGCCCGAGTGCCGATGAGACTGATCAACAGCACCACCCTATCACGGAGCATGGGACACTTGAGACTCATTTTCATGGACCTGTTCCTGATTAGGTTCATATTCAAACAGATAAACGGCTGAGAGATCCTGAAGTATTGGCTAGTGAGGCATCTACACAGCCAAGGCATCACACACATCTACTCGCAAGGAGATGGCTGACATACTGCTTGCAGAGATCGGCAAACACACATCAACGGTGATTGATTCAGTGCATACTGCCATGTCTGAGTTATCTACAGAGATTAATGCTAGCATCTCTGAGTTAAGTACAAAGATTCAATCCATTAAAGCGACTCAAGTCATGCTCAGTACTTAACTAACACAGGTAGAGAGACAATTAATGCAATCCAGGATGTCTGCAGAGGGCTCAGATCATAATAGTTTCTATCTTTTATTTATATTTTTTTTGCTTTTGGTATGGACAGTATCTAGTGTTTTGATAATTTTTTTAATGATGAATTAAATATTTTTTGTCTTTTCTAGATTAATTATTTATTTATATTATATGGTGTATGGATGATAATATTTATTTTACTTAAAATCTTATTTAACATAAAAGAAATCACTAAAATATTTTTAAATTAATTACATAAAATTAATTTATGCATTCGTAAATATTTTAATTTACAGTAAATCATAACATATAATATATACACAGTTTTTTATATTTTGAACAAGGTACTCACTGTTCGCACATTTATGTTCTATTCGAACAGATTTAAAAAAATTTCCACCAATTTTAATTTAATTTCCCACCAAACTATACGTTCGAATGCATAAATGTGGTGTTCGAATACGTTCGAACCAAATATGTGTCGTTCGAATGGTATTAAAACCTTCCCGTCAGATTTTCCCATCAAATCTATCCCGTTCAAACAAACAAATTTCTACTCGAACGGTTTTGAACTTTTTCCGGCAAAATAAATGATTCCCCACCAAGATTTGTTTGTTCGAATAGATTTTTTTTTTTTCATTCGAATGGTTTTGACTTTTTGAGATGATATAATTCGTCACAAAAAATCCAGTTCGAATAGATATGTAGACATTCGAACAGGTTTATAATGTCATTAATGTTTTGAGACAAAATTTAAATTTCATCACCAATAATTACTTTTAGGGACAAAATTTAGTTCGTCCCTAAAACTAAAAATAATTTTGCCCCTAATTTCGTACTCCCTAGCTCGTGGGAAGAAAATTCAAAAGACATTTTTCAACGTATCGTTACCCAAAGAATATGGAGACAAATGATAAGCTATGCTATTTTTTTTTTTGGGAGGAGTGGGGGTTGTACAAAGATGAAATTAGGGCATTGCGCCAATGTGTTTCAAAAGGTAATTAGGTGGACTTAGGGATGCATTACATGCATGTTCGATCAATTTAACTTTCGCGTCACAAAAAACTTTTTGGTGACATCTTTTGTTGGGGAAAATAAAAGATTAATAAGGGTGTGAAAAAATGACACTAAAATATATTAGGGCTTTTATAAAGAATAATTGCTTTGATGACAATTTATTTTTGGATGTAATTGTGTAATTGCAATGATTTTGCTTTGTTATCGTTTGTTAAAGAAGACACGTGAGTAAAACACAATCTCAATGATAAGTATTTTCGTTGGTAATAGTCAATTCTTGCTACGATTTCAATTAATCTGTTGCAAATAGAATTTATCTAGAAAAATCAGTGATTCTAATCTAACACAACACCTAGATGGGACTGAATATATGTCTTTCAATTTTACTGCACTATTTTAAAATGTTTTCAAACAAGCAGTCAATCAATGAAACAAATCATAGAAAAATAAACAACACAACAATTTGGTAATGAAGTGAAACATCATTTGAAGAACATCTTCAAAATATAAAACCACTCCGTATGTAAGTCAAAGCATTGGCATTGGAATGGTCATCTCAATATTCAAAATTTGAAGAATATGTAACTTTTTAACTTTTAGCTAATCACTTAACACGTAAAATCTATGTTGGATTAGCCATCACATTCTCTAAAATAATAAAATATTATTATTTTTTATTATATATATTTCTTTAATTAAATTTGATTTTTAATTATTTTTTATTTTATTTTCATAATCTTCAATAACCTCCAAGAATCATATTTATTTTTCATTTTCACAATCCAACAATCTAAAATATAATAATCTCATATGTACATAGATGGTAAAATCTCATATGTAAATAAAAATCTCATATGTACAATCTATAAAAATCCCATATCTATAATATAATAATCTCAAAATATAAGAAAATTACATATGAGAAAATTACATGATCACAAGCATATAACTTTAGCTACAGTATATTTCATATTTAGACTTGCTACGGGAGAGAAAGAGGGAAGAAGAAGAGCCGCGGCAAGGGTACCAAAATATAATTAAAAACAAATATATTTAGACTTGCTCTAGTACATTTCATATTTGAAAAGAATGATATAATTACTGTAACTTATATTTTAGATGAAATTAGTTTGACTAATTCAATGTGAGCCAAATGTGGATGATATTAGTTAAATTTGAAGATAAAAAAGCATTTAGCTAAGCCAATGCCAATGCTCTCACCACCTAAAATTTACTATAGAAATTTACTTTGTTACATCCAATTTAGAAACACTCACAAAACCCTTGTAGTATCTAATTCTGGATTGCAACATCACGAGTGATCCACTCGATCTCTACACGCATGCAACTCCAGAGCTCATTAATGTCGATCCATTATTGTGCGAACTAGATGTAAGGACTTTCGCTCTATCGAGGACCGAGCGAACTCTTTGTATGAGATTGCTTCAAGGAATTTGGTGATCGGGTGAAATACTGGATTACACTAAATGAGCCTGCCAACTACGGCTTAGGTGGTTTTGACGTTGGGCTTTTCTCACCTGAACGATGTTCTAAATGGCATAGTCTAAACTCAAGAATGGCGCCATGTTTAGTTACACACCACCTGCTTCTTTCTCATGCAGCCACTGTCAAGGTGTACAAGTAAAAATATCAGGTTCGAACTTTCAATCATAATGTTCTAAGTGCAATGAAGACTAGCTTAAATAAAAATAAGAAAACAAGTTTTAGGTTTTGGTACTAGTAATTAAAGATCTACAAGTACAAGTCTGCATTAATCTCTCTTTTTAGCTTGAAATATATAAAGAAAGGGATAAATCCATTTAGCATGATCTTCATATCCAATTTCTAGCATTGTCAACTGTGGTAACTAAACTATTAAAGTTAATTAGAATCATTCCGACGTGTTGAGGAATAATCTCACATTGTCTATGCACAAGATCTTAGGCATATTTATAAGGAATGAGCAATCTGGCCTCTCTTGTAGAATCGATTTTATGAGATGAGTTAAGTTTATGAATTTCTTCATTATATCAAAGCCTGCTAGAAGACGAATGGGGTCCACACTACTTAACTCGTGACAAGAACCAAGAAAAATACTGGTCTGTATGTGAGAGAGAGAGAGTTGAGGAATAATCTTACATTACTACAAGAAATAAAGCTTTTATCAAAAAAAAAGTTTGTCGCTAAAAATTGAATTTTTGACGTAAATAGTTTTCTGTGAGAAAATAAAATTGTCGCACATTTTTCGAAAATATCTTGTCGTTGAAAGTTATTAATGATGACAAAAGTACACCATTGCAAAAGATACCACATTTAGTGACGACAATTTTGTCGCAAGAAGGATCTTATACTTGGTCCCAAAAAGTCCCCATAAAACCAAAATCATCACAAAAACTAATGCAATTGTGACAAAAGATTTGTTCCTCATTAATATTAGACAAATTAATTCGTCACATATATGAACATTATAGCGACCAAAATAATTGTCACTAAAGTTATTAATGACGACAAAAGTACACCATTGCAAAAGATATCACATTTAGTGACGACAATTTTGTCACAAGAAGGGTCTTATACTTGGTCCCAAAAAGTCCCCATAAAACCAAAATCGTCACAAAAACTAATGCAATTGTGACGAAAGATTTGTTCCTCATTAATATTAGACAAATTAATTTGTCACATATATGAACATTATAGTGACCAAAATAACTGTCACTAATAGAAAACTATTTGTGAGGAAGTATTGTCGTCACCATGCTAATTTTTGCCATCAAAATTTATTTATCACAAATAATACGATAAGAAGCTGGAGTCTAGCATAGGTGATGAGTTAAATTCGTCGCTTTGCTTACTATTGGCGACGACTAACTCTCGTCACTACACACCATAATTTAGAATTAGCAACAAATATTATCATCATAAAAGGTGACATGCATTTAGAGTTAGTGACAAATATATTTCATCACATATGATTGCACAATTCTTCATTTTTTATAAATAAAAGCCAAATAATCATCAATATTAAAAAAACAAAATGAATAAAATCTAGTGCTACGAAAAAATGCATAAAATTAAAGCCATCATTTAAATCTAGTACCATAAGTCATAAAAACACTCAAATAAAGTTTGTTCTTTGCAAACTAAAATAGAAATATGAAATTGAATGTCTCTTTAGGACTCTCTATGAGTCTCTAATTGTGCCATAATTTCTAAGAGGTGACATCATATTCACTTTGTTTCTCTACCATGTTGTTGATATTTGATTGCATAGATTCTGTCCTTTGCACTGACTCCTCCCATATTTCCTTATAAAACCTCCATCTCATTCTTGTACTTCTTGTAATATTAGCAATGAAGTTAAAATTTTCTTCACTAAAGATAAACCTTTAGCTACTGTTTTCATATTGTTGCTAAAATTTTCATCAGTAAAAGTGATTTTTCTTGTAGTGTGCAATATTAACTGTGGACAAGGTCTTGTGCATACTTATAATGAATGAGCAATCATCTCTTGGAGAGCCGGTTTTATGAGATGAGGTAAGCCTATAAATTTCTTCATGCATGACGTGATCAAACGATATTAATTGAGGATTGACTTAATTTAGAATATAAAATGATGATGAGGATCAGGTGCACATTGTAAATTCCTTTTTAAAAAAATGGAAAAAAAATGAAAACTTTTCGAAACTCTAGGCCCCGTTTGTTTACACAAAATCACTATCTCATCTCATCTCATCTCAATCATTACAATTTTTTTAAATTTTCATACAAAAATATAATAAACAATTCAACTTTTTCAAATTTCAACATAAAAATAATACTAAAAAATATATTCTATCAATATTTTATTTAACTACTATTCAAAACATCTCATCTCATCTGAACTGTGTATCCAAACGGGGCCTAAGAAATGTCTCAACTTTTGAAGGTTAGTCGACACTACATTATAATTGGATATTTATTTAAACTTTAAAAGAATATTTATCCATAAAAGAAAAATTGACAATTTAAAACATGAATACGTACGGTAACTAAATGTATGTGCATGCAGGCAAGCCAAAAAGGCATTGTAGGGATAACACTTGGCTCAATCTGGATGGTTCCAAACTCAAACGCTAGGAAGCATCGTCTGGCGGCACTACGAGCCCTTGATTTCACGTTTGGATGGTATGTGCTGCTTGAGGATCTTTCTTATAGCATTTACTTTTTTATTTCAATATAAATCTTTAACGAAGACGAATAATAAATACAAAGCAAGGGCAAACTCTGTCATACCGTTGAACACACCCGAGCAATCTTTTCTTGACCATGATTGTCTAGTGATCCGAGTCTAGCTATAACCTCTGATTCTGATACCACTTTTGGGACGGTTGAGCTATCAATCTACTTAACGCCGGATAACGCACTCAAATCTTTTAAATTTATAATATTCAACATTGCACTTGCAATCTATTTTTAGAGCGGAACAGTATCGTAGTATTAAAGACTACACAGCTTGCTCATCAGACGATAGAGCCAAGGAGCACAGCTCAAAAGAATGATTCTGTAAATTCTATAACACTTCTTTGTAACAACTTAAGGACAGGTGTCATATTATGATTAGGAGGAATTAATTTTCTGAGTTTGTTAGCACTTGTCTATAAAAGGGAATACTCTGATTGTAAATGAATTATGAAATGAGAAGAGGAATATTTTGGCAATTGTGGTACTTTGTTTTTCATTAGAGCCTTTTTACAAACAGTTAGAATGCATTTTCATATTCAAAGTCTCGACATGGCATCAAGAGCCTAGAAAGACTCACGTCTCTACAATCATGGCGTCTCCAGAAACAAACTCCCTTCCCCTTGTTCATCCCTCCATACTCACAGCAGCTACACACTCAGTTACATTAAAACAAATCCACTACAAGAAATTCAGACTTTTGCAATGCTACAAATTTGTTGCTAAAAGTCTCAAATACGCTGCAAAAAGTTATTTGCAACGAATTTATAATTGCTGCACGTTGGTTGCCAAAGATCGGATGCTATATCTTTTTACCAGCGATTTAAATATAATCACTGGAAATAAACATATTTGCGGCGAAATCAAATGGACGCAAATAGTTAATACAATTGCTACAAAAAATCCCTACGGTTGCTGATAAAATTGTTGGAAAATATTATTTTCGATGAAATAAAATCGCAATAAATAAGTTTCAGCGACCAAAAAGCCTTATTTTAGGTGATTTTATTTCGCTGAAAAAAGTTTTTCAGAAAATTAAAAAAAAAATTGCACAAAAACATAATACATAAAAAAAAATTTGTAATACATTATATTTTCTTCCTCAAAAAAGCAAATGCAAAAGTGGGAAGCACAAAACCAGACTACTGCTTACAAATGATCTAAAAATAAAAAACAAGCTAGTGTCACCAGCAACATTTATTCATTTTGAGTTTGATGACTTATCCACTCTAATGAGCATGCATCTAGGATCCACATCAAAAGAACTATGTGCAATCATCTTTGGTACATTCCAATTTAATAAAGGACATTCATTCATTCATCCAAATTTTTGAAGATTCACATATATCAAGTTTTTCCATCACATCATAGCCTAACAGATTTTTGCACTCCTCATAAAGTCAACTAACATTACCTTTATTTAAGTAGACAGATGATAGGCAGCTATAAATCAACCACAAGCTGGTAGGGGTGGTGGAACTCCATTTAATACCACTGCCATAGACATGCAAACATCAATCTACCAATTGTAAATAAAATGCATCATTATACACAATATGTTATAGATAAATCGCATGTTCCTACTATTATTTCCCATAACAGCAAATAGCATTGGAATTTAATAAGTGATGTTCAATTATCACTTACGAATATGCTGTATAAATGACTTTATGCATTGAATAACATCAACTATCACATATACATTGACAAATGAAGTTTCAAATTTATCTTGCAACCAGCTTACATGCCTTACTTAAGGTTTTAACCCTCTGATTTACAAGCTATATATATATGTATACACACGCACACACACAAATAGCACAATGAAGAGAATGACACGACCCACAAAAGGAAAATAGATTTCTGAACAAGACAGAGAGTAATCATTTACCTGCATAACACACATCCACTAACACCTGCATAACCTGCATAGATTTCTTGGTTATTTGTTTGATGGGAACCACTCCAGAAATCCTTCCTGCTGCACTTAAATGCTCCAGCGGTTATTTTTCTCTTCAGAACATTTTCTGGCAATATGACATGTACAGTACCCATGGGTTTGATCAATGAAGCTTCGAGATAGTGGAGGCGCGCTGAACATGATAAATCTTTCTTTTTTCTTTCATAAATTATCACATATGTTTTCAGTGCAGTTTTTGCAATTTGTGCGTCAGGTTTTGTATACTGTGTCCAGTGCAAAGTAGTTATTCAGTGCAGTTTCTTGATTCATGAATTAAGCAGTTTGACGTTGCAGTCTTTGTGACTTTGTCAAGCAGTTTTTGTGCACCATATTTGTAAATTTTTAAAGAAGCTTTTTGTGAATTAATGAAGAAGTTTTTGTGATTTTGTAAGGCAGGATTTCAATTGCATATTCGTATATATCCTTTGTGAGGCAAAGATTTTGATGTTTGAGAGACGCACCTTCTGTATAAATTGTGTGCAAACTATTTTACTGCAGCTTTTGACTGCTCCAAATAAACACTCAAATGTTGAGTCATGAACAGCCAAGAACTAAAGGGGATCTCTATCCATTCATTCTACACCCAATGACAGTTGCATCCACAATTTGTTACCAGCCAGTCGCCAACATGTAAGAATTTCCAATACACAATTCTTCAACCCAAAGATGAAAACAGCTATATATTATCAAGATTTTGGCATCATTGCACCTTAAATTTCAGCATGCAAGAATTTTCCATTTCTACAATCCATTCACCATATATTTCTGGTTTTTTTAATTCCCAATCTGATGCAGGGGGATCCGAGACAGATGATGCTGAGCTATCAGATTGCACCTTGATGGCGCTGAGATACCATGAGTTGGCAGATCAGCTCAAAGGCAAGAATTGATTGTGATATGTTCCTCATTGGGGCCGTTTTGAGTGTGTTTCAATCTTTTGGCCATAACTTTGGCTACGGGTGTCGGAATCGCACATAAGACCCCAATTCGGAAAGCTCCTTTCGACGCGCACGCTGTCCACATCGAGCATGGCTCCATGTGCCTTTTTTTCGACCTCAAATTCTGCTGTTTTCCCCTCCGAATCACTAGTTTTAGTTATTTTTTACTATTTATGGTAATTTTTCGCTTGTCGGTTAGGAAGTCGTTTTAAATCCGATTTGGGCCGGATTTTTTGCAGATTGCTTATTTTATTTTGAATTTCAATTTAGAGTGATTTCCGAGATTTTGCTATTTTTGGCAAAATTCGGATAAACACGATTTTTGGCTATAATAGTCCGGCTTGTGGACTGATTCAGATGATTGGTTTTGATTTGATAATATTTCGTTAAACCCTAGAGACTTTTCTCTCTGGTTTTGGGCGAATTTTCTCCTGTGAATCATCTGTTGGAACTAGCCTACAGGATAATCGCTATCCTGTCCGGCGTCACAATCAGTCACAAGTTACTTTTGCCAATACACTAAAGTTTATATGGTGATGAGCACATTCAACTTGCATGAATATAAATATTTATACAAGCTTTCATTAAGATAGGGCACTCACCATTGATGATATTATCTCGGATAAGGCTTTGGTGGAAAACAAAAACAAGTCTCACAAGTCTGTTCTGCATGTATATATCTCGGGGAAAAAAGAATGCTTCAAATTTTTTAGCGTACCCATGGCAGAGCCTATAACATAATAGAAACATCTTAGTAGTACAAACACACTAAGGATTTAATTCCTAATTCCCCTCTCAACATTTGAGATACGGATTCAAAACAATAGATAGTTCTATGATGGAAAACGCCATTCTTACTCCATTTTCCTAGACAATTTTTACAGCTTCGTATGAAATTCTTGTCGCATAAAAGTTCAGAAATGGAACTCTGCTCAAACCACAAATG
Organism: Cyclocarya paliurus; assembly: GCA_029856935.1. Classification (NCBI taxonomy): domain Eukaryota; kingdom Viridiplantae; phylum Streptophyta; class Magnoliopsida; order Fagales; family Juglandaceae; genus Cyclocarya; species Cyclocarya paliurus. The sequence continues at coordinate 2,198,560 of CM056956.1, forward strand.
TTGGAGTTGGGGAAGAATGCTCACCTCTACTCTCATATATAACTTCTTTCAGCGACACCTAAAACCAAATCCCCGACAAGAGAATTAAGCTTTTGTTTTCAAATTTGATGGTTATCCATAAAAACATATTGCAAAAAGCAAGCTATACATTAACCCATACCTGCATCAGCAAAAGCCTCAAGAGCAGCACAGGACGCATCATCCTTGATTGAACCGACCCAAATTTTTAAAGCAGCACAATCCACAAAAGCAAAGCCATATACAATCGAACCATTATCCAAGCCAGAATGCTCCTACAGACAAAATTCAACAAAAAAATAGTGTTAAAATATCAGAACAAATTTTTCTGGTTGGTAATAGCCATAAGATAAGTACATAGAACCATTACTGGTTCGTGCAGCAGAACCCTCTTCAGGAAATGATGTAGGAGCATGCTTAAAGTTAACTACCTCATTAAATACAATAAACAGTGCTGATGAAAAAAAAATGTCACTTCAAGGTGCTCATAAAGATGAAAAAAGCGACAAATAAGGAGAAAATCACAGTGCATTGTTATAATGCAATAATAAACCAAGCCTTCATAATCTACGAAAATTTTCCCGAAGCATAGAGATAAAAAAACAGAAACAATTCTCTTGAGATAGAATCTTTTTCCCACTGGCAGACCATCTTAATGATGAGATCATAAGATGAGCTTGAACTAAGACAACCATTTCAGAAATGTGTACTGAAAGATAAATGACAAACTTATTCTGTCATGCAAACAGCAAATAAATTCAGGACATATCCCAAAGGTTGACATTGGGTGAGTATGTAAGGGAACATAATTAAGTAGTGACAGTGAAGACCTCTTTTATTGCAAGAAGATGAACAGCATCAGGCCCAATATTACCATCAGTTGTAGTTGATGGGGTGACTACCTGAACCAATTTTCTTGGAATTACCTGAATCAAAATTTTTTAGTCAAACCAAGAAACATAATGTTAACTCAAGCACCGATATAAAATTATAAAACCAGAAAGACAAGATGCAAAAGAACCCAAAGGTACTACTGGCACATAAAAGTTTCAGAGAACAACAAGTATAAATATAAAATTCATATTATGTGCATGCATAAAACAAGAGAAAAATTGATGGTAACAAAATAACAGTCTTTAGGTGTGACTTACAGCTTTTATCATAGAGACTTGCCATTCATTAGCAGATACCTAAATTTTTGGCACCAGGTGAGGAAATAGATAGCAATCAATGATAAGGCTAGAAAGCCAAACAGCATGTTCAATTGTAACAAGTGGCAAACACAAGATAGATATCATGCGTCAAGCATAGACCCAATAAATAAAACTCTATGAATTCATTTGAAGTGCCCATCATGCAGCATGGATAACTCACAGAATTTGAACCTCTGGCTTTTGCTTGATCAGATGTCCGCAACTGCTCTATTCCTCCAACTTTATATCTTCAAAGAGAACAAAGCATAAGCAACAACTCAGAAATAGCAACAGTTGTGGCTAGATCAAAGAAGTGTTTGTGATAAACAAGTGTGTGCGGTAAAATTAGCAGATGAAGTGGATGAAAACACAGAAAATGCCCAGTAAAAGATTTTCATTTCAGCAAACATGCTGAGCTTTACCCTTTACAGAAAGCCTTAACAGGAGTTTTTGCATTTTCTAATAAGTGATCAAATATTTTGAGCTTTACCCCTTACATTTTGTAGTTATGTTCTACCAGAGAAGAACTTAACTACAAAATGTAGTTAAAAAGTAGAGACAATTGCAATTTCCTTACTCTTCCATTTTTTTCTAATAAGTGATCAATTTATTTTATTTTTTATTTTTTTTTAAAGGAGAGCCGGTGGCCACATGTCCAATAGTGACCCCGTCCCAATTTGTTAATCGCTCTCACTTATGGCAGAGGAAAACTGTGGCAACAAAAAAAGAACACAAGGGATTTACAGATTAGACATTAACACCATCCCTGGAAACCAAATAAAGAAAAAACCAAACCAAAATTACAACCGAACCTGAGGAAGACCAACCTTATCCAACCTAAGCATACCTTTCAAATTATAAGGCAAAGATACAAAATCGACAAACGTAATATTCTGGTCTTCCTCTCCCCTCCGAGCGAGAAAATCCGCCACCTTATTCCCTTCCCGAAATTGATGTTCAATTGTGAAATACACATCCCTCAGAGAGTCCAAGAGTTCCTCCCAAAAATCCCATAAGTACCAAGCCGTGCACTTGCGAGAAACTAGCCAAGAAACCACCAATCTAGAATCACTCTCAATAACAATATGATTGAAACCCAACTCTTTACATAAGGAGATTCCATGAATTAATGCCCTCAATTCAGCCTCATTATTCGTACCCTGCCTAAAAAAAGAAGAGAAAGCCCCTTTAAAATTACCATGATGATCTCGAATGATGCCACCTCCACCACACCTTCCCGGATTGCCACGACAACTTCCATCTACATTCAATTTGACCCAACCGATATCCGGTTTATTCCAATAAACCAGTCCTGGTCTAGGCCTAACACAGTCAACACAAGGAATTTGAAGTGCTTGAAGAATGCTCTCATCTCTATACGAAAGGGGCCAACGTTTCACCATGAGAGAAGAAATCTTCCTAATCCAAATTTTTACTGCCATCCAAACCTCCAAGGCTAATTCATGTTTATTTTCAATCCGTGCCTTACATCTACGCATCCAAAGACGCCAAGTGATGATAGACGGAATAATACCAAGCAAAATTCCTCTATGACTGGATTTTTTGGCTAAACTGAACCATTGTAATACTGTCGCCCACCAAGACATCCCATCCACATAATTCAACCCCAGATCCGTAGTAGCAATCTTCCAAACTTGAGTCGCTATACTACCTGCATGTAAAACATGGTTTAAATCCTCAGAATGTCCTTGAGTGCAACAATCACATCTAGAAACCAGAGGGATTTTTCACATCCTGTGGGTGCACCTCTTGTATCTCATATGCTTTATGCCGATTATCTATTAGTGTTTGTGAATGGGGGCAAACGCTCGGTTCAGCGTCTTATGCGAACTTTGGAGGAATATGAGAGATGGTCTGGGCAATCAATCAACAAAGATAAGTTGGCTTTTTTCTTCTCCAAATATATTCCGAAAGCTCGGCGACGTAATCTCATGCATTCTAGTGGTTTTGTGGAAGGAAAGTTTCCAGTCACTTATTTGGGAGTTCCTCTTGTTTCTGGTAGACTTACTTCAAGGGATCTAGAGCCTCTTGTTGATAAGATGCGTAGAAAGGTTGCTGGCTAGAAGTTAAGCTTGCTGTCTCAAGGTGGTCGTATTACTCTTCTCAAACATGTTCTGTCATGTATGGCCACACACATGCTGTCTGTCTTAAATGTGCCGATCAAGGTGGTTAATAAATTAAACTATTTACTCTCAACGTTTTTCTGGGGAGATTCAAATGGTAAGTCAAGGATGAAATGGTGTGCTTGGGGTCGTATTTGTAAACCGTATAAGGAAGGGGGTATTGGTCTGAGAAATTTTCACGAAGCGCAAGTACATAGGAAATATACAAGAGGAACACCTAAATTGCAACAAAGAATTTCCTCACTCTTCCTTTAAGGCATAATTCAACAAAGAATACACAGATAGGGTAAGACTAATGCAAGTCCGGTCACCCGCTTACCCACGAGCAACATGCAAGCTTTTGAACAGCATCATCTATCCCACTTTCAGATATACCAACCTGATAGAAAGGAGAGATTTATCGAGTACAAAATCATGCTTGAATAGATGAAAAACTAGCTCAAGTGAGCTATTGAAAAAGGAAACAAGAACCAAAATGACCGGTGTTGGGAGTGCACAGCGACGACGCTAGGTTGAATACCGAGAGCGACAGAGACAGAGACATAGAGATTGTCGCACGAAGAGGGAAGATTAGCGGCTGAGCCGTGCCTCGGTCCTACTGGGGTGGTTCTTGGTGGCTCACGACTGGGCAAGGGCATGTGAAGAAAACCCAAAGGAGAAAACGAAGAAGACGAAGGGGGGAAGGGGAGACGGATGGAAGGAAATGAGTGGAAAATGAGCGGGGTAGCTAATTTTATAAGCTTTTTGCGGCGAGTTCATATCGCCGCTAATAATATTTTAACTGTCCACAAAACATTTTACGGCAATAATTTTCATCGCAAAACAAATCTATTATGGCGATTTGTACAATCGACGAAAAGTAAATGCCGCTACAGTGAAAAGTGTTTATTGTGGTGAAAAACGTCGCCGCCATAGATATAAAATTCGCCGTAAAAACGTAACAGTTAATTTCTCCATCAGTGTTTTCCAAACTTGTGATTTTTTTTGCAGCGATCAAAAAAATCGTTGGAAATAGATTTTTCTGACGATTTTGAAAGTTAAAAAATTACTGCAAAAGACCACTTTCACAATTGCAGGGATTAATGAACCGTCGCAAAAAGTTTTTTAATATGCTAGTGAATTTTTTCATCGCAAAAAGTGAAAAATCACTACAAAACACCAATTTAGTATTTGCGGCGAATATTTCCTTCACAAAAAGTAGAAAAATCGCCGCAAAAGACCAGTTTCAAAATTTTATGTAAAAATATCGCAACGATGTAAAAATCTTTGCAATTAAAGGCTTTATGCAACGATTTTATTTCCAACAGACATAAAATCTCCACAAAAAACCTTATTTCTTGTAGTGACCATTGAAAATTACCTTCTCTGGAAGTCCCAAATCGTCCCTTTCTTAAAAGGTCACCAATTGTTTGGGTATGTAGATGGTACCCTACCCATGCTTCTAGCTACACTCTATGGCAAACCCCATCCCGCCAATTCCCAGTGGCTTCTTCAAGACCAACTGATAATTTCTGCCATAAACTCTTCTCTCTCTAAATCATTTCTCACCCAGGTCCTGGATTGCTCAACTTCAAATGAAGTATGGGCCACCCTTAAGAGTTTGTTCACATCCCATTTATCTGCTCATATAATGTGTACCCAATACCAACTGGCCACTCACAAGAAAGGCTCTGAGTCCATCTCTGAGTACTACAACAAAGCCAAAAATCTCACCTTCTTGCTGGTTTGGGTTCTGACTATGAATTGTTAGTCACATCCCTTACTGCTAGAACCGACCCCCTTTTCCCCCATCAACTATACAGTTCCCTCCTCACTCACAAATCTCTCCTCTCCTATCAGACTCAATCTCTTCTCTTTACTTCTCCACTCTCTACACATAATATTGTTGCGTGCCCTACTTTTAACCCTAACGCACAAAACCGTGGTCATCATAACTTTTCCAAAGGGGGACATCGTGGTCGAGGCTTTGGCCTCGTGCCGGGGGGGGGGGACATCATGGTCGTGGCTTCGGCACCCTCTTCTCTAACAGTGAACTTACAACTCCAACTTCGAACTAACTGTTCCTAGATACAGCGGCCACCCATCATTTTACACTAGAGTTTACCAATCTCAACCTTGAATTGGCATCTTACCAGGGCTCAGATCAGGTCAGCATCGGCAATGGTTCCTCCCTGCCCATTCAACACATCGGCTCCGCTCATCTCAACTCTTCTACTTGCAACTATCTCTTAACTCAATTACTTCATGTTCCCTTAATCTCTCACAATTTGCTTTCAGTTCAAAAATTTTGCAAAGATAATAATGCTTACTTTGAGTTTCATTCCATCTTTTTTGTTGTAAAGGATTCCTGTACCCAGGCAGTGTTGCTTCGGGGTCCCGTTGAAAAAGGGTTGTATGTCCTGCCTTCTTCCTCTGCAATGACCACCACCTCTTCATCCAATTCCCCTTGTGCCTTTCTTAGTTCCCAAACAATAGCTCAACTCTGGCATTTACACTTAGAACACCCTTCTCCGCGCACCAATGCCTTGACCATTACTCGGTTTCAGCTCCCAACGTTTTCTCATGGGCCTTCTGACTGTTCCGCTTGTGCATAGGCCAAGGTCCATGCCTTATGAGATTATCCATATTGTAATACAGCATAAAAATCTACCAATTCACTCAACAAATTGGTTAGTCGTTAATCATGTAATTATTTAATAATTAAGTAATAACGTAAAGTAAATAAATTGTATAACACCAAGATTGGTATCGAAGGGAAATCTTTTAAAAAACTCTTTAGAGGTAAGACCTTACGAGACAGCCAAATCCAGAAAAATCAATTTTATTATTTGAAAATAAATTACAAATAAAGTTCAATTACAAAACATTTATCAATTGACACTTTTATTTGACTAGACAAATGACCAATTTGTCTTCTACCGCAGTAGTAGCCAAAATCTCTAACGATCTTCAAACATTAGCTTTTCTCTTGGAACTCCAGTGGCTAAAACTCGACCAATCAATTCTCTAACATGGAGCACGATCACACTCTTTGAGAGAAACAATATGAAAATTCTCTAAAAAAATTTCTCACCAAAATATGCACTGTAAAGTGCTCTAAAAAATATCCATAATAGAATCTTTACATATCCTAACCAATAGATTCCTTTAAATAAATAATCTGAAAGAAGTTTTAATTTCAGTAGAACTCTGCTGATGGAGCGAATCTGTCGCAAAAATGTCTCCTGACGGAATCCTGACATCTGTACCAAATCTTCTCTACAGTAACAGATTTTAGTTCAACCTCTTCTCTGGATAAGTGCAGATTCATTGGAACTCGATTTTCACACTTATAACTTATCTAAATAACCTCCTAGATAAATTAAATATTGTTATAGATAAAGTCAATAAATAATTTACATTCATCCAAAATTACCAACTTAATGATAGGATAAACTCTATCATTTTAGTCACCTAATCCTATCAAAACTTATTAACTTAGTCACCAAGTCCTAGCCAAACTTTTACATATACACCTTACCTCAACTATCTTCTTCAACCCAATCACCTCAACTTAGTCACCAAGTCCTAGCCAAAACTTTTTATGTATGGGGGCCAGCCCCAATTTTATCTTCAACCAGTTGTAGGTTTTATCTATCTATAGTGAATGATTACTCAAAATACATTTGGCTTTTCCCTTTACAATCTAAATCAAATTTCTCTCATATTGTTCTTGCATTTTTACATTGTGAGATCCCAAAATTTGTGTATTTTTATTTTTATTTGTGGTTGTTATTATTGTGGTTTATTCTATAAGAAATTCTATTTGGGGACTGCATGTGCAAACCCTTCATTAAATGGAAAAAAAATATCATTTTGATAAGGATATTATTGTAATTTTAAAAAAACTTGAAGACAAAATTAACTAGGTTTACACATGCTGTCCCCAAATGGGGACTGTACGTAGCATTACTCTTATTCTATTTTATTGTCCTTTATTGTTTCCTACTTTTTTTATTTGGGCCTTTTTTTGGGTTAGTTTTGAGGTTTGTGTGTTATGTTGTTTTTTTAAGGCTGAAAATGGGTATGGAATCAAGCCTAACCCATGTGCCTAAGTGAGCGCAGCCCTTTAAGCCTAAAACAATGTCGTTTTCGGTTGTAGAAGAAAAAACCCTAGAGCTCCCTTTTTCCCTGTGCCGCAGAAGCCCCCCAGCCTCTCTCCTATTCTTCATCCCGCTACAATGAACCATGCAGGCTATCCTCCACCTCGGGCCGTGCGTGGCCAACCTTGTCCTTCGACCATCGGATCTCCCCAGTGCCACCTCCATGCGACTCTCTCTCTCTCTCTCTCTCTTTCTCCCCTATGCAACCCTGCATTGCTGCAACCAGCCCACGCCGAAGGCATCACCAGCTTCATTCATCGGCCTCCTCCCTTTCCCCCAGCCACCAGAGCCTTCGTGTTTCTCCCTTCTCCTCGAGTAGCACCTCCCTCTCACGAGTTCTCCCTATCTCGGCTCAGATCCACCACTTCTAGTCCATGACCACGTCATACCTCCACCCCTTGGTCATGCTTTCCTCCCCTAGCCACTGCCTAGCCCAGTCATGCCTCCCACTCCCTTACTCCAGTTCGAAGCCCATGGCCCAGCCCTTTGAAACCCACTGTGCCACTATGCTCTGCCCAACACCGCCAATAAAGGACCAGTGAGCCTCTCCAGACCCACGCAAACCCAACCCAGCGCCTAGCCTTTCAAATGCACCCAATCAAAGGCTAGATCTTCTCTGTTAGGGTTCTACTCCATGGCCAACCACCAACATCCACCGTGAGGTTTCTCTTCAGCCACCCTATCCTGCCATGTGAGTCCTTTCCACCCTCTCTACCAGTCTCATCACCCCTAAGCTTTTTCCCAGCCGTGAGTCCTCACAAATCTGTCCAAATTTTCGTCTCTTACCGTGCGCTGCCACTGCTAGCATGCTGCCACAAAACGCGCATGCACTTATTGAGTTTAAGATGTGAATTTATCATTAAATTTGTTGCAGTCTGGTTGTGTTGAGAAGGGCCTTAGGCCCGACAAAGTGTTGGGATTGATAACTATGTGTGGTTGTGGAAATTAGGCCATGGGCCAGATGGAGGACGGGATTATGCATGTAGTTGGGTTCGTTAAACTTTGCACTTTGTGAATGTTGTGTTGATGTATATTGTCTGACGTGTGTTATGCCATGTCATCCAATATACTGTCTGTCATGCATCTGCATATTTACCTTTATTAACATCTATCTTGATTATTGAACTGTCCTACGTTCTGCCATGTGGCGTGATTTGAAAGCTGGATTTTTATGTCTTGGTAATATTTTGTGCGTGCATGTGTATCATGACCCCAAGTCAAGATGGGGTATTATCTTGGTGGAGATCCTCTGGTCACTCGAGAGCGTAATAAAACTGAGTGACGTCCCCTGGGTTGTCGTCGGGTGACAATGAGCTCGAACGAGATGGTAACGCTCTCATGCCGACTCTGTGGCCCCTCGCTAGTGGGGGCTAAAGAATGCCTAGTCACATATGCGCTGGGCGCGGAGCTAGGCATCACTTGTTACGGAGTCACATGCACAGTTGTTACTCGTGGTGTGACGAAGAGAGCCAGTGTGTGCAGATGGTCCCTAGGAGAGACCATGGTGTATGCGTAATAAATGGTTGTGTTTTGGGCCAAATGGGTTTTTGGCGTGCGTGTTCTATTTAAATGAGTTATTTTGGAAAATGGTGGAAAAATAGATATTGTGGTCTTATGCTTGTATGGCTGTCATATGTTGTTGGTTGTATAGATGCATGACTTAATCTTTTGGTTGTTGCATGTTGATTACTTATTGAGATTGTGAAATCTCATTATGGTATTCTTACCTACAGTTCCGTTTTATTGCACCGTAGGCTTTGATGCAGAGAATGGGTATGAGCAGGAGGGACCGGTCCCACCTGAGGAATGAAGGCTTGGGACTATACTCGTATTTATTGTTGGACCTTGTTTCATTTCCTTTATTTCAATTGGATGACTGTATAATCCATTGGTGGTTTTTATTTTGGGTTGTAAAGTTTAAAACTTTATGGTACTTAGTTTTGACTGCCTTATATCTTTCCGCTGCGTTATTTTTGCTGCACACTTTTACACATGTTTGCACACACTTGCACAAGGCGATGGGGGTTGTGATCCGTGTGGTCGTCATAATGGTATCACAAATTCCACCAAATTACACGTGGGGATCAAGGGCGCCACAGGTAGTATAAGAGCAAATGGACTCTGGGTAAGTCCATAAGTCACTTAGGTACAGTACTAGAATTTTAGGCTTCAATCTTAGTATTATAGGCTCGAAAATTTGGGGAGTTAGACTTGGATTTTAGCAATGTCGGCTTGAATTTCAACTTGATAGGTATGACTATTTAGTGTAGTAGGTTTGAACTCTTAGCGATTAAGTTTGTTTTTATAATTGAGGTCTGAACTCTTAGAAGGGAACGACATGGTCTAGGCGATCTCTTTGGAGTAGGACCTGAAGTCACAACCGAGGAAGGTAGTAACTTTAAATCTCTTAGGATAATTGAGGTCTTAGAGTCCGTAGAATTTATGAAATGAGTTTATGGAATAGGAGGTTGTACGTTCAACGAACTTCAAGGAAAGATTTATGAGAATTTCATTTAAGTTTTAAGATTTTGCAGACTTTAAGAAATGATTTGATATCATTTTAGATTTTAGATTTTGAAAGCTTCAAGAGACGATTGGTTTTTTTTTTTAGATCTAAGGTCATCGATCTTGCAGACTTTGAAAAATGATTCTTGCATGATTTTTAGGTTTTAGAATTGCAGACTTTAAGGACTGACTTATAGTAAGATTTGAGTGTTTAGTTCTACAGACTTGGTACGCAAGCTTGATCAATTTGAAGTCAATTAGTCTGTAACCATTAAAGCGGGGTTTGATCAAAGTTAAGTTATTGATATGGAGATTTACAAAGAAGCGTTTTTTCTATGGGGTTTGAAGGTATTGATTTAGTTTGGATAATGAGGATTATTAGCTCGAGGATATAGGGCTGGCAGGTTTTTAGGAAGTGAGTCTTATCAAATTTAAGGATAATAGATGGTGCAAATTTAGGAAATCATTCATGTCAATTTTGAGGATATAGGTCCAATGGATGGATATGGTAGTTGTGTGATGGTTTAGAATGTAATCAAGTTAGTTTGAGAATAGGATTGGGTCTACTAACTATATCAGAGGCAAGCTTCAGTTACCTTTGGGTGGACTTTAGTGGTGAATAATATTCAGTTTAGTACTACTATGATAGAAACTAGTTAGAATTGGGGTCTTGAGTAGTTAAGTAATTGTTGTCGGCATAGATTTATAGGTGCATTTATATTTTTGGATGAGAATGTATTGGGCTCTAAAGCTCAATGCCTTCTTTAAGTGGGATGTGCGGACTTTCAACTTATTTGAGTGTTTGGATCAAGACAACTTTTGGTTTACCTTCGACGTTAAGTTGATCGCTTGGAAATGTAATAATGTGTGTAAGAGTCGCAAAGTAATCTAAATCTCCTTCCCCACGAGTGCTTTAAGTATAACAACCAGTGAAATCTGCCCTCAAGGTGTTATCGGCTTGGCTTTTCCCAGTTGCTTAGGCCTCTTTGCACTCACACTTAGTACTTCCTTGGAAAGAACATTCCATGTGTTCCCTGCAAGATGGTCCTGACTTAGCTTATTTTTTAATTTCGCCCCTTTTCTTTTAAATGTTTCTCAATCCTTTAGATTCTTTTGGGGAAGTATATGAAGGAAAACCACAACTTTTTGTAAACCTTTTTAGAGTTGGACTTTGAGGAGAATTTCATAATTTTATTTTTGTCTTTTCACTTTCTTACTTATTTTATTAATTCAACCTCCTTGTCCAACTTAAAGAAAACTTTTGGTGTGTGCTTTGACAAGAGTTGTTAATCTGTTTTGGTGAATTGTTGGAATTTTCCTTCCTTTGTGTTTTTATATAATATTGATGTGATTTGCTTTTGGCGTAAGGACCAAGGACCAATCTTGTACCCAACTACCTTGTTGCAACTTTCTCAATTCCATTACAAATGAAATTCTTTCCTTCTTCACTTGGCAGAATAGACCTTTTGTTGCAATTGTGACATCAATTCTTTGGATCGATTTCTTTCACCATTTGAAAACCTTAGAGTAAATTCCAACCTTCACCTCATCACGTTAGACTTCTAACCACTTTATTTTGACTACTCAACCTTATGAACTACATGGGCTTGACTTAGTGTATGGGTTTCTAAGTTCTTAGATCATTTCAAGGAGACTATTGGAAATTATGCTCTGGGTAGACTTTTGTAAGCATTGAATCCTTACCCATTGGTAAGTTGTTACTGTTTCGGTCATTCAGAATGCTTATGTAGTAGTTGATCACTTGTACATTTGGTGGAGTATTGGTTTTGGCTAGGATGCATGAGATCGACACGTAACAGTTGTGAGTGTATATGAATCTCAGAAAGTATAGGTCCTTGTTTCATTTTGGCTTGGAAGAAGTTGTTTTGGTAGGTGTTGAAGTGGATTCGATACAATAGTATTAAATTCAAGAGATCTTAGCCTTAAGCTTTTTGGTGAGTTGATCGGAGTGTGCAGTCAAATCATGGTACTTAGTGAAGTGATGGTTGGCAGTAATTATTGTGAGTATCTTCAGGAATCAGTTGTAACTTGAGGTCACATAGGAATTTAAAATTTGAGGTTGTACTTTCCTTTGGAGATTGAATGTCCAGTTGGGGGAATTTTGGGCATTGTTAATTAACTTGAGAAGAGAGTGAATGGGTCACCAATGTGTGGTGTGAGGCTTGGAAGTTGGAGCTTAGGCGTCAACAGTGGGTAGCATCACCTATTTTATCAGGTAATGAAGCATTAGGATCCATGTGTGTTGTATGGTAGTTTCTTGAACTGCATGGCTTGCCTTGAGGTTTTAAATGTGATGCGCTATTGAAGGAATTAGTCGTACTAGTACTAGAACTTTTGGAAGTAGAGGCTAAGATTATTAGTTTGATGAACCCTTTAGTAGTAGTTGAAGTTGGTTAAGAAAATTTCGAGGACAAAATTTCTTTTAAGAGGGAAGGATATGAAATCCCAAAATATTTTTGTTTTTATTTTTATTTGTTGTTATTATTATTGTGGTTTATTCTATTCTATTTTATTTTATTTTATTTTAGTTATATATATATATATATATATATATATATATGTTTATATATTTTTGGGCCTTTTGTTTAGTGGGTTAGTTTTGAGGTTTGTGTGTTGTGTTGTGTTTTTTAGGTTGAGAAAGGGTATGGAGTCGGGCCCAGCCCGTGTGCCTAAGTGAGCCCAACCACTTAACTCTAAAACGGCGTGCTTTTGGGCGATAGAAGAAAAACCCTAGAGCTCCATTTTTCCCCAGTGCCACCCAAGCCCCCTACCTCTCTCCTATTCTTCATCCACTGTAGTGAGCCATGGATGCCGTCCTCCACCTCGCGCCATGCGTGGTCAGCCTTGTCGTTCCACCGTCGGACCTCCTCAGCGCTGCCTCCAAGCGACTCTCTCTCTCTCTCTCACTCTCTCTCTCTCTCTCAATTTCACTTCCACACAACAGAGCACCACTGCAGCCAGCCCACTCCGACAGCGTCACAAGCTTACCTCACCAGCCTCCTTCCTTTCCCCCAGCCACCAAAGCCTTCCTCTTTCTCCCTTCTCCCCAAGTAGCACCTCCCTTTCAAGAGTTCTCCCCATCTTAGCCCAGATCCATCGCCTCCAGCCGCACATTGCTGCCCAAGATCACCGCCTAGCCCAGCTGAGCCTCCTCTCCCTTTCTCTAGTTCGAAGCCCACGGCCCAGCCCCTTGAAACCCACAGCACCACCGTACTCCGCCCAACACCACCACCAAAGGACCACAATGAGCCCCTCCTGACCCACGTAAACCCAACCCAGTGCCTAGCCTCTCAAATCCACCCAATCTAAGGCTAGATCTCCTCTGTTAAGGTTCTACTCCGCCACCAACCACCGTGTGAGTCCTTTCCGCCCTCTCTTCCAGCCTCATCACCCTTAAGCTTTTCCCCAGTAGTGAGTCCTCATTAATCGGTCCAGATTTGCCTCTATTACCATGCGCCACCACTACCGACCTGCTGCCACACAGCGCACACACACACTCGCTAGACCCCTTAGATGAAGCACTTGATCATCCAGATTTTGGCTGGCCACGCTGTATGTAACTCTCTAGAGTGGCCTTTAAGTTTAAGATTTGAATTTATCACTAACTTTGTTGCAGTCTAGTTGTGTTGAGAAGGGCCTTGGGCCGTCAAAGTGTTGGGATTGATAACTATGTGTGGTTGTGAAAATTGGGCCATGGGCTGGATGGAGGATGGGATTACGCGTGTAGTTGGGTTCGTTAAACTGTGCACTTTGTGAATGTTGTGATGATGTATACTGTTTGATGTGTGTTATGCCATGTCATCCACTATACTGTCTATCATGCATCCGCATATTTACCTTTATTAATATTTGTCTTGATTATTTAACTGTGTTATGTTCTTCTATGTGTCGTGATTTGAAAACTGGGTTTTCATGTCTTGGTAATATTTTGTGTGCGCATGTGTATCAAAATTCCAAGCTGAGATGAGATATTATCTTGGTGGAGCTCCTGTGATCACTCAGAGCGTAATAAAACTGGTGATGTCACCTACTTGTTGCCGAGCTAAAACGGGCTAGGATGAGATGGTAACACTCTCGTGCCAACTCTATGGCCCCTTGTTGGTGGGGGCTAGAGGATGCCTAGTCACGTATGCCCTAGGCGTGGAACAGGGTATTTCTCATTACAAAATCACATGCACGGTCGTTACCCATGGTGTAACTAAGGGAGCTAGGATGTGCGAAGGGTCCCTAGGGGAGACCGTGGTGCATGCGTAATAAATTGTTGTGTTTTGGGCCAAAGGGATTTTTGACAGGAGTGTTATGTTTAAATGTGTTATTTTGGGAAATGGTGGAAAAATGGATATTGTGGTCTTATGATTGTATGGCCGTCATACTTTGTTGGTTGTATAGATGCATGATTTAATCTCTTGGTTGCAAAATCTCATTATGGAACAGTAGGCTTTGATGCAGAGAATGGGTATGAGTAGGAGGGACCGACCCCACCTGAGGAGTGAAGGCTTGGGATTGTACTCGTATTTGTTGTTGGACCTTGTTTCATTTCCTTTATTTCAGCTGGATGATTGTATAATCCATTGGTAGTTTTTATTTTGGGTTGTAAAGTTTAAGATTTTATGGTACTTAGTTTTGACTACCTTCTATCTTTCCGCAATGCTATTTTTGTTGCAGAGTTTTACGCATGTTTGCACACACTTGCACATGGCAATGGGGGTTGTGATCCATGTGGTCATCATCTCGATGTCACGACTTCCACCAAATCACACGTGGGGGTCGAGGGTGCCACATACATTATGTCATGAACAATTTTTCAACATATGTTGTCTCAGTCCAATCTCATTGGGGTGGTAAATTCCGCCCCTTGCATCCATTTTTAAAACTTTTGGTATTACCCATCATATCACGTGCCCATATTCTCATCAACAAAATGGCACGGTTGAGTGCCGTCATCAAGATATAGTCGAAACTGGCCTCTCACTCTTGTCACATGCATCCATGCCCCACACATATTGGGCCAAGGCCTTCCAAACAGCCACTTTTCTCATTAACCGTATGCCCACACTTTTGCTTGACAATCAATCCCCTTATGAAGTCCTCATGGGCCAAGCACCCGATTATGCTTTTCTTAGGGTTTTCGGATCTCTATGTTGGCCCAACCTAAGGCCCTACAATAGGCACAAACTTGATTTTCATTCTAAGCCTTATTTGTTCATGGGCTATAGTTCAGATCACAAAGGCTACATTTGTCTTCACTTAGAAACATGCCACACTTACATCTCTAGGGATGTCAAGTTTTTTGAGATCCAATACCCTCTTTCCCCTCAGCCCACTCCCATATCCACCCCTCTTCAGACCCGAGTATCCTTACCTGCCCATCTACATTACTTGTTCCTCTACCGGCCCATATAGATCCAACTCCACCAATTCAGCCCACCCATATGTCATCCCCTATTGACAATTCTAGGTCATCTTCAACCTTCGATTCCTCTTTGTCCTCTAGTAACTCTCAGCTGTCTTCCCTAGTCATACCTCTATCTCCTCCTTCAGTCACTGAGCCCATCTTAAGTCCGTCTCACCCCATGATCACCAGGTTAAAGTCAAACATCCAGTGCTCGTGACTTCCTTCAGACGGCACCATTCTGTGGCCTCCACCCAAGCAGACTATGTCTCTCACCACCTCCACCACCCCTCCTCCTCTTCACACCACTTTTATCCTAGAGGAGCCTAACTCATTCGTCAAGGCATCTAAATATCCTGAATGGAGGTTAGCGATGTAGTTTGAATTTTAGGCTTTACTTTAGAATAACGCTTGGGGCCTTGTTCCCTTTTCCCCTCACTACAATCTCCTTGGGTCCAAGTGGTTTTTGAAAACCAAGCGTTGTGTTGGTGGATCCCTAGAATGCCGCAAGGCTCACCTTGTGGCCAAGGGATTTCATTAGCAACCTAACCTCGATAACTCTGAAACGTTCAGCCCCGTAGTCAAACTAGCCATAATTAGACTCCTCCTCTCTCTTACCGTCAGCTCTTAATGGCATGTCCATCAACTAGACGTATAAAATGCTTTCCTCCATGGGGACCTCAATGAAGATGTGTTCATGCAACAACCGTCAGGGTTCATCAATCTAGATCAGCCTTCCCATGTCAGTAAGCTTCGAAAATCCATTTACAGTTTAAAACAGGTCCCTAGGGCCTGGTTTGCTAAACTGAGTGACAGACTTATTTCACTTGGGTTTCATGGGTCTCGGTCAGACTCTTCTCTATTCATTTTCAACAATTCCACATATTGCATGTATATACTTCTTTATGTTGATGATTTGGTTGTCACTGGCTCTAACAGTTTGCTTATTACTGAATTCATTAGATCTCTAAGTTCTTATTTTCCGGTTAAAGACTTCGGTGCACTACACTTTTTTCTTGGTAGTGAGGTTAGTCGTGATTCATCGGGTTTTTTTCTTTCCCAGTCAAAATATATTCATGATCTTCTTGTCAAAACCAACATGCACAACTCTAAGTCAGTCTCTACCCTAATGTCTTCCTCTGCCAAAATTACAGCTTTAAGGACCCATCTTTATATCGGAGTGTGTTTGGGAGCTTACATATCTAGCTTTCACACGTCCGGACATTTCCTATGTAGTCAATCATTTGTGTCAATATATGCATAGTCCACGCCTACCCCACTGGCAGGTTGTTAAACGAATATTGAGGTACCTTAATCATACTAAGTCCTTTGGTTTGTACTTCCTCTCACCTTCTTCTCAAACTTTATCTGCATTTTCTGATGCAGACTGGGCTGGATGCCCTGATGACCGTCGATCCACTAGTGAATTTTGTGTTTACTTTGGATCTCATCTCGTATCTTGGGGTTCAAAGAAGTACCCAACCATAGCCCAATCTTCTACCGAGGCTGAGTACAAGTCAGTTGCTAATGCAACTTGTAAGATTTTATGGTTGCAATCCTTACTCAAGGAACTCAAGATCTTCCTAAAAAATCCTCTCATCCTATGGTGTGATAACCTAGGAGCCACTTACCTCTCAGTCAACCCAGTGCTTCAATCTAGAACTAAGCATGTTGCCCTTGACTATCACTTTGCAAGAGAGAGCATTGCTGCCAAAACACTTCAAGTATCATTCATTTCAAGCAAGGATCAAATTGGAGACATTATTACCAAGCCATTCTCCACAATCAAATTTCAACAACTACGGTCAAGCCTTACCATTACATCAATGTTGCTTGACTCGTGGGAGGGTATTAAAGGCTACACAGCTTGCTCATCAGACGATAGAGGAAAGGATCACAGCTCAAAAGAATGATTATGTAAATTCTAGAACACTTCTTTGTAACAACTTCTGGACAGGTGTCATATTATGATTAGGAGAAATATTCTGAGTTTGTTAGCACTTGTCTATAAAAAGGAATACTCTGATTGTAAATGAATTATGAAATGAGAATTAGACCTCATTTCTTTCCTTCACTTTTTCTTTTTCCCTCTTTTTCTTTTTCTTCCTTTTTCTTTTTCCCCATTTTCTCCTCCCCTCCCCCGCGGCCAACCCCTTCTCTCTCTCCTTTCTCTCCTTCGGCCGAAAGCCTCTCTCCACCTAGCCACCGCCGCGCACCGCCATGGTCAGCACCGCCTAGCCCAAAAGCTTCCTCAACCGCCGGTGACCCTACCCCTCCAACCTCAGACTCTCCCTCGTCAGCAATAGCCCGCACACATCGTCCGAAGCCGTGGCATTCCATTTGCTCCAACGCCACCGTCGCTCCACCTCCGACCACCATTTCTTCACCACTTCTTCCTCGGCCCTCTAGCAACCTTTTGGACCCATCCCCAGCCCCAATCTGTCACCAGAGAAGCCTAACCATACTCATCTCTGACTTGCCCCTTTTTGGCCTTAAACCGCCTCTTTCGCCCCCACCCACGGCCAAAGGCCACCACCATTGGCTTCACCGACCTCTCTACACCCTACCCTATCAATTTCGAATCTTGGTTTAACCTTGTTCAAAAGTGGGTTTTTGAGACCCACGGCCACAGTGTATTTTACACTGTGGAGTTGTTGTTTTGGCGTTTTCAGCTCATCTGTGATCCTCCGAAAATTACTATATAGCGCTGTAAGTATTTTTCCAAACATTTTTTGAGATTTTAATATATTTTTGCGCTAACTCATTTAATATTATTGTGATTGGTTGGTTGTGCCGGACTGAGTCCGAGGAGTTATAGGGGTCGGATGGATTTGAGGACGGAGTTATTTTTGTGTTTGGTTATTGGAAATGGTTGGTTATTGGATATTGTTGTTGGTCTGGTACATTGCATATTGCACGCATGTTCATGTTTGTAAATTGAAAACTGGGTTTTCGTGTAATTACATTCATATTCATGTGTTTATTGAAAACTAGATTTTCATATGAGAAAAATGAAAAGAGACTGTAGGGATGGTGGTGTTGTTCCTCCTGTAATTCTCGCCTATGGTGCACGCGGTAGGGATGGTGGTAGAGTCCCGCCTGTGATTCCCACCTAAGGTGCACACGGTAGGGATGGTGGTAAGCAGGGATGGTGGTGTTGTCCCGCCTGTGATTCCCGCCTACAGTGTCCGATGAATGTTTTCGTGTAAATCATTTTCTGAGAAAATGACAGATTATGTTTTTGGGCCAAAAAAATGGGATTTTGGCGTGTGTTGGAAAATATTCATTTTTCGGGAAAAAATGATATTTTGATTTGGTGCATATTTCATCATATGCATGCATGTTGGTTGCATTAATGTATTGTTATCTTGGGGATTGTTTGGATTATAACTTACTTGCGGTACCATTTAATGGTGTCGCAGATTTTGATGTTGTTGATGCAGATGCCGAGCCTGAGGATTTGGCTCTGCCGGAGAAGTGATTTGGGATCACTCGCATTTCTATTTTTCAACCTTGTATTATTTTATGGGACATTGGTTTTGTTTTTAAATGTTGTTGTTTTTGGATATTTGTATTAAAAATTCTTGTACTTAGTTAACTATTTATTTTATCCGCCGCGTATTTATTGTGCACTATTTGCATGTTGCACACACTTGAGCACTTAGCGTTGGGATGTGTGACCCGTGTTGTCATCATTCTGATGTCACGATTCTCACGTCGTCGTACGTGGGAGTCAGAGCGTCACATACACATACCTAAACAAACGGTCATGTCTATAAATTCTTAGAAATATAATATAAAAGTTGGGCTAGGTACAGACGATTTGGCGGACGAGCATACGAAGCTAGTGTGGCCTATGCTTTCAAAGCTATTTTTATTAAAACAAAAAGAAAAGAAAAACATGAAGAGACAAGAAGAAGATGACCAACGGCTTCCAAGATCCATTTTTGTCTCCCCTTCGTCTCCCCTCCCCCAAATCCCAACTCGATTGTCTGCCAACACCTCTTTGTACACACTCCCTCTTGCACATCTTCCTTGTTTGTAATCATAACTACAAAAAATAAAGATGGTATAGTTGCAAAAAAATCAAACATGTTCTTCTCAAAAGAGAGATCAAATTCGGGTTCACACCCTTGAGACCAATCAGTATGATTTATCATCTCATATCCTGGAAGGCAGTAGCAATTTCTGCCAATACTAGGAACATAGCTGCATATACTGTTAGCCCCACAAACACCATGGATAATACAAGGTACCTAAAAGGCCTACCATGAAACAACCCACATCTTGCCCTCCTCGTCCCAATTGTACAATCGAAGATTACCATCATAATTAAGTGTCAATCTTCTATGGAGCAATTGCCCATAGTCGGCTAGCGAAAATATAAATTTATCGAAAGAACTAAAATTCTCGAAGGAATCAAGCACTGCGATTCTACTCTGTTGTATGCGAACCTTTTGGCTTGTCAGTGTAAAACCCATGGTTCAGGCCAGTAAATACTAGAAACCTTAGCCCCATCATAAAGAAGGTAAAGGACGTTATCATTATAGGAAAGAAGCTTGTAGAAGCCAGAGGAATAGTTGGTCTAGCTTTTATCATTTCATTTTTATCCCCTTCTCGCCCAAAACTCAATCAGCTGATGTAAGGCAAAATGAACAATTTCATTTAACAAGCCAGGTGGATTTGTGCACAGATTCATCTACCAAAATTAATTTCCTGTAGATTTTTGCATAATATAATTTGCAACCATTGTAAACGATCATTCCTATCACTAACATGTTAAGTCAAAAAGTTTTAAAATTTTAAATTTTAAATGTATGTTACAAGAAAACTTTTACTATGTTAGAGGTATATATATCAGGCGCCATTTAGGCTGCCATCCAATTAGCTAGAAGTTGTGAAGAAACCCAATTTGTCTCTTTTAGAGCAAGAGGGTACGTAGACTATGTCAACATATACCTATTTTTGAAAAAATTCTCTTTCTATATATATATATATTGGAAAGAGGACGGCACCTCCAAAACTTTATTAGAAATCCTCACTTTTAGTGGAAGAATATCGTGGAAACATCAAAACAATACTAAAAAAAACAACAAATAAATTTATAAAGCCATAAAAAAAACTAACCAACCAATTAATAAAGCCGAACATTTGGCAAACCCAATTTCTCTAGTTTCAAATACCCTTTAAGAGGCCTTGGTAGATCGACAACATTCTCCCAAGTAGCCATACACCCCTCTGCCCCTAACTTAGCAAGAAAATCTACCAATAAATTTCCTTCAAGATAAACATGAGTAACGTTAACATCCAAATTTTCCAAAAGCAATTGAACCTCCTCGATCCTAAAAATCTTCTAGGTACCAAACTATACAACATTTATTCACCAACCAATTTATAACCAACAATGAATCCATTTCTATGTCAATGCAATAAAAACCCAAAGATTTTGTAAGCCGTAAACCATGTTGTTTTGATCATTCAATATATAACATATGTTATTTTGATCATTTGATCACTAATTGTCAATATGGTGATTTCATTTGATCACATTTGATCACTAATTGTGAAGAAGGCTATCCTCATTCTGCATTATTTTCCACCATTGTTTTGCAAGTAAAGTATCATTAAAAAGTCTCAAATCTTTGAAGCCCAATCCTCCATCACCTTTGGTTTCACACATCCTCTTCTGGCTCACCTAGTATATTTTCTTCTCTTCCTTTTTCTGACCCCACCAAAACTTGGCCATCATCTGTTCTAATTCATAGCAAAGAGGATTTGGCAACTTAAAAAAGGTCATAACATATGTTAGAATAGCTAGTGCAATTGCCTTAATTAAAATTTCTTTACCCCCTTAAAATAAAAGCTTTTCCTTCCATTGTGCAGTTTAGACCAGAATTTGTGATTAATGTCTGAGAATGCCTTTTTCTTATCTTTCCCAACCAAAGGTGGTAGTCCAAGAAACTTGTCATAATTATGAAAAACTTGAACTCCCCAAAATGATAGTAGTTGTTGTTGTGCTTCTGAAGAGACATTCTTACTAAAGACCATTGAGGTCTTTTCTCGATTGATTTTCTGACCTAAGGCATTCTCATAAACTCCAAGGATTCTTTGTACCTTCCTGGTCTGTTCTCTTGGATAGAGGCCTTATAGAAAAGGACATTGTCATCTATAAACAGCAAATGATTCACCACAGTTGCCCCTCTACATACTCTTACTCCACTAAAATGCTTTCTTGTCCCAGCTTGATTCAAAAGAGAAATAAGGCCCTCAGTCCCCAGCTAAAAGAGATAGGGAGATAAAGGATCTCCCTGCCTTATCCTTGGAAAAGGATGTATAGGACCAACAGGTTCACCATTAATGAGAATGGAGAAAGTAACAGATTTAACCCAAAACATTACCAACTAAATCCATTTGCGTGCAAACCCCTTTTGTTGCATAACTACCTCAAGTAATGCCATTCAAGCCTATCGTAGACTTTGCTCATGTCCAACTTAAAAGACATGAATGCTTCTTTTCCATTCCTTTCCCTTATTAAAAAATCAATTAATTCATAAGCTACCAGCATATTATTAGAAATGACTCTACCTGGTACAAATACACTTTGGAAAATTTAGATAACATGAGGTAAGATCAGTTTGAACCTATTTCACACAACTTTGGAAATCAATTTGTAAATGACATTAAAAAGACTGGTGGGTCTATATTCTGACACTTTCTGAGGCTTTTTTGTTTTAGGAATAAGGGCTATGAAAGTGTGGTTAATACCAGAAGGGAATCGACCTGTATTAATAGCATGCAACACAACCTTAGAAACTGACTTCCTTACTATATGCCAATATTTTTTATAAAAGATAGGAGCCATTCCATCAGGACCAAGAGCTATTGTGGGTTCATTTGGTGTAAAGTTGGCTCCATTTCAACCTCATTAAATGGTTTGGTGAGTTCCTCATTCATAGCTTCAGTCACTCTACCTCGGTGTTAAAAAGTCCTAGTTACTGGAATGATCAATTGAGCTAAACATTTCCTCAAAGTACTTCATGATCAACTCATCCCTTCTAACTCCTTCCTGCCATTCTCCAGTCTCATCTTGCAGCCTTGCAATGGTATTTGTTTTCCTCCTCTGACTTGCTTTACTATGAAAGAACTTTGTATTCTAATCCCTAGCCTTTAGCCAAAGTGCTTTTGATCTCTGTCTCCATAGTATTTCTTCCCTTTCCAGTCAAATTTGAACTTCCTCTCGAGCTTTTTGTAATGCCTCTTTGTTGACATTTATTGAATTTGCAACTTGAATTCTCTCCAGGTTTGCTCTTACCTGTTTCACTTTCTTATGTACTACTCCAAAGATACGTTTACTCTATTTTAAAAGACTCTCACTACAACCCGACAACTTCCCCATTACTTCCCCAATTGGTCCATTTCCACAATTTACCTACCAAGCCTTTTCTATCACCATCCCACATTCTACATGTTCTGACCACTTGGCCTCGAATCTGAAAGGTTTAGGTCCTTTGAATTTTGAAAAATTATCTTCATTTTGTAGAATGATAGGAACATGATCTGAATGGGCTGTTGCAGAGTGTATGACCTTTGCATAAAGAAAATCTTGAGACCATGCATGGTTTGCTAGGACTCGATCCAACCTTTCATGAATGGCATGTTCCCCTTCTCTATTATTCCACCAGGTGTATATGATGCCTTCATAGCCCAAATCTATAATGCACAATCATCTACCACTTTTCAAAATCTCTCCATTTGAGTCTCCAACCTATCCGTTCCTCCCTTTTTTCCAATTTTGCTAGTGATTTCATTGAAATCACCTAGTACCAACGAGCTCTCATAGTCCCCCTTGGTTAAAAGCCTTAGTAGGTCCCAAGTGTCTTTCTACTAGTCTCTAGATGCCCATATAAACCTGTTAACTGCCAAATTTCACCTCCTCTATAAACATCCTTCACCACAGCATCAATATGAAGCTTCTAAATGTTAAGTCAACTTCTTTTTGCCCACAACAAGCATAGTCCTCCACTCCTCCCCTCACAGTCCACTGTCAAAAAATTTTGAAACACAACATTATACTTAATCCTTTCCATAGAACTACTAGTCAATTTAGTTTCTTGTACAATTATGATGTCGGGAGCTTCCTTCTTGACTAAATCTCGGAGGGCACGAATTCCATGTGGGTTCCCAAGCCCACGTGAATTTCAACTTAGTAGTTTCATAGCTCCCGGCAGGGCTGAATTACAACCTCCACTGATCTTATTGTTGTTACCTTATCAAACCCCATAACCTCTCTTTATTTATCTTTAGGTAAAGAGCCTAACTCATTTTCCTCCTCCCTGAATCCCTTCCTCTTCATTGTACTTTTTAAAGTCTGAGAACTAGTACCTTTTCCAATCATCCTTTTTAGTCTCTACCACGTTCCTCCTGTTGACTGTTCCTTACAATCAGCAGATTTGGATATATTTACTTCATTGTGGGCCAAACCAATGCCTTTCTGTGGGGCCTCATTTGTCAACTTCCTATTGAGTTCTATCTATTCATGTGCACGTGTCTTGTTTGCCCTAGATAGCTCCTCAGCATTATTATTTTCCTCCTACAAGACCCCTTCTCCTCTATATGGCAAGTCAACTTTGTCTGAAGTGGCCCCATTTTGCTCCACTAATCCAGCATTATGTTCCCTAACAGAAACCTGAATAGAGCTTTCCTCTATATGCGCACCTCCTGGACTCATGCCTCCACCTTTTTTGCCCAAATTAACTCCTTCTGTTTCTTGATTTTTAGATACTTTTTTAGACCTCTAACCAGGATCCTTTACAAGAGGATCTCTTCCATGCTCTGTCTGCTTGTCACAGAGGTTGTATGCAGAAACACCAAAAGGAAAGCTCTCTTCCTTGCTCATTCCTTGGTTATTCTGCCAGCCTTAGCAGTCTTTATGACTATGACCCAATCTACCACAAACATAACAGTACGTTGGTAATCTTTCATATGTAAATCGAACCCAACAGACTCCATGAGTAGACAGGTTTATGCATTTGTCAAGTATCAATGGTTTAGTAACATCCAAACCTCATTTTGATGAACTCCCCCCATGCAACATCATCCTTCTCTGTATTAATCTCTTCCACCGTACCAATACTATTACCAATCATTCTCACCACCCTCTCATTCATTGCACCCAATGGAAGATCATAGTCTAATCCAAAAAGCTGCCTTCATTGTCTTTATTTTGTTAGCCTATAAATCCCCTTCAAAATGTTGCATCAATACTAGATTCCTATCAAAAGACCATGGTCCCTCACGTTGCACCCTGGCCTTCTCCCTCTGATCTTCAAATTCTACAAGTAGCTTAGAGCCCAATTCCTTGAACCAAATCTTCTTTACATGACGCCAGATTCTCCTCAACTGTGTGCAACAACTTCCTGCTGCTATATACTCGGCTTCAGCTGTAGACAAAGAAATTGAATTTTGCTTTTTGGTCATCCAAGCTACAAGATTACCACCTACATAGAAATATCCTCCAGAAGTACTCTTTCTATCATTAGCATTCCAAACACAATCAGCATCCGAATAGCCAACTAGTGTCAACTTAGTGTCCTTAGTATACCTAATCCCATAGTCAACAATCGCACTTAGATATTTGATTATTCTTTTTACTGCTGTGAGATGGGATTCCTTAGGATTAGCTTGAAACGTAGCACATACACCAACACTAAAAGCTATATCAAGTCTACTAGTTGTAATGTCAAGTAGACTTCCTATCATGTTTCTATAAAGAGTAGGGTCAACATTTTTACCTGTAGAATCTATGTTGATTTTTACTGAAGTGCTCATAGGAGTACGAGCATGACTCTTTCCTTCTATCCCAAACTTCTTAACAAGCTCTCTAGAATACTTAGATTGTGAGATACAAATTTCTTCTTTAGTTTGTTTTACTTGGATGCCTAAGAAAAAATTTAACTCACAAATCATGTTCATTTCAAACTCAAATTTCATTTTAGTAGCAATATCATATGATAGAGAGTTAAGTGTTGCTCCAAACACAATATCATTAACATAAATTTGAGCAATGAGTAGTTGCTTACCTAATTTCTTGATGAAAATAGTCCTATCAGCTTGTCTTGTACTGAAACCATATTCAAGTAAGTAAGCTATCAATCTTTCATACTAATCACTAGGTGCTTGTTTCAGTCTATAGAGTACTTTCTTTAACCTGTAAACATGATCAAGGTAGAGATGATTAATGAAGCCTTGGGTTGTTCAACATATACCTCTTCTTGTAGAAATCCATTCAGAAATGCACTCTTGACGTCCATTTGATATAACTTGGAATTTAAATGACAAGCAATGGCAAGAAGTATGCGGATACATTCTAGACGAGTAGCTAGGGCAAAAGTTTCATCAAAATCAATCCCCTCCACTTCTGTGTAGCCTTATGCAACTAGTCTTGCTCTGTTTCTTACAATGGTGTCATGTTCATCGGTCTTGTTCTTGAAGATCCACTTGGTTCCAATGATGTTGTAATTTTTAGGTCTAGGAACCAACTCTCACACATCGTTCCTTGTGAATTAATGGAGTTCTTCATGCATGTCACTAACCCAACTTTCATCATTCAAAACTTCCTCAACTTTCTTGGGTTTAACCTGTGACAAATAATACACAAAAGAAACTTGATTTAGAACTCTTTTCTAAGTCGCACACCTTCATCTAGCTTACCAAGAATATTCTCTTTTGGATGGTTGTAAGTGTTCTTTGTCCTGTGGAGGAGGAGAGTTTTTAGACGTTTGCTCCATGTGATTTTCATCACTTTGTTCTTGTGAATCCTTTTCAGCAACTTGTACTATCTCTTTCAAGTTCTCAAGTTTCCTTTTGGTTGTCTCAGCTTAAACATCATCTACAACCACATTGATGAATTCCATGATTGTTTTTGTCTGTAGGTTGTAGACTCTATAAGCCTTGCTATTTGAAGAATATTTAAGGAACACTCCTTTATCACTCTTGCTATCAAACTTACGTGAGTTTTCAAGATCTCCCAAGATTTAGCATTTGCTGCTGAAGACTTTAAAATACTTGATAGTGGGCTTTTTATTCTTCCACAAACTATAAGGAGTATGTTTGGTGCCAGACCCTAGAACAACTCTATTCAGAATGTGACTCGCAGTATTCACAACTTCTCCCCAAAAATAGAAGGCCATCTTTTTACTGCTCAATATGGTTCATATCATTTCTTGAATAACCCTATTTTTCCTTTCCATCACTCCATTTTGTTGCAGAGTGATAGGAATAGAAAATTCTTGATGAATGCCCTATTTATCACAAAAAGAGGAAAAATTAGTATTCTCAAATTCTTTACCATGATCAGTAAGAATTCTAGAGATAGAAAGATCCATCTCTATTTTTAGTCTCTTGAATAGCTTCTTGGCAAGGTCAAATGCTTCAGAGTTTTCTCTTAGAATGATAGTCTATGGAAATCTAGAAAAGTCATCCACAACAACCATAATCTACTTCTTTTCACCTAGGCTTTCGGCTTATGTTGGACCCATCAAATCCATGTGAAGTAGCTCAAGTGGCCGAGAGCTAGCTGAGAATATCATAAACTTTTTTGTGTTGAGCTCTTCTTTGTTTTCCCTCTTGGCATAATCCACAAAACCATCTTCTTAGCTTTAAGAGACTTAGGCAACCAAGCAACAGCTTCTCTTTTTGAAATTTTTTACAAGTCTCTAAAGTTGATATGGCCAAGTTGTTGATACCACAGTTCGGCTTCATCCAATAAAACTCTATGACAACTCAAATTTGATGTTAAGAAGACTCCGTTGCAATTGTCTAATGTTCTAATGCCCTTCAAAATCCATTCTCCAGCTTGGTTGTAGACATTACACTCATCCTTTGAAAACTACATAGAGATATCACCATCACAAACTTGACTAATGCTAAGCAAGTTAGCTTTAAGGCCACTAACAAATAAAGCATTATGAAGAATAGGCAGTCCAATGATTTCAATACTCCATTTCCCTTCAACAATGGACTTGCTACTATCTTCAAAGGTCATGGTGCCTCCACAAGTCGATTCAATCTTCTTGAATAAGGCCTTGTCTCTAGACATATTTCTTGAGCTTGTGCTATCTAGGTACCAAAGGCAATTGTCCATCAATTTAAGGGCTGTGTAAGCAACTAGATATACGGCATCCTCTTTGACCACCCATTTTGCTTTGAGTTTTGACCTATTATTTTCATCAACACCACTTTGTATGATCTTTTTCTTTGTTGTGAAGGCAAAATTCTAATAGTTTACCAAGCTTGAGACTTATGGAGTTTTTTTACTTAACTCTTCAACCTAATTTTCTAAAGTCTTTCCCTTTTTTTTTTTTTTTACCTCTATTTTTCTGTACTTTGCTCAAATTAAAGCAATATGGCCTTATATGGCCAGAAATTCCACAATAATGACAAATAGGAACAAATTTACCTTTAAACTTACCTCGATTCAGCTTCTTTGAGGTTCATATTTCATGAGACTTTTTAGAGTGATTTGACTTTGACACGGCTTCATTTGGAGCATTCACAACTTGACTTCCTTTAACAAAGACAATAACCTTACAGGATAGTGGCAGCAGATGATGAGGCTAGAGATTCTTTGCCTTGAGAAGTTGTGTACCCCAATACAGTACAATCATAACTAGACTTTTGGCAGCTTAACATCTCATCAAATTTATGAGTTGCAAATTTTTGTTGGCACTCTTAAGAATTTTTTAGTTATTTTTCTAGTGCCTCCTTTTGAGCCTTCAACCTCGATATTTCAACTTCAGAAATTTTCAGTACTTCCAAAAGATTGTTCTTTTCATTCTCCACGGCTATGAGTTTGTTGTACAGCTTCTTGTTAAATTTTTTCAGTTTGACTACTTCTTCACATAAATCATTATAAGCTTCCTGTATACTCAGCTCATGGTTAGCATCAACAAAAACTATGCCTAAGTCACTGTTATCATATTCACTTTCAGATTTTGTGAGCACAATTTCAAAAAAATCACTAACAACAATGGAAAAAGCAATAAAAGAATTTTCATCATCAGCCAATGAACTAGAAGTTTCAGATTCTGAACTATCATGAAATGTGACATTTAGTGTTTTTCTCTTATTTTTCTTAAAGTTTGGGCATTCAACTCTTATGTGACCATATTCTAACATTCATGGCACTTTACTATATCTTTTTTCTCAGATTTCTCTTTATTCCATTTTTCAGAATCATTCTTTTTTTCAGGAAATTCCTTACTTGGTTTTTGCTTTCCACTAGGTTTCTTATTAAACAAGAATTTTCTGAATTTTCTTGCAATGAGAGCTATATCCTCATCGTTCAAATATTCTTCACCAAAAAAATCTTCTCAATCTTCTTTCACAATTTTTAATGAAATAGAATTACCTTTTTCTTATTTGAGGAAGTGATAACTCATATGTTTGCAAAGAACCAATTAGTTCTTCAACCTTGATAGCATCCAAATCCTTACTTTTCTCAATGGCAGTCAACTTTGGGCGAAATCTTTTAGGCAGGGACCTTAAAAGCTTCCTCACAACTCTTGAGTCTTCCACCTTTTCGCTGAGATTAAACCTGAAATTTATAATATCATTAAGTTTAGCAAATAAATCATTAAAACTCTCATCTTCTAGGATCTGAATCTCTTCAAATTTTGACGTTAGAAACTGTAATTTTAAATTTTTTACAATTCTTGTCCCCTCATGTGTAACCTCCAAAATATCTCACGCTTCTTTAGTAACCTCAAACATGAAGATTCTTTGAAATTTTTCAAGACATATAGCCATGAAGATAGCATTAAGTCCTTTGCCATTCCAGTTACAGTTGTTAATCACATCTCTCATCCAAGCATTAAGAGTTGTCTCGGGTTTAGTCCATCCTCGTTCAACATTGCAAACTACACACGTTCATCTAACAACTTGAGGAAAGCTCTCATACAAACTTTCTAATATGTATAGTTTTTCTCAACAAAGTGTGGCAGGGTTGTCAAAGATGACAACATGATCTACAAGGGCATGGATCACACTCGAATGAGTGAGCCACACTCTAATACCAATTAAAATTACCCAAGTATCTTTGTATTGTAATACAACATTCTACCAATTCACTCAATAAATTGGTTAGTTGTCAATCACGTGATTATTTAGTAATAATGAAGCTACAACATAAAGTAAATAAATTGCTTAAGACCAATTTTGCTATCGAAGGGAAACTCTTTAAAGAACTCTTCAAAGATAAAATCCTAAGTGGCAACCAAACCCAAATAAGTCAATTTTATTATTTGAAAATCAATTACAAGTAAGTTGCGATTACAAAACCTTTGTCAATTAACTCTCTTATTTTACACGACAAACAACCTGTTTGCCTCAACCGTAGTAGCAGCCAAAACCTTTGATGAGTTTTAAATATTGACTTTTCTCCTAGAACTCCAATGGCTAAAACACAATCACTCAATCTCCAACATAGGGCACGATCACATTTAAAGAGAGATAAATAACTAAAAAATTCTCAAGAGAATTTTCTCACACATAAGTACTCGAAATATACTGATCTCAAATATTTCCAAGCCGAAATCAATGATAAAGTCAAAATACTGTACATTCATCCAAATTACAAAACCAAAAATAGAAACTTTATCATCTTAATCACTTAGTCCTAGCCAAACTCTTGCATCTACAATGTTAATGATCATCATGTTGAAGATCATGTTGCATTAATCGGGTGTGTAAATAGTTCTTTTAAGTGGTTGTTTGGTGCTGCATGCATCTATGGTTAATTTGTTGGGGCAAAATCTTTTCAGGTTTTATTCAAAATTTAAAAAACATATATGGTTCACCCCATAATATTATTTTTTGAAATATAACAATTCACAAAAGCTCTTTATAACCCATGAAACTACACCCTGAAATATGCATTTTCATTTCAAATGGAAATGCTATAGGGAACTCCCTTTCCCGTCACTCCAGGTTCGGAAAAGGGTTTCAAAAGCTCATATGGCACAATCCCAGCCCCGTTTCTATTCTTCAAGCCCCTGTTGGCATTCTTCTCATCAATAATCCCTTCAAGCTGCTTCAACCTCCCATTAAATCGCTCAAAGGCAGCATTTATATATGGATTCTCAGCCCATGCCGGCTCTATTGCCTCCCCTAGATACTCTTCATCAGGCGAATGATTTGAGAGTATGTCCAAAACAGCCATGACTCTTGTTGCTTGAATTTGTGAAGGGAAGCATTGTAAGAGTGCACCTTCAGGCTTTCTCAAGAAGTTGGTCCAAAATTCTTCAGAAGGTTCTTCAGAGGGCATATTGGTCCTAGCAATGGTAGGCCGATTAGGAAAATAACCAGCATAGGTGTATTGTCCAAAGTTCACGGCTGCATGGTGACCAGAAGTCACCCATATGATTGTTGTGATGATTTGTATGAGGTCTTCTGGGGTTTTGAGGATCGGCCACCATGATTCATCCTTTTTGTCACCATGGCCAACTGTTCGGATTTCTGTCCACCATTCTTGTAGCTCTTGATCAGACCCTATGGCTCTTGGGTTAGGGTAATAGTAATTGACATAGTCGCTAACCCAGTCTTTGATGGTGTCCCAAAGGAGAAGGCCATCATTAGCAAAGGGGTAGTCCTCAATTGTTAGCTTTAGTCCATGTGGAGCAGTTGGATCCTCAACAGCAAGTCCCCTAGCAAGTAGTAAAGTCAAGAAATTAGTGAATATATTTGGAGACAGATCATATCGGATATCAAGTTAATTAGATTGCCAATACATGGTATTCCTTTTGATTACTTTTATTAAACTTGAATAAGGAATGGTTAATCATCAATCACCTGTTAATTAAATCAGCGGGTAGTGCCTCAAGGTTGAACTGCCATTGCTGGTCATAAGCGACAGAGCTAAACTCCATCGAATACTTTCCAGGTGAGAATGAGCTCTCAATAATCCCTCCTGCATTGATGAGTGCTTCTCGAGCGAGAGCATTAATCTCCATAGTGTACCGAAAATGAGGGTGCAATAGTCTGTTGATAGGGTGCATCGCACTAAGTTGTCTATTTGTTGCAATTATATAAGGTTCTGTGCAACAATGAGTTCTTAGCCTGAAATTGAGCAGATAAAAGAATACAACATGTTAGTAGTTTATTTGTATAAGTGCATTGTTTTTCCTATTTTATAGTACCGTTTGTTGAACAAGAATCAATATACATTTTTATCAACTTGATCCAAATTAACTGATCTTTTAGTGCATGGATAGAACAAGTATGGCATATTTCAATACAAGCTTGGGTTAGGTGGAACATATACCAATGACTAACAAGTTGGTGATAACCGGAGTCATGGGCTAGGACATGAGCTTTGGCAAGCCTCCACATCCAAACACCTGTAGCATCCCAACAGGGTTTGAAAACTTCTCTCCATAGTGGCTTTCCATCCATCGGTGGCCGAGTTAGCTCAATGGCCAACGGCCTTAACGTGCCCTCAGGGGTAAGAAAGAAGAGCGTTCGTGATCCATACAAAGTTGTGCCTTTAATTTCTCGTACTTTGCTCACATAGGGTAAAAATAGATCATGGTAGTCTAGAATGTACAACTTCTTCTGATTTATGGCCTGCATGATTAATGTATATAATTACAACTAACACGATATTTATATTTGAATGATAGATAATTATAAGAATCAAGGGGTCATGATTTTGATGACCATATATCAAGTGCAAGTTATGTCTATGTTCTGGTGTTAATTACCTCCTTGACGGAACAAAAGCCTTTGATTTCTCGTTCAATCAGTTCTGTAGTGATTGCAGATTCTTGAGGGCCATAGATCTTTGGGTCAAGCTTACTTTTCAAGGGCCATTCCTAAATCATGATTTTCATACAAGTTTAGTATGCAGAAATAAGATCCCTACACAGTACTTGTATCTTAATTGGGACTAAGAGAATTCCATACTACATGTTTAATCATAATTAATTCTATTAAGTAATAGACGTAATAGATGATATATCATCCTGTTAAACTATTTTCTTTGTTTACTTTCAAATATAATGCTAAAATGTACACATTGTAAATGTGTGCATATGTTTATATCTATTATATAGAAAATATATAATATTATACATCTTCCTCCATTTGTCTTTGATTTAGTCTTTTATAAATAAGATTTGATCTAATTGTTGATAAATAATGTCACGATACAATAGTGAGATGAAAGTAGGACAAGCATCCTATAAAATCTAAGCATAACTCGTATATATTAAAAGCTTTAATGATTTTTTTAGAAAGAGTTATCTTAATTCTGATTTATTCATCAAGATCTTTCATTGTAAATGACTGCAATTCATACCGTGACCAACCGTATGCTATACGGGTTGAGACCTGCAAGAGTCTGCCTGGCAAATTCCTCATCCCTAAACCAAAAGAACTTGTCTCCTGCACGTGCCAGAGAAAAACAATTTGAAGAAAGATTGCATAGGATGAAAGGATCAAACATAAGTTTTATGTGTCTGTTTTCTCACTATCCATTGTTTCTGGTGTCTCAAACCGCAAGATACCATCTTGGGTTTCACTAATAGCCTTGACAAGCCTGGGCAGCATGCTGGTTAGCCTGCTTAGCAGTCCTTTTGCTTGTGCTTTATTTGGAGTAGGCAAGTTTACCCCTTCGTTGAAAAGCGAATCTATGGCCGTGAAGTAAGGGAACCCTAAATCACTGTCAATGACTGCGGTCTCTAGGGATGGTAGCAATGCATGCAAAACAGAGTATACTGCCTTTGCGGAGAATGTTAGCTGCTTTACTTCTGAGAAGCATTCATCCCTTGGAACATAGACGCTGCTACTTCTTTTCTCCGATAATGGATCTGGCAAAAATTAAGCAATTGTTCATAGGATTAAAAAAAAAAAAGAATGAAGATGCATATTAAAAATGAATGAAGTGCTATATTTACTGTGATTATATTTATTACTCAAAAATTGTAATTTTTTTTTTTAAATTTATCATCTTAAATCATATTTATTGAGGCGACAAATTTATATT
This sequence comes from Cyclocarya paliurus, assembly GCA_029856935.1. Lineage (NCBI taxonomy): Eukaryota > Viridiplantae > Streptophyta > Magnoliopsida > Fagales > Juglandaceae > Cyclocarya > Cyclocarya paliurus. Next base: position 2,232,015 of record CM056956.1, read on the forward strand.
TAACTTTCTATAATTATTTCTTTATCATTCTATTTTCTTATATTTTTAATACCCAGCAAATTAAATTGGAAAACCCTAGAGACATTTCATTTATACATTTGTTAAAACATATGTTAGTGTATGAGGCGAAAGCTTTCAGAAAGAGAAATACCAGAGAAGCACAAATTCATGAAAATAATACCTCTCCCAAAGATCAATATCGGGCGAATATTATAAGAATATTAAGCATTCATCTTTTTCAGATGTGACTAAACAAATCAAACTTAATTAAATCCATGGGACGTGCTACGTCCACCGTGCAAGAGCTACCGTTAGGTTAAGTTGAGTTTTTTTTTTTTTTTTTTTGACTTTTTTTATATGTATTTTTTAATATTTTTAAATATTTAAAAAAAATAAAAAATGCAATATTATTAAAAAATATTTTTTTAATCATTAAATTAAAAAAATAATAATAAATCACAACAGTAAAATAGAACAGTAAAAATGAGATAAGAATAGCATCTTCCTTAAATCCATAGCATAATTGATTTTGAATAATGGATCTTATGTCTATCATACATCATTATATATCGTCTTTTCAGAATGACCCGCGAATATTATAATAATATTAAGCATGCATCTTTTTCAGATGTGACTAAACAAATCAAACTTAATTAAGTCCATAGCATAATTGATTGAATAATGCATCTTATGTCTATCATACATCATCATATATCGTCCTTTCAGAATTACCCTTAAGAATGAATCAGTATGACAGTACTTCAAGAGAGATATATATATATATATATATATATATATATATATATATATACACACACTTGGGATGGCTAGGGAACGTACTCATCTCGGTCTCCCTAAATGTTTTTAAAAAACGGCCTTAATTTCTCATGTTCTATTTTAGAAACTATATAATTAAAAATAAATAAACCTCTTAATTACGCATAAATCTTTACAAAATAATAGAAAACTACCAAAAAATATATAAAAATAATTAATCATGTTATAAGTCTAGTTAGATCCAGAAACCATCTGTCAACTTATCCAACAAAATAATTAATTAAATTACGGCCAAAAACTGCAATCCTTGCATGCATGCATGCAATTTATATATATATATAGATATATGTACGTACCAAAATTCTATGAAATTCATCCATATCTCATTTTTATTTTATTACGAGATATCATTCATGTTCATCAACTTTTAATTTTTTTTCAAAAAAATAATAAATTATCCAAGAACGATGAAAAGTGTCATATTTATAAAAATAAGATAGTAATGTGATATTTATGATCATTACTCACTCGTGTAATAATAATTGACACAACATGCATATATACGTACCTTTCTCACTGCGAGGGCGTCCAGTTCTACAACGCCTAGGATATGGATGTTGCTTTCCACCGAGTACCGGTCTTTTAAGATCATCACTACTATCGGGATCTCCAAGATCGTTGTAGACATCGTAATCGTAAATTCTCTCATGCGTCTTTCGTTCTCCTTCCCCATTTCCTCTCAAAATGACAAGCTCTTCTTCTCTTAGCCTCCTCAGCCCTTCTGGTGTCTCTGATGGCAAGTATGACTACAGAACATCCACATCCAACATATATATATACATTATTGTCACGATCGTAAGAATGGTTAATTTTGAAAGCTTTTTTTTTTAAAGAAGTGGATCACCCTTCATTAAAAATGGACTTACAACTCTGACTTGAAAACAAGTCAAGTACATACGATTAAAAGCACCTCAGAACACATACGTGTCTGACAAGATCTAGTCCAGACAGTAAATCTCTGAAGACCTAAGTCTTAGAGAAATACCACCTCTGTACACAACAGAGGTTACCAAGCCCCATACCCTGACAAAACAGGATAGGGTTCACCAAGCCCCATACCCTGACAAAGCAGGGTAGGGTTCACCAACCTCACCATCCGACAGCGCGGAGGGAGGACTTCTTTTTGGATTTTTATTAAAATTAGAAACAGCATTACATAAAGAAAAATACAAACACACAGAAATACAAAAAACACTACAATGACACGAGGACTATACAAAACAGCTACTGCAAAAACAGTACACAAAAAGAGTCTGCTGTGGCGCGTGTAGCCCACGCGCCAAACAGGATCGGCACCGGAGATCGATCTTGGAAGTACCGGAGGCGCAGAAGCCAGCTAGGCCGCGCGTGTCGACGTCAAAGCTCTATGCATGCATTGAAAACTATGATCATCATGATTTTTTTTTATTAAGATATAATAAGGTTTAGGAATGTAAAATTTAAATGAGAAAAAGTTGAATTCCTGTAATGTGGATATTTGCCTCTAAATATTCCCAATTTTTATGACAATTTTTTCTTTTCTTTTAAAAAAGAAAAAAAAAAGAGTACTGTTTACTGCTTTATATTTAAATTGATTATTGACTTCTTTGTGTCCACATATATTGCTGAGGAATCTTCACTTTTGGATCCACATATAAGAGCTCCTGTTGGGGGCTTTTTTTAGTGCAATTGGTGTGTTTTTCTTTTTTACATGTATTTAAAAAAAATACTATATCATTAAAAAATATTTATTTAATCACTAAATAAATAAAAATAAAAATAAAAATCAATTGGAATAACAAGAAAATATGATATTATTCTCCGGACTCCGTACAATTATTAGATCCTGAAATATATATTATCATCAACAGGTCCTGGTTTTTCTGGGAATCGTCGCAATCATACATTAGCTACAATGAATATGTGAATAACAACAAAAGAAGATGCTTGACTTTTGCAAAGGAAATTAATTGTTTGGCGTTAACTCGTCAATTTTCATGTGCTTGTCGTACGGATCAGCAGGGCAGGCTTTACACTTATTGTCCCCACACGACTAATTATCTAGTCCAATAATTAAGTTTGATAAAACAATTTATAAGATGAACTTTAATATTGTGTTTAGAAAATTTTTAAATGAAATGGATCTTATCATGTATATATATATTTATATATATTTATCTAAATGAATATTCTTTCTTTTATTATACGATCTAATTTAATAATTAATTCTAATTACATTAGATAAGTGATGATTTTATATAATATTATAACAAAGGTACTCTTGAGTTCGAACCTCAACTTTATATATTATCTTATCTAATTAAATATTTCATGTGTTAGGTTTACTCGTTGAGAGTCTCACCTACACTTGAAAAAAGTGTTAAGAATATAGTACATATAATTAAATTTATATTTTTTTATCAATTTAAACTTTTAAGATAAATAGTGATTTCACACATGCAACCATACAATTAAAGAAATTCCTACCATCATGAATTGCAAATACTCTATACATATTACATTTCATTTTTTTTTTTTTATTTATTTGTTGGTTCATATAAAGTACTGTTGTTCTTTTGCCTGTTGTTAGGGCTGGGACACTTTTTTCTACACTAGTACTGTGCAAAACCTAATTATAATTTTGAGCACTCATGATTAGCTAATAAAGCCCTTAATTAATTCCAAGCTGCACGATTAATATATCTGCCCTAGAATGCATGCATGTGCCACTACAAGAAAAATGAGTATTTGTGACGGATTATTTACGATAAAAATAATTATTTACGATGAAAATAAACTCATTTTAATTGAAAATAGTCATTTTCGCAAGAAATAATTAGTCACAAATAAGTAATTTTCTTATAGTATGCATGCATATATATATATATATATATTTGTTGGAAGTATATATATTATTTGTTTTGTATATACATGTTCATGTTTAATTAATTTAATGTAGTAGTTAAATTAGGAGCTAGAGATCATATATATTGAGGGAGCTGGCTGACCTTGTTTGTGAAGAAGACTCTCTTCTGAGGATAGTAGTCATGCTTTGCGTGAATCCATGAATTACAGGTCAAATTGACGGGGCCATTAGGGAAGCCATCAAGGATAATATCCTTGAGATACATCTCCTTGCGGTGCTCATTCTCCACAAAAATGGCCCCAACCTCTCCGAAATCTGCCGGAATTTCAAAACTTGACTCATATTTCACCTCCCCTTCATCTCGGCTCGTCCGGTGTGCGTACCCTTTGATTGTCAGCTTCTCTAATCCCGTCTCTTCAAAATTAACAAATATATTAATTATATTAATACTACAATTAACAGTAATATATACTAATAATATTCCATAATATTAGCTTTTTAAAAGAAACTCAACCATTAATAAATACTGCAGTATATTAATTATATACTGCATGCACATGACCCCATCGCATGTATACATACATACATATAAACATACATTAGATTCAAGTTGCAGGGACCATAGTCGATTTTAACTTGCACGGCACTTTTCCCCCTTTCAGAATGGACCATCTAGCTAGACTCTAGAGATGCTTTCTTATTTATGAGTTTTTAAGCCTAGCTAGCTGCTAGCCTGATCTATATATAATATAGTAATTATATAAGAGATTTATTATGCATCAGTGGTTATTTATTCTCATACTATACACCTATAATTTTTTCATTGGAAAGTTTTTCTTAGAGTGGTGAATAGTGGAGAAGAATTTTTCATTGCACAAACCCTAATTTCAATCACTGTCAACTTTGCTTTCCATATCTCTCTCTATAGGTGCGTGCTAGCTAGCTTGATATACGTACTTTACATTAAATAATTTGAATGTAAAGTACGTATATCAAGCTTATAAATAATATATATATATATATCTAGCTCGCCCTTATGATATCTAGCTATTAATAACTTACATAGAAATAGGCATACAGTAGTACATGACTTACACACAATATTTAATCAGTATATAATATACTGTAGGATTCATATCAAGAATACAATTAGACCCATATCATATTGGCCTGAGATAATACCCAAATCAAGATATATAATATTATATCAAGATAATATCAAATAAAAATTAAAATATAATAAAGTTTGAAGGCTATATCTTTCTTATTTTGATTGGAATACAAAAGTTTAGAATGTCCCGGCCTCTTAATTAAAACGATGAGGCAAAAACTGTTCCTCAGCTAGCAAAATATTCACAACAAATACAACAAACCGAAAGGAATTCTACTCATTTCCTTGCTTTCACAACTTTTTTTTTTTCATAAATCTTTTGGCATTTGCGGCGAATATAACTCACAGAAAATATAGTTTTGCCCGAAGTGTGCATGGTTATCTCCGACGGTAATTAAAACTCTTCACAAATAGACCATTGCAACGAAAGGTGTGGCAGGAAATATCATTTGCCGCAAAACTATTTTGTGAGAAATATAATTTGCCCACGATTCACAACTAAATGCTGTTATATTTTCCGCGAGCTCAATAGCTTTTTCCGACCGTCTTTTTTGCCTGAAAAAGTAGGTATTTTCGACCATTTGGACTTCTTGTGAGCAAAAATATTTTCTGTGGTGAGTTATATCAATTCTACAAGGCCCCCACAAATAAAATTGGTCGGAAATGAGTTTTTCGCCCTGGAGTGTGGTCTTTTGCCACGAAAATTATTCGGGAAAAATGAGGTATATTATGCGTAGAACTTGCAAAAATATGAGTTGAAAATTTATGGATAGTTGTATAAATTGAATAAATTAACGAACCAACCACAAATTAGAAAAAAATAAAAAATAATAATAATTTTATACATCAAAATGGAGGGGAGGGTGGAAGCCACACAGTCGTTCTTCAAATTAGCGTTTAATATTAATATATAATAATTAAAGTGTTCGGGTGTAATTAACTTCTTGAATTAATCATGAGTACTTACTAGGATCAAGCTGGGCGCTAACAAGCTCCAAGAGGAGTGTTTTACCAAGCAAGTCTGTTATATCATCTCGGTCTATAACAAGGCTGGAGAGGAAGCCACCAACAGTAAGTTTCACAGTTACAATGGCCTTAACAGAGGTTGCCTTTTCGGTAGAGGCCGTTGCTACGGCTTTAATATTATTGCCAGGCACGGAGGCGATTCGAACATTTTTGTTTTTCTTGTGGAATGAGTTGTACTGCATCGAAAATATTGGAAGGGAAGCAATACCATAGCCATTTCCATGGAGGAATGGCTTGTGCAAAAGGAAGCTGGCCGGGGTTGTGGTGGAGGAGGAGGAGAACTGCGACTGGCGGAGACTTGGCTGTGCTTTCAACATTTTCTGCGCAACTTTGTGGGAGAGATATTTGGCTTGTGGTTACAGATGAAGCAAGCTGTTTATCAATGCTTCGTATATATAAGAGTTGGGGGCATTTAATAATTGCAGCAATAATGTTTACAGAAATAATTTTACCTACTATTCTAAGTCGTTCCCACGTGAAAAGTAAGGGAAAATGAGGCTGGAATATCTGTACTTGTATTGTAGTTATAAGAAAGAGAATTACAAGATATATCTAATAAGCCGAGGTAGGGAGAAAATTCGGATCGGGACATCATATTGTCAAATTAAAGAACATGGAGGAAAATAAACGTTGAAAAAACGAGGCAGTATGGTATATCATGTAGGCTTTTTTTTCTCTTTTCTTTTTTTTTTTTCTTTTCTGTTCCTTTTTCCCTCTGCCCACTCTTTTGCTGGGTTTAGAAGGATAGCAAGATGGTTTAGGGCATTGCTCGTGCATTTAATGGTAAATGGAGTTGGGGCATGGACCTCTTAATTAATTACATTAATTCTCACTTTTATGTATGTCATGGAAAACATATATATATAGAGAGTGTTTTGCTATATGCAAGTAAGTTTGTATACCAATCTGCATATTAATACTGATGCCTTCATATTTTAAATTTAAATTAGTACTATTTTCAATAAAGTCTACTTTCTGACCAATCATATTGAATAGGTGCGCGTATTAGTGCTCAGAATCGCTTACAACTAGATTTTTTCATATATATATATATATATATATGTGTGTGTGTGTGTGTGTGTGTGTGTGTGTTTCCTTTCTTCCCTTTAATTGGAGATTCTTAATTTCTTTGGATAACAATATTATTTTTTGTGATGAATTATAAAGCTGGGCGCTGACAAATGAACAAAAATGATATTATCAACTTCAAATTAGTCGTGGTTGAGACTTGAGAGAAATATGGCCATGATATTCGTACCTAATAATAATTGCTAGCTCTTGCTAATTATTTGGTTGTTTCCCCCACACTACAAGAAAAATGGGTTTTTGTGATTAATTTATTACAACCAACAGACTGAATTGATTGTAAATAGTCTATATTTTAGTTGCGAACAGTCTGTTAGTTGTAATAAATTGATCGCAAAAATCTATTTTTCTTGTAGTGCCACGCGGTAGGTAGTCAAGCGATTATAAGGCCAGAAAAATCTTTACCAAGTTTTCCTTCTATAAACATAGTCAGAAGGAGAAATTCTAGACCTTGGCATGGTGGAAGAAAATTCAAAAGACATTTTCAAAGTATCCAGCTTATCCAAATAAAATATGGACAAGCTGATGGGTTTAGGCATTGCGTGAGTGAAGTTTAATAGGTAATTAATTATGTTAGAATATTACCATGGTGATTTCGCAAATTAGATGGACTTAGACAGACATGCATGCATCCATGCTCGATCGACCAATTCAACGTACGTACTTTCGCAGCCTGAAAAACCTTTTTTCCGACAGATTTTTGTTGGAGGAAAGAAAAGACTAATATGGTTGTGATAAAATATGAAAAGCATGATGGTCTTTTACTGAAAACGTTTTGTGTTATGAAAAGAATGATTGCGGGTGAAAACTATGAAAAACTTGATCTTATCATCTTCAAATCAGTCGTGTGGTGTGGATTTATTAATTCAATATATATATATATATATATATATATATATATATAGTGTCAAACGTATATATTCTAAGATGGGGACCATGCATACGCGTGTCATGTTATGTTACCCTTGAGTTCTCTCAACAGACTTGGACGTAACGTTGTACATGAGTTGATCAATCGGATAAAGGGAAAACTTATAATATGTAAACCCCACGCTAACAAATCCCAATGAAACATCGGACTCGGAAACTTAAATAAGTTGGTGACAAAATTATTAATTATGAAAAAATTATTATTTAATAACTATATACGTAGCTGATCATGAATTACTATGTCTATGAGATGTATCAATTGTGAAATAATCATTTATCCTAAAAATTAAATTGATGAAAAAATGTAAATTTAATTATTTATATTATATTCTTAGTACCCGACTTCGAGATTGGAAAGTTGAGAAATATAATTAGTTCCGTCAAGTTTGACGGAGACAAATGGAATGATATTGGGCATAACAAAGGTAGGAGCTGTAGCAATAGTGGAAGAGGCCATAGTGGATTGACGAGGGTGTGAGCCAATCACTAGGAAATAAGTAGTACTGGTTCATTCGATGCCAGTTGAAGTGTTTCATTGAGTTTATATAAGGGTTACATGAATCTGATATGTACAACAAATTAGATAGAGTAGTTATCCTGAGATGTGCTTCGTTACAAACTATGATTTGAATTACAAGTTGAATGTAAGATAAGGATCATAAAAACAGAGGATAAACATGATATTTTATATTCAAGCTAAGTTTCAGTCCCTATATCATCTGGTAAGTGATTATGATCTATACTGATTATCTATAGCAGCTTCACAAGTTTAAGTATGGTTAACACCAAATATTGTCTACTTAATTAATTCTTTCTTAAGCTCAATATTTACCTGCATTGATTTATATAAGGCTTCGTTTGGCTGGTCCATTTTTAGAGTGCCTGACATCCCAACACAAGTTTCACAGTTCAATTTTTAACTCATGGACCCTATACTGACAAACATCGTATCACCTTTTCTATTGTTTCATTTTCTTCTTTCCATCCCTCGATTTTCGTGCTTCCATCTATTGGCTTTACACAAAGGGTTTTGTTATACTATCTATTACTATTTACCCACACTCCATACTCTAAATTTTTTTAAATTTTTTTGAGTTTATTTTTTTAGAACTATTTGAAATTTTTTATTCACTATTTATATAAAAAATATTTGGTAAAAAAAAAATAAAAAAAAATATGAAATGTGAAATGTAAATAAATAGTAAGAAATTGTGAAGATTTTTTGTTACACAAATGTGAAAGTATAAAACGTAGCTGCATGGTTTTAATTTTTTTTTGTTTATCGGTTGCGCCAGCACATATCATATATTAGGTGAGTCTCATATATTTACAATTTTATATAAATATATTTAAATTTATCTTAAATGAAAACTCACTCAATTATTTTAATTTATTATTATTTATAAAAAAAATTCAACACAACTTAACATTTAAATACAGTCTAAATAATCTCTCTTTTTTTTACTGGTGCAAAACACCTTTAACCAAACGCACTTGGGAGAAATTATTTAATTATCTTTAAGCATTAAATAATCCCTAAATAATTTAGATTAATGCTATATATAGTTTTAGAATCTATAAATTTCACACATTTTTTTTAAAAAATAATAAAATCTATTATTAAAAAGTTAAAATTTTCATACGAATCTCATGCTTATTTATTTTTTATAATCCATTAAATTTAATATATAATAAAAATAATTTAATAAATTATATCATTTGTCAGATCGCACGTTACGCATGGATTTGGTTGGGCGTCCCTAATTTCTATCTCCACCCGTGAATGACAAAGACATCCACATAATATTTAGGTTAAAGATGAAACTTAAATCATTAAAAAAGTATTCTTATATGAATCATGATCATCAGCCATTTCAAGAACTTAGGCTATCACGTACTCTGAGGTACTCTGCACTACTTTCTCTACTTTATTATTACTTTTCAACTACATAAAAATTTGTCTATAAATAAATGTAATTTTATGTAATCGGTTAATTTTAATATATAATAAAAATAATTTTATAATTTAACAAATCATATTAACATGTGATTTGTCAAATCGAACGTTGGGTGGTATTGGAGGACGCATTGATTTGGTTGGGCGTCCCTTCCCTAATTTGCTCTTTATCTTATTTATCTTGTTTATATGTGGTGTGGTTTCTCCAACAGGTAACACATCATGCTTTGTTCATGTACGTCTCGATCGTATTGTCATCTGATTTGACACTCTGACAAGGATGAATGGTAATCTTGGATTTCGATAAAAAATATATATATATATTAAGTGATTAAAAAATTATTCTTTTCATGATGTTATAATTTTTTTAAAAACATATAATAAAAAAATGAAAAAAAAAATTCTGCGAACCGTGTATATCGAAAATATCTGTCAATTAAATCTTTTTTTTTTTTTACTTAACGATTAAGTATATATTTTTAATAATATTATGAATTTTTTAAATATTTAAAAATAAAAAAATATATATGAAAACAAAAGAAAGGTCATTTAGCCTTTCGGTAGATTATCTCGTGCCACACCCTCGGTATAGACCAAGCTTTTAAAAAACTCTAATTCCATGTTATTCTGTTGTTTAGAGTAGATCGTTTTAATTGACTTTTAAAATTATTTTTTTATTTTTTTATTAATATTTTTTATCATTTTAAAATATTTTTTAAAAATATAAAAATTATTAATATATTAATAACCACTTTCTTAATTATTAAGTAAAAAAAAATTAAAATATATGAGATATAAAAATAAAAAATAAATTAAATGAAGAAAATAACATTTTTCTATATATTATTCTCATAAAATAAGCGACATTACTCATTTTCTGGCCTAAGCTATCACGAAGCTGTGTCAAAGAGTTTGATCATACAGTTAATGGTCCTTTTAGAATAAACCAGATGAGTAATGATAGAAAGCAGTCATTGTAGCAGTGCACACTTTACATTTATTACGTGACTGCCTCTAGTTCTCTCATTTTTTTTTCATCTCCTCTGCTCTCTCCCTCATCACTTTCTCTCTCTCGCCGCTCTCTCTCTCATCACTCTCTCTCTCTTGCCTGCTCTCTCTCTCATCTGGATCTCTGTCTCATCTCTCTCTCGCCTGCTCTATCTCTCATTGCCCGGCTCTCTCTCTCTCATCAGCTCTCTCTCTCTCTCATCAGCTCTCTCTTATTCTTGAACTCTCTCTCTCATCGTGTAGTGATTTCAAATTTAGTAGATGTGTGATTTGGATGATGCCACATCATGTGTGCAAAAATGAATGCTGTGAGTAGTGATTACTGCTAATATTTTTCCTTTAGTGAATTTAGTCTACACATCAAGTGTGTAGCGGCTGTAGTCAATAGTAGACTAATGTAAAAAAATTTTCCGTTAGTAATTGTGTCAGATTTTGCAACAACGTATGTCACAAATTTTATCATTTACTAATAAATTTTAGGAAAACACTATTATTTCCGTTATTTTTTAATGCTCTATTATATGGTTGTAATTTCTTTTTTTTTTCTTAGTAATTAAGTAAGTATTTTTTAATAATATTATGATTTTTTTATTTTTTAAAAAATATTTAAATGTCTTAAAAATTACATGTATAAAAAAATTAAAAGAAATCCTATAACTAACTATAGATCCTGCTGTAGCTGGGAGCGTTTGGCTGCAGTGCCACAATTTTAACGACCGGATATGCTCAATGAGAGGACTGCTTCTTGGCGCAAAAGAGTGCCACAATAGTTCGATTTTAGTGACAAACTCCGTCATTGCTAAAGGCCTTATTATAAGAGTATTACTATTACGGATTATAATTCGATTTTAGTGCCACAATATTAATTACAGTTGTAGAGTTTATAAGCGCTATTTTTATTTGCACATATAGGACAAATGTCCCAATACCAAATCTTTTTTCTATGACTTTTTATTTTTCAATTTTTTTATGTAATGTCTTTTGCCAAATATTCAATGTATTCATTATTTAAAAAAGAGTAAGATCTAAAAATTAATTTTTTTTATATGAGTGTTTGTATTTATTCATTTTTTTCAAAAAGATTGACGGCGCTTGCACACTTCACGAATGTGCAAATATCATTTCTCTTGTGATGATTTTGATTTTTTAAAAAAGTACAATACTACATACAGTTGTAAAGTACGCAAATATCGTGTAAATATTTTGAAAAAAAATAAGGTTTATTATTAAAAAATTAATTTTTTATATAAGTCTCGTATTTATCTTTTTTTAAAAAAAAAATTACGCAACGCTTACGTACTTTACGATTACAAATATCATTTCTTTTTAAAAAAAAAATTACTCATCAATTATTAACTGATCATAGAAATCAAACTACTAAAGTGACAACCACTTCGATCCATCAACATGTTAAACATGGCCAATATATATATATATATATATATTCAAAAAAGACCAAGTAGTGTAGGTAAGAAACCCCGCGTGACTCGTCTAACAATTTCAGCATTCTGCCATTCAAACCAAAGCTAAAGTATTTTGTATTCTTGTAATTGATTTTTGTGCAAGAAAGGACTAGTAGTACTTCATGATGATCACGTGCTACTTTGCGGACCACGGCCAGGCCGTATGTTTTCCTTCCTTATAATTACTAATCGTGGACCACGATCGATAAAAGTAGTCAATCGTGACATGACAGTCTCGCTATATGAGGTGGAGATATCTCAGGATTAAGATTTTGTTATACATCAATTATTATTTTTTTCACAACCTCATTTGATAGTTTTTTTGATAGATTATAGAGTATTTTTTTATAAGGTATAAAATATGAAATAATAATTAATGATTAATAAAAAAAATTATTCTTCAGCATAATACCTTGTTACAGTAATTTGGATGCTTTCGCTCTCAAGGCTAATTTAGACTATTAGAGTATTAGTATTGGCTTGACCAAATGCATCTCTAAACTTTAGTCAATATCACCCCTTTTTACATTTGCATATTCTATTTACATTCAATCCCCACATTGGATTAGTCATTTACCCTCTATATAATAATAAAATATTATTAAATTAATAATTTTTTTATTTAATTTATTTGTATCACATTTTATAATTCTACCAATTGAATATTAATAATAATTATATTCTAATTAAATTAATATTAAAAAATTTATATTTTTAAAATTCATTTAATGTTAATAATATAAAATATTAATTAAACTCATCTAAATTTCTTAATTACCAAATAATATTTTAATTGAAGTGATAAATTAATATTTTAATGTTTTCTTGAAGTGAGAAATTAATATTTTAATGTTTGGTGAATCAATAGTGATTCTCTATCTTTAGCCAATCACTATAGCAAAAGTCCATTTTATTTTAGACTTGGCCAATCCAATGTGGAGTGTTTCTAGTATATATTATCTAAACTTTAGCTAATCTTTAACTTTGGCCAAGCCAATACTAGTGCCCTTACAAGCGAATTTTGTATTTTTTCATTTTTAATAATCAGGAATAAGAAATATAGGCGGAACTCGGAGTGGTGGAGGACACCTCCAATGTTTAAAGTTAGAATAGAATATAAAGAGTATTTCAACTTTTCAAATAATTTAAAAATGACCTCAGGCGTATTTTTTCACCTTTAGTTATATGAGTCGGGCGTCTGATGTACCTGGAGGCTTGCCTTGCGGTTTAACCTTCTCTAATCTTAGCTGGACTACAGATTGTTAGAGCTTAAAATCATTCATTATGCAGGAGATGATTAATATCCTGGGCAAGTACCATGGGTAAATATCATGCTGGATGTTAGCTGTCCATTATATAATTTTCGTAGTTAATGACAGTTGGATTCATATTCTGTACTGGTGCATTTTGGCGAGTACCTTTATTTGTGTTGCATGAGCCTTTGATCTTCAGTTTGTAGGCCTTTACATCCTTATAGCTTTCCACTGCTGAGTTTTCTCTCAAACCCTAAGCCCTTGTTGTTTGGTTATTCTTCTTCCAGTCGTTCTTCATCTCCAATGGCTCCTTCTAATATTTCTCATTTTAGCCCCCGTGGTTCATGATCTTCACACCCTCGTATTGCGCTGATGATTTTGAAGGTCACTATTGTTTTGCCACCACTTCACATATAAAACCTTGATTTTGTAAGGAACTCATATCTGACTCTATCGTGTTGGAGGAATCTAGGCCTCGTTGTGGGACTGTTGATTTGGAAGGGTTCAATGGATAGGTGGCCCTTTTCATGAGCAAGTTTTTTATGGGATTATGGCTCCTCTTTTGTCGTTCGTTCGGGACATTTTGGATTATTTGGATTTAGGGTGAGTTTGGATGTTGAAGTGAGTTGAGTTGAGATGATAAAATATTATTAGAATATTATTTTTTAATATTAAAGTTGTTTTGGGATTTGAAAAAGTTGAATTGTTTATTATATTTTGTATTGGGATTTGAAAAAGATGTAATGATGAGTTGAGATGAGTTGGGATGAGTTGGGAATCCAAACGCACCCTTAGTCTCATCTTAGCTCTACCCCAAAGCTTGAAGGGTGTTATTGACATTCTACGTTGTGTGGCATTGGGTCTTGGAGCCTGCTGGCGAGGAATACCCAAATGTTACAGCTCGGGAGTTTCTTTATACCCATGGTGTCCAGAGTCTTGACAAGAATGTGTGCAATTTCTATTCGAAGACCAAGTGTAGGGTGGCCTGCCTAGCGACCCGCTATTCTCATGTCGAAGATTGGCACAAGAAGTTTTTTGTGTGTTGAGCATAGGCTAGGATTACCCTACAGGAGAAGCCAGTCACTAGGAAGTTCCCGTTCTGACAGTTTGGGGTGTGGTGAACATTGATCGATTCTTGGTCATGCCCTATCGTTCTCACATTGTATAATGTAATGTCTTTAGAGTTCTGTCCAAGCCTCATGAGCAAAAAAGAGCTCATTCAATTCCAAGGGAGCATAAATAAAAGAAGCCTCACTTAATAAGTGATTCAGTCCACAATAAGGATGAAACCTCCAGTGAATCAAGCGTTGAGGGTGCTTACATACCCTTGGGAGTTGTTGTCTAGGGTTAGGCTTCATCAATTCCTATAGAGAGTGGATCGATACATGAGGCCGAGCAACAACAGCCCGTTCCATCGCCTTCAGGAGATGATGGACCAGTTCGCCTAACCTCCTTTACTCATGACTGTCTAGAGGAGGTTAAGAGGCAGGCCAAAACTGATTTGGCCTTAATTTTGGAGGCTAAGTCTTCTAAATTGGGTGATTAAGAGCAGGTTTGTCAGCCCCTACCTACTCCAAATGGCTCAGTTGAGGCCTTCAATAGAGAGGAGGCGGATATCGACATAGTGTTACACTTCGCATTTCTAGAGTCCGTGCCCGAGGGTTTAGTGGGTCATCTTCTGAAGATAACCTTTGAGGCTATAACTCAACCCTTGGGAACGTGGCTGAGATACATGAAGTTGGCAAGAAAGTGCTTCCTCGAGATGACCATGACACTTCCACACCATCTATCGCTTCCACAACTTCTGGCGGGGAAACTCCTAACCTCCCATTCAATCCTCAGGGGTTGTCCCATGACAATCCCTTGAGCGTGGAGCTCTATGGCAGTCGAGTTTTGATTCCTTTCTCATCTTTTAGTATTTCTCTTCTTGGCAGGAAAGTCCATTCATCTGCCAATCCTACCCTGCCTTTTAGTTTTTTCCCTCTTATTGGGGAAATTCCTTTGCCCACAAATCAAAAAAGAGACTTCAGACCAGGCTCGTCATTCAGGCAAGGATGAACCCTTTAGAGAAAGGGAGTCAACACTCCCGATCGGCACTACCTTAGTGCTTAGTATGCCTGTGGCCTCACTACCCTCCATTCCTAGTAGGCAGGCTGGCAGTTCCAGACCTTCATTTGCTAGTTGGGAGCTTAACTTTTTGTGCTAATAATAATTGCTAGCTCTTGCTAATTATTTGGTTGTTTCCCCCACGCGGTAGGTAGTCAAGCGATTATAAGGCTAGAAAAATCTTTAAACCTCGTTTTCCTTCTATAAACATAGTCAGAAGGAGAAATTCTAGACCTTGGTATGGTGGAAGAAAATTCTGAAGACATTTTCAAAGTATCCAGCTTATCCAAATAAAATATGGACAAGCTGATGGGTTTAGGCATTGCGTGAGTGAAGTTTAATAGGTAATTAATTATGTTAGAATATTACCATGGTGATTTCGCAAATTAGATGGACTTAGACAGACATGCATGCATCCATGCTCGATCGACCAATTCAACGTACGTACTTTCGCAGCCTGAAAAACCTTTTTCCGACAGATTTTTGTTGGAGGAAAGAAAAGACTAATATGGTTGTTATAAAATATGAAAATTAAACATGATGATCTTTTACTGAAAACGTTTTGTGTTATGAAAAGAATGATTGCGGGTGAAAAATATGAAAAACATTATCTTATCATCTTCAAATCAGTCGTGTGGTGTGGATTAATTAATTCAATAAATAAATAAATAAATAAATAAATATATATATATATATATATATATATATATATATATATATATATAGTGTCAAACGTATATATTCTAAGATGGGGACCATGCATACGCGTGTCATGTTATATTACCCTTGAGTTCCCTCAACAGACTTGGACGTAACGTTGTACAGTCGATCAATCGGATAAAGGGAAAACTTATAATATTATAAACAATGTCCCCACGCTAACAAATCCCAATGAAACATCGGACTCGGAAACTTAAATAAGTTGGTGACAAAATTATTAATTATGAAAAAATTATTAATTAATAATTATTATACATAGCTGATCATGAATTACTACGTATATGAGATGTATCAATTGTGAAATAATCATTTATTTTAAAAATTAAATTAATAAAAAAGATATAAATTTAATTATTTATATTATATTTTTAACACCCCTACCTCAGGATTAAAAAGTTGAGAAATATAATTAATTTCATCAAATTTGACGGAGACAAATGAAGTCATATTGGGCATAACAAAGGTAGGAGCTGTAGCACTAGTGGAAGAGGCCATAGTGGATTGATGAGGGTGTGAGCCAATCACTAGGAAATAAGTAGTACGGCTTCATTCGATGCCAGCTTCTCAAGTTTTTAGGCTACGTTTATAAATCTATCTCAATTCTTATTATAATTTGTTTAAATTTTAATATAAAATATAATAAATAATTTAATTTTTTTAAATTTTAAAATAATAATAATATTAAAAAAATAATATTTTATCATCTCAATTCAACTCAATTTAATAACCAAACACAACTTAAGTGTGGTTAACACCAAATATTGTCCACTTAATTAATTCTTACTTAAGCTCAATATTTACCTGCATTGATTTATATAAGGCTTCGTTTGAGTTCATTTTTAGATTGCCTACTTCATCCAAACACATGTTTCACTTTTATTGAATGTAATTCAATTTTCAACTCATCTTTAGACCCCATACTGACCAACATCAGATCACTTTTTCTATTGTTTCATTTTTCATACCTCGATTTTCGTGTTTCTATCTACTGGTTTTACACAAATATGAAAGAATGGAACACGGCTGCATGGTTTTAATTTTTTACCAGTTGCGCCAGTTGTGACATAATTATGTCAGGTAGGTCTCATATGTTTATAATTTTATATAAATATATTTAAACTTTATCTTAATAACATATTTCTATACAGAGAGTGTGGTACGAGATAATCGTTAAGTTAAAAAAAATATATATATCATGGACAGACATTTTCGATATAGACGGTTTCGATAAGGGTAGAAATTTTTTTTTTTTCATTTTTTTTTTATATTCTTAATTTATTTTTCATAAATTCACAACATCGTTAAAAGGATAGTTTCTTAGAATAGGTTTGGAGGATGAGATGAGAATTTTGTGTTTTGTTTTAAAGTTTAAAATATTATTTTTTAATTTTAAAATTTAAAAAGGTTAAATTAATATTTAAAAAAATTATTTTAGAATTTAAAAAAATTTATATTATTTATTATATTTTATATGAAGATTTAAAAAAAATATAATAATAAGATAAAATGAAATGAAAATTTTATATTTTATCCTTCAAATCTATCCTTAATCACTATTTTTTTTCATTTATTTATTTATTTTTTTATCGAAATCCAAGATGATAGGTTAGAGTATTATTTTTCTTTTTATTTTCATCCCTGTCAGAGTGTCAAATCAGATGACAATACGATCGAGACGTACATGAACAAAGCATGATGTGTTACCGGTCGGAGAAACCGCACCACATGTAAACGAGATACATAAGATAAAGAACAAATTAGGGACGCCCAACCAAATCAATGCGTCCTCCAATACCATACAACGTGCGATTTGACAAATCACATGTTAAATTATAAAATTATTTTTATTATATATTAAATTTGACAAATTGTAAAATTACATTTCTTTATAAACATGCAGTCTCATGTGATATGGTAGATAATTAATTTCTTGAAATGATTGATGATCATGATTGATGTAAGAATACTTTTTTAATGATTTAAGTTTCCTCTTTAACCTAAATATTATGTGATGTCTTTGTCATTCACGGGTGGAGATAGAAATATATTTATAATCTTTGAACGGGTAAGTCAGCAGTGTTAGGTTATGCTTGGTAGGTGAGATAAGATAAAAATTTTATGAATAGTGTTAAGATAAAAGTTTAAAATATTAATTTAAAATATTGAAATTTGAAAAAGTTGTATTGGGATTTGAAAAAATTGAATTGTTTATTATATTTTATATGAAAATTTAAAAAAGTTGTAATGATGAGATGAAATAGAGATAGAGATGAGAAATCTCATCTTTGCCCCAAACATATCCTTAGTCTTTCGCTCAATGTAGATTGCTTCAATTGGCCACGAGGTTAAAATTATATTTTTATTATTTTTATTTTTTATTATTTTAAAATATTTTTAAAAAATATAAAAAAAATCAGCATACAAATAGTCACTTATTTAATTATTAATTAAAGAAAAAAATTAAAAAAAATAAAATATATAAAATATCAAAATAAAGAGATAAATTGAATGAATAAAATAGTAATTTCTATATATAATTCACATAAAAAAATCGACATTACTTTTTTTTCTGGCGTAAGCTATCATGAAGCTGTGTCAAGGTGTTTGATCATACAGCTAGCGGTCCTTCTAGCGTAAACCAGATACCCCTTTATCAGGACGAGATGAGTATCGTTGCTAATTGTGTCAGAATTTGCAACGACGTACGTCACAGATTTTATCAGTTGCTAATAAATTTTAGAAAATGGGTTTTGCTACACAATCTTTTATTATTTATCTATATTCTACATTCCATATTTTTTAATATTTTTTAATATTTTTTTTAAATTTTTTTTTGAATTTATTTTTTTTAAAATATTTCAAATTTTTTATTTACTATTCATATAAAAATTATTTAAAAAAAATTAAAAAAAAATGAAATGTGGAGTATTGAAAAATTGGAAAGATTTATTGTAAATTTTAACAGCTCTTCGGTATGAGTAACGGTTGGAAAATCAGTCGTATTACGTCACGTCAGTCGATATATAATTATTAAAAAAAATAAAAAAATAAAGAGACAAATTTGATTCTATCTTCCCACAATCAAAGAGAGGACTGCTTCTTGGCGCAAAAGAGTGCCACAATAATTCGATTTTAGTGACAAACTCCGTCATTGCTAAAGGCTTTATTATTTAGAGTGCTACGTACAGTAGTAAAACGTCATATAATTATTTTGAAAAGAATTGAGATTTATTATAAAAAAAATTTATTTTTTATATTGATCTAATATTTATTTATTTTTTTAAAAAAAATTATATGATATTTGTACATTTTATAACTGTAAATATCATTTTTTTGTGATGATTTTGTTTTTTAGAGAAGAGGAATATTACATACAATAATCATAAAGTACGCAAGCGTCGTGCAAATTATTTTAAAAAATAATATGATCTACTATTAAAAAAATAATTTTTTTTATATAAGTCTTGTATTTATTTATTTTTTTTTAAAGAATTACGAAGGAGCTTGCGTATTTACATCATTTCTCTTTAAAAAAAGATACCCATCAATTATTAACTGATCATAGAAATCAAACTACTAAAGTGACAACCACGTCGATCCATCAACATGTTAAACATGGCCATATATATATATATATATATATAAAAATGAGAAATGTTGAAAAAAAATGTAGAGACCAACTATAAATCGATTATCAGTTATCTCCTAAATTGATCACCAATAATCACTTTTTTAACTATTAAATAAAATAAAAAAAATTAAAAAAATTAAAAATTAAAAAAATAGTAGTAAATAAATAATAAAAAAATAGTAAACCTATTATCATCTTTAGCAAATTATTTGGTCAATGAAATTTACCTGCAGGTTCTGTTTTGCTGCCATGTGACAACAAATGCTTTTTTTTATTTGAAACGTGACAACAAATGCATGAACTATAATTATAATTCCAGGTAGCTAGATTACGGTTTTGTCCTTACTTTGTGTTTTATTTTTCATGTGCACTTCTGTCAGCCACTGTTATTACACCTTTACCCCTGATTCATTTGTTATGTGCTTTTTTTCTTCCGCTGATGCCCTCTTCTATTTGAGTATTATTATATTTTTACCCCTTATCGTGAGATGCCTGATTGACTTCTCCAGTTCTCCATCTATTTCCTAAAGTTCTATTTACAAAGGGGTATAAAGTTATAAACAGAACGAAAGGTGAAAACTAAATTTACTGCTCATTTTTATTCACTTACTAATAGGCTCTTTTTAAGTATAGGACGTTGCTAAGTCCAAAGAAGTTTTTAACCGAAATCTTTCATCGAACACTTAAATTTTATTTTTTTTTTATCTTTTCTTTCACCATTTTTTAAAACTATTTAAATATTTTTTAAAAATAAAAAAATCATATATTCATTTAAAAATACATACTTAATCATTAAGTAAAAAAATAAAAAATAAAAAAAAAAACATTTCGAGAAAGAATTTCGATAGACATATTCTGTGATCATTGTATTTTTCCTTAAGTATAAGGGTATAATATATATATATCATCACAAAAGATTAAGTAGTGTACGTAAGAAACCCACGTGAACGATACAACGTCGTCGTGACTTTTCTGACAATTTCAGCATTCTGCTATTCAAACCAGAGCTGAAGTATTTTTGTAATCTTGTAATTGATTTTTGTGCAAGAAAGGACTAGTAGTACTTCATGATGACCACGGCCAGGCCGGATGTTGGATCTAGTTTTTCTTCCTTATAATTATTGGAAAAAAATCTATACAACTTCTATCCATTATATATATTTTTTAATTTTTATTATTTTTTATCAAATATTTAATATATAAATAATGAATAAAAAAAATTAAATTAGTTTAAAAAAATTAAATTCAAAAAAAAAATATTAAAAAATTTAAAAAATATGGTGTGTAGAAATTGAGAGGTTATGTAACATTGCTCAATTACTAATAGTGGACCGGACCACGATCAGTCGGAGAACACCACGAGTCCCACTGGGGATTTTTAGGCCGCTAATCTTTCAGGCTATCGAACACTGCATCAAACGGAGCGGTGCGTCACCTACACGCGTGGATTGTAGTACTTGCGTGGCTGTCACGTGCTACTATGAGGAATTATCTTCTGCTGCCACGTGTAGCGTCTCTGGGTCCAACGACTCCGATACCTTCAAGCTCGACTGCCCGGCCTTTTCCTAGAGTGGCACGCGCCACTCCAGCCTCTTTTTGTAGTGTATTTTCAATTTTTACAGTGTTCTTTAAGTGCTTGTAATTTTGTTTCTGTGTTTGTGTTAGCAAATAAAAGAAATAGATTATTGAACTTTTGTCCATAACAAGAAAACCTCCTCCTCTTTTCGAGGATGAGGGTGGTTGTTTCCTTCTCCTCCTTTTGAAGGATAGGGATGGTTGTTTACTTCTCCTCATTAGGAGAACGGAGGTTGGATCAATGTTTTGAATACCGTACCGGATGTCGTACCGGTCAAGGCACTAGAACGAAATATATCGGTACCGGTACCGTTTCGTGTACCGTTTCGGGATAATCGATATATGAATAAATTATATATATAAATGTATATTTATAAATTATATTTTAAAAAATAGTCTATATATGAATAAATTATATATAAATATATAGATGTATAAATTATAAATAGTCTAGTTTAAATTGGAGGTCAAAAAATGAGTTTATAACTTAAAAAAAGAAAAAAAAAATTATATAAATTAACAAAGGCCGAAATTTCAGCCGGTACGAAACACTCAAAAATCTGTACCGGACCAGTGGCCGGTACGGAAAATTTCGGCCGTACCGGCCGGTACGGTACGAAATTTAAAACAGTGGGTTGGATACCCTTTTCTCCTAGGAGGTGGAGGATGGTTATCTCTTTTTTTTACAAAAAATGATACTCTCAGTTGAGAAATTCTAGATATCCAATAGATATGTAGTTTGGCTTGTAATCTAAGTTTTTCTCAGTATTGACCAGTTACAACTGTAACTTCTTTAATTAATGAAATAAAATCTATTTTCTATAAAAAAAAAAAAATAGTGGACCACGATCAATAAAAGTAACCAATCGTGACATGACAGTCTCACTATATATATGAGGTGGAGATAACTCAGCATTACTATCTTGTTACAGTAATTTAGACTGTTATAGAGAGTTTCATATTTTTCCATTTTCATTAATCTGGAATAAGAAAGATAGGTGGAGCTCAGTGTGGTGGGGACACCTTCAATGTCTAAGTTATAATAGAATATAAAGAGTATTTCAACTTTTCAGATAGTTTAGAAGTTACCTTAGGAGTTTTTTTTTTTACCTTTACTTACACAACAAGAATTTTGTCCTTTTGCGGAGAGGTAACTTCACCATAAAAAGGATCTATATCGCCGCAATGTATTTCACCCGACCGAAACTTGTTCGCAGCAAACTGGCCGAGAGAAACAAGTCTGGGTTGATCAATTGCGGTGGCCTATGACTTTCGTCTCATGGACTATCTTTTGCCGCGAATAATTTCCGTCGGGAATAATAGTTTCAACCGAGGGCACTGCAGTTTTGGCGTTTGATTAGTTCTCCGGAAATAATTATTTTTGGTGAGTTATAAGCGCCGAAAATAACTGTTTTCGGCGATAAGTACTCGCCGAAAATAAAGTTAAACATTTAAAAAAATATATGCGGCGAATTAATTCGCCGCAAAGAACAATTATACCCAAAAACACTACAGAGCCAACTTATTCTGCTATATGTTATACCCAAAAACACTACACTACAGAACAATTAAATGTCCTCTAAAAGGTAAGTCCTCTTATAAAAGTTATACAAATATTAAAAAAAAACAACTTATTCTGCTATATATATACACTACAGAGCCTATACAAATATTGACATTGATCAGTGACATGCACCATCAAAATGAGTTGACATATATAGTGCTATGAATGTCATGGTTCATTTTACATGGAACGGTTTCTGAAATTACTAAGGATACAAATTATTTCTTGTTAACTTCTCACCATGATACAGAGAGGTGCAGCAAATACACCAAGGTTGAATACCAGACAAATCCATCCAAGAACCAAGAATGTTGGCCTGCAAGAAACCCAAAAAGAAACAATGAATCATTGATTAGTCATCGTAAATTGGAAAAATAAAGCAATCAGAAACAGCAAAAGAGCACTACTTACAGTGGAGAAAGGTAAACCATAAATGAATGATGTTGCCTACAAAATTAAATCAAAAAGACCATGAATAACTAAATTAATTCCTTGAATAATTGTGCAGCCAATGAAACCATTGTTGTGAGAAGACTGCTAGTTAATATTTATATATATTCTATATCTGCATGTGCATTGGTTTGCATTAGGGTATATCAAATCATTACATATACATATCTATATATATATATCTAGGGTGCAAAATAATGGCACACACACACACACACACACACACATAATCAATCATGGAGAATATCCAAAAAAATGTGAACTTACCCAAACAGTACACAGGAACTCCAAACATATTGTTATATAACTGAATCAACAAGTCTTGGATGAACAAGTCTGAGAGAATGTAATGAATATATTGACATATAACTAAATCAACAAGTCTTGGATGAACAAGTCTGAGAGAATGTAATGAGTCCAACCAAAACAAACATAAAATTTTAGGCTTCAACATAAAAACTGAATGATACAAACAATAAAAAAAAAACCAACTTATTCTGCTATATATGACACACTACGGAGCCTAAACCAGAGTCCTTAAGATCATCAAAATCCTCAAGATCGTCAAAATTATACAAGAATTACAATAGAAAACAAGTAAGGCATTTGCCCATTCCAGATATAATTTATGACAGATTCAATTTTATGACAGATTCAATTTTAGAAACTAGAGATATAATTTTCAAAATAAGGCATTTGCCCATTCCATCGCTTATATCACTAAAATTGAATATGAACATGTAGAACAGAACATGCATCGCCTATATCACTCAAAAGCTTTGACTGAGAAACCAACTCCTTCAAGGCCTCAACTTCAAACAAAGAACTTGAGGCAAGAGCAGCAGACATAGCAACAATTAAAAAAGGCTTTGACTTCTTTAACCAGGACTTGGCTATTTGGGGCTAAAAATTCCTGTCAAACATATTGTTACTTTTTGTGACTAAAACACAAAATATTTTTGTGACTACTTGTCCCCACTAAGTTGTTTGGAGGCAGGAAATGACTACCTTCACTGCAGGTTCCACCAGATTTGCAAGACCAATGTGCAGTTTAATCCAAACACCCTTCTTGCCCTGTGAAGCATATCTAAAAATTAACCAAACTTAACAATGAAAGATTTATTTATCTTCATAAACAACAGATCAGGATCTATGCGTTTGACAATTTAATACACTATTATCATTACGGGGGTGGGAGAGAAAGAATGAAGAAGAAAAAGGAAAGTGAATATTGTGAAAATTATAAACTAAGATAAGGCCCAAATGCTGCACCACTTCATCCAATTAGATTTGAAAAAATAAATAAAAAATCAAAATCTACTTCAAACCATTAGATAAACAACTTCACCTCCAACTTCACCTCCAAGATTAAAAGTATTTACCTGTAATTCATCATAAAACTAAAGAAGTAAATTAAAGTTCAGACAAGCTTTTGGAAAAAAACTTCAGAGCGTTAGACCATTTATGTGTAATGTAAGAAGCCCATCCATTTGTAAAGCAGGTTCGAATAACAAATTACAACCTGTCGCCTCCACTCAGAGACCGAAGCTCTAAGCAAAGTAGCAAAGACCTCGGAGCCCATAACCCCCTCCATCTCCACAATGACTCCTCCATGGTCATCATTGGTCGCTGGAAGCAGTTCAACATGCTCAAGTCCATTTTCAAACACTTGGTGCCGAGCCGACATGGTTCCAACCCAAAACCAAAGTAGCAAAATCCGATGATACAGCCTGAAAAAAAGAAAAACGCCAATCCAAAAAAAAGTGACTTACCCAAACAGTACACAGGAACTCCAAATCTAAGAAATAAAAACAAACATAGATGAAGGCAATAGCACAATACTCAGATGAAATGCTTGCAATACATATACCTAAAATGAGAGGGGAAAAAATTGAAAAACACAGACCCATTCATTGAGCAATAGCCCCTCGTCCACGATCCGGTCGAGATCCCCCACATACGATGATGGAACCGAGAGAGAGAGAGACCGAGAGAGATCATTAGGGCGAAATAGAGAGTGGGAGAAACGGACGGAGAGAGATAAAGGAGAGGGAGACAGAGAGAGAAGTGCACACACAGAGACGAAGATAGAGAAACAAACAGACGGACGATTGAGAGACTCACTTCCTCGGCAAGGTGACGACGGCACGGCAGCAGGCACGGCTTGGGAAGGGCGGCAGCAAACTCACAGAGAATAGAGAGAGGGACTATCGAGCTAGGGGAAAAGAAAGAAGAAAGAAGGGGGAAAAGAAAGAAGGGGGAGAATTCGCGTAGGATTTTATAATGACCTTTTGCGGCGGTTATAAATCGCCGCAAATATAGCGAAAACGTCGCCGTCAAAGGCCCATAACGTGCTATGGGGAGGCTGTATCTGCGATTGTATTTGCGGCGACATATTATCGTCGAAAATAGTCCTTTTAGCGGTGAAATTTTAGTTCTCCAGAAGAAAAACACGGCTACAGTGAAACAAGGGGTTCTGCCGTCCAATTGTTGCTCCCCGCAATTTATTTTGGCTGCAAAAATGAATTTTTCTTGTAGTGTTATATGAGTCGGGCGTGTGATGTACATGGAGGCTTACCTTGCGGTTTAACCTTCTCTAATCTTATCTAGACTGCGGATTGTTAGAGCTTAAAATCATTTGTTATGCAGGAGAGGATTAATATCCTGGGCAAGTATCACAGGTAGATATCATGCTCGATGTTAGTTGTCCGTTATATAATTTTCATGTTTAATGACAGCTGGATTCATATTCTGTACTAGAGCGTTTTGGTGGTTGCCCCTTTGATTTGTGTTGCATGGGCCTTTGATCTTCATTTCATAGGCCTTTATGGTTGTGGGTCGACCCACTCTTTACGAGGGGCTATTTGGCCCTCCAGCTACCTCGTGAATTCCTATCAAAAGGGTGTGATGGGAATTTCAACTTTGTTCCACAATGTTTCATTGATCCTTCGTTTGCTCTGCTTCGTTTGTGGGATGGCATGTGACATCTTGTCATCCACGTCCTTTTGTGCAACACTTATCACAAAATCCACTCACAATATTTTCTACCTATGACACATGTCGCTTTCTTGTTGGTAACTTCCCGGCCATCACTACATCCTTTAAATTCCTTCCCCATTTGTATTTTTTATTTCTTGTCATTGCGATTCCCTTTACATCCTTATTGCTTTCCACTGCTGAGCTTTCTCTCAAATCCTAAGCCTTTGTTATTTGGTTCTTCTTCTTCCAGTCATTCTTTATCGCCTATGGCTCCTTATAATATTTCTCATTTTAGCTCCTATGGTTCATGATCTTCACACCCTCAAGTGCCTCCAAACAAGACTAAGGGTGCTAATTTGTATTGCACGGATGATTTTGAAGGTCACCGTTGGTTTGCCACCACGTCACGTGCAAACCTTGATTTTGTAAGGAACTCATATCTGACTCCGTCGTATTGGAGGCACCTAGGCCCCATTGATTCAGAAGGGTTCACTAGATAGGTGACCCTTTTCAAGATCATAATTCTGATGGGGTTACGGCTTCCCTTTTGTCGTTTGTTAGGGACATTTTGGATTATTTGGATTTAGCCCATCTCAGCTCCACCCCAACACTTGGAAGGTGTTCTTGCCATGCTGCGTTGTGTGGCATTAGGTCTTAGAGCTTGCTGGTGAGGAATACCCCAATCTTATAGCTCGGGAGTTCCTCTATACCCATAGTGTTCGGAGTCTTGACAATAATGTGTGCAATTTATATTCGCAGACCAAGTGCAGGGTGGCTCGCCTAGAGACCCACTATTCTCATGTCAAAGATTGGCATAAGAAGTTTTTTTTTTTTTTGTGTCGGGCACAGGCTGGGAAAGAAGCGAGTCACTAGGAAGTTCCCGTCCCAGCAGTGTTGGGTGTGGGTCCTGAAGACCACGAGTTCAATGTGGTGCTTTCTACTCAAGAGGATGCCTGCTTTCAACAAATTTAATCTTGGGTTGGACAAAACTCTAAAGTGGTTTATACCCACATTCTCCTTACCCATGAGAACATTAATCGATTTAGGTGGTAAGTGGAGGTTATGACCTTTAAACTATTCAAGGTTGGGCATTCAAGAATAGCATTGTAAAAGGAATGAGCCTTAACCACCAGGAAGATAGTCATGGTGGTGGTTGTGCATGGTCCTTTTCCAGCAGAAACAGGCAGCGTTATAACGCCCACAAGTTGAACCATCTCCTAAGAACCCTTTTAGCGGCATGGGTGAAGGGCGTAGTTGGCAAGGTTGAGTCGATCCCCATCTTTGTAAAAGCATCATTGAAAAGGATATTGGCCGAGCTACCGTTGTCGACTAGGATTCTCCAGATGAGAGTCCTAGACTTTCTCGCAATCCTCCTCACCAAAAGATATGGTGACCGCCTTCTAGTTCTTTGCTTTCTTTTGGGGCCTCTTTGTCGAGTATACTTCTTTGTATCTAGCCTTCCATACATATGTCTTTCTACTAGAGGATGTGGAGCCACCCTTGGCAAATCCTCTCACTATAGTTTGGATTTCCCCCAAGGGTGCATTATTCCTACCGAGAAGCATCTTCTGGCTATGGCGATGAGCATCTTTAGAATTTCCTTGCATTGTCCTTTGTTGTTTTGGGCTTTCACTACTGTGTCGCCTTCGAGTCTACTCGATCCTCTAGGGTGAAGATTGCCCTCTGGGTGTTGAATGTTAAGCAACCAGCCATTCCAACTCTCTGTTTTCCCTCATTGTTTCTATCTTCTTCTTTAGGTAGTAGCAATCTTCCATCCTATGCCATTCCACTTTTAGAGTCAATGGGAAAGCCTGGCAGACAATCTCTCTAGGAAAATCATGGAGAGTCATGTGAGCTTTAAATGTCTCTAAATGTTTGACGAGATCCTTAGACCTGTCGTATAATTCCATTTGTAGAACTTTGAACTTAGGTAGGAGCAGCACCATCATTATCTCAGTGTTGTAAGGTAGGCCAGTGATGTTGAGTAGATTGTCAACAGAGGAGGGTGCGCCTATTTTCTGGCCATCTCCTCCATGAGGAGACGCAAATCTTGGTGCATATTCCTCTTCTCTTCGTCATCAAAGTTTGTCCTGCCTATATTTTGCGATACCACCTCATTTCTATCGACATGGCTTGGTGTAACATTCTCTACACTTTTCTGCCTAAGAGCCTCATTTTCTTGCTAGAAGCTTTCCATCTCCAAAGTCATCTTCTTCAATCTCTCTTTCATCTATGCAAATCATCCCGCCATTATGTTTTCAACTTGATCACTTGTTGTTGTTGTGTCTTGCTCGCAAATTACTTGAGAGTGTGTTGTCGCAGGCATATAAAAGGCATGTTGAGATGTATGAAGATCCCACAGACAGCGCCATATATTACAAATGTGTTTTGTATTTTTGCTAACGACTTCTAGTAACCTGCAACAAGAAGATAGGTGGGACTCGGTGTGGAGGGGGACACCTCCAATGCTTATGTTAGAATAGAGTATGGAGAGTATTTCAACTTTTTAGAGAGCTTAGAAGTCACCTCAAACGTGTTCTTTGATGTCTATTTATCTGAGTTGGACTTGTGATGAGGAGGCTTGTCTTGTGTCTTAACCTTCTCTAATCCTCGCTGGACTACTGATTGTTAGGACCCCAAATCAGTTGTCATGTTGGAAAGGATTAATATCCAAGATGAGTATCACAGGTGGATATCACACTGGATGTTATCTGTCCATACAGGCTTCTTGACTATCGCATATTCATTCAGAATCTAAAATTTGACAACCAAACTTCTTACAATGCAAATACATGACAACCTTAACAACTTAATGTCTTCTCACTTATTTGATCACATCATCATCATCATTACATATATTCAAAAAATACATTTAAATATTGATCACATCGTTCATTCTGATCTTTAGGTTTTCTTAGCTCTCTGCATGACCTTTTGTGATTATAAAATAAAGATGGTATTTATCCCAACATTTATGAATAATAATAATAATAATAATAATAATAATAATAATAATAATAATAAAATATGCTGATAAAAAAAAATAATAAAAACGTTTAAACATATCTCGTTCACTAATCATTAACATAGGATCCCACTTAAGGTAATAAAAACGTTTAAACATATCTCGTTCACTAATCATTAACATAGGATCCCACTGAGTAACAACACCGAGTAATAATAATGAGAAAAGCTTGTAATGCCGCCCATAGTTGACTGCTACAATGTATTGTTCTGAATTTTTTTATTTTTTTATTTAGTGATTAAGGAAGTAATTTTAAATGTATTGATGTATTTTTTTAAAATATTTAAATATATTAAAAAAATGTAATAAAACACATATATACAAAATAACTAGCGGTATAAATAAACCGTACTACTCAGCGGCAGAGTAGCAACTCTCAATAATAATATACTTTTTTAAATGTGTCATTGAAAGCAAGATTTTAGGGTTGTGTGCATTCCCTCGACACAAAATCTTTAATAAATTACTCAATTTAAATAATGACTACCGTTGTCAGCGACAACATTACAAATAGGACTAGGATTTGATGTTTGTTGAGTTGTCACAGAGATTCTGTCCATAGCATATATATATATATATATATGTATATGTATATAGTTTGTCTCCATGCCTCAGATTGATTTTCAATTCGTGGGCCTTTATGGTTGTAGAATAGATTTACATTTTTATCGCTCTCTAGCTAACCCCATGAAATAAATGCAGTTGCTGCAATAACTAGTAGTAGAGTGCCTAGTGTTAGGACTATCAGACCAATCTAGAAAATGCATAAAGGTAAAGTATAGATTGGAAACTAAAATAAATATAAAAATAATTGTACTGTGTATGTATTGAAATATACGTCTCACCATTTTATAGTGACTGCGAGAACGAGGAGGATTGATCGAGGAGGTTGTACCACCTCAACATAAGCCATCAAAGGTAGTACTACTCTTCCCAATAGCATAGACAAAGAGACCAAGATGAAGAAATGATGAAAGAATGGGGTTGAGAGAGGAACGTAGAGAACCATCGCCGCACATAGGATTCATGCACAAGAACCATAGTACTGTCATGGACGTTATCATGCCTTTTGATGATGCTTGAGTGTGCATAGAAGGTTACATGTGAAGGAGATCGATATTGAGTACTGTTTACACAATTATTTTGTTGCTCGATCGTATTTTCAATTACTATTTTAAAGAGTATGATTTTTATCTCTAATATTAATTAGCCAATAATTTTTAATTTAAATATTTCTTTGAAGGAGAAGATTGTAATGGTGTCTCTTTAAATTATGGTTCCTGGGTTTGGGTCGATCTTGGAGGTTGAGATGAGATGAAAAAATTATCAATAATAGTGAAATAATTTGAATTAAGATTTTTTATGATGTTTTATAGTAATGTTTGAAAAATAATTATTTGAATTGTTTAAATATTGATGGAGGTTGGTGTCCATCTAGTGTCTATTTTTTTCATTCCAGTGGTGTTGTTTTGATCTAGAGAAAAAAGGGTTGTGCGTAGATAATTTTGAGAGTATTTTCAAAGAAAAGAGAGCGAGATTTTCGTGCCTAATCAATCTAAACTGATTTCGTTTAAATATTAATTTCATTGTAATTTTTTATTATATTATTGTTGAAATGATAAGGATTTTAAGAGCCCACATGTACAAAACTTCTCACACTGCAATCTGGGTCTTGGAATCCTTTTCTTTTTTTTTTCCCAATGGCAAGAAAGAAAAACCAGAACATATGCGTCTACAATCAACTTCTTTAACAGACACAATTTTAGCGACTACTTTTTATGTATATTTGGGTTGGTGCATGATCTACTTTGCTGTTTTATGTTCAACAAGCATTTGGTTGGCATGCTACAATAAAGGAGCATCCCTGTCGGTTAGAAACTTCCTGAAAGGAGCATCCCAATTGAGGTTTTATATTGAAATTCTAGCAACTTTCCACTTCCTTTGTTTTATGTGTTATCCAAACATATAATTTGGAGTGCAAGTGTATTAATTGCTGTCTTCTGATATATATTGAAGCCTCAAGTTGGCGATATTTCTATATGCTGTCGTTTGCCACATGCTTAATTGTGTTGCTTCATTTTATAGATATCTTTTATTTTTGCTCTGCAGTTTTTGAAATTCTGATGGTGATTTGGCTACGCTGGATTTGGCTAAGAGATCTATTTGGTGATATTCCATTCGGCCAAACAGAGTTTGATTCTATTTCTCTTTATTTTTATAATATTTCTCTAAATAATTGAATATATAATATTCCTCGATCGTCAAGGCATAAAAAGAGTTTATCCAAAACAGATTCTTCCACCAATAGCTGGACGAATTCAATCCTATTAATATCGCCATGATATTGGCATGCAGTATATATATGCAGTGGTCCAACATACGACAGAAACGTGAAGAAAACGTTTAGGTCATGTTGTTACTCTTCAAATGGCAATATTATATATCTATATGAGGACCATCGATGAGAGTCACGACTGATCACATATTTTGAAAGATCAGCATTCAGTGGCAGAACCAGACACTTTTATGTGGGGGGAGGGGGCGATAAGGACCATCGATAAGAGTCACGACTGGTCACATGTTTTGGAAGATCAGTATTTAATGCCAGAACAAGACATTTTTATTTAAGGAAATAAATCTTATATTTAATTCTATATTAAATCGTAAGATAATAACTATATATAAAAGTTATATCTTGGCAAGATTATCTAATTTAATAGACCTTTCATTTAAAGAAATATATATATATATATATATATATATATATATATATTTTTATATAGATGTAAAAATAAAATTTTAAAAAACACAACTTGTCATTTTCTTGATATTTTAAAAAACACAAATTTTAAGATAGACATTTCTATGTATATGCAGATTTTAGAAAATTCTGGAGAGTACATAAGGGTTCTAATTTTTTTATTTTTTGGGGGTCCAATTTCTATATACATAAAATTTAGAAAAAATTGAATTATAATGATTATTTTGGAGAGATTACTATTCATAAATCATCTCAACTCACCTTTAAATTCAAACGACTCCTAAATTTTGATAAAAACATACTTTGCCTAATATCACATATATACTTTGTCTATTGCCTATTCTATTCAAAATATATTCACACATTGAATTATCTATCTACTTTCTATATAATAATAAAATATTATTAATTTAATATTTTTTATTTAATTTATTTTTGCCATATTTTGCAATTCTACCAATTATATGTTAATTAGTAATCAGATTATAATTAAATTATTGTTTAAATGCAAATATTTTTAATGGTCATTTAACGCTAAAAGTTATAGAGATATTTGATTAAACTCACCTAAAATTCTATATAAATGTCTTAATTACCAACCAAATATATGAACTTTCCATCCAACTATCTTATTTTGCTAAACTTTTTTCTATACAACAATCATATAATTTACAATTATTGAAACCAACTATCTTCTTTTACCAAATTTTCTTATATCCAAAATCATATTTATAATTCTTGAAATCAACTATCTTCTTCTTCAAATATATCCATGAATGAGCTAGAAATTATATATATATATATATATATATATATATATATATATTCATTTTGATTATATTTCTGAAAATCCCTTTCAAAGTTTCATAAAGTATATACTTTTCTTCTTTTACAGGATATCATAAAGTTGCTTGGACTTTGGATAAGTGATCTCTAGCCTAGATAGCTGCATAATTAATAACAGCAATGAATTACAGTCGACCTAAATATATACTAGAAATAAATTAGTAAATTCTCCCCACACCACGAACACGTACGGGATTGCCCCTACCTACTACCTTTATTTATTAATGTTTCGTTAGCTTTTGGAATCCGATGTATAGGGACGTACGGGCGGCCATTCACACCGAAAAGGGTAGTACTACTGTCCAACATCCACATTAATACCGCAAATTAATGACATTAATCCTTCTGATCTATATTTAAATATTGCGTACTTTTTTTTTATCCTACATAATACATTTATCGTGTGCAGAAACGCTTAACAATTCTTATCAAAGATAAAAGGCTTAAGGCGTCTTATTGCAAGCTTTAGTTCTATAGGGTATATCAAATTCAAATGAGTGGCATTATCAATATTACTGATCAATAAATATATTGATAAAATATCTATAAAAGAGAGAGAGAGAGAGAGAGAGAATGAAGATTAATTTTTATGATAAAAAAAAAAACTATATTCGAGGGATCACTAAAAAATGCATGTTTCTCAATGCAAAGCAATCTAAATATAATGGTTGCAAGTAGTGGAAAGGATGGGAGAATAAAATATTGTATTTTGTTTTTAAAGATGACATTCTCTAATTCTATTGATTGATCTTATTTGTAGTACAGGAATAATATGATACTAAATGAAACTTTTCAACGCTAGGGGCTGGTTGAGTGGCAAAAACAGGTTTTGAAACCTGTTGAGTTGCAAACAATCTCTACAGATTATTGGATTGAAGAATTTTTTCTTTGAATTACTTACATTTGCAATTAACTTTTTAATGTAGATCTGGACACTCTCAGGATTAGTCGAGATTTTATTCTCGAACACCTGGTGCCAAAATATATATATATATATATATATTATTCCAAAACCATTAGATTGGTTCATTCTAAAAAATTCCAAAGTGGAGAAATGCTACACAACCTCCTACTATTCACCCACACTCCACACTCCATACTTTTTAATATTTTTTAATATTTTTTTTAATTTTTTTTTTGAATTTATTTTTTTTTAAATATTTCAAATTTTTTATTCACTATTCATAAAAAAAATATTTGATAAAAAAAAATTAAAAAAAAAAGTGGAGTGTGGAGTGTGATGAATAGTAGGAGGTTGGGAAGATTATTTCTTTCTCAAAACGAGCTCAAGGGGGTATTAGGCACAAAGTTTGATTGATTTGCTCTTCAGCAGTTTTTGTTTATAGCCTCCTTTTCATTAAAAACTCAAGAGGGTTGTTCTAAAAAAACCATATTATATGAAACATTATTAAGAAACGTATCCAATTACTCTTTTAATTGCTTTGTTTTTCCCTGTTTGGTTTCAAACTAAATCCATTTCTTATTAAAAAGGTCAATATTTAAGATGGTAATAATAGATTCCCACATAGTGGGAAGGTTAAACAGAGACGATGCAGTAATAAAAATTTTCAGTGTAGCCACCAAAACTAGTGGTACGACTGCCTGAATTGCAAAATTTGTAATCAGCAGTATTCTTACTCTTCATTTTAAATACTATCATCTCCAATCTTTATGACGATGATGATGTGTTACATTTTAAATGTCATATATCAATCATTTGACTGACACCCACATAAATTATGTCGCATTGCAAAATGTGCCATAATAATAAGATAAAGAAGAATATTTCTAATGAGAGTAATTTTGAAAATGAAATTTATTAGATATAATTATGAGTTAGGTAAGGATCACATATTTATTTTATTTTTTAAAATATATTATTAAAATTTTATGTGGGTAGAGGGGGTGATGAGGGCCATCGATAAGAGTCATGACTGGTCACATGTTTTGGAAGATCAGTATTTAATGGCAGAACTAGACAATTTTATTTAAAGAAATAAATCTTATATTTAATTCTATAGTAAATTGTAAGATAATAACTATATATAAAAGTTATATCTTGATTATCTAATTTAATAGACCTTTCATTTAAAGAAAAAAAATATACAATTTTTGTATATAGATATAAAAATAAAATTTTTAAAAACACAACTTGTCATTTTCTTGATATTTCTTATGACAGTATTTCATGGAATAATATCATCCATTATCAATTTTTGTAATAATATTTTTAGAAATCTTGGTCTCAATAAAAACTAATAGGTGATTTTTATTTTATACAAGTTTCGTATAAAATATGAATATTTTGATGCTACATTAAGTATATAATGCTACAGTTGAGACTTCAAATAAATTTTTTCTTGCTTCATGAATTCTAAAGGATAAAAGTTCTCAACTATTTTTTCACACAAGATATCAACCTTAAATGATTCTTTTAGTGCTTACTTCAGTTTAGGTTCAATATTAAGAATCTTACTCAATGGTAACAAATGAAATTCCTACTCATCAGCAATCCTCATGTAAATTCCATGAGCCACATTACAAGATAGCAAAATCAAATACACTGCAAATTTCTTTTCCCCCATTGCACTCCCTCCCGAGTCCCAATTGCCCACACCCCACAACCACCTTTGCACTCCAAACGGCCACACCTCCATAGCCTATAGCAGCCAGCTCGAGATCTCCAACCCATCGCAGCCCGACGAACCTCTTCAGCCCGTCGCACCCTTCACCCAGCGCAGCCCGACGAACCTCTCCAGCCCGTCGCACCCTTCACCCATCTCACCCTTCAACCAATTCCAGCCCTTCAGCCGTCACACATGGTTTGCATTTTCAGATCATATTAAATTTGTTTTTAACTTTCTATGTTTCAATCCATTGGCATTGTTATGTTATGCATTTAGATTGAGGAGAATAACTTCCCGAATGAGAATAAATTGAAAAGAGGGACGGTAAATTGAGACTGCAATTCCAATCATTGTGGGACTTTCTAATAATACCATTTAGATCGATCAAAGACAAGGAATTGTCCACTCATATTAATGTCAAATTGATAAGCCATTTTGAGGGAATGGACATTCAGAATGAATGTCCATTTTCTTTTCCTATTTCTTATCCTCTTTTTTTTTTTCCTATTTTAATTAAATGCATATGTGCCTATGAAGATGATGAGCATGAGTCTATGCCAATGATCAGAATTGCTTCGGGTCAGGAAAGTAATTGGCAACTATATAATTAAGTGAAATTCCAGCGTGAGGGAGAAATTCTAATGTTGGTACATGCTTTTGTTTTTCATAATCTGTGATTCAAATTTCAAAGAATTGTTTTTCATAATCTGTGATTCAAATTTCAAAGAATTGTTATGCTTTTATCTTCTTTTTACGTACGAAGTACAAAAAAAAAATTATTTCCCAACAACAACAAAAATCCCTTGATTGGAATGACTTCTATTATTTAACTTTCGTCATTGTTTTATGTTTTAATGAAAGATTTTCTGTTAAGTTCAGATAGTGATGAAATTGAGATAATGATGAGTAGAAACTGTCCAAATGTTGAAGATGATAGTATTGAGGCAGAAATTGGAGTACAACAATGTGATATGAATGTGCTACATGTGCCAAATGTGAGAGATAGAGTGAATGTGGAAGATCGAGATCGAGTAGTGGAAGATCGAGTGAATGTAGAAGATGGAGTTAATGTGGGAGATAAAGATGAAGTAAATACGATTTCTAGTTTGAGTAGTGGTCTTTTTGAACAATTTGTTGGGAAGGAGTTTGATGAGATAGAAGACACCCAAGCATTTTATAAGGCGTATGTAAGATAAACAGGTTTTACAATGAGGACCAACCACACTCGATTATTAAAAAATGACAGAAAACAAATTCTAGTAGAGTATATTTGCTCAAGGGAGGGATTTCAGCGTGAAAATAAGGAAACAAAAAGAACGAAAAATTCCTGAACTTGCTAAAACAAAGATTGGGTGTAAAATAACAATATGTATAAAAAATGATGGTGAAAAGTGGACAGTATGTAAGTTCATCTTTGAACACAACCATGAGTTGCTTACACCGAGAAATATTAGTTTGCTTCATGGACATAGAGGAGTGATGCATATCCAAAAAAACTCATTCTCACTTTGAGTGAGCCCAATGTACCAACAAGAAAGATAATGTCGGTGTTGAGTAAAAAGTCAGGTGGTGATTTTAATATTGGATGTATTGGTAAGGACATCGAGAATTATTTAGGAAATAAAAGAAAGAAATTGTTTGAAGAGGGAGATGCACAAATGTTGTATGCCTACTTTCTTGATCGATTGTGTAAAGAATCCGGGTTTGTGTATTCCATGCAAGTTGATGAGAATGTATGTATGAGAAGTTGTTTTTGGGCGGATATAAGATCAAGGGTTACATATCAACATTTTGGAGATGTTGTCACCTTTGATGCGACGTACTTGAAGAATATTTATAAGATGTCATTTGTGCCATTTTCAGGAGTTAACCATCATCACCAATCTATAATATTTTGTTGTACGTTGTTAGTTAATAAAATAACTGAAACCTATATGTGGTTATTGAGAATATGACAAGATGCAATGTTTAGGCGTGCCCCTTCAACCATAATTACTGATAATGACAAGGCGATGGTTAAGGCCATTTGTGAGGTACTCCCAAATACAATTCATAAGTTGTGCTTATGGTATATTTTACAAAAAATTTCAGAACATTTAGCGCACACGCGCGCGCACACACACACACATATATGTATATATAACAAGTTTCCGGACTTTTAAAAATAGTTACGTCATTGTATCCATGAGACAATAATGACTGATGAGCTCGAGCAGGAATGGAGTTCAATACTAGCGAAGTATGGTCTATTAGATAATGATTACCTGCAAAATCTTTACAACTGACGGGACAAGTGAGTTCTGGCTTACTTATGAACCATGTTTTGTGCCGGTATGTTAACAACTTAAATGATCGAAAACATGAATAAATTTTTTAAGGATTATGTTCGTTCGAGCACGATGGTTAATGACTTTGTGCATCAATACAAGAAATCCTTAGATGCATGTTATTTCAAGGAGAAAGAGAAGGACGTGTGGCGATTATGAAAACATTATGGATAATTGAAGAAGATACGGCCTCAATCTATATAAGGAAGTCTTTCATGATCTTTCAAAATGAGCTATTCAATAGCCAAAGGTACAAATCAACCAAAGTTGACAAAGAGGGTGAAAGTAAGATATACAGAGCCACACCGAATGACAAAAAAAAACCTACTTATTATGTGATCTTGGAGAGTGGAGAACCAAGGGCAATATGTACAAGTCATATGTTTGAGTTTGTGAGGATTCTTTGTAAGCATATCCTATGTGTCCTTAAAAAGAATTTGAAATTAGATATATTGTCACATCATTATATTCTAGAGAAATGGAGCATCAATGCTAAGAGAGGGACTATTATTGACATACCAAATTCTGATGGGCATGTAATGACATAGGATGATCCAATGAATAGAAAAAATAAGTTGATGATGCAATTCTACGACATTGTGGTCTTGGGTCACAATCAATACAAAAATGTAGCAATCTCTCTCTAGACAGGGTTCACAAGGAGTTTCTCTAAAAGTTTTAAAAACTATTCCATTAGGCCGGAATGGCCAGAATTTTTCGTGCTCGAATAGTAACCAGCAGAAGGTAAGTACCTATTTCGTTTCGAGTCAAATTCTGGCCGTTTTGATCAATTTTAGTCAATTTCAGCCAGATTTCGATATTATGGCTGGAATGTTAATTCCGGTCCAAAATTAAGTTTAACGTTTGAATGAAGTTGAAGCAATGATTTTTTGTAAATCAATAATGGTTTTTACTAGACTTCCATCTCTGTCTGGAAGTCTGATAAAAGTTTGTGTATTTAAAATTCTAGCACAAGACTCATGCAAGCAAGTTCATGTGTTTACTACGGTTTTAAAAATAAAATAAATATACCAATAAATATGTATTTTACATATGTGTATTTTTAAGATTTATATTAAAGACATTGTTAAATTTCTCAATTATGTATATTTTTAAAACTTGTATTGATGTTATTTTAGAATATATTTTTTATATATAATTTATTCATTTAATGTCTATCCTGAAACAGTACATCGAATGTACTAGTACCAAAATATTTCATTCCAATGTTTCAACCAGAATGGTCACCGGAACGGATTTCAAAACTTTGATTGCTCTTGATGAAGGAAATTGAAAGAGAAGAAATTGTAGAAGGTGGAAACATGTCAATGAATGATTCACAAATGTTAAGATTACAAGTTGTATCGAATTTTACACAAATTTTACAGGATCCTCCACATGTATCAATGAAAAGTTGACCAAAATTATTGAGAGCAAGAAACCCAAAAGAGATTCAAACCACAAAAAAAAAAAAGCGTTGTAGCATTTGCAAGACTGAGGGTCATGTTCAGAGCAGCTGTCTTTTAGTGAGGTTGGTTTAAAGTTTAGAAATTTGTGTTTTTCATTTTTTGTGTTTTAATCACTATTTAAATAATTTTTTTATGGTTTATTATATTTTATGTAGGGATCTTGGAAATATAACTGAGAACATATCTCAAAGTTTGGATCTGTCGATTCAAATATGAAGTTGGTGTTTAAGTTGGTGTTTTAAATGATCTGGGAACGAACGTGATGATACTATTTTTAAAATATTCTTCTTGAATC
Organism: Cyclocarya paliurus; assembly: GCA_029856935.1. Classification (NCBI taxonomy): domain Eukaryota; kingdom Viridiplantae; phylum Streptophyta; class Magnoliopsida; order Fagales; family Juglandaceae; genus Cyclocarya; species Cyclocarya paliurus. Next base: position 2,271,906 of record CM056956.1, read on the forward strand.
TTGAATGTAATTTTTTTTTTTTTTTTAATGTTACAGTTAAAGAAAGTGAAGAATTGCCTTGGTTGCCTTAGACAGATGGTGAAGTTGGAGGACTACAGTGATGGCTCAATTAATGGAGTATGTTAATGTTATGTTCATGATTTAATGAAAATGTTATGGAATTGTATTTTCAGATTCTGGATCATGTTAATGTTAATGTTATGTTCATGATTTAATGGAAATGTTATGTTTAGGGAAATGATTTAATGGAAATGATTGGTTGAGCAAGTATTTTCAGAATGGTTGATTTAATAGAAATGCTTGGTTGAGCAAGTATTTTAGATTCTGGAATACACAAAATTAAGCATCATTACATTCCTTAAAATATAAGTATTATTACATTCCAAAAGTACTAGTTTGAACAACATTACAAAATATAATTAGAAATGGCCTAATGACCATAGGTTGTTACTATTAGCCGACATACATAATTGTTGCTAGGAAACAAAATGATTATCAAATCACAACAAAATAAGATCATGACAATAATAAAGCTTTCTTATACTTCTCCTCCATAACGGTAAATTTGGTTTGTTCAGTCATTACACATTGTTGGTTTATTATGTTGTTCTTTCTTTGAACTAACTCCAACGTTATCTTGCAACATGTGTTTAGTTTTATTTCAAGATCAATCTATTGAAAAAATCACATTACTTGTTGATCTTATAATTTGGACAGTTGTACAATCGTCTGCCAAAACTAGTAGTCTTGCCCGAAATCCTTAGCTTGGATGGAATCCCACAGTTGTAAAATGGCATCTCCAAACTAACTTGTGCTTTTGCTCTCTGCGTCCAAGAACTTAAACTGGCATTGTTGTCATTGTATTTCTTATTGCTTAATTCTGGATCACGTACACTAACTCAATTTGAAGAACAGTAAAAGAAATAAAGTACACTCACTCAATTTGAAGAACAATGCAAGAAATAAAGTATGCTCATTCAATCTGAAGAACAATATAAGAAATAAAGTACACTCACTCAGTTGGCCCGAGAATCTGCACGACTTCATGACATGGTTCATCATGACTTCCACCATAAATGTGTAATGGAATAGATGAATATATGAGATCCAAAGTATACTCATACAATGACTTCAGAATATAATGTGTGTGTATATATATACATACACGTACAATACTTATAATATATTCATGATAATATTCTAACACATACATATATAGACCAATATTCCTTTCAATGAAGTTCCATACCAAAAATAATGCAACATTTGAAGAGTTTATCATCGAAATGGTCCATACAGTACTGTAATTGGTAGTGTCAGAAGATTCAATAGAGGCTTTTCAATTTGTAGATTAATGGGAAAGCAATTTTTCAGGGATAGCCCCATGTGAGAGATTGTCATGGCAGAAAACATTAGGGGGGCACACCACATTTCTCCTTGGGTTTTATTGATTTGATTAAAAGTTACAGAGGAGCCAGTTGCCCTTAAATCCTTGAACACTACTAATACCGCATGGATATCAGACTCTTTTATTTGAAGTTGATTTGTATATATTGAAGTGTGAAAACACAAAGAATCTCAGTATTCAAATATATAACTAGTCCTCACGATCATGTTGCTGAAGAAGATATCTTATCGGCAAGGCTAAAACTTCTTCACTTGAACTAGTGCCCCTTGCCTACCTCCAAATTCAAGCATCACCTCTAGACCAGCAACATCTCTGGCACCTTCTACAAAGGACAGGCGGGGCTCAGCTTCATAGGCACAGCAAGATAATATATAGGATTAGAGGATTAGTCCCTGCAAGGCAATCTTTTTATAAAGATTATCAAATTATATTGTGAAAGCCATGTTAAGCTATCCAACAGTTGAGTTCTCCAAAAAAGTCCTCATTAATTGAAACAAAGATGTAAAATGAGAAAATCAACAGAATTAAGAAAAACAAAGCCACAAATATTCCATCTAGATAGGATAATTCAGAAATCTGATACATCATCACACTGACGAGCGAAGTTAAGCAATCAAAAGATATGCAAATTGAACGCCATTGAAATGATTAGACTCATCTTCTTTGAAGGAATCTTTATTACACACCCTCAATAGGAGAACCTTCGTAATCAATACTCAAAATGCAAATATCACTATGCATATAATATAAATGCATATATACCTCAACCGTGGCCTGTGATAGCTCGTGTATAAAAGTTTTTAATTCATTAGTCACTCCGCTGAGTTTTTGGGTTTTCTTTAGAACTTAACCTACAGAGAGAGAGGGAGGGAAGGAGGGGGTGGGCTAGGGCTAGGGCTCGACTAGAGGGAAGGAGGGGGTGGAGTTGTGGCTCGACAAGAGGGAAGCAGGGGAAAGGAAGGAGGGGGTGGGGCTAGTGCTTGAGGGAGGTGTTTGTGGTTCCTAAGGGCACTAGCATTGGCTTGGTCAAAGTTAAAAATTGGCTAAAATTTAGATAATATGTACTAAAAATACTCCACATTGAATTGGCCAAGTCTAAAATAAAATGAACTTTTGCTATAATGATTGGCCAAAGATGGAGAATCACTATTGATTCACCAAATATTAATTTCTCACTTCAAGAAAATATTAAAATATTAGTTTCTCATTCCAATAAAAATATTATTTGGTTTGTAATTAAGAAATTTAGATAGAAATTTAGATGAGTTTAATCAATATTTTTTATTATTAACATTAAATGACTTTTAAAAATATAAATTTAATTAGAATATAATTATTATTAATATTCAATTGATAGAATTATAAAATATGATACAAATAAATTAAATAAAAAAATTATTAATTTAATAATATTTTATTATTATATAGAGAGTAAATGGCTAATCTAATGTGAGGATTGAATGTAAATAGAATAGACAAATGTAAAAAGGTATGATATTGGCTAAAATTTAGAAATGCATTTGGTCAAGCCAATGCTAGTGCTCTAAGGGAGAGAAAAGAGAGTGGAAGGAAGGGAAAATGGGATACAGGAAGAAGGAAAAATTGTTTACATCTGCTATAGTACGACCACACTGTTGGTAAATGCAGTGCCTACATGTCAAAATTTTATTGGATGCCCTTTTTTAGAGGAGAGCAATAGTGCCTGCAAGAAGATATTCTCTTTAGAAAATTCTGGAGAGTACATAAGGGTTCTATTTATAAAATTTTGATAAAAACATACTTTGCCTAATATCACATATATACTTTCTCTATTGCCTATTCGATTCAAATTATATTCATAAATCGGATCATCTATATATTCTCTATATAATAATAAAATATCATTAATTTATTATTTTTATTTAATTTATTTTTCTATATTTTTCAATTCTACCAATTATATGTTAATTAGTAATCATATTATAATTAAATTATTGCTTAAATACAAATATTTTTAATGGTCAGTTAACGCTAATAACTATAAATATTTGATTAAACTCATCTAAAATTCTATATAAATATCTTAATTACCAACCAAATATCTACGATTTCCATCTAACTATCTTATCTTGCTAAACTTTCTCCTACACAACAATCATATCTATAATTCTTAAAACTAACTATATTTTTTTTTAAATATATCCAAGAATGAGCTATAAATTTAATATATATATATATTTATATTCATTTTGATTATATTTCTGCAAATCCCTTTCAAAGTTTCATAAAGTATATACTTTTATTCTTTTACAGGATTTCATAAAGTTGCTTGGACTTTGAATAAGTGATCTCTAGCCTAGCTAGCTGCATAATTAATAACAGCAATGAAGTACAGTCGACCTACATATATACTAGAAATAAATTAGTAAATTCTCCCTACACCGTACACGTACGGAAATGACCCTACCTGCTTACCTTTATTTATTAATGTTTCGTTAGCTTTTGGAATCCAATGTATAGGGACGTACGGGCGGCCATTCACACCGAAAAGGGTACTACTGTCCAACACCCACATTAATACCGCAAATTAATGAGATTAATCCTTCTGATCTATATTTAAATATTGCGTACTTTTTTTTATCCTACCTAATACATTAATTGGCCGTATCAAATAATCAATTCAAGAAACCCCACAAAACTCCTCCCCCATCTGCAAGTCTAATTAAGTTATATTAGAATGTTGAGTTAAGTTGAAATGATAAAATATTATTTTTTAATATTAATATTATTTTAATATTTTAAAAAATTAAATTATTTATTATATTTTAAAATTATAATAATAAATTAAAATAAATTAAAAATAGTTTAAGATCCAAACCTCCCTTCGCATCTCGATCAATAGCTCTAGTAGCCGCCATAGCCATTCGAGTTTATACTTACTCGATCCATAAATTAAAATTAAAATTAAAATTAAAATAAAATAACATTGCTAGCCTAGCTCCGCGAAGTACATCAGTCTCCATCCTCTAGTTGTGCAGACTGCGCATGGCACATATAAAAGAATTGCCATTTCCCAAACCTCAAGCTTTAACATTTATTTATTGTAGCATTTCAAAAAACAATTGACGTCGAGGAACTGCAGGGAGGTTGAAGAACCCAATAGCAAGAACCGCATAAATGGAAAAGGGGGCAGCCCAGATAGCTATAATTGGAGCTGGGATCTTCGTGAGGACTCAGTACATTCCCAGACTCTCCGAGATCTCTCACCTCGTCAATCTCAAAGCCATTTGGAGCCGTTCTGAGGTGCTTTGCAATTTTCTGTTTCTTTCTTATTATGCTTTCTTTTATTATTATTATATATATATATATATATGTGCCCCAGTTTAATTAAATTCTGTAGTAAAAGATCTATCTGATAAGGAAATCGTTAAGTGAATCGAAATTGAAGGTCTTTGAATTCAATTTGTTAGTCTTATTGGGATCTGAATGTTCAAATTAAGATTGGTTCTTTGTGTTTCCTTGTCGTAGGACGCATCTTATGAGTAACTGGAAGTCTGGAAGCTTTATTTTATTTTGTTTTTCCATATATCTTTATAAGGAAAAAAAAAAAAAAAAACTTTGTTTCAAGTTTCAACTGTGACTTTAATTCAAATTAATTTTATAGGCTAGCCTTTTCTTTTGTTAATCCTCAAGCTCAAAACTTAGCCAGATGCAGGGGCGGAACCAGAAATTTTCTTTTGGGGTTTTCTTTTGGGGCAAAGTGAATTTTTAAAATCTTGAAAGTAAAAGAGGAACTTGGGGACAACGAATGCAACAATGTAATACCTATGTTTTGTTGTGTGTGTGTATCTCTCTCTCTGTTTTTTTTTTTTTTTTATAAGTAATCTCTCTCTCTCTCTCTCTCTCTCTCTTTTGTATATAGGTTTAAAGTTCTTGACATTTTTTTTTTCATTTATTGATAAACAAATGTATTCAAGCTATCCCAATGTGAAACCTTTTTTATTTTTTTTCTTTTCTGTGGGTGTTTATTCTTTGTATGTATAGGATTAAAGGTCTTCCATTTTTGTTGTTTTTATGTATAAGCAAACAGGTTTTAAGGAAAAAGAGAGATTATTATGGGGTATTCTCTGTTTTCTTGTATGTTCATACACAGGAATCAGCGAGAGGTGCTGTTGAGATAGCTCGCAAACATTTTCCAGAAGTGGAATGTAAGTGGGGTGACAATGGTCTTGATGAGATCATCCATGATCGTTCAATAATTGGGGTTGCGGTTGTTTTGGCTGGACAAACACAGGTATCCGATTCCTTATCTCTCACTTTTATTTCTTCAAATGTGCTCATCAGTTTTCATTTAAGTTGCATCTTTGCTCTCGAGCAATAGTGTGACAAACTAAGGAAAGTTCAAACCACATTCGGGCTTATACCCTAAAAAGATTAGTCATTGTTATAATTAGAACTCCTTGGAATCATGATAAAGTGCGTCTTCAGTGCAAAGTTCCAAGGCCAAAGGGCTTTGCTTACCAAAAGTGAAGCAAATTTACCATGGTGCACATTTTTGGTGCTTCTTGTGCGAGCTTAAAGCAGAGAGAAGCGTGCTTTTATAATGTTTTTTTAAAAAAATATTAAAATATGTGTTCAAGACAGTGTTGGTGAAAGCTAGGCATACTTAAGTGCAAATGCTGTCTAGAACCTAGGCACAAAACACAAGCGAAACCGCATGCCTAATTGAATTCAAGCACACATTTTTAAGGATGATGTACGATAACAAAAAGTCCTTAAAATACAATAAAAAGGTTCAAAAAGCAAGATGGTAATATATTTAACCTATTACCTAAATTATTAGAGTATTTAGCATCCTGAAAATCATTTAATGATTTTGCATTATAACAAACAATAAAAGAGGTATGATAACATATTACCATCTTGCCTTTTAACCCCCTTTTCATTGTATTTTACTGATTTTGTTATCATATGTCTTCCTTTAAAAATTTTCCCTTTACTTCAATTAGGCACGTGCTTACACTTTGTGCCAAATCACAGAAGTGAGCCAAGCGCTCTTATCAACACTGGATTTGTATCAAGTAGATTTCATATCTATTAAAGAATCGAAGTCAGTTGAATTGGGAAAAGGTCAACAAATCAACTTCTATATAGACATCAGAATCTGTTAAATTGATTAATCTGACTTCTTTTAGAGAAAATTCCACTACACTATGTTGCTTGTCCATGTTCAGTTATCTTATTGTCCAGGATGTGAAGGCCTGTGGCTTTAACCTTCATAATTATTGGTTAGATGTCTCTAACATGTGAACCAATCTTCCAGGTTGATTTTTCACTGAGGCTGCTCAAGGCAGGGAAGCATGTCCTTCAAGGTAGTTTATGTTCCAAAATAACCTAAAGCTGATGGCAGTATATAACCAGGAAAAAGAAAATTGGGCACTTCTGAAGCCAATGCATTGCATTCCAACTAACTGAATACATTATGATAAAAAAAAATGCTGCTTTTCATTCTGTACTATGTACTAAAATTTACCTTTTGGACATGCCACATGTGCTGATTGGCTGACTTGTGGGATCTGAAGAGAAACCGGCAGCAGCTTGTAAGTATGATGCATTAACACATTACAATTATCCCTCTTATCAAATGATGCTGGGAGTTTGTGTATCTGCAGAAAATTCATTAGTGAATGTCCCCTTATGGTTTATCTGTAACTTAAAGGCACTTTATGGAGTTCAATTAGTTCACTTGTGAACTCAGACATTTGCTACAATGAAATTGTTTTAGATAGGTAGCAAGAAACAGCAAACTTGAATGTGCAGAAAGGGACTAGAGTAAAAGTGTATCTGAGCCATATTCATGTGTCCAATGTTGCATATAAAGAATAAGTCTGACTTTCGATGTAATCAAGTGCAGAGTCCAGAAATGCCCTCGATTGAAGAATACCAAAATGAAGCTGACAAGTATGGTATCTCTTCTGCATATCTTGGGGCTTCCCCACGTCTTATGTGACTGGCCCAAGTTGCAGCATCCTCAAACACGTGTTCTTTTCTTCCTTCCTAAAGTTTAATGATTAACAATTATAATAATTAATTCCCCAAAATTTCTGGCCCCCCTTTTTCAGCATCCAATCATATCTCAGCTTTGGTGTTAAGACTCTTATTTAGCCCTTCGTTTTAATCTTCCAATACTTGATTGGCCACAAAGCAAACTTTATTTTAGTGAATTAATTTCTTATATAGATTTAATTAACTTTTTATTATTTAAGCCAGTATTCTGTGAATCAATTAACTCGAAATTCCTACTCTTCTGGTGCCTTTTTTTTATCCTTTGACTGAAATCATGTGGAAGCTGTCAATCTGATGTTAACAGAACTTGATCTCTACAATGTGTTTGTTAAATGTCAAGATTTTGATGTTGCAGCTATAAGTGAGTTGGAAACTGCACTTTCAAGCTACAAATCTATTTGTGCCAATCTCCCTGGCCACCCAATTTGGGCCGTGGCAGAAAACTATCGATTTGAACCTGCTTTTGTTGAGGTACTTGTTTCTGTCATATTTGAAATGGTTCCTATTTCTCTGACTTGCTAGAAACTCATTGTTGCTTCTACAGTGCAAGAAACTGATGGCTGACATTGGGGATATGATGAGTGTCCAAGTTATCATTGAAGGATCCATGAGTAGTTCAAATCCATACTTCTCAAGTTCTTGGAGGCGTAACTTCACAGTACGTATTTCATAATAATCCTGAATAACAAACATTGCAAAAAAGCCCTTGTCATCAAAAACATATTCTTTGGATATAAGAATACTAAATTTGCAACAAATTTTACTACAGGAGTTTTACAAACTGAGTTGACAGTGCAAGTGCTTGGTAACGAATCACCAGTGTAATATGATGTAGTTAGACGTATGGGTAAGGATAAAGCTCCAGGCCCAGATGGTTTTTCGATGGGCTTTTTTCAAACTTGTTGGGAGGTGGTGAAAGAGGACATTATGAATGTGTTCCAGGAAATATCTTTAGTTGGTAAGTTTGAGAACAGTCTAAATACTACTTTCATTACGTTGATACCAAAGAAGACTGGAGCGGAGGAGGTTAAGGATTATCGACTCATTAGCCTTGTGAATGGGGTGTATAAAATTATTTCCAAGGTTCTAGCCAACAGATTGGGGATGGTTTTGGGTAAGATCATTTCGAAGCCACAAAATGCATTTGTTAAGGGACGACAAATTTTGGATTCAATCCTTATAGCGAATGAGGGATTGGATAGCAGATTAAAGGCGGGTTCCATTGGTATTATTTGCAAACTAGATATGGAGAAGGTTTATGATCACATAAATTGGGATTTCCTCTTCTATTTGTTGGGGAGATGCGGCTTCGGGGATACGTGGTGTTCTTGGATTAGTTGGTGCATCTCTACAGCCAGATTCTCTATATTTTTTAATGGCTGCTCTAGCGGTTTTTTCAGCAGCTCTTGGGGTCTAAGGTAGGGAGATCCTCTGTCTCCACTTCTCGTTGTTATCATTATGGAGGTCTTGAGTAGGATGATATCGGCGGTGGTTAGACATGGTTTTGTGGATGGCTTTTCAATTGGTGATCCAAACAGGGGGACTATTGCTTTGTCTCATATACTTTTTGCAGATGACATGCTCCTATTCTGTGAGGCAGATAGAAACCAGTTGAGGGCAGTGAAGGCTTTGTTATTATGCTTTGAAGCAGCGCCAGGCCTAAAAGTTAATTTTGACAAGTCAGAGTTAGTGCCAGTGGGGAATGTGAGCAACACTAGGCAATTAGCTAGTATTATTGGGGGTTGCTGCAAGGGCTTCATCCATATGGGATTCAGTCATAGAGAAGATAGGAAGGAAATTTGCAGGGTGGAAGAGAATGTATTTGTCGAAAGGTGGCCGTTTGACTCTTATTAAGACTACCCTTTCTAATTTACCGACGTACTTCTTATCTTTGTTCCAATTTCCTGCCAGGATAGTGGCTCGAATTGATAAATTGTATTGTGATTTCCTATGGGGCGGGATAGGGGATGAATTCAAATTTCACCTGGTCAGCTGGGTTAAAGTGTGTAGACCAATCTCATCAAGTGGCCTGAGTATAAGAAATCTGAGAACATTAAATCAGGCCTTACTTGAGAAATGGCTATGGAGGTATAGCAAGGAGCCCGAAGCCCGTTGGAAATTGACGATTGATTGTAAATATGGAAGCATGTGGGGGGGCTGGTGTTCTGAAGAGATATCTGGGGTCAGCGGAGTGACAGTTTGGAAACACAATAGGAAGGGGTGGGGGGTGTTTAGTAGCCATTCTAAATTGGTGTTAGGGAGGGGTTCTCGCATTAAGTTTTGGAGCGACATATGGTGTGAGAATGAGGCTCTAAAGGAGGCTTTTCTAGCTATTTTCCGTTTGGCACGTAACCAGGATGCTTCAATAGAGGATCTTATGACTCTATCAGGAGACCAAGTGCAGTAGAATGTCACATTTAGTAGAGTGGCGCAAGATTGGGAAGTGGAAACCTTTGAGGCCTTTTTCAGCCTTCTCTATTCTGTGAAGCCCAATAGACTGCAAGGTGATTGGATGTGGTGGACTCCAGCAGGTAAAGGCATTTTCTCAGTTCGATTCTTTTATAAGTCTCTCTCCCAAGCCGCAAACTTTCCATTTCCATGGAAGAGAATTTGGAGAAATAAGGCACCCCCTAAAGCGGTCTTCTTTACTTGGACAGCAGTGTTGGGAAGAATTTTGACTACCGACAATCTGAGAAAGCGCTGGATAGTTATACTTGACTGGTGTTGTATGTGTAAGAGATCGGGCGAGACAGTGGATCACCTCTTGCTATATTGCGAGATATCTAGAGCCTTGTGGGTGGAAGTCTTTAGCCGGATTGAGCTTTCCTTTGTTCTGCCTGCCTCTGTGGTAGATCTAATGGCCAGCTGGTCACTTCCAAGTTGAGTTCAACAAATCAAGGCAGTGTGGAAAATGATCCCGATCTGTATTATGTGGTGTATATGGCAAGAACGCAATATCGGACTTTCGAAAACAAGGAGCGGTCACCAGAGGAACTTCGAATTCTATTTTTCAGCACTTTATTTCTATGGGCCATTGCTTTAGATTTTAATGGCCTGAATTTTCATGACTTTTTAGTTGCCCTTACTGCAACCTAGATAGGTCTTAGCTCTGGTATACCATCTTGTGTACTTGGGTTTTGCCCATCTTTATTAATATATATATTGATTACTTATCAAAAAAAAAATATCGGTTTGACTTACCTTTTTTATTTGAGCTTCTGATTGGTGATACATCAGTTTGTAAAGCTTATGTTGTAAACCTTGTGGCACCTCTAGCATTACTCTTTTTACTATAAGTTAGTTGTCAATGTGATGAGCATTCAATATGTACCCCATACAGAGAGGTTCATAACTATATCCGCTGATAACATTCGAGATCAAAAGATTGTCTGGCGCCTTTACACCAAGATGCAATGTCAAGTAACAAGAAGATTTCATTCTTCTCATTCTTTATATCATGTCTAAATTATTTACTTAATTAATGCATTCTGGATTCTCACAGATGCCATGTTTGATTGTTAGCATAGCAACGTTCCCTTTCGATACGATCATGCTTGAACTAGTCATTTGAAGTTATATTGTGACAAGTTTTTCTTTATATGGCAGGGGGGTTTCATCCTGGATATGGGAGTTCATTTCATTGCAGGATTGAGGATGGTAATCTCAGACTTTTCAAGTCCAATTAGACTGGATTGAGGAAAAAAAAATGATAAAGAGCGTATAAAGTTTGGAAGTTAAGAACTTCCTCTACACTGTAGCACTTTTGCTAAGTTGGTGATTAGCATTAGATCTTACCACTTTGGAGGCTGTTTAGTATTAACATGGAATAAGTTTTTCTGGTAAACTATTTAAGCCATATTGTGATTATACATGTTATTTTCCCAATTTCATATGTGAGCAGCTTGTAGGTTGTGAGATAGTCTCAGTCTCGGCCATGACTTCTCATGTGGATACAACCTTACCCCCACCAGATAACATATCCTCTCTATTGTAAGTTTCGATTGTGTTTACTTTGCAAGAATGTGAGGTCCTTTCTTTTTATTTTCCCATTTCTTTCCCAACACAATTGAAAGACTGAAGGTTGATTATTTTGCACTTTCCTTGCCTTAGTCAACTTGAGAATGGATGTTCCGGAGTTTTTGTGATGGTTGTCTCCGCAAGAGTGCCCAAGGCATGTGGTAAATGATGGATTTACTTTATTATCTACGCATACACAGACTATTTAACTACGGTATTGGCTGTGTTTAGATAGTCTGGCGCGTTGTTGGCTTAAAGGGAACGCTGCAAATTGAGCGTGGAAATCTAGATGGAAGACATGGCTACCAGGTATATTGAGAATCACTTTGCTATTCATGTAATGGTACTCATATAATTTATATGAAGCCTAGAGTTTTATTTTTTCATTGTCTTTGAAAAAAAAAAAGAACTCATTTTTTTTCTTGACTGGAAATTTGTCTTCCTGATTACTTGTAATAAAATGAAATCTCTCAATGACATATCAGATGCATCACAGGTTTCATTTTATGGTTCTGATGGGCAAAACAAAAGCTCCTTCTTTTCCTTCAGCGGAGTGACTGATGAATTAAAAGCTTTTATACACGACATATCACAGGCCACAGTTAAGGTATATGCATTTCTATTTTACTTATAAAAAAAAAAGGTATATGCATTTCTATTATATGCAGTGATATTTGCATTTTGAGTATTGATTGCGAGGGTTTTCTCCTCTTGAGGGTGTGTAATACCGGTTCCTTCAAAGAAGATGAGTCTAATCATTTCAATGGCATTCAATTTGCATATCGTCTGATTGTTTAACTTTGCTTGTCAGTTGTGATGATGTAGCAGACTTCTGAATTTTCTATCTAGGTGGAATATTTGTGGCTTTGTTTTTCTTAATTCTGTTGATTTTCTCATTTGACATCTTTCTTTCAATTATGAGGACTTTTCTGGAGAACTCAGCTGTTGGAAAGCTTAATATGGCTTTCACAATATAATTTGATAATTTCTAGAAAAAGATTGCCTTGCAAGGACTGATCCACTAATCCTATATATTATGTTGCAGAACGGCAGTGCCTATGAAGCTGAGCCCCGCCTGTCCTTTGTGGAAGGTGCCAGAGATGTTGCTGTTCTACAGGCGATGCTAGAATCTGGAGCCAGGCAAGGGGCACTAGTTCGGGTGAAGAAGTTTTAGCCTTGCCGATAAGATATCTTCTTCACCAACATGATCGTGAGGACTAGTTATATATTTGAGTACTGAGATTCTTTGTGTTTTCACACTTCCATATAAACAAATCAACTTAAAATAAAAGAGTCTATGATATCCATGCGGTAGTAGTAGTGTTCAAGGATTTAAGGGGCAATTGGCTCCTCTGTAACTTTGAATCAAATCAATAAAAACTGCTCAGATATTGAACTTTCGTGCTTATTCTTTAATCCACGAAGATAATAATGCTAAAAATAAAATGAATAATGACAATGATATAAATCATAATAATTAGTATAAGCATATCTAAACTTCTGAACCACCACAAATTTTCCCTAATAGCTTTTGTATTATCAAAACTGAGGAGAAATGTGGTGTGCAAACTGACCCCTAATGTTTTCTGCCATGACAGTCTCCCGCATGGGGCTATCCTTGAAAAATTGCTTTCCCATTAATCTACATTTGAAGAGTTTATCATCAAAATGGTCCATACAGTACTGTAATTGGTAGTGTCAGAATATTCAATGGAGGCATTTTGATGATAAACTCTTCAAATGTAGCATTAATTTTGGTACGGAACTTCATTGAAAGGAATATTGGTCTATATATTATGTGTTAGAATATTATCATGAATGTATTCTAAGTATTGATATATTGTAACATGTATGTATGTATATATATACACACATTATATGTAAATCTGCAGTATCTAATCTCTTCGTATGAAGAGAGCATTTGCAAAAAGAATTAACCAGATCCAGATGCAAGAGTAATTACTAAGTGGTCTTGGAGTATAAATACGAAGCGTTTCCATTATAGAACAGGATGACATGTAATTTATAATTAGTACCTAATAATTTTTTAAAATTTAAATACCTCAAAAACTCACTTATCTTGAGTTGAGAGCACGCACCTTATATAAGATGTAAATTTAGCGATGACGGTAGGTAGTATAAAATAAAACTACAACTTTTTATACGACTTTAAAACTGTAAACATATTTAGAAAAGTTTAACATAAAAATCATTTCAACATATATATTGATGCAATTTTCCAAGACACCTGCAATGCTCCCAAACAACCTCAAACTAGAGAGAGTCTCGGGAGACCCAATAGGGGATGACTTTTGTAAGGGAATTTTTCCTTCCGTAGGCCTGAGTAACAAGTCCATGAGGGAACTCAAGGGAGCCGGGTTGGTGGGGGAGCCTAACCCAGCCCAACGACCCTCTTCTAAAAGAAGTTACTAGGCCTCTGCAGAATACTCAGCCTATAAGCAAAACCAACCTGTGAAGCAACCCGCACGCAAGAAAGACGAACGATAGGGATATATGAGACTCGCCGTCCTAACACACCCCAGTAATACTAGCCCTCGAGAACCTATACAGGCAGGTAGGCGAGAGATGTGGAGAACCCTCGATCTCTTGACAGAAGGTATGAAGAGACTCGACAATGATCACTTGCAAGCTAAAGTCTAGTCAGGGAGCCACGTCACATTAAAAGATTCTGACCGAATAACAGTCAAAGTGACATGAGCCCCTTAAAGCAAAATACGAGATGTCCCCACCCGAAAATCTCGTAAAAAAGTCAACTCCTAGGTACGAAGAACTATCTTGAAGCTCTCGCACTCTTACACAAACTATGAAGGAGATATACTTAATCGGAGTGTGCAAGTATCAAGGCCCAAGCCCAAGTTACTGGAACCTAGCTCAAAGATATATAAAACACGGCATTGACACCTTTGATGGTGAAATCAGAGAGAGGTTACTTACTCTAAAACTAATGAAACTCAAATCTGTAATACATAATAGGGGTGTATTTACAAGGACTGTGGTGTTCTTCATGGTGCTATCTATTAACAACAGACAACTCTTAGACAAAAACTCACACTCAACAACAGACATCACTACAAAGCAGGACCCACAACCATGAAGACCCATCAATTATGGGACTTTTCCTCAATAGCTTCATGCGGATACAAACGGCTAATTCACCATTTAGCATTTGTTTAACATTTATAATAAATACTATAAATTCAATGGAAGACTCTCAGGACACTCACGGTGTCTAAGGCATTTTATCAAACACCTTGGTTTCTCACTGTCTTTATGGTATTAGAGACAATTTACAAAAATGTCTCTTTATTTTTTGAAAAATATGTCGAATGCCAATTCAATAAAATAAAATAAAAATCAAACCAATGGAGTAGAAACTTTGCTAATACTCAATTTACATCACATTTACAAAAATAAGGTATTATTCACCAGTTTTCCTACCCCCATACCCCTGAACAAAATGGCACAGTAGAACATCGTCATCGTACTATTTGAGAACTAGGTATGACAATATTTTTTCATAGTGGTGTTCCAAAATGTTTTTGGGTTGAAGCTTTTGCCATTGCTTTTTTTTAATAAATCGTCTTCCCTCCTCCATCATAGACTTACACTCATCTTTCTCAATTCTGTACGATACTTTCCCAGATTATCAATCCTTGCGTGTTTTTTGTTCCAAATGTTATCCATACATCTGGGACACTAAACAAAATAAATTTGATCCCAAAACTCTACTATGTGTCTCTCTAGGCTACAGTGACCGCCATCATGGGTATAAATACTACCATACTTTTACATGTCGCACTTACATTTTTAGTCATATTGTTTTTTATAAACTTAATTTTCCTTATAAAAATTCGGGGAACCTTCACCTTCACCTTCCACCACCTTTTGACCCACCTTTATCTATATTTGACATCTGGACTAATCCTCCCTCATCTATCCTCACTACTCCATCATCTCTCCCGGACATCCATATTCCCTTACCATCAACCATTATCTCTTCCACCTCTAATTTGCAACTCCACAACTTTACCTCAGTCACTCTCAACTGTTCCCCCTCTCCTCCACCTCCCATTCCACCTCCGCCTCCATAACACACAATGATGACCCGATCACGTGCAGGTATTCAAAAATTCAATCCTAAATATGCAAATTTCCATGATCTCAACACCATACTCAAGGAACTCAAAACCATTCGCTTTGCTCTCAATCATCCCGGGTGGACCCAAGCTATACTTGATGAGCTAAAAGCATTATATACTAACAACACCTGGACCTTTGTGAAACATGATTCCTCCATGGATGTTATTGGTTGCAAATGGATTTTCAAAACAAAACTCAATGCAGATGGCACACTTGATCGACTGAAAGCTCGTTTAGTAGCAAAAGGCTTTCATCAAATAGTTGGTATCAACTATCATGAAACATTTTTCCTAGTAATCTGACTAAATACTATTCAGACTGTTATTAGTATTGCTCTAGTCAACCACTGGGACATTCGTCAACTGGACGTCAAGATTGCATTTCTCCATGTGAACTCCATGAACCTGTCTACATGGAACAATCTCTAGGTTTTATCCACTCAACTTATTCCGCTCATGTTTGTAAATTAAATAAAGCCTTATATGGCTAAAAGCAAGCCCCACGTGCATGATTTGATAAATTTAGTAGCTTCTTACTTACTTATGGTTTTAATTTTAGCACTGTCGACTCCTCTTTATTTATTTATTGTTCCATTCGTGGATGTCTTATATTACTTTTGTATATTGATGATATCTTACTTATTGGCTCATCCACTGATTTTCTTTCTGAGTTTATCTCGACCCTTAATAGTCAATTTGCCATGAAAGACTTGGGTTCTATTCATTATTTTCTAGGAATTCAGATTACTCACACAACTGACGGTCTTACCCTGACCCAAGCTAAGTATGCTCGTGACATTTTAGACCATGCCCAAATGAGTGATTGCAAACCCATGGGCACTCCCATGATGGCTAAGACCAACAGTCTCAAATCCACAACTCCCATTTTTCTGACCCAGCTCATTATCGTAGTCTTGCAGGAGCTCTTCAATACCTTACGCTTACTTGCCTTGACTTTGCATATAGTGTCAAATTTGTGTCTCAATTTATGCATTCTCCCACGGAAACTCATTTTAAAATAGTTAAATGCATTCTTTGATATGTAAAAGGTACGCTTAATTTTGGTCTTAATTTTACCTTCAACTCTACACTTGATCTTTATGCATTTTCTTATACAGATTGGGTTGACTGCCCTCTCACCCGACCCTCCATGATAGATTATTGTATTTTTCTTGGCAGCAACTGCATCTTTTGGTCTACAAAAAAGCAGCACACTGTCTCTCGCTCAAGTATTAAAGTTGAGTTTCGAGCTATGGCCCAAACTACTACTGAACTCACATGGATTTCTTTTCTTCTTCGTGATCTAGGCATCAAGTTACATGCACCACCTTTATTACTTTGTGATAATCTTAGAGCATATTACATGACTATTAACCCAGTCTTTCATGCTCAAAGCAAACACATTGAGATCTACTATCACTACATGCGTGAACGCGTCGCTCTTAGTCTTCTTCATACTCACCAAGTATCGGCCACCCTACAACTTGCTGATCTCTTTACCAAACTGCTTGGATGTCCATCTCTTTTTCCTCTTTGTACCAAACTTGACCTCGTATCTTGGCACAGTTTGTGGGAGTGTATTAACAACAGATTACACTTAGACCCCCAGATACCACTACAAAGCAGGACCCATAGCCATGAAGACCCATCAATTATGGGACTTTTTCTCAATGGCTTCATGCGGATACAAAGGACTAATTCACTATTTAGCATTTGTTTAACATTTGTAATAAACACTATAAATTCAGTGGAAGACTCTCAGGACACTCACAGTGTCTGAGGCATTTTATCAAACACCTTGGTTTCTCATTGTCTTTACTATCATCATAGATCATATCTTTTCAGGACTTATTTTCATAGACCCCCACTATAAGTAAACTATGTTGGTTGAGATTCCTTGTTGAGTACATCCCTAAATCCTAATGGTGCGTTTTGTTAAACCTTACCCTTTTGTCACCTTACATCATGTGGATCCCTTGTGATCAGATAATTGGTCACCAATCATTCTTTTCTCTCCCATCACGAGATTTATGCCCAACAACTATGGCGAGCAACATAGTCAAATTTCTCTAGAAATCTATCATGTGTCGACTTGGTCAGGTATTTGTCCCCTAACCATCTACAGAGAAACAGACAAGTAAAGGTGACGAATAAAACTGTGTTCCGCATGGCAAAGAAAAGGCTCGATGATTGAATGGAACGTAGGTTGAAGAGCTCTTGGGAGTGTTGTGGGCATACAAAACCATCATAAGAATTTCAACGGTAGAGACCCCCTTCACGATGACATATGGCAGTGAGGCAACGATGCTCATGGAAATTGGCGTACCAAGTCACCGAGTCCAACACTACTGCAAGGAAGCAACAAATAAGGACTCGGAAGGGAACTTCGACTTGCCAGAAAAAGAGAGAAAAGAAAGAGGTTAGAGTTGTAGCCTACAGGAAGAGGATAACAGAATACTTCAATGAGATAGTCAAATATGAGGGTTTTCATGCTAAGGGAAGTTTGTAACACCCTGTATTTTAGTGTATTTTTACTTAAAAGATTATTTTAATTAATTTAAATATTGGTTCTCTTATTTTAAAATTATTATTATTTTATTTAAGCTTTTCACTGCATTCGAATTATTTTATTTAGCTTATAGTTTTGAAATTCTTTTCGTTGGATTATTTTTAGGATTCAAGTTGTGAGGATTGGACCTCATTTCTTTCCCTTCATCTTTCTTTTCCCCTTTTCTTTTTCCCACTTTTTCTTTTCGTCCTTTTCTTTTTCCTCCATTTCTCCTTCTCTCCCACGCGTGAGCCTCTCTCTCTTTCTCTAATTCCGCCAAATCTCCTTATCCTAGTCGGCACCGCCGCTCGCCACCGTGTCTGATACTGCCCAGCCCACAACCTTCCCCACCGGCCGGTGACCTCACACCTCCAATCTCAGCCCCTCTCACGCCACCATTGACCTTCCATTCGTCCTTGCACCGCCGTCGCGCCACCTCCGACCACCATTTTTTCACCACATTTTTCTCGACCTCCCAGCTACCTAATGCACCCATCCCCAATCCCGATCTGCCACCGGTGAAACTCCACCATCTACATTTCTGATTTAAGCTTTTTGGCCTTAAACCACCTCCCTCGCCACCACCCACTGCCAAAAGCCACCACCATTAGCTTCACCGACATTTCTAACCCCTACCTTAGTAATCTCAAGTCTTGGTTTGACCCCGTTCAAAATCTACTATTTTTGACCTACGGCCATAGTGCATTTTGCACTACTCAGTTGCTGTTTTGCCGCTTCTAACTCATCCGCGATCTTTCAAAAATTATAATATAGCACTGTAAGTATTTTTTTAAATAACTCTTAAGATTTAAATATATTTTTGTACTAACTTTTTATTTAATGTGTTTTGGTTGGTTGTGTCGGACTGAGTCCGAGGAGTAAGGGGGCCGGATGGATTGGAGGATGGAGTTGTTTGTGTGATTGGTTTATGTTGGGATTTGCTGGATGTTGGGTATTGATATCGTGTCTTGTACATTGCATATTTGCATGCATGTTCATGTTTGTAAATAAAAATCGAACTTTCGTGTAATTGAATTCATGTTCATGTGGATATTTGAAAACTAAGTTTTCATATGTGGAAATGATTTTTGAGTGCGTGTATCACGACCCCAAGTCGAGATGGGGCATTTTCTCGGTGGAGCTCCTCTGGTCACTTGGGAGTGGAATATACTAAGTGACATCCCCTGGGTTGTCGTCAGGCGACAACGGGATCCGACAGGATGGTAAAACTCTTGTGCCGACTCTATGCCTCCTTTGTCGGAGGGGGCTAGAGAATACTTGGCCACGAATCCACTGGATGCGGAACTGGGCATCGCTCATTATGAAGTCAGGATGTGCGGATGGTCTCTAGAGGAGATCATGGTGCATACGGATAAAATTGATAATGAGCTATTTTCTGAGAAAATGACGTGTGTTGGATAAAAGATTTTGTGTGAGTCATTTTCTAGGAAAATGATGGATTATTGTTTTGGGCCATTTTCAGGGAAAATGGTGGAAAATATTTTGATAGAAATGTTTTGGGCCAAAATAGGATTTTGGCATGTGTTAGAAAATATTCATTTAAAAAAAATGATATTTTTAGGTTTAATGTATATTACATCATATGCATGCATGATTGGTCGCATTAATATGTTTTTATCTCGTGATTGTTTGGATTATAACTTACCTACAGTATCATTTTATGGTATCACATATTTTAATGTTGATGATACAGATGATGAGCCTGAGGATTTGGCTCCATCGGAGGAGTGATATGGGATCACTAGTATTTGTATTTTTCAACCCTTGTATTATTTTTGGGACATTGGTATTGCTTTTAAATGCTTTTGATTTTGGATATTTGTATTAAACAAATTCTGATACTTAGTTGGCTTATTTATATTATCCGCTACGTTTTTGTTGTGCACTTGTTATATATTGCACACACTTGAGCACTTATCGTTGGGATACGTGACCCGTATTGTCATCAACCCGACATCACAATTTTTCACGTTTCCATATATGGGAGTTGGGGCGTCACAGGTGATATCAGAGCTGTTTGGTTCTGGGTAAAACTACATGTCTCTTAGGTGCAGTACTAGAAATTCTTTTAAAGTTGTGATTTAAAATTATTTTATTTGAAGTATGTTATATTTATGGGTTTAATTCTATTTTATTTTATTTTGTATTATTTTGTATTATTTTATTTTATTTGGGTGTTACTTTTGCTCGTAGTTGAATTTTTGTTCGGAGACTTAAGTGGGGTTGAAAGTTATGTTTTGGCAAGAAGATGGTGAGACCAAGAAGGCCAACTAATGTGCCCGAGGATGAGTTGCCACAGGGTGACGGGAATTATACCATAGCCAGGGCATTGAACAGAATGACGAAATTCCTTTAACAAAATTTTCAGCCACCACAAGAAGATTCGAATAGAGCGATTCAAGCTGGGTGCACCTATGAGCGCTTTCTAGTGCATAGGACACCTGCATTTACTGGTGAAAATGATCCACTTCGGGCTAGAAGGTGGATAAAGGACTTGGAAAGAACTTTTGAAGTTTGTGGTTGTACTGAAGCTCAACAAGTCTTGTATGCAAGTTATATACTACAAGGTGACGCAGCTGATTGGTGGAGGACCAAGCGAGAGTTGTTGGTGATGGAGTTGAGATCCTTTGCCGTTGTGTCTTGACAGCGGTTCAAGAAAGAATTTGATGATCGTTTCTTTTCCGTTTCTGTGAGGGGCAAAAGGCACAAGAATTTAGTAATTTAGAGCAAGGGAATATGTCTGTTGAATAGTATGCCCAAAAATTTATAGAGCTCGGGTGACTTGCTACCTACTTGATTGCCACTGAGGAGATGCGAGCTAAGCGTTTCCAGGAGGGTTTGCGACATGAGATACGCAGACAAGTGGCTTGCCATCAGATTTTAAATTTTCAGAAGTTGGTTGATATGACCGCCATCGCGGAGTATGAGAATAGTTTTGTAGTAAGCTCCCTACTGTATGACACTGGCTGAGTTGAAAAAGTTGAAAATTCAGTTGCAAGAATTGGTTAATAAGGGATTTATTCAGCCTAGTACTTCGCCTTGGAGAGCACCGGTTTTGTTTGTTAAGAAGAAGGATGGTACTCTCAGAATGTGTATCGACTACCGAGAACTTAATAAGGTGACTATCAAGAATAAGTACCCTCTTCCTCGGATAGATGATTTATTTGATCAGTTTCAAGGAGTAACTATTTTCTCAAAGATTGACTTGAGATCGGGATACTATCAGTTGAGGAAAAGAAATAAAGATATACCCAAAACTGCTTTTAGGTCGCGGTATGGGCATTATGAGTTTAAAGTAATGCCTTTTGGGTTGGCTAATGCTCATGTAGCCTTTATGGATTTGATGAACGGGGTATTCCGACCTTATCTGGATTCTTTTGTGGTGGTGTTCATTGATGATATTTTGATTTATTCTCGATATTTGGAAGAGCATGCTTATCACCTTCGCCTGGTGCTTGGGAAATTAAGGGAACATTAGTTATATGCGAAACTAAATAAATGTGAATTTTGGTTGGAAGAAGCTAAGCCTCAGCCCCATCTTGAACATGCCGATGTAAAAGTCGACATGCTTAGTAACCCTCTCAAAGTTGAATATGCCGCTACAAAAGCCAGGAAGGCTCAACCTCACTACATCTGGAATATCGATTCATTCTCCCACAAAGTTTATCTCTACTTGGGTGGTGGTTGCAATCCATCAACTCCCTTCGAAAGTAATAGAAAGAGAGAAGTTTATCTCTACTAGGGTCATCATGTGATTGATGCGAATGAGAAGGACGAGAAGCCTTTATGGAAGTTTTTTTCCAGAGCCATCAAAACAGTGAGGTGCGAAAAGCTTGAAAATGGAGAGAGAAAGGAATGGATAAGAGTAGTTGAGTGTAAAAGGAAGGAGTCAAAGGAAGAATAAGAGATGAAGAAAGAAGAAGAGTGATGATTATGGGAAAATAAAATGGCAAGGAGCAGAAAAGCCAAACAAAGAAGGAGACACCGTGAGTTGGAAATAGGGAAGGCATGCTAAACAAAATCTTGGGTTTTGCGCATCATAATGCAATAGGTATAAAAGGTGTCAGATGAACAATCAAATTTTTTGCTACACGATATGATAGGGAAAAGGCATCAGACAAACCGTCAAACAGGTGAATGTGTTAGGCAAAGTGGAAACACGCACTAGGGAAAGGACATGTGCCCAAGAAAGAGTGTAGCGAGTACAAAAGGGTAAAATTTCAAAAACAAGAAATTTCAACCAAAATATGCGTGGGGAGAATTTGTGAGATAATTGTTGAGCATAAATACTCGCAGTGAGCAAGGAAAGAATAATGGGCGACCAATGACCTAATCACGAGGGATCCACGTGATGTAAGGCAATTAAAGTGTAAGGTTGAACAAAATACACTGTTGGGACTTGGGGACATACTTAGTGAGGAATATCAACCAACAAAGTTTATCAAAGATTGGGGGGGGGGGGTCTATGACAATAAGTCGTGATGAGATACTCTCGCTAGAAATACATTATCAATTGCATAATCATGCTCCCGAAGGGAATGTAACCATGAAGAACACCCCCAGTCCTTATAAATACGCCTCTAGGTGTGTGTCACAAATACGAGTTTCATTAGTTTTAGAGTAAGTAACCCCTATCTCACTTAACCATCGGAGGCATATTCCACTAGGTCCCTATTGGGTTTGTGGAGCCTGGTTTTGTTCTGTCCAATTTAATGATCTCACCCAATAAGATAAGGATGCATTATGGTTTTTTGGTGGATTTTCAATGAGGCTTATGCTATGGAGTGAAGGCTTGGCCCAAGGCGAAGCAAATTTTTGGCACTATTTGCGATCATAAAAATAGCTAGGTAGAAAGTTCGCTCGACACTCGTTTGAAAAGTCGCTCGAGCTAGGTAAAATCTCACTACTCAGATAGAGAGTTCACTTAACACTCGCTCGACACTCCGCTTAAGCGAAACTTAGACAGAAAGTTTGCTCGATGTGCGCTCGACACACCGCTCAAGCAGATAACGTAGAAAAGCAAAATTAAGATTTTTGTCGTATGACACTATAAATATGTACTTAATAAAAGTTCTGAGTGTTTAATTTGAGTAGTGAGATTTCACCCTAGAGTGTATTTTGTGATTCTCCAGCATAATAAAATCCTCTGCAGCTCTGTGGACATAGTCGTTGAATCACATTAATTTTATATCGTGTGATTGTTTGATACTATTTTATTTTACTTCATTTGTCATCGTTGGTTTCATAATAGTCCCTGAGGCTTTCTCTCTGTTTGGGAGTGTTGCAAGCGTCCATGAAATTGCGTCAAAGATATATAGATATATATATTGTTTTTAATTAAATATCTCATATTATTCTTACATATGTACTGGTCTATGACTAGTTATATATATCAGTTGTAACTTCGTTTGAATACTTTGGAGTAGTACAAATCTACACTTGACTTGAACTTATAAGTCTCAACAATTATCAACGTGCAGGAGCCTAGTGTACAATTTTTGCCATGAGACTAGCAAGCTAGGACGTTCCAGTTCCACTGCCATACAAAAGAAGGCAGAGGAAAGACGCGGTTTCACGGCTAATGTGTTGCACATTGACATTGACGTACGTGGAACCGTGTGTTTCGTCTAGGTGACCTAATTCTGAGCTAACGCAAATCTCAAATTAAGGAACATACACAAGATGTTGTGAGCCCGTACGTGCTTGATCAAGTAGTATCTACCTCTTAATTGGTCGCTTTTGAGATCGATTCATGTCTCGGTGTCGGTGGCTGGATCCCACCGTCTATCATATAATTCCATCCTTTGGTTATCAGAATCCTGCCATTGACAACCGTAGGGGTTGATGCTCACACTTCGGTGATCTTTGTCATGGGGGTTTCTTTTCATATTTTTCTTTTGTGGTTATCACTGGAACTACATTAAAAAGACTCAAAAACTACATCTTAATGCATTGATTAGGCTATTCGTCAATGAACTTCATAAAACATTACCAGCAGTAGTTTAAAATGCGTACTGCCTGCCAAACATGTTCTTGTTCTGAAATGTTTCAACTGTACAATATATGAGAGGCCGTTTTAAGTGACGCAAAATTGGGACTCATTCACTTTCCATGGGCAATGCAGTGCATGTACGTGCATGTCTGGTGCAAAGCTATCAACGAACACAACTGTCACGTCGACTAGGGATGGATCATTAAGAATTGTCATGCTAAAGTGGAGTATAATCAGTTCTACTTCAAAAATACAAGATATTGATAGAAGTGATTAATGCAATCCAAATTTAATACTTCTTTTTAAGCCATGGAATTTGCATATATAAGCCATGGATGCGACGTACCCTCAAGCTAAATGGTCGTAAGGTTTGGTGGAGGAGATGAGGTTGAATTGGTCCCAAACCAACCACACCTAATACCAATTCTCTCATTATTTTTCTTAACACTTATTGAAAGCAGTCGGGCCTAGGTGTTGCAATTCTCCCATCAAATAATAAATACCATTAATCCAATATGTGCACAAGACGGTACCTGTTGTTTTCCATATTGGTCACCCATGTAGTACAATTCATATGAATATTGTAACTTGAGGGTATGGTCCAGATGATGGAGTACTTGACCACCTAATGATTCAGTAATATTGCTTCTACCGGCCAGCTTGGAGTTTTTGCCCATGTCTGCACCACACCCAATAATTTTGTTTTTTTTTTTTGGATGGGCGGGGAGTGGGTTAGAAAATACCAGTAACAGCACTGAAAGAATTGCTGTAACACAAGTCTCTTCTCTCATATATATCACGTTCAGTCGCCTATCCCCAACCCAATCATGGTCTTCTTTGGTTTGCTTGTAAATCATATTTGTTGGAAAATTGAAGGGAAAACCAAATTATTAAAACTGTTCAAGTTGACTTAAGACTCAAGTTTATAGGTTTTAAATATTGTTAAAAAATAAGGTTAGTTTTCATGGCTCTGTCACAAGAGTTTTTTTAACTTAGATAGAATAGATACTTTTGTCATTCTCTTATAAATAAAATCGACCTATTTCTCTATCATGTGTGAAGTTGAAGGAAAAGAAAACACAAAACTCCCAAATTCCAAATCCAAAAACCCCATTTACCCCCAAAATATATGACTCGTACGTGTGCCTCGGTTTTCCTGTGCGAAAAGGGTTTGGAAAATATCCAAATGCAACTAAAATAGGGAGAAAAGGCTGGTACGTGTCGGTCTCTCTCTCTCTCTCTAATTACAGAGATTCAATGCGTCCACTTTCTATATTAGTCCAGTTTACAGCTTCCTTGGCTTCACTTTTCATTTTTCTTTGTAGGTAACAAAAAGCTTTAGATTTTCAATTGGTACGCATTGAAGAAACTCCGTCTCCAACTGTGCCACAGGTTAGTGTCTAACTGTTATGTGAGTTTGAGTGCGTCTGCATGTATGAACAGAGGTACTCTGCATTTCTTTGACTTATTCAGCAGTGCGTGTAATAGATATTTTTGAAGTTGGTTTGAGTAGTTGTTGAAAAGCTTTGTTTCTCTCAAAGTAAGTCGTAGTAGTTGAAGCTAATGGGCATTTTTACATGTATTTCGAGATTACTTGTACAAGTTGGTGTTGCTCATGCTGGTTTTTTGCGCTAGATCTGCTAGTTTTCACTTTTCAAATAATAGTCCTCGCCCCAGCTTACTATAGCAACTGTAGCGATTTCTTTTCTCCTACTCTTTGTAAATGCAAACCTGGAAACGGGCATCTGTTGTAATACCCTATTTCTACTTAAAACCACGCTTCGGCTAAGCCTAAAATGTTCCAATACTAAGCAGCCTCGACTTTTTTTTTTCATTTTTGGGAATCCAAAAGTTCAAACTTCAAGGGAAAAGAAGCATTAAATATCAACCTTCTTTAGGGCCCTCCTGCAACCGAATGGAGGAATGTGTAGAAATAGTGACTTATGATCTCTTGCTTTGATTTTGCAGGTGAGTTCCCCTTCCGGGTTTAAATCTTTCGCGTAAGCGCTCTTAGTGTTACTCTATTACTCTGTTTTGTGCTATAATTGATTTGGTCGTCCTTCCATTCCTCTTCGATCCTCATATCTCTCATATGGTATCTCATTTCTGCGAATCCTTAAATTGCTTTGAAAGTTTGGTTTCGTAGGACTACCTTCTGTATCTCTGTGTTTTCGATCTACACTCGAGTGCATCTTTCCCTTGGTTCTTTAGTGTGAACTAGAAAGATGCAGAAGCCTCCGCAACCTCAAGACTTTGCTCTTAAGCAGACCTCACCCAATATTGGTGCTGGTGCAATCACTGGTGATAAGCTTTCTTGCGCCTATGACCTCGTTGAGCAAATGCAGTACCTTTATGTCCGTGTTGTCAAAGCCAAGGAATTACCTGGAAAAGATGTTACTGGTAGTTGTGATCCCTATGTTGAAGTGAAGCTTGGAAATTACAAGGGAGTTACTAAACATTTTGAAAAGAAATCCAACCCTGAATGGAATCAGGTTTTTGCCTTCTCAAAAGATCGTCTTCAAGCTTCAGTTTTGGAAGTGGTGGTCAAAGATAAGGATGTTGTGCTTGATGATTTAATCGGCAGGATTATGTTTGAACTCAATGACATCCCAAAACGTATTCCACCAGATAGCCCGTTGGCACCTCAGTGGTACAGACTTGAGGACCGGAAGGGGGATAAGATAACCAAGGGAGAGCTGATGCTGGCTGTTTGGATGGGAACTCAAGCTGATGAGGCGTTTCCGGATGCATGGCATTCAGATGCCGCAGCTGTTGGCCCTGAGGGTGTTGCGAACATTCGATCGAAGGTATATCTTTCTCCAAAGCTTTGGTATGTAAGAGTCAATGTGATTGAAGCACAGGACTTGGTACCTGGTGATAAAAGTAGGTACCCTGAAGTTTTTGTCAAGGTTATCCTTGGAAAGCAGGTCGTCAGGACAAGAACATCTCCAAGCAAAACTATAAATCCTGTGTGGAACGAGGACTTGCTGTTTGTTGTTGCTGAACCATTTGAGGAACCCTTGATTCTTACTGTGGAAGATAGGGTGGCACCAAACAAAGATGAAATCTTGGGAAAGTGCATGATTCGGTTACAGAATGTGCAGAGGAGATTAGATCATAAACCTGTAAACACTAGGTGGTTTAATCTTGAGAAGCATGTGGTTGTAGAAGGGGAGCAGAAGAAAGAGATTAAATTTGCCAGTAGGATTCATACGAGGATCTGCTTGGATGGTGGGTACCATGTTTTGGATGAATCTACACACTATAGTAGTGATCTGAGGCCAACGGCAAAGCAATTGTGGAGGCCCAGCATTGGGATCTTTGAATTGGGGATTATAAGTGCTCATAATTTGATGCCAATGAAGACGAAAGATGGTCGAGGAGCCACAGATGCTTATTGTGTAGCCAAGTATGGGCAGAAATGGGTCCGAACAAGGACAATTTTGGAAAGCTTATCTCCAAAGTGGAACGAACAATACATTTGGGAGGTTTTCGACCCATGTACTGTCATTACAATAGGGGTTTTCGACAATGGTCATACACATGGGGGAGAAAAAGCTGGAGGGGGGAAGGATTCAAGAATTGGGAAGGTGAGAATTCGGCTATCAACCCTTCAATCTGATAGGGTTTACACGCACTCATATCCCCTTCTAGCCCTACATTCTTCAGGGGTGAAGAAGACAGGCGAAGTTCAGTTGGCAGTGAGGTTTACATGCTCATCTTTGATTAACATGTTGCATATGTATTCACACCCACTGTTGCCAAAAATGCACTACATTCATCCCTTGTCTGTAATTCAGCTTGATAGCTTGAGGCACCAGGCTATGCAAATTGTCTCCACAAGGCTGAGCCGTGCAGAACCACCATTGAGGAAAGAGGTGGTGGAATATATGCTAGATGTGGATTCACATATGTGGAGTATGAGGAGGAGCAAAGCAAACTTCTTCAGAATAATGGGAGTTCTAAGTGGGTTGATTGCAGTTGGAAAATGGTTTGATTCCATCTGCCACTGGAAGAACCCTCTTACCACCATTTTAATTCACATCCTTTTCATTATATTGGTCCTTTATCCAGAGCTTATACTTCCTACTGTCTTTCTGTACCTTTTCCTGATTGGAATTTGGAACTTCCGGCGCAGACCGCAACACCCTCCTCACATGGACACCCGGCTGTCCCATGCTGATGCTGTTCACCCAGATGAGCTAGATGAAGAATTTGATACATTCCCTACTACCCGTTCATCAGATATTGTTAGGATGAGATATGACAGGCTGAGAAGTATTGGAGGAAGAGTTCAGACCGTGGTTGGAGACCTAGCTACTCAAGGGGAAAGGTTTCAGTCTCTAATAAGTTGGAGAGACCCAAGAGCGACCACGCTGTTTGTCACCTTCTGTTTCATTGCTGCCATTGTTCTTTACGTTACTCCATTCCAAGTTGTGGCTCTGCTAACAGGAATTTATGTGTTAAGGCATCCCAGGTTCCGCAGCAAGCTTCCTTCAGTTCCACTCAACTTCTTTAGAAGGCTGCCTGCAAGATCGGACAGCATGTTATAAGCAAGCACACATGTCCTCCCTAGTCATTAATATCTCCTCTCCATCATTGTTTCCCTATATGTCAAAGTTATGCAGACGTTGCAGCAGCAAGAGCTATAACCAGTGGATCTCTCCTCCATGAATTTTAGTTGGTTGTGCATATGCCATCTATATTTATATATATATATATATATGTTCCTTATAACATGTATTTTCTTTCAAAATTTGCATATTGGGTTTAGTGTGTGTTGATTTATAGGTTTAAATTGGAATGGGATCCATGTAGAATAATCGGCTCATATGCATGCCAGTGTCAGTACTTCATGTATTTCTCAATTTGAGCTAACCGCGGGTAGATTTTTTTGGTGTATAAATAATAGTCATACCAAGTTCAGATTCGAATTTGATCGATATTGAGAATCTGCTCAAAAAGGTGCAGAAATATTTAGGGAAAGACTTTTCAATCTTTTATCAGATCCAAAGATGAATCATGTAGTTCTCTTTTCAGTTGGAAATAAGATGTAACGCCAACCAGCACCAAACCCAAGCCCAAGCCCGTGAACTATTAATTTATTGAGATTAATATTTATGGGAAGCCCAATTGAAATTTAATGAGTAATTTTGAAAAGTCCGTGAATCCAAAAATTTATTTTGGTGAAATATAAATTTTTATTAAACTTGATAATTAAGTTAAAACCATTTAATATTTACAGACCAAGTGAGTCTTTTTTAATTGGTAATAAGCTTAACTATTATTTTTAAAGTCTGTTAAGATTTAGTAGATTATTTTTGAGATGGTATTAATAGGCTAGTATTAGAGGAAGCCCAAAGAACCAGAACTCATGCGGAAGGTCAAGGCTAGGCCCAAATGTGACGCCAACCCATATACAAACCATTGCACGAAATTTCCCTTTCACTAGGTTTTCAGCTACATATAAATATGAATCGTGTAGCACGAGAGAAGCTACCGACTATGCCAAATGGCCCTTTTTTCGATTTGTTTTTCATAAATTCTTTTTATATCCTTAAATATTTTTTAGAATAAAATTTATAATATTATTAAAAAACACTTCCTTAAAACCTGAGTAAAAAAAATCATAGAATATATCCTATAAATATACACGTAAAGGCACGTAGTCACGCACAGCCCCACAAAGATTTCCTCCTACATACTACAGTGATCACACAGCAATGCTCATCTTCCTCCTCTAGTCCCTAGGGTTGTTGCAACCTTGAATTATTTTTTCTCTGTGAAATTCCTCCTCCACGTGGTTGCTGCCTCCTCCTCTCAGCCCCTATAGCACGGAACAGCAACCTCCCTAGGGGGCAAGCTGCTGCATCATGAGACGACCACCACTAGAGCTCTATTTTTCCCTTCTGCAAGTAGGAATGTAACACCCCACCTAATTACCTATTAGGATTAACTCTTAATCTCCTTTAGAATGAGTTTATAATAATTTTGGGCTTTATATTTTTTTTAATATTTATTATTATTATTATTATTATTATTATTATTATTTTAAGAGAGTTAGTTAGATTTGTTTTACCCATTAAACTATGGTACTTAATATCATTAGTGATTAAGCTTAAGGGTTAAGTATGAATGGTTTAGTAAGCAAGCCCATTAGAGCTTCACTTAAGGCTCTTAAACCCTTATAATGTTACAGGCGAAGACTTAGAAGTCTTGAACAAAGTTTTATAAGAGTTTAAGTTTTTGTGGGTTAGCCTTAGAAAGGTTTGGCCCAAGTGTCAGGAAGTCATAAGACTTTTTGGGCCTAACATGGTGTTAGCATTGACCCATGGCCCATTCATGATAAGGCAAGTCTTTCAAGCCTCATCTTTGTAAATCTTGAGGCCTCTTATGACCTCTTAAAATCTAGAACCAAGGTCTCCCATCAGGCATCAACTCACACCCAAAGCCCAAGAACCATGCAACTCCCTCTGATGACTTTTTTAAGCCCAATAAATCCCAAAGCCTTCTCTTGTATTTTCACACTTCTATTTGAAGCTCACATACACCATACTATTGGTTTTCCTCAAGCCCAAATAGTGCCCCACGGCCCTAAGGATTTCTATGGATCCAAATTAAGTTTTAAACTTGGGTTAAAAGCATTAATCAACTTACCCATGATTAGTTATCTTTAAATCATGTTTTAAGCTTAATTTTTCTTCTTAATATTTTCAGCCATTTTGATCTGAAATTTACTTGTTTTATTATTCAATTGCATCATTCTTAGATCATAATGATGATCATATTAGAACTCTAGATAAATCTCCACACATGTCATTAAAGGTAATGACATATCAAAACCCTAAAACCCACACCAATTGGCACACATGTGTGCCCTTGAGTGCAATGGATTGAACAACCCTTAGCCCAAGCTTTTTGTGCCTTTTTCTCAAGGGCATTATTGTCTTTTAGCATCTCAAAATACCCTTCTCAATGTAGACTTAGTGGTGGACGAAATTGGTTCCTACAACCAAACCAAAAACCGAATGCACCTAAACATTAGTTGGATGGAAACCGAATGCCTTGCATTTTGGTTTGATTTTCTGCTCTCAAACAACCCACACCCTCATGCCATCTCCATCACCCTCCAATCCCTAAGAGACCCTTAGATTTATTATAGGAATTTGACCAAAATTTTCCCCACAAAACCGATGGCATCAAACCACCACCACTCGGCAACACCCTTCCCTTCATCTCTTCCTTTTGGGCTGCCACTTCATCATCACTTGGCAGCCAATGCCCCACCTTCCACCACCTGGAATAGCCTTCCAAGAGTGACTCATGACCTGCACAAAACATCCATGAAGAGTGGACAAGACGGTAAGTCAAGGAAATGATCAAAATTGTTTAAAGATTTTAGCTTTGAACCCGACGGCTACTATGCTTGATATCATAAGTCTTTTTTCTTTTTCTTCCTTCTAATAATGCACCATGGCAGCACCTGCACCCTCTCCTTGCATGGCAGTACTTGAAAATAAAGAAAATCATTTGATTCGGATCACTATTCACCTACACTAGGTGATGCAACCAAGCTGCAAATTCAAACTCCCTTCACCATCACCCACTTCACCCAATCACCATGGACTATCGCCAACGTCCCCTCCCCTATTGAAGCCTATAAAACCCACCTCCACTCCCTCATTTCTCCACACCTCATCTCCAAGCTTCCTCTTGTGATATTGAGAGCTTCTCCTCCCTTAGTGAGCCATAGAAAGAAACCAAGTGAGGTCTTGAGTGTTCTTGGGAGTTTTTGAGATTTCTTGTGTTGGGAGCTTTAGAGGGCCACAAAAATTGTAAGTTTTCTTGTCCTATATCTTATTTTTCATGTTATGTCTTGCTTTTAAGTATTGAATTGATTTTTGATTGAGTTTAGAAAATGTTACCATGCTTAAATCAAAATCGAGTTCATTAAGGTTGGATTAAGTGTTTAAATTGTTTTAAGTGGGAATTTAGCTATGGCATATCTTAACATATTTTGATATGATGTATTAATGTATTAGAATGATCATTGAAAGTTTTATTTGGAGATTAGAAGCATGTTATGATAGGTTTTAATTCTATATTGTATTGATCATCCAAGCATGCATGGTTTGATTAAATTATGCTTAACTTATGGAGTTTTGATTTATTTCACCTAGGATTGAAATATAATAATTTAGAAAAAAAAATTGATTGGGATAAGAAGGGAAATGCATGATTTAATTCCAGCTTTTAAAACTTTTCTTGATGAAAAAGACTAAGAGATATCATGCATGCTTAAAGACTAGTTTAATAAAGATTAAGGTTTTTAGCCATGATTAAGTGCTGGAATGAAATTTTTCACCTAAGATTAAGTTTTTAACATGTCACTAAGAATTATAATAATTTTTTAATTAAATAAATTGAATATGCATGCATTCATAAGGATTAATAGTTGAAATTACATTTAGGCATCAACTAGACTGCATGCCATGGGTTGAGTGTATCTGGACTAGTTTCACTTTGAGTTTTGGAGTTCTAAGGGCATAAATGGTTTTAGAATATGAAAAACATGAGGATTATGAAGTTTGGTTAAATTTGGAGATCGTTTGCAAATAGTGAAAAATTAGGACCTTAGTGACGATTTTGGAAAGTTTAGGAGTATTTTTGTAAATATCAATTTTTAAACATTTTGATTATGAACATCTTCTTAGTAGTTCAAATTCTAACTTTGTATAACTTTGATTACAACCATTACATTTTTTCAAACTCAAGCAATTTGTAAGTTGCTCTCTAATTTTCATCTTGATAAGTTATTTATGGTTTATTGATAAATATCACATTCATGTTATAGGATACATTGAATACATGACCACTTGTCTACATGAAATGTGAGATTTTCACCGTTTTAGCATATTGTATATAAATGTCATTTTCACATGAAAGTTTGCTACATATGCATATGTCATAAACTACATTTTTCAAGCATAGTATGAAAATAATTTTTGTCCCGATCCCAAATAATAGAATAAGCAATTATCCCAATAGAACTCTCATGTCTACTCTGGAGTGAGTAAAAATGAAATGGTAACTCTTGAGTTGACGAAGAACAGTCAACGGCTTCAAATTAGTTCTTTTTAAAGAATGTCAAACCTAAGTAAAATGTTATGACACCTAAAACTGGTGGGTGTACATGTTATGATATTATGATAATGTTATGTTATGTTACCAATACACTGAGAACAAGTCTGTAGACAATATATTTTCAACATAAGCTGCACTACGATCACCAACAGGATACTCACAGTGCATATGGGGAACTGTGACGATACTATATATTATGATGTTAATGTTATGATTAAATGTGCATTACTAATAATGATGAAACGTTATGATGAAATTTATGTTTTTGACAATTGAAGTGAAAAATGTTCTCTATAAGGAAATGTATCTCAGTTTTCTAAAAATGTTGAAGAATCTGGATGAGAGACATATACTGATTTTTCTGCAACGAACACATTTCATATTTATCATTCATCATGCATAATTTATTTTTGTGCACGTTGGTTGTCTAACTTACTGAGATTTCAAATAAGTCTCAACCCTTGTGGACCCATTATCATTCCACTCAGAATTATATAAGTTGTGTCAGGACCCAACGAGGACGGGCCAGTAGACCAGTGGGTCCGGTTGATTGAAAAGGAGCCGAATCTCAACAAAAGATTAGACTTCATCTTGATGTTTATAGCTCTAACCCTTAATGCATTAGAACGTATGAAGCAATTAATTTAGCCATGGAGACTTATTTTCGAGAATAATTATGCTAAGAATATGCTACCTTATAATTTGAACTTATGATGGTTATGAATGACATTGAGATGTTTTAGTTTATTCTAGCATAAGTTTTTTAAGTCACCATTATTCTGCTGCAGTTATTGCATAATGTTAGATGCATTGCATATTAACTATCAAAAACAGGGGTATGTAACCTTATGTTACATGTCTCAATGCTCTAAATCTTCGTTCCATCCCAAGCAGAGGCTAGGGGCATCACAAGGAACAAAACCACCACAGGAAGCCCACATCATCTCCACTATGAACCCCAAACTACCACAGTCTCACCCCACATTTCCACGTCTAGGAAGCACCCAGACAAGTCGTCTCAACGACAACCGTGAGCCACTACACCTCTTCACGCCACCACCACATCCCACGAAAAACCACACAGCCGCAAGCCACCAAGCACGTTCACGCAGCTACACCGTACGTCAACCACGCTAGTAACCACCTTGCACCATCCACCGTAAACCAAAATCAAAATGCCTCTATTTTCTCTACTCCATTTTTTTCCTTTTCTTGTTGTACGGTTCCCTTCTCTCTCAGTAAGCCTCTGCCGCGCAACCCCTCTACTAACCGTAATGAGGGTCTTCTTTGTTTTTAAAATAGGAAAGGATTTCTTTGATTCTCTCGTAAAGCTTCTTACGCATAAAGTGGAGAAATGTTTTTGAAATGATATTACATTTATGCCATTTGAGTTATAAGTCAAAGCATAATCTGTTTTTAACTTGTATTTTTGTTGGGCTTGATTTTACGATGGCCCTCAGTTGACAACAGAAAACTATTATATTATTTTAAGCGAGTTAGTCTCACTTTATATTAGCCCAAAAAGTTTATTTAACAGAAATAATTTAGAGTTTAATGCATTAGTCGGAGATATTAAGTAGATATCAATTAATTTGGAAAGTGATGATATTTTAGGGTTACGAGAATTTTAAATTTTTAGAAAAAAATATGTTATTTTAGTATTCCAGGCTTAAATATCAAAATACGTGTTTAATTAAATATTTAAGTAAGTTACATGTCTATTTTAAAGGTGAAAATTGATATTCTTTGTACAATTATGAAAAAATTTAAAGAAATTAAAAGGTCGAAATGAGCAGGGTTTATATGCTAAACTTTGCATAAAACAAATGGACTGGGATTTATTTTATAAAAAAATTTGCATGTTTTGTTATGAAAAGATAACTTGAAAACAACCTTAGTTATTTATCTACATTACTCATGAAATCCGTATAAGAGCCCTCAAGACACACGTAAGAACGAATATCAAAATGGTGTAGACATGAGCTGTCTTTTTGTATTATGTTTATGAACCATGCCAAAAGAATGAATAAGAAAATGGTGTAGACATGAGTTATTTTTTGTATTATGTTTATGAACTATGAAAAAAGAATGAATAAGAAAATGGTGTAGACACGAGCTATTTTTTGTATTATGTTTCTAAACTATGCAAAAGAAATGAATATGAAAATTTGTGCATGATTATATGATGATCGAAATCTGTTTTGTTCTGAATCTATTATGTACTTTGTTATGATATGATATGACCTCTCAAAACCTCTAACATGACATTTTATTTCTTTTTTGTTCTAATCTCACCATGGGTGTAAAACCGTGGCCTCTGTTCTCGCTAGTACCAATTTTTTTGTTTTTAGTCTTTGAAAACAAAGTAGTTTTCTGCATAGTCTTTCCTATTTACTCACTCGAACCTCTGAGAATAATAAGGAGAAGATTTTACATTCTGTTTCTACTCTGTTGGTTTTCAGGGTTTACACAACCCTACCATAGGGTTTAAACATGAAATTATGTTCTGATGTGATATTTCAATTATGTTATACCAAAAGAGTTTTGAATATGAGTGTTTTGAACTGTCGCTCTGATATTTTGATAACATGTTTTGATTCTGGATTTTGAAACTAAAAATGTTTTTGTTTTGCATTCTAAACTCTGTAAATGCTCATATTTACATACTATTATATGTTCTTTACTTACTAAGTTGTTAATAACTTACCCCTTATCTCCACAATATTTTTTAGATAATTTAAATATTTCAGTTGAGGATCAAGATTAGGGAGCATGGACAAGATTAGTTAAGCACAAAGGATTAAGCACAAAAAGATGCCATGGTTATTGTGAAATTTTATTCAGTAAATTTATTCTGTTATGTTAATATGGTATGTTGAGAGGTTGACGTTTATATTAAGATTTTGTGGTATTCCTAGTTAATTATTTAGAGTAGTTGAGTTAAAATAGTGAAATCTATGTGTAATTGAGAAATTGAAGTCTATATTTATACTGTGATAAATGATTTTAAATAAAAATGATTAATTCTCCGACCCATCCGGAACCAGAGCGTTACATAAAAAGTGAAATCCCTACTATTCTATGTTCTGTTGAAAATAAGAAATAAAAGAAAAATAAGATCAATAGTTCTTTGAAGAGAGTTGTTCCCCCTGTATCAGCCACATCATCCACTCCAACTATAACTAAACCTAAGTCTATTAAATAAAAAGAATATATTTAATTTCTATTTAAGAGTTTTAGTTTTTGTAAATTTCTTTTGGTTTTCTCAATGGAGTCATACTAGGCTACCGCCCAGCAATGATCGATGAGCGTGATGTCTAGCACAAATTTATATTTTTTTATTCTTTTTCTTCATATTTTTTAACATATTTAAATATTTTTTAAAAAAATACATCAATACATTAAAAATCACTTTTTTAATCATTAAGTAAAAAAATTAAATAAATACATGAGCGATCAAAATGAGAGGACAAACTCAGACGACTAACTAGTATTTTCCTTCCCAAAGTAGTCTTGTTTTGTTTTTATTTGTTTAGGTGACATCTTTTAAGTCTACCAATAGAACTCACACGCCTTAAATTCTAGAGAAATATCTGGTTTACACACAAAATTTAGACAAAAAAAATTTATATATTGAAATCGTTTGATTTGATCCATCATATTGTGAAACTCTTTTTATTATAAAGTAGACTTGATATATTATATTAAGTCACATTAACATGTAAACTTTTGTATATAAAATTTGTATGTAGATATAATATTTCTCTAAATTTTTTCTGCCTTCAAGCTTTCTTTTTGTGTGATAATTCCACAAACTTAATGAGGCTACACCAAGAATAAATCGATTGAAGATGCCAAAATGGTTATATCCTTTGCACATTTGGGTACAAATTCTTGTTAGGCCACCATCACTCCCATAAATCATAAACTCTATTCCTACTGAAAATACTTATTGAATTTTTGTACAGGATTGTTTTTTATTTATTTTTATTTAATAGTTAAGGAAATATTTTTTAACGAATTTGTAAATATTTTTTTTTAAACTGTTTAAAGGGGTCTAAAAAATATTTTTTAAAAAATTACGCTGATCGGTAGAAAACTTTGGTAGACTAATATGTGGTCCTAGTGCCACTCAAATCATAATATCATTGGCACTTTCAAAAGATCATTAACTTTGTCAAAGCCAAAAGGGAAATAGATCTCTCACCGTTCAAAAGCTCGTATTGTTTTCTTAATCATTAATGAGCGTAATACGATCTTCTAAAGATTGTCTTTAATAAGGAGATTACATTATACTCGTGTCAACTTAATGGAATGCATCCAAACTCTACCTCTTTTGAACATATGAGATGATGATTCACAGTAATACTTCATATGTGTACGGTGCAGTCATTTTTAAAAAGAGTAAAATTTTTTATTAACATTTTTTTATGTAGATCTCGTAAATTACTCTTGAAAAGTAATATTGTTTATAATCATAGATTGTGTAAACGCCGCGCATTCATCTTAAAAAAGAGTGAGATTCATTATTAAAAAATTAATTTATATATATAAATTTCATATTTATTTTTTTTTTCAAAAAAAGTGATTGCAAATATGATTTCTTTTTAAAATAATGATATAATTCAGGATATTATTGTCAACAAAATAAAATACTATTTTCCATCCCATGATGATGGACTGGGCAAGAACATCGAAAGCATAACGAATCCAAGACAAAGTTTTGAATACCGTACCGGAAGCCGTACCGGTCAAGGCACTGGAACGAAATAATTCGGTACCGATACCATTTTGTATACCGTTTCAAGATAACATTTCGATACCAATACCGTTTTAGTATCGGTACCATGAACGGTACCAGTACCATTTCGTTTCGGAATAATTTATACATGAATAAATTATATATATACAAATATTAACTGTCTTCCAAAATAACAACAAAATAAGTCATAAATTCAATACTTCTGAATACAAGTCTTAAGTTTTAAGTTACAAACTTACAACTAACATAAACATCAACATTATCATGATAAAATCATTAACGTCACCACCGTCATAAAAAATCATTCATCCTCATCAAAAAGACAATAAGGATCAAGATTCGACATGTTAATCAAAATATTTTCATCAACGTCACCACTGTCATTAACATCAAGACCAACATTATCATCTTCTTCCTCATTTAGTGAGACTAATAGCTCTTCAATACTTACCCAATCCAAATCTTCTCCATCAAGAAGCTCAAATCTTCACCCACCCATTCTTCCATCAAGTCAATGTTTTCACGATTGATTGGATTTAAAGCATCTCTTCCCTTTTTTATACTCCTATCAAAATAAAATTAAACATAAGTGAAAATATTATATATTTTTCAACAATGAAAAACATTAGTATTAAAAAAATTTACCTCTCTCGCAGTTTCAAGTTATAGCGAACAAATACTAAGTCATTTAAACATTTATGCACTAATCTATTTCTCTTCTTCGAATGAATAAAATCAAATGTGCTCCAATTTCTCTCACATCCAGTAACACTACAACATTGATTTAGTACTCGAATAGCAAACCTTTGAACCGTTGGAACCTCACAACTAAATTGGGTCCACCATGCAACTATAACAATAATGCAATTATAAAAAGAAAATAAGATAAAATTTAAAGTACAAAATTACACTATTTAACAAATGATATTGATAAATGATAATACCTAGATTAATCTTATCACGCTGGCAGATTGCTAAAGAATGTCCAAACTCACCTACTGCATTCTTATACAAGTCAAGTTCTGCAATAATCTTGTCTTGATTATCAGGATCAAGTTTCATCTTCATAACACAACTGTTGAAGCCTCTTACAACATCATTTTTACTTTTAAAATTGGGGCTATAGTAAATTCTAGGGTTAAGAAAACAACACGCTGCATGTAATGGACTGTGAAGCTGCTTATCCCATCTAGAATCAATGATCCTGGTGAATGGACTGAATACACTAACTTTGTTATTACATCTTGATTTTATGTTCTCCTTGACTTTTTCCATTGCATCATATAAGTATCTCATTGCAGGCTTCTCATCCCCATCAACAAGTCGTAGAACACGAACCAAAAGCTCACTAATTTTAACAATAAATTGACATTGAGCCCAAAATTCTTTATCTTCTACAACGATTCTAGTTATCTCATTCCCTATGTTGCTCTTAGAATG
Source organism: Cyclocarya paliurus (assembly GCA_029856935.1). NCBI lineage: Eukaryota > Viridiplantae > Streptophyta > Magnoliopsida > Fagales > Juglandaceae > Cyclocarya > Cyclocarya paliurus. The sequence continues at coordinate 2,311,443 of CM056956.1, forward strand.
ACTTGATACAATCAATTTATCACAAGTAAACATTTGTCTAAGTTCTTTCTTAAACAAGAGCAAGTATTGGTTACTTAAAAAATTTGTCACAAACCTTGTAATTGCAGGACGGTATAAATCATGACCGTTGGTAAAATCTTTTCTTATCAATGCTAAAACTCAACCATGGTTATAGATAAATTTTGTTATCTTTTTTGCCCTTTTTATAGTATCATCAATAAGAGGAAAATATCTTGAATCAGAAAAATTCTCCAACATTAAGTCTATGCAATGAGCTGCACATGGAGACCAATAGAAAGAGCCATACTTCTGCTGTAACTTTTTTCCTGCAGTTTTATAACTTGCATCATTGTCCGTTATGAACTGCACAAGATTCTCAGCTCCAATTTCTTAAACAACCTCATCAAAGATATTAAACAATGTTTCAGCATCTTTTCTAAGACCAGATGTATCAACAGACTTCAAGAACATTGTACCCTTCGGACAATAAACTAAAAAGTTTATTATTGATTGCTGCTTCTAGTGTGTCCAACCATTTGCCATTAGTGAACAACCGGTTTCATTCCAAACCGTCTTAATTTGTTGCAAATAACCTTGAATCTCATCCACAACCATCTTTAACAAATTTCCTTTCAACTCATATAAAGAAGGGCTCTTGAATCCTGGTCCGATGGCAGTCATGGTATCGATAGCTAGTTGATAAAACTTGGATTGAGCTGCATTGAAAGGCAGATTAGCATCATACCACCAGCGTGCTACAACCATCTTTGCTTTTACAATCATCTCATTTGAACACATAGAACTCTTAATTGAAGGTTGGGCCCCAGGAGTTGTTCTTGGAGCAAAAAATGTACTCAATCCCCCCATTTACTTTCCAGTTCCAGATTCTTTCGACTTCCCCTTACTTTTGAAAGTTGAGATTGTCCCTTCATACTATTACTATCATCAATATTATCAGATGTTAAATCTATATCACCTCCAATCTCTGAACTTATTTTTGTTTTCTTATCTTTGCTTTTTTTCATTTCATCAAGTAACTCATTCATTTGCCATTTTCCATCTTCAGAGACCTTTTTACATGCTTCTACATTGCCTTGAATCTCAGTTAAATGATGCTTCAACCGAGTGATCCCGCCACCTCTAATTACTTTATTACAATATAAGCATTCAGTATTATTTCTTGCCCCTGGTACTGCACGTGCATGGGCTCATGCTGGATCTTCTAATCTTACAGGAGCAAGTATTGGAGTTGAAGTCATACCACCAATTGATTGACAACTAGACATTTTTAACTATAAAAGTATAAAAAATTAATACTTATAAGTAAGCAAAAGCTATAGATAGTATACAAATTACAATGTAGAAAACAATAACTATTTAAAACTAAGCTTCACAATAAGTGGCCAATGATACTAAAATTATACTATTTACAACTTCATATTTACCCAATTCTTCCTATCAAAAAAATTAAAAAGCCTATCAAAAATATTTACCCATTTTGTGCAGGCTACAGAGGCTCAAATTAACAATTACAAAAACATAATCATGTTTAGGAAAAGGAGTTCAAAAGTTTTAATCATACATCTACAAAATATATATCTAAGTAAACTTTAATTTACTTGAAATTTGGACTAAAACAACCCCACATTTTCACTAGAGTTATACTAAAACAACAATTGGTGCCCACTAATAATCCATTAATTTTCTAGATCAATTTAATTTTTCACAATTTTACCAATTGTAAACTGACAAAAACACAGCCAAATAAACACAATCCAACATATTCATAGCCAAAACAACATATTAGTTTCACTGGAATCACGATTTACAACCAATAGATTACTTTCACAGAATCACAAACAATAGATTAGTTTCATAGAATCACAGATTCACAACCAATAGATAAAAAAAAAAAACCCGAAAGAAATTCGAAACCCTGTAAATTCTAAAATGAGAAAATAAATGCAAAAGATTAACAGACTAAACGAGAGAGAGAGAGAGACTAAAAGAGAGAGATGATACTTGGTAACTTGAGAATCTAAGATTGAGAGGTGACGAAGACGGGAGAAGAGAGAAGCTGACGGAGATGCAGCGACTGGGCACGACAACGACCTGCGACGAGATGATGGCGACGTGCGGCGACGCTGGCGAGATGAACGGCAATGTGCGACGGAGGGGTGAAGTCACTGAAGTGAAACTTTCACTGTGAAACTTTGTGATGAAAATGAAACTTTTAGTGAAAGCTCAAAGAAATTCGTGAAAGCTCGAAAGACTGAAGGAGGCCGATTGAATTCGATTTCGGGAAAAAAAAAAACCCTAACTTTGTGATGAAAAATCGAAATAGCCCCTGAAAAGTTACATGAATTGCGAAAATGCAGGGTTCCAGAATCGTTGTGCTCTAGTACCAGTCGAAATTCATGTTTCGGTTGAAACACCATGTACCGGCCGGTATGGCCGAAATTTTTAGCGGTACAAAATATAGATGTTTTCTATACTGGTTACTGTTTCAATACGGCATATACCGGCCGGTACGGTACCAAAAACACTGATCCAAGATCCTAAATCAAAACTTTCCAAATCTAGACTTAAAAAAAAAAACCCTTTGGCAAATCAAACTTACTGTTTGATAGTGACTATGTTGGAGACATATTTTTGGTTCTTACGGCGCCCAAAATGTGTTTTATGGATTGTTTGTTTTTTAAGACTTTTCTACCGTAACAACAACATCAAAAATTTTATGTACAGTTATTTTTATATATTTTTTATACACTCTACTAAAAACATACACATGTAACGTTGTTATGAGGAGTGTAAATTTAAACCGAAAAATCAGAAAATCGGACCGGACCGATTTGTCTGATTTTGAATCGGTATGGTCCGGAACCGATTCCTATATTATGAAAACCGGTCGAATTCGGTCCGGTTTCGGTTTCATAATCTTCGGGACCGGACCGGACAGGTTGAAAAAAAAAAGATATATAAAATTTAATTTTATACATTATATAAAATATTTTTTATATATAAGTATTATATATAATATATAATTATATATGAAATTTATAAATATATTTAATTATATATCATTTATGAAATAATTTCATATTATAATTTATAAATTATAACATAAAATGTTAATCTTAAATATCAACATTTTTAATTTGTTTGATAATATGTTATTAATATAATTATATATAAGATCATGTTATTATAATTTATAAAATAAAAATCTAATCTTGAAGATGAAAATTTAATTGATCATATACTTTAAACATAAAATATATATATTAAATTATTAATAATATTTCATCATAAGAAGTAACATTTTATCATATGTTTTTTACATTCTAAAAAACCGGAAAACCGGACCGGACATGATTGAAAATTGGTAAAACCAGAAGTACTAGTTGAGGAGGGTAATCAGCGTATAATCAATTTTGAAAAATACAAAATTAATACATACTAATTCGATCTTAAATTTTGTTTAAAACCAAATTGGACCGGTTATATCCTTAGTTGTTATAATGTCGTATTCATTATGACAAATAAAAAATTAAAAAAAGTATGAAACTCTTCAATATTATTTACTGGGTAGGCCTGGAAGCTTCTTCTTTTTTTTTTCCTTCATTTTCTTTCATTTACACCTAAATATCCAAAAAAATTACTTATTTTCAATAATTATGAAAATAAAGTACGACGTTTCTAAAAGCTTAAAATTATGCCGATGACTTCTAGGATGTCAGAGAAATACAATCGATCTTAGGAATTAGGTTGTTCTAATAAGTACTATATATAATGAATAATACTATATATAGTTATATTATGTAATCGTTTCAAAAAATAATAAAATTTATTATTAAAAAAAAAAAATTTATGTATAGTCATTTTTATATACTATTTATATATTTTAATAATATGATTAGATATATTATTTTTTTAATATAAAATAACTGTTTTGATCAATTATATCAATGAAATGTGTGAAAAGTAATAAAAATAACTATATATAGTATAATTTTAAAAAATTTAAATTTTTATGTGAGTTCAATATTTATTCTTTTTTTTTTTAAATAATTACGTAGGACTTACCCAGTACAACATTTGTCATATATAAATGTTGATCTCATTTCTACTCAACCTCCTACTATTCACATCACACTCCACACTCCATCTTTTTTTTTAATTTTTTTTATCAAATATATTTTTATATGAATAGTGAATAAAAAATTATAAATAGTTTAAAAAAAAGAAATTCAAAAAAAAAATTAAAAAAATATTAAAAAATATTAAAAAGTGTGGAGTGTGGAGTGTGGGGAGGATGAATAGCAAAACCCTTCTTCAAAACGCGGTACGAAACTAGCTCATGAGCATATTGACACTTGGCAAGACGTGGTTATTTAAAATAAAATAATTTTGTTGCATATGGAATATCATTTTCATTCAAAAGTTGTAATATTTTTTTATAAATAATTTAAATTGAATATAATATTGGCAAGTACTAGACCAGAAGCCACCCTTATTAAATTTCCTCCAAGTGTCCTACGTACGTACGTTCATAGTTCCTGCTCCCATAATTAATTCTCGCATGTCTCATTGACAAACTCTCTTTTATTTCAGATATATATGCTTTATTAATTTTTGGTTTTTTTTTTTATGAAAAAAATCATGATTTGGTTGCAAATCCAACATGACTTTATGTGTCTATTTCATGGATTAAGATTTGATATAAGACTTTGATCAGAAAGTTAAGGGAAAAGGTAAGTACTAATTGTTAAAGCATAATCAATCTCTATTACCCGACGTAATCCCTCTTTGCACATGACGGCATGCATGCAAGATCCAATGTACTACTTGCTGCAAATTATAATGTCACAAAGCATGCACGACTTTTTAACAAGTTAAATTCCATACTAATTAATTTAGAATGTCATTTTCGTGAGAGATGTCATGTTTTTCCCACTATATGAAATTAAATACAAAAAATGGAGGATTAAAATTAGACCAATAAATTTGGTCAAACATATATATATGTATATATATGATGAGCCAGTCACAACAGACATGTCCTAAAATCTAATATTTTGTTATATATTTGACTTGTTTACAAGTTTTTATATTACTCTGGCATGCATGCATCTTTTCAATTCCATCACTCAAATTGTATATAGAGATCAGAGATCATATAATATATTGTTAGTTTTATATGTATACATATATTCGAATTAGCCAAACTATTTTCTACACTTTTTTTTTTTTCCTTTCATTAGGGAGAATGATTTCATGGCCTTGAGTTCTCCGGCATACTTCTTTGATCATTATTATTTTAAAGTACAGCTCCAAATGCTACAAACAAAAACAAAACAAAAACCAGCACAAACATTTATGTGAGTTTGTTATGTCCGCCATAAAACCATCTGTTGTCCCAACACAATATTCCTACCACCATTGCTCCCCTCGCCATGGTAATTGGTAGATCCATGTGCCTAAAAGCATAATTCTTTTTTCTTTTCTTTTTTTCCGTTTTCTTGTTCTTGTTGATCGACAAGTCTCTTTCTCTTTTGGGAATATACACTTTATACATACATATATATGTAGTATCTGCCGGAAACCGAAGTTGTCGGTACAATGACAGAGATATCTAGGAGAAGGAATCAAAAAGCATATTTGGAATATTGCATTGGGAATTCCCGGAGTCACCAAGGAAGTAGGCCGAGGTTAGTGTTTAATTATGAGGATAAGGAACAGTGAAGTTGTCGTGTAGCAGCTGTTTAAATATGGAATGAGCTCAGCAGCGTCTAACTCAGTACGTGGAGGAACGAGAACCTCTCTGACGCCCCCTCACTTTTCTCTTTTGCCATTTGGCATCGAATTCTGGCACACACTTTTGCCCATTTCAGCTTACAGGTTAGTCTTCTCATTGCTTCTTGTCTATGTCATGTGTCTGTATGTGTGTGTGCATATATACATATATATATATAGAGAGAGAGAGAGAATATGTGTTGGTGGATTTTGTTGGTAGGTGGGTGGAAATCGTTTTATTTCATTTATATGATCTTTGGTCAAGAGAGAGTATTGCCAGGGAAGAAAAGAACATATTCCTAGAGAGTGGAAAATGAGCCATGATGTTTGCAGGGTGAGAACGTAATGCGTTTGTGATCATAAATGGGTATATGCCAATTGTGTGCCATTGCTTTGATGTGTAGTTCATATCTGGTTTCCAAATCTCTGATGATAAAGGCACTACAGCGAGGGATACATATAGCATATCGAATTGGCAGAGCCAGCTTTGAGAGGAGTGGATTTCCATATTCGTTTCATCTGTGAGGTATCTTTGTGTTATGTCCTTGAGTTAAATATTAGTTCTTGAATAATTTCTTTCAAAGCTTAGTTCTTCCTCTTGGTCTCAAACATGTTGAACCATTTCCTCCAACCCTCTCTCGACATACTTTTGAGAGGCCACATCTGCTCTCCTCTTCTTTTCTTACTCTGCAATGAACTATTGACAACTTTTAAGTTTTGATCTAAGAAAAAGGCTAAGGCTTGAGTATCTACATGATTCGCGCTACAAAGAACCTTCTACATTATCTGTCTTCCAGATCTTTTTGCTTCACGCGTGCATGTGTCTATGAATTGATTGGTGATATAAGAAGAAAAGTTTACTCGGTGAAGGTTGTGTACTGATGAATAGCCTATCTGCATTGTTGGTAATGAAGAGATTATCTTTAATGGATGACTTCCCCCTATGTCTGCTGCTAAATGATTATGAGCTTGGGTTTACTTCTATCTAATGTCTGTGTCTGCTTTTGTTGTTCTTCTTGTCCTGAATAAACTTTCCAGTTTTTAATATTCATTAACAGAAAAGAATACATGTAAGAGCTTGCTTTTGTAATCTTAAACTTGATTTTGGTTTGGAATATTGAGTTCAAGGCCTTGATTACCAAAAGACACCCTTGACTGAATTTTTTAGAACCAAGTGGAACATGAATTCACTTTGTTACTGATCTCAAAAAGTGCTTCTAGAGGAAAATCTTGAACTAAAGAGAAGATGGACCCAAAAAATCCTATAGAAGATCAATTCTTCAAGATGCATCCATGCCATCCTCCGGAAACAAGAATTGGGATTATAGGTGCTGGTCCAAGTGGCTTATCAGCAGCTTATGCCCTGGCCAAACTCGGCTACAATAATGTGACCGTGTTAGAAAAGCACCACACTGTTGGTGGCCTATGTGAATCAGTCAAAATTGAAGGTACAAACTATGAGTGGTACCTACCATCTTCTAAACATAGCCTATTATGCATACCAAGATTATATTTTTAAATATATAATTCTTACAGGAAAGATATATGATTTGGGTGGTCAAGTTCTTGCTGCAAATAGCTCCCCCATCATTTTTCACTTGGCAAAAGAGACGGGATCTGAACTAGAGGAAATGGACTCCCACAAGCTTGCCCTAATTGACAGTTCTACAGGGGAGTTTAAAGATATTAAAGTGGCAGATGATTATGTATCTGTGATCTCATTGACATTGGAACTTCAGGTCAGTGTCCATTGTTTGCACAACAATTACTTCTCAATTTTACAATTTGGCAATCATCAATTGTCCATTTTTTATGCTAATAGGAAAAGGCAAAGGATTCGGGACGGATTGGGGTCCATGCTGTAAGTGAATTTGCTTCAGACTTAACCCCTACATATCTTGAGGATCATGGATTCAAATCTGTTCCTAAATCTGTTGCTTATGGATACACTGCTTCTGGGTATGGCTTCATTCAAGACATGCCTTATGCCTACATTCATGAGTTTACCCGTACTTCCATGGCTGGGAAGATTCGGCGATTTAGAGATGGATATACAAGTCTCTGGGAGAAGATTAGTGAGTCTCTTCCAATAGAAGTTCTCTGCAACACTGAAGTACTACAAATCAGACGCGACTCCTTTGGTGTCACAATTAATGCTATAAGTTGTGGGGAAGCCAAAAGTATGGAGTTCGATAAGATCATCATCTCTGGTTCTTTTCCTTTAAAGAATGGAAGAATTTGCAAATCCCCAATCTCAAATGCTACAGGTTAGTAGATATATTGCTCTTCATTCTTTTTCCTCTTTTTGTTAGGGTGGGAATGCCTAATTATGTTTTCTTATGGCAGAACATGAAACAGAAGTAATAGACATGAGTGATCTTGAAAAGGAGTTATTCAGTAAAGTACAAACAATTGACTACTACACCACTGTTTTGAAGATAAAAGGGCTAGAACATATGCCCCTTGGGTTTTATTACTTTGGTGAATATATGGATGATCCTACAACAATTGGCAATCCAGTTGCAATGCAAAGATTCTATGTTGAAACTAATATTTTTTTGTTTTGGTCCTATGGCAACTCCGCTAATATTATGGGGCCAACTGTCACTGAGCTTGCAATCAATGCAGTTAAAACTATGGGGGGAGAAGTAGAAGAGGTGGTTCTACAAAGGAGATTTAAATACTTTCCTCATGTTTGCAGCCAAGGTATGAGAATGAAGAGTTTTTTTGTACCCGCCCCTCCCAATTGAGGAAGCATTTTTGAAATTTAAATACAAAATTCAAATGCAGATATGAAGGATGGGTTTTATGACAAACTGGAGTCTGAACTTCAGGGGCGAAGGAACACATACTATGTAGGTGGGCTCATGGCATTTGAGCTTACAGAGAGAAATTCTTCATATGCAATGGCTTTAGTTTGCAAGCACTTTGCAAATAACAATTCCATGCCAATGTTCCCTTATGTTAAGGTAGTTTGACATTCTAACATTCGAATTGATCAGTGTAAAAATAAGCACTATGATTCACAAATTCTTTTTTTCCCTCAGAGTCTATTTCCCTTGAGAGAAAAATCATGGAAAAGGAGCCCCAATGAATTAGAAGAATTTCCAGGAGTGGAGTTTCCTGATTTGTCTTCCCTTGACGGCTATTTGAAGCACTGGGGAACTCACGGAGTCACTCAAAACAAAACCCTTTATACTTGGATTAATGAAGAAGGCGTGGTGGTGTGCCAAAGGACTTACAGAGAACTTCATGCCAACGCTTCTTGGATTTCCCAGAAGCTCTTGACAAGTCGAAAACCAATTATCAAGCCTGGTGACAGAGTTCTCCTAGTCCATGTCCCAGGTCTGGACTTCATTGATGCCTTCTTTGGATGCCTAAGAGCTAAAATCATACCAGTCCCAGTTCTTCCCCCAGACCCTATGCAAAGAGGTGGGCAAGCACTTTTGAAGATTGAAAACATTGCTAAATCATGTGGTGCAATGGCGATTCTATCAACCGCTGGTTATCACTCAGCAGTTCAGGCAGGTGCTGTGAAGAATTTGATCTCCTTGATAGGAAAGAATGGAAAATGCTCAGCTCGCTGGCCAAATCTTCCATGGTTGCATACAGATTCTTGGGTTAAAACCTCTAAGAACCTGGCTTCAGAATATCTAGCCGATCTATCTGAATCTCGGCCAAGTGATATATGTTTTCTACAATTCACTTCTGGTTCAACTGGGGATGCCAAAGGAGTCATGATAACTCATGGTGGGCTCATTCATAATGTGAAGTTAATGCGACGAAGATATAAGAGCACCTCAAAGACTGTACTAGTAAGTTGGCTTCCCCAATACCATGACATGGGATTGATTGGAGGAATATTTACAGCTCTTGTTAGCGGTGGGTCTGCAATTCTATTCTCACCGTTAACATTTATCAAGAACCCACTCCTATGGCTTCAAACCATGAGCAAGTATCATGCCACACACAGTGCCGGCCCAAATTTTGCTTTTGAACTAATGATCCGTAGACTAGAGTCAGACAAAGATAAGGCTCGAAAATATGACCTTTCTTCTATGGTTTTTCTCATGATTGCTGCTGAACCAGTTAGGCAAAAAACTCTGAAAAGGTTTGTTGAACTTACTCATCCTTTTGGCCTTTCTGAAGAAATAATGGCTCCGGGGTATGGCTTGGCAGAAAATTGTGTTTTTGTCAGTTGTGCATTTGGAGAAGGGAAGCCTATTTTAGTGGACTGGCAAGGAAGAGTGTGTTGCGGGTATGCAGATCCAAATAATACAGATGTCGACATCAGAATAGTCAATCCTGACACTGGTCAGGAAATCAAAGAAGGCGGGAAGGAAGGAGAGATCTGGATCAGTAGTCCAAGCGCAGGAATTGGATATTGGGGTAGGGAAGAACTGAGCCATAAAACTTTTGAAAATGAGCTTCAAGCTCATCCTGCACGTAAATATACAAGAACTGGAGACTTAGGACGTATAATTGACAGAAAGTTGTTCATCACTGGAAGAATCAAGGATCTTATCATTGTAGCTGGAAGAAACATTTACTCAGCAGATGTAGAGAAAACAGTTGAGAGCTCATCTGAACTTCTACGCCCAGGTTGTTGTGCTGTCATTGGCGTTCCTGAGGAAATCCTATCGACAAAAGGGATTTCAGTTCCAGACGGCTCTGATGAGGTTGGTTTGGTTGTGGTCGCAGAGGTTAAGGATGGTAAACCTGTTGGTAAGGACGTCATTGAACAGATTCAAACTCGAGTTGCAGAGGAGCATGGGATCAGTGTTGCTTCAGTTAAGCTGATCAAGCCCAGAACAATTAGTAAAACTACTTCAGGAAAGATAAAAAGGTTTGAATGTCTCAAGCAGTTTGCTGATGGCACTCTAAACATAGTACCAGAACCATTATTGCTAAAAAAGACATTGATGCGATCATTCACTACAGGAACGTGTAGGGAGGGGAAAACACCACGGCCTAGGCTGGTAAGAAGTTCTCCTCTAGAAAGCTCTCCTAAACTGAGTACTATGGAAATTGTGGAGTTTCTGAGAGGTTTAGTCTCTGAGCAAACTGGTATTGCAATCCAAAACATCTCTTGCACCGAGAACCTGGTGTCGTACGGAATAGATTCAGTTGGCGTGGTCAGAGCTGCTCAAAAACTTTCAGACTTTCTAGGAGTACCAATTGGGGCTGTAGATATCTTCACTGCAACCTGCATTTCTGACTTGGCAAGCTTTTCAATAAATCTTCTAACAAAATCTCAGCCTCAAGTCATGAGCTCTCCATCTCATCATACTCTAGAAATCGAGATTGAGTCTGCTGAGTTTGTGGTGGAAGTATCAAAAACTCGGCAACTGGGTATATGGTTGTTCCAACTTCTAGCTCTTATATACGTTTCTGGTCTGCTGATCTTCCCTGCTTATTTATCCATATCTGCGTTTATAAATTTCATCTCAGCAATCAATATTGCACTTGATGGGATTCTTGGGTTGGATTATTTGATTTCCATGGCTTTGGCTCCTCTAGCTTGGATATTTTGCATATTTTCAACTTGTATTTGTATTGCCTTATTTGGGAGTCCTTTCTTAAGACCAAACTACGCGTTGACCCCTGAAATTTCTACCTGGTCAGTAGATTTTGTCAAGTGGTGGGCATTATACAAGGCCCAAGAAGTCTCTTCCAAAGTTCTAGCCGTTCATCTCAGAGGAACAGTGTTTCTCAAGTATTGGTTTGAGATGCTTGGAGCGAGAATTGGATCATCGGTTATGCTTGATACTATTGACATCACAGACCCATCTTTGGTTTCTATCGGAGATGGAGTTGTGATTGCAGAAGGTGCCTTGATTCAAAGTCATGAGGTAAAGAATGGAGTCGTGAGCTTCCTACCAATTAGAATTGGTCGAAGTTCTTCTATCGGCCCTTATGCTGTTATTCAAAAAGGAAGTGTTTTGGGAGAAGAGGCTGAGGTATCACCATTGCAAAAAGTTGAAGGAGGCAAGCCTTTATTTAAATCAGCTAAGGTCAACAATGTTCAAAAGGTAAGTGCTATTTTTTATCCCCTTTCCTGGCATTAGCATCAAACATGAAAAATATTAATCAACCATTATGGATAACTCAAAAAGGCTGATGGCATATACCATCCATGTTAACCCGTTTTATCCCACAAGAGAAACATAATCATCCACTCCATGCATAACACTTAAACATTGTCTTCATATTTTGGTCTTTTCATTTGAATATTAGTTAGCTACAAGTTTCCTTATTCATAATTCTTTCTAATTCAATTCTCTTGCCAGTAAAATTCTTCTACATAGCAATAATTGTATAAGGAACGAAGATCTTTATTTCTATATTTAGTTTTTCCTTCAATAATCATACTTCCAGAAAGTAAAGAATCCATAGAAATAACCCACTAAGCAAAATAGAAGATTGTCCAATTCACCATTTTGGTCCATCTTAGGTGAAGAAAATAAAATGCTATAGCAACAGAGTTAGTTCATTCTTCTAGTTCTCATTTTACAATGCCCTTAAAACAGTTTAACAACTTCGACCTCTTGATAAATCTTAAGTTTGTGTCTAACTTAAATATATTGCTATCTCAAGACTCGGCATGTTTACAAATGTTTTATCTTTTGCTATGTCATACCTTTACATATACATCCTAGAAATGGAATCACATTTTCATGCAAATAAAAGATGATCTCAACTAATGTTCTTTCGACATGATTTCAGGGTACAATGCCACTAGATACCAGTCAGACTCAAATTGAGGTCATTTACCAATTCATTGGTATCTATATAGTGGGTTTACTCAGTTCTCTCTCAGCAGCTATCTTCTACTTCATCTACATTTGGCTATCGCAAAAGCCACATTCTCTTCAACACTTCACATTTTTTTGCATATCTGGAAGCTTCCACTGGATCCCATTCACCATCATTGCATATACCATAGCGTTTTCCCAAGTCCCTTCGAACTCAAGTAACTTTGCTGTCTCAGTTACCTGTGCTTACTTGGCTCATGGCGTGATACTCAGTTTCTTCACATGTGCTTTAACTCGGTTTCTCAATAGCAAACAAGAAACAAAGCAGTCCCACTTGAAAGCATGGCTTCGTCATCGAATTACCATTGCCTGCCACCTTAGATTTACGAAACTCCTCTCTGGAACAGAAGCATTCTGCGTGTACTTGCGCTTTTTGGGTGCAAAAATAGGCAATCATTGTTCTATTAGGGCCATCAACCCAGTTTCAGACCCGCAACTGATTTCAATAGGCGCAGGTGTCCATCTTGGTGACTTCAGTCGGGTCATTGCTGGCTTTTACTCCTCCAGCGGGTTCACTCATGGGAAGATTGAGGTGCAGGATAACTCCGTTATTGGGAGTCAAAGCCTAATCCTCCCTGGTTCAATTGTTCAAAATGATGTTATTCTTGGTGCACTTTCAATTGCTCCAATGAATACGCTACTCCAAAAGGGTGGTGTCTACATTGGATCTCAAACTCCAATCATGATTAAGAATAACGTGCATGGTTTAGATGAAAGGATAGAAGAGATGGACATGAAATACAAGAAAATAGTTGGTAATCTGGCTGCTAATTTGGCTGCCACAACTCTGAAGGTTAAAACAAGATACTTCCATCGAATTGGTGTGGGTGGGAAGGGATTCTTGAAATTCTACGACAACATTAAAGGTTTACCTAATCACAAGATCTTCTGCCCCGGAAAAAGTTACCCTGTTATCGTTCGACATAGCAATAGTTTAAGTGCTGATGATGATGCCAGGATTGATGCACGTGGTGCAGCAGTGCGAATACTTCCAGATAAATTAGGCATTGATGCCCCACTCCTTGACCTAACATTAAAAACAGGGAAGGCATTTTATGCTCGCACAATAGCTGATTTTGCAACATGGCTAGTTTGTGGGCTTGCTGCCAGGGAGGAGCATGTTAAGCGAGTCCCACATGTGCGTGATGCAGTCTGGAATTCCCTCCGTCAAGCTGATTCATTTGCAGAGCTACATTACTACTCAAATATCTGCAGGCTCTTCCGGTTCACAGATGGACAAGAAATGTATGTAAAATTCAAGATACGGCCTTACGATGTAACTATTGATGAAGACTCTGGTAAGGTGGAGCCTATTGGAATTCTCCCTCCTGAAACGGGTGCAATTCCTAGAGATGATAATGACACTCGTCCTTTACTTTTCCTCGCTGAAGATTTCCAGCGCCGTGTGAGTTCGCCTAATGGGGTCCATTACATTTTCCAACTACAAGTCCGGCCGGTTCCACAAGATGAAGCCACTCGTGACATTGCACTTGACTGCACCACACCATGGGATGAGGCCGCGTTCCCATATATTGATGTTGGGGAGATTCATATTGATCAAAATCTCTCCAGGAAGGAGTCAGAAGAGCTGGAATTCAACCCATTTATCAGATGCCATGAGGTCGATGTCATCAGGGCCTCATCATGCTCCCAAAGTGCTTCAATTGACCATGGTCGTTCACTGATCTATGAAATTTGTCAGCATTTGCGCAACGGTGAACCTCTTCCAGAGTCTTGGAGGATCTTCCTAGAACAATCTGATGTCAAAGTAGACCTCACGGGTTGTCCAATGGCAGCAGCATTGGAGAAGAAAGAAACAAAAACAATAACCCTTGCCAGGACTTGGTATCAAACTTTGTGGGCTATTTTTGGTCAACCATTACTACAGATAGGTCTTCCTTATTTCATGATGGGGATGGTAATCTTTGCTCCTCTGAGCTGGGTTATGAACTTGAAGGATGCCAAGAAAGTCCCACTGCATTGGTTGCTTCCTTTCTTTTGGGTATCTTCAGGGCTTTTGGCTGCATTAGCGTGTGTTGTTGCAAAATGGGTTCTCGTGGGAAAGAAGAAAGAAGGTGAAACAATACTGATTTGGAGTAAACGGGTCTTTATGGACACTATATGGCAAGCCTTCAGAACTTTAGTCGGCGATTATTTCATGGAAATGACAAGTGGTTCTATCTTGTTTTCCCTATGGATGAAGTTCATGGGTTCACATATTGATTTAGACCAAGGCACTTATGTTGATAGCATGGGAGCTCTGTTGAATCCTGAAATGGTGGAGATTCAGGGAGGTGGATGCGTGGGAAAAGAAGCTTTATTATTTGGACACATATATGAAGGTGAAGGAGGGAAAGTAAAGTTTGGGAAAATCAAGATCGGAGAAGGTGGATTTGTAGGGAGTAGATCTGTTACCATGCCTGGGGTGATGGTGGAGAATGGGGGCAGCCTTCCCGCTCTCTCCCTAGCCATGAAAGAAGAAATTATTAAGTCAAGGTGAAGGGCTTGTTGCTCGTGAGTATCATCTTGAATGAAACAATAACTAACAGTCCTTTCGTGCTTATAGCATATAGATGTCTGGTTGGTCCTTTCAATAAAATACCAACATTACAGAGATTATTAGACTAGATATGGAAACTCTCTCTCTCTCTCTAGCTCCCTCTCTGCATTTGGACTGCGGGACAAAATAACTACATTTGATCAAAAATGTACAAGAAAAGTATTATTTTTGACATTTTGTGTACACTTTTTGTTTTCTTTATCAGGAAAGAGACTACTTCTATAGACATGGATTTATTCTCAAAGTTCATATAAAACTAGTCCTAAAGCAGTACAATGTGCACGAATAGTTAAATTATACCAAACATTGTTTATAGTCTATCTCAGCCTTGGACTCACATTGTCAATTGGATAAAAAAGAACTTCAAAATAAAAATTGGGGGTGTGTAAGAATTCCAAACTCTAAACTCCATTTCGCTTTCTTCATTTGGTTCCATTTCCATTCAGCTGCTGCTTGATTTTGCCACTATCAGCTGCCTAAAAGTCTCCAGCAAGTGATTTGGCCACTTGTATGATCAAGGGATTGCTATGGTTAGAAGATTATGACTCTTTGAAATGTCCTCGGGTGAATATTCCTCAAATTGGAACCGGCCTTACATGACACAAGAATGATAAAATATTCCTCGAATTGGAACTGCCCTTATATTTGTCATATAAGGCCAGTTAGACACGAATGCAATGTAGGCATGCACAGCAAGTCTCAAGTTTGTCATTTATCTCAAAATAGAGGCAGCCTTCAATTTTCTTTGCCTCATGACCATTGCAACGCCTTCATTACTTTCTGAATGTAGTCTCCTGACTGGTGGAAGTGAGGAAGAGTGTGGGCAGGAAGACTAATATTTACAGAGCTTGGACTCAGTGCCAAACATGACTGACCCAGAACTTGGGGTCATTGCCATAATTAAGTCTATAGATTCGAGTCTTCAACCAAGGGTGCATACCCCACATAGAGAGAGAGTTTTTTTTTTTTTTTTTTTTTGGGGGGGGGGGGGGGGGGGGGGGGGGGGGGGAATACACCTTAGTTATTTGGTCAACAGAGAAATGCAACCTCAGCTTGTTCTTACTTAAGATAGTGGCACAGTCCTTGAAAACCATGGGTCAGGTCCCCTCCCCTCCAAACAAAAAAAATCAGTTATGCCTTTTCCTCTTTTTTTTTTTTTTTCTTTCCCATAGTAAAGCAATAAAAACAGATTGACAAGCATGAAAGGCCCAGAACCATACATAAAAGACAGTATATGCCTTTCAATGAATAATGAATTCGATCACTCCAAAAAAGCAATCTCACTTTGTACATTAAATAAATTGCCAAATGGAGTCGCTCAAGTAACTGAAGGGTCAAGAATAAATCAAAAGTAATAACACAGATTCATAAGCATGAAAGAAAACGAGGGGCATATCATGACCTCCCCAATTTAGCCAGTCCAACAAATTGAATTATTTACAAGAACCCCACAACTGCCATTCCGATTGAGAGAAAAGTGAGGCAAAGTATTAAAGCGAGAGATCATGCTTCTAATCATTTCAATTTCAAATGTTGAGTCATGCAGATAAGTTCTTACCCTCATCCAATGCACAAATGAAAACACCAAAACTGGAAGCATGTCCAATGGGTCAGCAGATAGATCTTAAGCTAGGTCAGCAATGGATGCTGCAATTTTTGCAGTCCCTGGACAGAAATAACATCAAAACAAGTGTTAACCCAAAATTCTTAAAAAAGAGTAATAAATTCAGAAGCACTTTAGCAATAAAGATCACTTACAATCTAAGCTCTGAAGTATCAGCTGCACTAATTTTTTATGCACCAAAGTATTGGATCAAGTCCTCGTCAGGTAAAAAGTCATCAAATTGACTCAAGCTATCAAATCCAAGATGGAAGGGGCTGTTCAATTCTCCAAAATCTAATGGCAGGCTATCAATTCCAGAACCATACTGTGAATCAACAGGTCGATGTTGCTCATTTGTAAATGTGTCTTTTACATAGTAGCGCAGGTCTCCTCCAGGAATCTCATTTGCACTTCTATCCAGCATTGGTATGACTCCAACTTCCTCCGGCCTAATTTGAGGTTCATTCATTACAATCTGAGACTGCTGCCAGTCATTATAAAAGTTGCCAGCATCATCATGATGCATCTCAGTATTTTGCACCACTGGATAAAGCAACGGCCTCCCGTCCACATACATGCTCTGTGTGGAAATTACATTGTCAGAAGGTAGATCAGAGAAACGATTACATTCAGATGCAGGTAGCTGGAGCTGGTCACCAGTATCTTTCTCCAGGGGCCTCAAAGCACTAACTGTACCATTTTCTTCTCTATCTCCATGGATCTGGAATTCAACAAACTGCCCGTCGGCGTCATTTACATCAGGCACAGTGATTCTTGGCTCAGCATGTAGATGTTCATTGTGAGTCGTTGCAGGCAATTGATCAGAAGGGTTAGATCTGACACGAGCTCTTTTTCTCCTTGGTTGCTTTTCCCCCGGATCTTTATCCTGCACAGGAGGAGTGCTATTCCGTAGATTTTCTGAAGTTTCTACATCTGTCGGTTGATTCCGCCGATCATCTTTAGATGAAACAGAACCTACACCATCGTCAACACCTTCTACATCATAGTCGCTTTCACTACTAATCGCAGCTTGCTTATTTTCACCACGGCCACGTCGTGGCATATCAGTTACACTAGATGCCCCATTATCACTACTAGGTTGCCGAATTAGAGCTTCCTCTCTGCTTAAAACTCCCAACCAGATTGCACTCTCTTTTGCTGTCATCTTATCCTGTAAGCACTTTGACTGGCGGACATGCCTCCTTATCTTTGCAATATCAGGTGACATATGCTTTATCACAGCTGTTAATACTCCAACTTTCCACATCTTCTTCAAATCATGTGGCTTCTTATAAGGAGGACTTTGACCGTGGGACAGCCCTAAATTTGCCCACCAATCTTCATTCCCAGTTGGCCACCAAGGCGGCGGAAGTCCCCTTTCTAGCGGGAACCTCCTTTGAGGGGGGTCACAATGTTGCATCAAAGAAGACAAAAGCGACCCCAGAGTTGCATCTTGCAGATCTTGGAGACTGCTTTGAGAGTTCCCAGTTCGAATATTATCTGCCTCCCCCATGGCAAGACACTCGGCTTCGTACTTGGCTATGGCTGCTGGCCCATTCTTATCAAACTTCACTCTTTCTTTCCACCAAGCTCTGATGTTATCAGAAGCACCACTCACTGGCTTACCCTTCTCAGGAATGATACCATACACAAATCCACGAGCTTTGCACACTTCCATCAGCTTCAGCATGTATTTTAGAATCCCATCTTGTGCTCTAGACATTTTCTTCCTCCGAGCCTGATCAGAGGTCTGCTTGGGCTTCTGCTTGTCTGCAGCTTGTTGCGCTACGAGCTTCTGTCTTTCCTTAATCCTTTTGAGTCTGATACGGTCTTTCCACATTCGTCTCTCCAATTCTTCTGCTTCAATCTCTTCATCACTCACATCTTTCTCCGCAATGTTTTCACACCTTATGTCGTCAACTTCTAGATCCGAACTGTCACCTAATGGGTCATCAACCATCATAAGGTGATCCATTGAATCAACTTACAATAACCCCCGCTTGGTGACCAAGAAAAAATTATGAAAGATAACAAAACCAGAATTTCAATCTTACGACGTCTGTCGTTTTAGTCCTTAGTATATGAAACCCACCCCCTCTTCGTCTAAAACAAACGGGTGCATCAAGCTCGCCGTAAGAGCCCAAGGTTCAATATTATTGGATATTAAAATCAACCCGCAATCAATACCCAATTTTGACTTCTCTATTCGTACCGTTTCTCTGCAACCAAACAGGCATAAATATTGTTAAAATTCAAACAAAACCCAGATATTCTGGAAAATAACCCCCTTTCTTTACAAAATCAAAAACCAATCTTTCTGATTATCTCAAACAGCCACTAACTTTCGTCCGGGAAAAGAAAATAAAATAAAACAGCTACTACCTGTTTAAAAATCCTAAAAGGGCTTCAGAATATAACAAATGAAATCAATACACAAAAACCCAAAATCCTATACTTGGTTGTTGAAAAACCCCTCCACTCAAGTTTTCCAAAAATTGAATCTTTCTAATAGAGAAATACAATAATTCCATAGCACCTCAAATTCTACAAAATTACAGCCGCGAAATCCCAAAATAGAACCATATGATATTCGACCACTAAAATAGTTCAGTAGGGAAAAAAAGTAATAGAAATAAAACCCATGCTATTGTATTTCTGGGTATTGAGGGAAAAAAACAAGAGATGAATGTTTCTTACCAAATCTCGGCCCCAATCTCTTCAACTTCAATCATTTTATCTTTAGGAGGAAAATCCCAGATTTGAATGTGAAATTTGCAAAACCCTTAAAAGTTGGCCTTTGGTCGAGCCGACAATATAAAAAGAGAGGAAAGATAACAGATGAATCATGGACAGAGAAAATAGCTGAACGTTTGAATGAGAAAATCAGAACTAAGAGAGAGAGAGAGATGGTAGGCGGCCTATGGTGTCACAAAGGGATAAAACCACCTCAGAGGCAGCCATTCTCGAGACGTAATCTCCTGCATCGTCTTTGCGTAAATGGGCCTCTGTGGTTGTCTTGATTTCTTTAAAAAAACAAAAGAAAGAAAGAAAAAATATATATACGGCCTGTTGTTGGAAAAGGTTAATGACTTGGTTGCATAACTATTTCATCTAATCTTATTTTTTATAATTATTATATTTTTTTTAAATTTTTATATAAAATATAATTAATAATTAAATTTTTTAAAATTTTAAAATTTTAAAATAATAATAATATTTTATATTTTAATAATATTTTATTTAATTTTTAATTTTTATCTTATCTATTTTCACCTGTATAACTATTGAATTTACAGACAAACATAGGTGTTAGAAAGAAAATAGAACCACTAAATTAAAGTTGTTTTGGTAACTTATTCTCTTTTAAAATCCCATCTAATTCTAGAAAATGTTAGCAATTTTCTAGGAAGAAACTGATATAATTTCCATACCATTTTCCTTAATTTTCCCAAATCTAATCCAACGACTCTTTCCTTGACTTAGGCCAAGGGGAAGACGCATTCACATATGATAGGGTTCAAGTAATCAATTCGTTCCTCTTTCATTGACTGGGGCTAATGGACGAATTCTCGAATATAAATATACATGAGATTCCTATCTTTACTGATGTCTCCACCACCATTGTTGGGAGCGGTATGTTATGAAAAATGGATTCTAAATTGTTGTAAGAAAAAGAAAAAGAAAAAGAAAAAATCTATATTTTCGTAGTTACTTTGAAATTGGGACACTTTGACTTTAGTAGTTACTTTTGGGATGTAACTTTCAATAATTAACACTTGAAAGAATAATAGACATATAAAATAAGCTCTATGTCATTTTTTATAGAAACAAATACTATATTTTTGTAAATATTATGAGATTCATTTTATATACCTATATTTTCTTATTTGAAACATTTACTTGATTTATGGATAACAACTTAAAATTCGGCTTTTATATATATATATATATATATATATATATGTATGTATGTATGTGTTGTAGGTAATTGCATGGCATGCCCATGTTTGTACGTACTAGATAATCTAAAATGCCAACGAATGATGCATGGGCCTATATTACATATCATACAACTGCTCACACAGAAGGCATTCCTTTTCTCATTACCATTTAAAAATGACGGCTATCATGTTTTTTCAAAAAAAGCTCCATATTCGATGAATGAGACCGGTCTCACTAGTGCCCCATTCATTGAATTCTGATAACGTACGTGACATTATATATTATTATATTATTATAAATATATATATTTATATAATTAACATAGATATATTCATTCATGTTACTTTATTTTCCCTCGAGGCTAATTAGCTGTAATTTAGACATTAATTGTGCAATTTCAAACTATGGAAATAAAAATTAATAATATTTTCTAAGTTAAGACGAGGCATATTTAGTATTAGCACTTATTCCCTTGTATTAGCGATGACTTAATGACGAATTTAGTATTTTTGTTTAATATAAATTAAATGATTAAATTTATTATTATAATAATTTAACATCATGAGTTTTTTTTTTTTTTTTTTTTCTTTTTTCCTCTTTTTTCTGAGTTAGAAAGGTTTTAACACCATTTCGACTAGTGGCTGTAAATATGATCAGTACGTAATTGCATGATCAATGAATTCGTGGTGGCCTAAGAAGAAGATTCAAGATTCAATTTCTCTGTAAGATCGTTCTATTTATAAGTCTATGCATATATGTTTAATTAAGACGCGGACCTTCGATCATGGCGGAAATAGTTTGTAAAAAAGGTTTAGAAATCCGAGTTTTAAATATATTTTTTTAAATCTGACATCTTAGAAACTGTGAAACCTTGAGTACTGATCATGTAATAAAATTACAGCCATGATATCTCTAATTAATAAGGAATTAATGCTTTAGTCAACTGAAAAATATGCATGACAATGCATAATGAGATCAGCTGTACGTACGTTGTGCTCTGCATGCATCAGCACATTATAAATTAATATAAGAAGAAGATTGAGATATATTTGGAGGTTTGCTGTCATACCTCAACTATAATTTATTAGCTATCTGTTTCGATCGTTAGCCGAAAGTGATGAAATGCAAGTGTGATGATTATCTAGCTAGCTAACACGTTAATATATTATATAATCGATTGGTATAATATTTGTAATTAATGCCGGCTGAGTGATCAAGAGTCTAGACTCCAATATTATTTGATCTAACACTACTAAATGAATCACGAGCAGAAAAATCACAAAAAAAAATTAAAAAAAAAAAAAGAATTGGGAATTTACCTCATGAATGGTTTGTCCTATAGTTTCTGAGCTCAAAGATCAAGGAAAGAGTTGCATGCCCTTGAGACGGTTGTTGGAGCATTCATTGAGCTGTGGATTGCTTTGGAACATGCAATAATATATATTGCTGCTTCTGATTGCATTGATCAGGTAGTGGCTAGAGATCTCCATTTATTTATATGCTTCTTTCAAATTCTCAAATACATCTAGAGAAGCATGTATTATATATATAACTAAGTGTGCAATCCGATTTCTCTCTCTTCATGATCTCTTGCGCAAAAGATCGAAGTTGACTTCATGAGTCAACTGCACTACTGGTCCAACTTATACACAAGTTCCTTATATTGTGGACATCAGGTCGTGAGTTTTAATATCATTTGGGATTGCTCTTAATGTCCTGAACTCAAAATTGCATATATAATTTGAAGCTGCAGAATGAGTATTGTGCTATTATATATGTGATTTGAGAGCATGCGATTTGCCCATGAAAGCAATAATTCAAGATCTTGCTTATGGATGTGCTCAGAAAGTTTTCATTAGGAATAGGTTCATAATCGAGAATCCTTCTTATAAGCGAGGATGCCAAGCACTAGATCAAGAAGAGTATCGATCGAAAGAATGGACTATATATACAGGTTCATCAATATAAGTAATTTTTCTTATGAAAAAATATAAGTGATGTTGGGCGCAGTCCTTGAAAATGTTACTGATGATCCCATGCATATATAGGTTAATTTGTTTGGCAAAGATAATTTAATTAGTAAATAACATGACCTCCCTCTATCAGATCAGTTTCATGTTCACAATGAACATAATCAGTGAGTCAGTGACCAGTTTTTCTTTTCTTTGATCTTTTCTTTTCTTTTCTTTTCTTGTCTGAACTGAGACTTGCATACATATATATATATATATATATATATATATATATATATATATATATATAAAATGCAGTTGCAGCTGAGGCTTCTGGGTAAAATGGCTGAAAATGCTGTCACCCAACGCAATGAGCGAGAAGCGTGGCATCAGATTTCTACAACAGCTAGCATCAGTGTCAAAATGGTCTCCGACTCCAAGGCATTCGGCACGACGCCAGTGTGATCCCTTGGACCCACTACTAATGATTGACAACAATTGTACTCAAAGGAACTCCTTTTGTCGCTGAGGCACAGCCTTAACCTCAAGCTTCTCTCTCTCTCTCTCAAGCGTGGCTTGCCTTCTCTCACGCCGCAACTATCTCGCTGCAAGGATGTCTGGGCCCGACAAATGCCAGACTGTCGAAGGTTTTTTCTTGATCGTCGCCTCGAAAAGACAACCTTACCCTTTGTCAACTTCTGCTGATTTGCTCTCTTTCAACTGTGATTGTATCATATGCTCAGGGGTCAAAAGTGACATAAACGATCAGGCTTCCCTTGTCGCAAGTAAATCCAGAATATGGAAATTTCAAAACAGAACTTCGCTGATTTTTTTTCTGCAGAGGTATTGCTGATATTGATATTTGATCCAACATCTCCAACTATTTTGAATCACAATCAATCAGCCTCATCACTTGCGTATCATGCATGGGCTACACAAGTGGGTTTTCAAAAGGGTCTCAGAATACATGTGAATTGTAAACTTTGTCTGTTCTCCCTCTCTCCTAAAGCTGGTTCTTTTATTTCTTGAGCTCATCAGAAATGGCCTTTAGGAAAGCTCTCACCTTGTTTCCAACCTTCGTGATCATTTTAATGGTGCTTTTGATGCCATATGTCCTATCTGCTCGTATCCGTGAGTTTAATTCCTTCACTCTATTAAGCTTCCTGTCTATATATCTCCCATTCTTGCTATTTTTCTTAATGTATTCTGCATACAATGTGTAGGTCTCCAAGCTGGAATAGTGATAGCAGGAAACACAGCTACAATACAGGTATTTTTTACCATCAAAACCAAGTGAAAAAAAAAAAAAAGGTGGAAAGACACCATTTTTGCTTCTTTCTTTTATTTCCACATTCTTCAAATGTCTGCCCCTTTCTCCTTTTTCATGCTTTAGTTTGTTTTCAGCACCAAAAATATCTTTTTTAACAGAAATTTTCAGTTTTTTCCCTTTCTTTTTCTCTTTTTTCTACTGTTTGTTTGGAAAAGGGATTTCAAACCCAGGCTGAGATAAATAGCAATGGATCAGCTTCAGTTCTTACTGTAGAAGACTCAGCAAGGCAAGTTCCAACGGGACCTGATCCTCTTCACCACCACAACAACCCAACAAGACCTTAAGCGATATTATTCCATCTCCATGGAGCTCTATTCAGGCAAAGGTTTCGATTATTATTGGGGCATATCTAGCCAGTTTTCCCCCCTTTCATTTCTCCTTATTTAGCCGTGGAGTACTTCACTGGTTATTGATGCTCTCATATTGATAATTAATAGAGCTTTTCACAGAAGATCAGGACTGTTCAAGATATATAGTCTTGTTTCTATTTTTTACCTTTTTGGTAGTAACGAAAAAAAGGACTTTGTATGGTTATTTCGTGTAAGTAGGTGCATTTAGTTTGATTTATATATAATAGTTCTTTTCCCAAAATAAATTATCTAAAATCTTTTTTTTTTTTTTTTTTTTACGTTGTATATATAAGATCAACAAGAACATATATATATATATATATATATATATATATATATATATATATATATTTCTAGGTAGTGAGTAACATGCAAAGCACGTTGCATAGTTGAGTGAAATAATTTTTTTTTTTTATAAAAATAATATAGTTTTAAAAAAATGATTAATGAATGAAAAAAAAAAGTAAATTTTAATAAATATAGAAATAAAAAGTACAATCATTAAAGAGAATAGACTAGTAGATCAATATATATCAATGCTGCCATTTTTAGAGTTGACGGCGATATAAAAAATGGAAAATCACTTTTACCCCTTCTCACATAATATATTATCATCCTTCATGGAATTATTAGGTATATATATATATATATTTATACATATGCATGTATATGTGATATTGTTTATTATAGGTTATCTGGATGAGTCTCTTAATTAAATCATATTAGATATTCTTTAAAATTGAATAATGATCAACAAATATTATAATTCTCAAATGTCATAATCATCTCATCATCTTATGATGTGATATCTGATGGTTGTACATAAACTATTTATTATATTTTACTTATAAATCTATCATTTAATGTAAAATTGACAATGAATAAATTTTTTTTATATATAAGTATATATATACATTGAATTTAATTTCAGAGTTGGCGATCACTGCAGTACTTAGGATTTGAAAAAATATAATATAGTAATAAAAATCTCGATCGAGGTAATGAAAAGCAAGAATTTGATTTCACCGTAATTTACGGAATGCATTACAGAATGATGCATGCATTTCGTCTTAATGAACAACTTCCTAACTTCCTCGGTCAGATTGTTAAAAGTGATTTCAAATTAATTATGGATAGAATTCATTAATTTTTTAACTTCTTATAAAAAGATTAAATTTATCTACACACATATCAACTTATTTATATTCAAATATATCTCACTAAGATTTATAAAATACTATTATTCACATATCAAAGATCATTTGATATCACCTAACATCCAAACACGTACTACCATGTAAATTACATCCACTAATAAAATAAATTTAATTACATACTATAAGATAATGGCATCATATATCAATATTGTGGCCCCGGCCCCATGCTCTCTATTGTTATTTTTTTCATTATTCAAAGTGGTTAAAAGGTGAAAAATATTATTACATGAAAGTCAAATAGTGATATTCACGTTCTGTTAGTACTCCATTTCTCTTTCCCTCTCAATAATTTATCCTTTTTTTATTACTATTTAGTGGGTTCTCTTGCATAGCCCCACCACAAACAACTCCCAGCCCCTCCCAATAATATATCATTTTTTTTTTGTCGAATATTATATATCTTCTTGAAACTTGTTTAAATTTTACCATTTTTAATGTCTTTGTCATTGAAGATCTCAAATCATGACAATATCCAATATTGCATAGCTTAGCGAAACATCGAGATTTTTGTTTGGACGGACCTGTGGCCTAGGTGGAATCCAAAAAAAAAAAAAAAACTCATGCTCGAAGATGTCTTTTGGCCTGACTAAAATGAAATAAAGAAAAAGAAACGCACACGGACCCACACGAAGAAAATGAAGAAAAAATACCCAATATCATTGTTTTTTCTTTCGAATATCAATATTTGTTTTACACACCTTAGGCAAAAGCACTTAGGGTCTCATTATTTTTTCCCTCTCCCCTGCTGCACAGCTACACCTTCTTCCTTTTCCTTCTTTCTTTCTTGTTATTTCCTCTACCTTCTCCTTCGCCAAGCATTGAGAAAAGGGCTAAAATATAAAAACTAAATAGTTGTAAGAATGCTTTACCTTACCCATAAAAGCAGCAAACGTAGTCTTCAAGCTCGAACATCCACAAAACGTTCACAAGCGGGCGGGTACATGGTCATTGCAAAATTGAGTGCCCTTATGGCCGACCCATAAGTCAACTTCTTCTGCTTCATGATAATAATCATCAATTCCACACCTTCAGCCTTCACAAACCTCTCCTTGTTTTCCAACGGCATTAGCAAACAACACAAACAATCGAACAAGTTTTCTAGCATCTCCTCCTCGTCAGAAGTCTTGGGATCCTTGGACTTGTACATAGCGATCGCCTGAAGCACCACATCTATATCGTTCATCTGCCCCACTCATTTGGTTGGTCATGCTGCTTTGCAACAGAATCACCAATATTTTCAAGGCGTACTGCTTGTTGGAATCGAATTCCCTTACCTTGATCCTCCTCAGCAGCACCTTGTTGTAGACAGCGACCATCTCGTTAAGTCGGTTTAGTCGTCGGCATGAGGGGAACCCCGCTTACATAAAAAAGATCAAACCAACACACATCAAGCGAAAGAATAAAATAAAAAATAGAAGAAAAAAGAAAACAAACCTAAAGATAGAAGAGGCAAAAACGAATAAGAAAAGAAGATCAGATCTTGGATCATCTGCATGCAAAACAAAAAAGAAAAAAGAAACCATCTATTTTGTTAAGAAATCTAGAGACCAAAAACCCATTACAATCCTCAAACCAGTTCGAAGATATGAAAATTGAAAACAAAAAACTTAATGATACAGAAAACAAACCTATAGAGAGAAGACGCATAAATGAAGATGAAAAGAAGATGCAGAGAAGAGAGAGATAGAGAGAAGAAGAAGAGAGAAAAATATTACTTTCGGTGAGAAGAAAAACAGAAAATGAAGAGGGAAGAGAAAAACAGGAAAGTAAAAAGACTGAAAGAGAGAGAAAAAAAAAGGATAAAGCTGCCGACCCCTAACATAGCCGCATTAAAAGACTAAAAACACCTCATATAAATGGACACAAAAGAGAAAAATAGAGGGATAAAAAAGACACAACATGTTAAACATAGACTGCCCACATGAATGGACAAAGTTTACTGTGGAAGCGCGATAGGCACTTATTATAATAGAATAGATATTGAAAATAAATGAAATTTAATTAATGTTTCTGATGAGTATTTGCTTTGAGTAAGGTTAGAAAACATATAATTAATCCATTATTCCATTATCACCTGACTTTATTGAATTAGCAACATTTTTTTTACAACAATATATATATTTTATTGAAATTCCTCTCTTATGGCGGAGGAAAATCGTGGTAACAAACTTAATTACCGAAGGGTTACATATATTCACAATACCAGAACTCAGAACATTCCATTAAAAATTAAAGCAGTCTAACATGAGGAATACCCATCTTCTCTATCCACAATATTCCTTTTAGCTAAGTAGGAATAGCCATTGTAGACCACCATTGGCAGCTACATCCTTCCGCTCCTAGCTTTGCCAGAAAATCTGTCGAGGCATTTCCTTCCCTGTATATGTGTGATTCTTGAAGCTATAGATTCTTAACCACATCTATGACTTCCTCCCAATAATCCTCCAGGCACTAGTTCTTACATTTGTACTCCTTTAACCAATTGACCACCATCAAGGAATCTAGCTCCACATCAAGCTGGTGGATACCCATGTTTTTTGTCATATGGAGACCATGTAGCAAACCTAGTAGTTCTGCATAATTATTAGTTCCTGTGCCAATATGAGCCGAAAATGCCGTGATCAAATTACCGCCCAAATCTCTAATCACACCTCCTGCCCAGCCGAACCCGGATTTCCTCTTAAGACCCCATCTACGTTCAGCTTCACTCTCCCTGATTTTGGTCGTTGCCAACTAACAAGTTGTGTAGTCCTTTGTTTTGGCGGCTTGATTGGAATGTTTAGCTCCTTTAGGATCCTCTTATCCCGTAAATTGATCATTTTTGTAGTTTTTAATTTTTCTCCAACTCTCACCATCCACGACTTAATTTGAAACCAAACTGAGCCCACCGATTGTGATACCTCTTCTACTCTTGCACGACACCTCCTGATCCACAAATTTTAGGTTATAATAGAAGGTAGGATGCCTAAAATCTGCCCCATTTGTGAGTTCTTTGATGCCTTAGTAAACCAGTGATTTATGATTTAATGCCATGTGGAGCCTATAATATTACCTAAACCAACCTGAGCGCTGCCAAATGCCAAACATCTTTGGCAAACTCTCCTGTTGCAAGCACATGATTTAAGTCTTTATACCCTCCCTGCAAACAACAACCACATTTTGACACTATTGGGATACCAATAGATTTCAATTTGTCATCAACACTTAGTGCGTTGTTAAATGTCTTCCACATGGTAATTGACATCTTTTTTGGGATACAAGAGTGCCAAATCCATTCAGCCCATCAAAGTTTTGGAACACAAACTCTTATACATTGTCAAGCACTCTTAAATGTAAATTTTCCGTTCATGGTCTCCTTCCACACCAGCACATCCGCCCCATCCCTTGCCTTACTTAATGTTTCCAAGACTTCTGCAGCCTTTACATCACCAAGGAGATTAATTAATAGGTTTACATCCTAGCCATCTTCCACCTTGCACTCCTTAATTTGTAAATTACAATCTCCCATAATTGGATATACAACTCCAAGGGGGCTATCATCTGTCCATTTATCCATCCAAAAGGCCACATTCACATCGCTTATTTTTCACTTTGTCAACTTAAGAACCTCCAGGATACATGAATGGACCATCCTCCAAAACCGAGTACCCTTACCCTTGTCCAAGAGCGAGATATGATGGTATTTAACATATTTTGCTCGAAAAAATCTAGACCATAAAAAATCTTCTCTAACAATTTTTCAGGCAAATTTCATAAATAAGGACTTTTGGATATCCAGAAAGCTTCTGAAACCCAACCTCCCTTCCACGGTTGGTAAATATAGTTTTTTCCAAGATTTTCAATGTTTCTTAGGTCTCCCATTGTTAACACCCCAAAAGAAATTGCTAAAACTTCTGCTAATGCTCTTCATTATCGATAAAGGGACGTGGACAATGGAAAGCAAATGAATGGGGACGCTCAACAAAACATGTTTAACAGTAAGGCCTGAGCACCATTTGATAATAATTTGTTCTTCTATCCTTCAATCTTAGCTTTAATTTTGCCCTCAGTATCTTCTAGATGCATAGCTTTCAAACGTCCCGGCACAATTGGCACTCCTTGATATTTAAAAGGCAAGGATCCTTCCACAAACCCCACAGTATCAAGTAAGACATGACATCTAGTCATCCCAATATGCTTAGAGAAGGTTATTATAGACTTTTGTTTTACTCACCTTTTGGCCCGACCACCTCTTATAAATACTTAGAGTGTTAGAGATAGCCTGAACTGAGGTTTTTATTACCATTAACAAAAATTACCATATCATCAACGTATAGCAAATGAGAGATGATAGGAGTAGACTGAGAGTGTGAAAACGCACCAATTTTCTTCTGCTGAAATTGTTTCCAGGTCAATCTTGAGAGAATTTCTTCAACAATGATAATAAATAAATAAATAAATAAGAGAAGAAGAAGAAGAAGAAGAAGAAGAAGAAGAAGATAAGATAAGATAGGGTCACCTTGTCTCAAACCTTGTTCGCCTTGAAAGAATCTTTTTGGTACTCCATTCATAACCACAGAAAACCAAGTTGAGGAGATACGTTTTTTGATCAAGCCACAAAACTGCATTGAGAAACCAAAGGAATCTAGGACATGCAAGAGAAAACTCCAATCCACACTATTTTAGGCTTTCGTCATATCAATCGTAAGCATAATATTCCCCCCACGGACCGGTTTATTAATGTTATGCACTAGTTATTGCATTAGGCTGAAGTTCTCTAAAATATTACGTCTCGGAATAAACGCACCCTGTCCCAGGAACACCATCCAAGATAGAAGGGGCGATAAGTGACACACCAAAATTTAGAGCAAATTTTGTGGAAAACTAAGCATAAGCTGATGGGTCTAAATTTGTTAAAATTTGTAGGAGACTTTACCTTGGGGATTAGAACGAAGAACGAGGCCAAGAAGTACCTTGGTCGGTCAACACCTGAGAAAAAATCTTGGACTGCCTTGCTTACATCTTTGCCAACGATGTGCCAACATGATTGATAAAACACAGAACCAAACCTGTTGGGACCTGGACTACTATCCATAAGGATGGAGAAAATTGCCTCCTTCACCAATTGGATTGAAGGGGGCTATATCAATCTATCATTTTCCTCTTTCTAAATAATTTTTGTCACCAAACTAGATAGATCTGGGTTCTTTTCCACTTGTTTATGAGCCAAAAATCGATTAAAGAAATCCATAGCCACGTTATGAATGTCTTCGGGGCTGTGTAGCCAACTCCCATCTTGTAGTTTCATCTCCCTCACCATTGTTTTTTCCTATGTTGAAAGCTCGGAAAAACTGAGCCGAGGCCTCACCTTTATTTAGCCAAGACTGTTCGTTTGTTGTTGTAGTCTCATTTCTTCCTGTTCCTGCCACATATCCAATTCTGACTTTGCCACTACGTAATCCTACACATCCTCTTCATTATCCCCTTCATGCACTCTTGCCTCCAGTTGCAAAAGCCGATCTTCTAATTGTTTTATATTTTGAGTCGTATTACCGAAGACCTCCTAGTTCCAAAGACGAAGAGTTTGTTTAAGTTTTTTTAACTTCCAGACCAACCTCAGCATACCATGATCCTCAATTCCATCTTCCCAAACCTTAGCAACACAATTTAGAAAAAGACTCATGCGTGACCCACATTTGGTGAAATTTGAAGGCTGGGTAACCATATGACACATGCTCAGGATCCAATCTTATTAAAATTGGAGAATGGTTTGAAGTTGAGCGTGGTAAATAGTGCATATAGGCTTTAGGGAACATAGTGATACATTCCGCACTTATCAAAGTCCAATCTAAACGAGCCCATTTCCTCGCACATCCCTCCTGGCTGTTGCACTGTGAGAACTGATTTTCTTCATGCTGTAACTCTGACAAACCTGTTGTATCAATCCATCTATTAAAATCTTCCATAGCTAAGAAAGGTCTCGAACGTCCACCCCTTCTCTTATTGTCATTTCTTATAATATTAAAGTCCCCTACCATTATCCAGGGTGTAGAGTCAACGGCCCCAGACGACAAAGAGTTCCAGAGCTCCCTACGTTCCATCTGCGTACACTTTGATAAATAATTGAGCTCTGAATTTTAATCCTTTTTAACAATGATTTATCTAAGAGTACTAGACCCTATCACATTAATAAAGAATAAAGTGACATAAATGCTAAGATAATAATGTAACTTATTAGCCTTTTTCATTTGTTTTATTTGTATGCCTTGAAGAAAAATGTTTAGTTTACAAAGAGATTTAAAATAAATACGTTCATATATTAATGTGACTTGTTGTGTTATATCAAGTTATAAAATATTTCTTTTTATTAAATAGATCGAAAATATTATATCTGATTTACGAGTCACACTTCAATAAAAAATTTTAATGAACTAATCACTTCTCTTTCTTGAAATGCGCAGGACCTCAGGTAATTTTGGCCCAAGATAGTTATTTTTGTTTGGAGTGGCTTGTTTTCCTATTTCAAGATAAGGGGTACGTAAAATGAATAATAAAGAATGAAGAATAAAGGAAAGCTGAAGAGTGTAAAGAAAGTTTGTGATTCTCTTTTGGATGCATGGCAGGTTGGTCTGCTCTCGATCCCTGCTAAAAGTTGCCACAATCACAGATTCACGAGACTATAATTGCCCTTGGGTTGGTCTATATGGAATCACGACACTGATCAGGGCCTGGGCCCATCAGAACATATATAGTTCGTTATATATCTCAAAATTGACAGAGACCATTTAGATGAAAATTATTCTTAAAAACAAATACAAAATCATGATTATAAGAATTTTTATTTGGGTTTATCATTTTCAGCAATATTTCAGTATCGCACTTATATATATATATATATATATATATATATATATATATATATAAATAGTTTGGCTAGAACTAGAAGAGTGATTTCAATGGACAAATACCTATGGGGAGATGTCGGCACATGAAAAAACAAATTTGGATTTTCATTCCACACACGTCGACTAGTCGGTTTTTGTATCCGCATGCACCCAAATTGTCTCTCTTAATAGTCTTATGAACACGAATAAAATTGGACTTTCCTTGTCCAAATAGGATCAAAACAATGTAGCTGCAATTGATGCCTATGAATAAAAGTAGAAATGATTGATTTGTTAAGATATTTCATAAAAATAAAGTTTATTAATTGGTGTGTCATGTTGTGGTATATCATATTGCAAAACTCTTTATAATGTAAAATAGATCTAATTAATCACGAGAGCGTTTCCAAGTCAATCGGATAATTTTCCTTATTTTACACCCGTGAATCATAAACTGTCACAAAAGAGTTGTAGCAAAATAGAGTTTATACTCGCAAGCAAGTGAACATTTTTTCCCCTCTTTCTCTCCCTCCCTCCCTCCCCCCACCCCATCACCTACTCTCCACCCACTCCCGTCTCTCTCTCTCTCTAGAATACGCTATGTTATGGTTTGAATAATGTCATCGGTAACAATATTAAATGTAAATTTAAAGTCCTTTCCTAACTTGATCCTAGAATTCAACAGCAGCCACAGGAGACAAACTATAAGAATTATACATTACATTAAGGATAATAAAAACCAAAGAGCTAATATCGCATAACTAGAAAGATTGATGAATTGTCCCAACTGCATTGCCAATTTTTTGCTAGATTCATCATTTCTTCGATAAACTGTTGATGTAAAAAATGGTCTTTGTATGTTAGTTTTTGGATAGATTATTACCAAATAAATTGATTTCAAATACTTCATACGCATTAAACATGTCAAAATTGCAGAATAAGTAATTTAAAATACAAGTGAAAAAGATGTGAGAAACTCATTCATATCAAATTGCTCGGTTTATTCAAGTGAGAAACTGTGCATCGGGGGTTGATTCTATATATTAGGACACATGATAAATCACATAAATCTTTTACTTGTTGAAATGTTATTGGCTGGTGTAATACTAAATTCTTCACCTGACCAGTCAAGAGCTTTTTTCATAAATTACATTAATTTATCAACTTTATTTCTACACAAGAAAATGTTATTTGTACTTATATAATACGTACTATTTGATTATGCTAAATTATGAATATATTTTTAATATTATTATTATAAATATATATATTAATAAATACAAACAGATTTTTCTAGAAAAAGTACACGTAAGAGGAATATCTGTCGAAAAAGTTCTTGAGAAAATATCTCGTTCGGCAAAAAATCTCTCTCAGTCGTCTCTTTTGTTTTCTTTATTTATCAGTTATCACTCCTGTACATCGACAACTCACACCGACTGTACTCGCCGCGTCGCTGGAGCTCATCCTCCTCCCTCAATGTCGTCGTCTACCGCCTTCGCGGAGTCTTCGGACCACTTCGAGACCCCAACGCTGGACTTGGAGGGCCCCACGCTCCTCCAGGCCATCACGGAGCACGGTGGTTTCGCATATGTCAGCATGGCAACGCTGGCCGCTGCTGGAGACTCACGAGCGGCGGAGGCGGCGCGTGAGATGGCTTGGGAGCAGCTTCACTCGGGTCCATGGCACTCGGTGTTGCCCGTCTGGCGCGACGCCTACTCCATGGCCTGCCTCCACGTGGCCAGACTCCATTTTTCCAAGGGTGAGCTTAGCGAGTCCCTTAGGGTTTTGGACATGGGATTGATCATGGGCGGGATGCTCCTCAGGAAGGACCTCGATTCGGCGGTCGACAAGGTCTCGGCCAAGGCCAGGGACGCAGCTGCGGTTTCAGAGCAACTCGCAAAGCGAAAACTTGTCCGCCAGGACGAGCTCCGTGACGCAGAGGTGAGGTTCGTCCTTCTTATTTGAATTAGTCTAATTCTATTTTGAATATTGCATAACCCGCTGAAGTGGTAGATCTTCTATATTTGTATATTCTTGAGATTTGTGAAGGACCGAAAAGATTAAAGATTGTAGATTGTTGAAATTTCAGGTTTTTCTAACCGATAGGAAAGTCAATTTCAATATGTATGCAAAGACTGACTTTTCATATTCACTTGACCAAGTAAAGCCTTTTGGGCAATTTTCTAGCTCATCAGTGTATGTTCTGACTAGATTCTGATTATTCTCGGGGCCCTTGCCCTTATTTGCGAAATGTGTTACCTTAGAGATTTTAAAGAACAGGGAAAGGGGGGCGGGATGGCACTCAGTTTTCATTGTGAGAATGAAGCCGATGGATGTATTAGTTGGGTTAGATTTGGTGAAGAAGTTTCTTAATAGGCATATTAAAACCCATCTACTGATTCTGATAGAAATGTTTGTGAATGTAGCATTCCTTCGAATTTCAAAAAAAGAAATTATTATCCTGTTCGAACACTTGCTGGAAGTTCTTCTATTGGATTTTGATTTCTTGTTTCTTTTTTTTCTTTTTTTTCTGAATTGGAGCACTGTTCTGGATTTCATTGATGCACCGAACCTTAAGATTTTGTTGATTCTTCTTCTTTCCTGCTACGGTTACACCCCTATTTATATTCTCTCTTAAGACAACTCGGATGCTGTTTTGAACCCAGACTGCATATAATGGTTTCTGGTCTATTGACCTATAATAGAGTAAATTTATGTACAATGGAGACTTCCCTACGTAAATCTAATGCAGCAATTAAACTAAGGGCTTCGTTATGAATCCAAGAATTTTGGGTTTTAGTTGTAATGTCCAAACTTGAGTTAAAGAAAGTGCGAGAAAATTTAATCCTTTAAATTGGATAAAAGACTGCGATGTGTCCTTTAGGCCCCATGCTAGGAAGGTTCAATGGTCACTTATGATATTAACTTGTTTCACCTTGAGACCTTTGGGCGTGTCAATGGATGATTGATCTAAATTAGTGATATAATAGTAGTTCTCTATCATGAAGTAGAAGAGATGAAAGTAAATCTGTCCCATCTTAATGGTAATTCGATCAATTAGTATGCAAGTCTCTTCTTCAAGGTTGTTGATTTTGCATCCTTCCCGCCCACATGTCATGCTGTGAATTGAACATTTCTTAAAATCAGAGGAGGCTTTGATTTCATTTCCATCAATGTGCAAAAAGCTGTAAGCTATATACTTTTCTGATACTTTGTTGAAACTTTTGGGAATACAAAGATGGCCGTTATTTAATTATTTATTATTTTGATTGGAAAGATGCTAACCTTTGTCCTTCCCCAACCTATCTGGTTGAAACCTGAGTTAGGGCCGAGGATTACCCTTCAGTACTTATTTAATGCAGTATTGAGATAGGTGGGTTTGGATACAAAAAACATCTCATCTCATCATTACAACTTTTCCAAATTCCCATACAAAAATATAATAAATAATTCAACTTTTTTCAAATTTCAAAATAAAAATAATACTAAAAAATTATATTTAACAATATTTTATTCAATTTTCAACAAAACATCTCATTTCATCTCATCTAAACTGTGTATCCAAACCCACCCAAATCTTAGTTGGTTTTTTGAGCCTCATAACGAAACTAGTTTGTTTTGGATAATCCTGAGTTATATTAGACTTAGATTTCTTTTGATTTTATACTAGTGAGATAATTTGTACTCAGGTTTACGCTTTTTTTATTTTTTGGTAAAAACTAGTTTACTTTTGAGAAGCCTTAAACTCAAGTGTGAATGCTGATTGATATAACAACTTATAAAGATTGAAATCTAACAATTTTGTATGTAGTTATGATATTGGGCGAAAACTATAACATTTTGAACTTTTTATGTTTACATAAACAGTTGAAATGTAGGAAAAATCTCTTGCTGAGAGTGGTTTACGTTAAAATACAGGGCAATCTGTATGATTTTTTTCACAGGGTAATGAAGAGTTTGTTGAGCCTCAAATAAGGGGTATGATTGCAGTGTATATCCCCTTTTCTTTTCCATTCGTTCTTTTAGCCTTCTTTGTACCTTATGGTTTTATTAGTATGTCACATAGAACAAAAATGAAGGGTGTTTTTTCAGCTCTTTTGAAAATGCATGGCTTTTAAACTTGCAGGTGCTTCAGTCCTTGCCATTTAAGTCTCTGTCTTTGAAACTTGTGGGAAGGAGACCTGCTCTATCTTTGGAGGGATTTCTTCGTGAATATTTCCTATCAGGTTCTCCGGTCATTATTAGTGACAGTATGGCACACTGGCCAGCAAGGACAAAGTGGAATGACATGGATTACCTAAGAAGGGTTGCTGGAGACCGCACAGTTCCAGTTGAGGTGATTAATTTTAAATGTTATCATGTAGCAACGGTAGCCAAAGATATTGTTACTTCAAGTTGCTTTATTTGCTTCAATTTTTTTCTTTTAAAATTGAGTGTTATTGTTGAATGTTATTTTACATTTATTGTTACTGTCACAATAAATTCCTCCCAATCTGTTGCGACTGTTTCAATTGATTTTGGTCTTAACTTCATAAGCAGTTTGGTAATTCAGGTGTTATCTGACACATAAAACACGTATTACATAGGATCAGTCTCTGAACAATCAATGGACAAGTCATGCCTACCTGCCATCCCACTACTACAAAAGAAGAAAGGGAAGAAGAGAAAAAGGGGGGAGGGGGGTTGTTTACCTGTGATAGGACCCACAACATCCAACTAGAAATTGCATGGATAGATCCCAGTTTTGAAGATATCATTGAGAATATTTCTTTCTTGCCATCATCTTAATTACTAGCTATGAGATTGTCCCAGTTACCTGAAGTCAGTTGTGCCTGTATCTAGTGTTAGATGTAGAAAGTAGGTGGTCCTAATTATCCGTACTGTTGAGCATCACATCATTGATGGAATTCACATGTTTAGTGTTGATTTAGAACAAAGATGGTACACCAAGATTATACATAAAATAAAACATTTCTTCCAACTTTCCATCAACTGGTAGTTTACTAGTTCACACAAGATATTTAGTTTTGCTTTTCCCAACCCGCCAAGCAAACCATGTCAATAACTGACAAATGGTAAAGTTAAAACTTTTTTGCAGGTTGGCAAAAACTATTTGTGCCCAGAGTGGAAGCAAGAGCTTATTACATTTTCCCAATTTCTTGCACGGGTTGAAGCAAATGACTGTTCTGCTGCCCCTACATATCTTGCTCAGCATCCGTTGTTTGATCAGGTATTTAGGTCATTCTTTGGGGGTGCTATGTCATGTTAGCATGATAGATGATAGTAGAAGTAAATGATGTTTCCTTTCAAATAATAATATGAAATCTTAATGCCAGATAAGCCAGCTACGGAATGACATATGTATTCCTGACTACTGTTTTGCTGGGGGTGGGGAGCTGAGGTCTCTTAATGCCTGGTTTGGTCCAGCTGGGACAGTAACCCCATTGCACCATGATCCACATCATAATATACTTGCTCAGGTAGTTTAGATGTATGATGGATTCAGCAATTGTAAACTTGAAGCTTCCTCTGGATTTTCTTGATCAATATTTACCTAGAAGCGCATGCCTGACATTTATCATTTGAGCAATGGCCTGCTAAGAATTACAAGGATGCTTGTGAATTGACAAGAAATGTCATGTCTACTTTGCAATTGAAAAAAAAAAACAGATTTATGAACTGAGATATATATTACCACATTGAACTGCATTAGTTTGTAAATTAGTCTATTGTAATTCTCTTTTTTAAGTCTAGCATCTCTCTTATTATTTACCCTTTTGATGACCAAAAACACCAACTTGGACTCCCTACCACACTTGTGTGCAATTTTTTATGGTCTGTTGTGTCATTAATAAGGATATTGAAAATATACTCACATTAGCACTCTGCCTCTTTATTCTCAGGTTGTTGGCAGAAAGTATATAAGGCTTTATCATGCTTCATTGTCAGAGGAACTTTACCCATACACTGAAACCATGCTTAAAAACTCAAGCCAGGTAGCAGCATTCTCAAGCTCTGGAAAATTTGAATGATCTGCATGAGTTAGCTTTATCTTTAAATTAAAATGCATGGTTAATGGTTGGATTAAAAGCAATCAAGTTCCGCATAGTCACGATTCTAATTTGCTCTCTCTCTCTCTCTCACACACACACACACGCACGCGCGCGTGTGTGAAATAAGTACACTTTACATGCTAGCAGCCGATACTGCACAATCCTTTGGGGCTAACAAGTAAGACCCCACTGGATTCTTATGCTGGTCTCCTATTTTTAACTTGGTGAGTTCAGCACACATATCTGGTCTCCGCATTTTCTCCTTTGGCATGGACATCATATCCTGTCAACCTCCTATACTGGTACTTGTATCTTCCATCCTGCCTTTCTGGTTGTAGTTACTCTTCCGAGCGACAGGTGCTGCATATTTGTGCATTCTATAGTTACTGAAATTGCCCTGCTCAGCTGATGGATGATAATTTTGAATGTAGGTTGATCTTGACAATATAGACGAGATACGATTTCCAAAGGTGCATGACTTAGAATTTGAGGACTGCATTTTAGAGGAAGGTGAGATGCTCTATATCCCGCCCAAGTGGTGGCACTACGTGCGATCTTTAACACCGAGTTTATCGGTTAGCTTTTGGTGGAGTGAGTGCAAAAATTGAACCATGTCCTGATTAGAGTTTGTTTAAAATAAATATCTCTATTAGGAGGAGGGCTATCAACTTCTTGGATGCTAGATATGAAAGGATCTGGATCCACTGATTACATTCGACTGTCTGTTATGATTTACATTGCAGATGTAATTTTTATTTTTTATTTTTTGGTACTCCTTTTCCGCTAAAGAGATCATTTTATATTCAGTTTTTTAGAGTTGCGTGGTCCAAAGGGCTTCTACTGTTCTACCACTTGAGTCTTGGGCAACCTCATTGCCAGTCTTCCTACTTTGAAGTTTGTACTTTATCGTTAACCATCTTCCCATGCAAATTTTCGCCACAATTGATACACATTTCACTACTTTTTGTACAAACCAATTAATGTAATGGTACCATCTCATAAAAAAAATTTAAGATTTTCTTGATTTAAATTTTTAAAATTTGCATAATCGCCCATCTATTTAAATAAATTATAAATGAATTGTAAAATGGTTGTAGGTTATTATCTTACTTATGTGGTTTATTTAAAAAATAGGGATCGATGATGTGTTAGCATTTCATTGGGTGGTATAGAGTCCACTCTGGATTAAAGATGAATTAAAAAAGGATTAAATACTAAATTAGTTTTGTGATTTGGTCTCGAGATAGATTACTTCATAATTTAAAAAAATGAACTTTATGATCACTTGTTCTCTCAATTTCAGTTGTTTTGATCATTCCATTAAATATCCGTTAGACTAATTAACAGAGTCCCTGCCATGTGACTCCTAAGCCACATCATTGCCAATAAGATTATGCCACAAGTCACATTAATTAAAAATAAAAAGTTAAAATAATTAAAAGGAAAAGGAAAAACTATAACATTAGAGATAAATTCTAAATCTAAAACAAACTAAAAAAAAAAAAAACAGTTCATAGAATAAAGGTCTTACTAAGTAGCCACCCATGACCGTAGGCTCACATCTCCCAAATATGCTTGCTTCATTACACTCCCTTCTCTTGATTGTCAAAGTGGTAAAGTCTTCGTGATAAAGTGATCTCTCTCCTATTTGGTAACGTCAAATTAAACCTAGATGGGGGGCTTCCGAGCGCAAACTAAGCACCTCTCTCTATGGTAGGATTCTTCACTCTCATGATTACTCTTTTCTTCAAAGGTGTGAAATGCTCCTAGGCCATGGGATTAACATTTTTGCTAAAGTATTTGCTCTCAAACATGGTTTTTGTTATGCTACAAATTGAGTTTGCATTCTATTGAGATAGAATCTGACTTCTTTTTAGATAGGATTAGGCTCGTTGATGGTTGTTATTGGCTAAAAAATGACTCTAAGTCACCCTAGCAGTACTGTATGGGATGAGGTGCTAATTCCTTTCTCATATATGGATTGTAGCATTGGACATGTTTGGCGTGAAGGAAACAAATTGGATGATGGGTAGGAGGCTAATCTTGGTGCATCTGGTTTCCTATTGTTTTTTCTTCTCTAGATCAACTCCCTAGCAATTTAGTTGGTCACTTTGCTTTAGATAAATCTGGGATTCTTTGTTTCGGGCAGTCTCTATTTTTGGTTTGAGAAATGATATTTGCAGTTATAGAATATACAGTCTTCGCTTACTCTTTTTTAAAAAAGTGAGTAAATTAAAATTCATATAAAAAAATTATTTTTTAATAGTATTCTTCACTTTTTTCAAATGCGTTGGCACTGCAAACTCTAAAACTATATATATTAATAGTTGTGATATTCTCAGTCAAAACTGAAAACAATCAATAAAATTTGAATAATTTCCTCTTAAAAGAAATAGAGTAGAAGCATTCATGGCTGGGCCATGGCGCTCGACTCATACCATAATCGATCTCTTTCCTTCCCATGTATTTTTTCTTGGGCAATGCTCGTGATCCCGCTGGGGGATCTCGTTGGAGCATGCCGCTCCATTTTATTTTTTTTAGGTTTTTTTTACGTAGTGATTAAAAAAATATTATTTAATAATATTTGAATTTAAAAAAAAAAATAGTTAAAAGTGTTAAAAAATAATGTAAAAAAAAACTTTTAAATATTTTTTTCACATCAATTTTTAACAAAAAAAAAAATTACAATATTATTAAATATTATTTTCTTAATTAAAAAAAAAAATGGAGCTGGATGTTTGAACGGGAGCCGGATCCCTATTATTTTCCTTTTTTCTTTCAGTATTATATGTCCTTTCCACGTTCGGGAAAGTGGTTTAAAGACAATGGAATTAAGAGTTGTACTGATATTTTTGCAGTGTTTAGATATGTTTAATTTGTGGACTCAGTGCCAACTTAGAGCATTCACCACAAAAAAAGTGCTCAGGAAAATGTGTATGCAGGACATCTTACAAAATCAATTTCTTTGATAATTCGTTCATGTATCAGATGGAGCAGAAGCTAGCATTATTTGCGCAATTCGATTTGAATAACACAGAACAGATTTGACCACTTTTAGTCACAATCATTCAGTCTGGTTTTTTGCTTTTTCGTTCATGAAAACAACCGTTCTGTCTATGTGCTGGAGATGCAGATTCCCTGTCCCAATCCCATATGTATCTCTCTCTTACTCGGCAAAACAACAGAGAAGGGTGAATATCTGTCGAGGCAAAGAAAGCAAGAATGCAGCGAAGGGTATGGCAGAAACAACAAAAACGACACGCAAAGTCAGAATCAAAATAGAAAAACATCATGGTAAGATAAGTTTCAATTCCTCACTTTCCCTTCCAGAGCTCTACCTAATAATCAACCCAAGTAGAAAACCAATGTTGGTTGGTCAACAATTTAGGTAACCATTTGAACATTTATTCACACATCAATTTAATAGTTACAAGCATCTCTAAGTGAGACTAACTTAGAGAGAGAGAGAGAGAGAGAGAGAGAGAGAGAAGAAATTAGGAAGATGGGGAGGAAAGCTAAAGATCATAAAACCAGTCCAAACTTTAAGCTACAGATTTATACCTACAAAGAACCTTACACCTCAAAACCCTGTCCTGAACATAAAACCCTGGCATTACCATGACCTTCACTCGGCTAGGACCATGTGATCTCTGCCTGTCCATGAACATATCCTCCATGTATTGGGGCTCAAAGCTTCTGTTCTCTTCGACCCTCAAAATCACCAATGGTGGGTTGAACGAAAAGGCGAGCAAGTGAAGCAACCATACACACTTGGCTGCAACAAAGAATGCCTGAAGTAGCTGTTCAGGCCATGGTCTTGTCCAATTCAGCGTGGTAATAATGCAACTCATTTTCTGGTCACAAAATTTACTGAATTCTTCACTGTAATATTTAGTCCCCTTCCTCAATACCTCATTCCAGCTTAAGTTCCTCAGGGCAACAAACGAAGCGAATTGGGCTTGGCGATCTTGTTGGGGATCTAAGAGCTTTGGTGAGCCGTTCTTCTGAAACACGCAGTTCTCAAAGTCTTGGTAGAGTGACTGGTTTATGAAAGCTTCCAAATGGTACAACACTGCCTTTGAGTATTTGGAGTTCAAAGAAAGTTTGTATGGTTGGAGAAGTAAATTTAAGTTGTCCATTAAAGTGTTATCGGTTTCTTCAATCTGGACGACAAGGGTCTTGCAGAATTGCTTTACCGATAATCTTGCTTCTGATACTATCTGCAAGAAACCTTCCACCATTACTTCCTCACTGACGGGTATCGAATTTTCTCCATTTCCATCTAAGGATTTCCCTCTCTTGGGAAAAGCTCCAAAATTTTCAGGAAATTGGGAATCCTTTCCCTGCATAGCTTGTCTCAGAGCTTTCTTCAGCTCTTCACAGTAGGTCTCCAAATACTCCAGCTTCTGTTTAAGCTCCCCCAATGAGGATTTCATCTCAGCAACTTCCATTAAGGCTGCGTCTCTATTCTCATTTGCTTCTATGAGTTCTTTCTTCAATGTTTCAGTAGACATGATCCCCAACTCTTTATAGATTTGGGAAACTTCCTCGGATTCTGTTCGGTTTGGGGAATTCTCGTTCTTATGTTTTTTCTTTAGCCGAGGAAACAGCCATGAAATCACTCCCCGGTTCTTTGGCTGTGATTGAATGGATGAGTGAGAATCCGTCAATGGAACAACAATATTAGAATTCTTGCTGTTCCTTGTCACATTTTCAGATTCGGTAGTTATAGTTGCAGGCCTGCATCTATTGCAGGATGATACTGATTTGAATTCCGCCAAACTGTTTCTTCTGCTTAGCTTGAAGTATTCGTTCACAGGTGATGTTTCAAGCACAGTAATGTGGTTTGCACAAGAACCAGTGGCAGATTTGTTATCCTCAGCTGGACAAATATGAGAATCTACGCTGGCCAAACCAGAAGGCAATCCCTTTCTTGAGGATGAATTATCCTTATAATCTGATAGAACAGTTTCAATGCCAATATCTCCAAGACCATATTCATCCCAACTTTCTGATAATGTTCCATCTTTTAGTGGAATCTGATGATACCCTGGCAGCGGTTCATCTTCATAGCTCTGTCCATATTTCCAAATTCAAGAAACTCCAACATTAATGAAAGAAGAAAATTTCATGAAGATAGAGAGATTCTTTTACGAGTACGAACAGGTTTAAGCACTAAGTATCAGTAATAAGAAGAGTAAATACAAAATTCAAAGTAAAAACATACACACACTACAACAGCCTAGAAATCAAAGCAAAAGTAGAAAAAGAATAGTCAACAGAAAATCATGAAAATATATCAACAATACAAGGATTGCAATAATTCTCTGGATTTCGTTTCAAACAGAAAAAAAAGGTCAAAGGCGTATGGAGTATTAAGGAAAAGAAAAAACGTAAGAAACAGGTTTATACAATGTTGGGCGAGTATGTGGATGAGTGGGTGTGTGATTTTGTGAAAACGCGGAGTATAATCTTTCGCGTGATGAGGTTAATATTTTTTACTTGATTTTATAGCAGCTCATTGAAAATG
The DNA here is from genome assembly GCA_029856935.1 of Cyclocarya paliurus. Classification (NCBI taxonomy): domain Eukaryota; kingdom Viridiplantae; phylum Streptophyta; class Magnoliopsida; order Fagales; family Juglandaceae; genus Cyclocarya; species Cyclocarya paliurus. Next base: position 2,355,454 of record CM056956.1, read on the forward strand.
TAGGTAAGGCCCATCAAATAGTTCATTCACTAGTCAATTAAACAACATATGCTAAAAAAATTGAGAGATCACTGAAGAATATAGATCATCATTGCAAGCAGCGAATGTAAATTGTTGAAATCTCAAAAATTTGCCTAACTTCAACACCAAGGAATATACCCAGCACATAATCATATGGAATACAGTGAACAGAGCAAAATGAAGGAGAAGATTAAGAAAATTTATACTCACAGGTGTGAAAACAGGGTAATCTTTAGCGGAAAACTGAGGACCATGGCGTGAAGCAGGGGAAGGAGACGGGAATCTGACATTGGCGGGGCTATTCCCTTGCATTAAAGCGGCGTGGAGAGCTCTCAGCTCCACTGCTTTGGCAATGGCAGCTTTGATTTCTTGTCTGCCAATATCATGGTTGGTATTGTTGCGGTTGTTTTTATGGTTCTCAAAATTTTGTGAGGCAAAAGTAGCAGTAGCCATGAACAGAGCAGAACATATATGAACCCAAGAATAAAATAACACCTACGCTAGATATAGTTCAGAACATGAGAACCCACTTGGAACAGAGATGATTAACATGTGTATCCAACGGTTGGATTTCATTTCTAGAGAGGAAGACCATATCCAGACCAGATTCTAGGAGAACCAGAAAATAGGGTGAGAGAATTTGAGAGAGAGAGAGAGAGAGAGAGAGAGAGATGCAAAGAAGGTATCTAAAACCAATGAGTTTTTGTCTTTGTTCTCCAAGGATTAATAGATGGAGAGCATGTGAAGCAGAAAGAGACAGAGAGTGATAGAGTAGTTGTGACTCCTTGTAGCCAAGGTTTGGTCTGGCAATAATATGAATTTACCAAAATACCCAAGGTTTCCAAAAATAACTGTGACACCAAGATGAAATAATGGTACAAATGTCAACACAATTACTTTTTAGTACTATCATAAGTAGTTCCACTATATTCCACTACCAATGCCAATAGGTATCCTCCAAATTATTGCCTATATTCTCTTTTAAGAATGCATTGTGTTTTCATGTCACAGCCTCACAGGCAATCATTTTGGTGGGTTGCCCTGCTATTAGCCTTTTCAAACATGCATCATTTTGGATCCCATTATGTAAAGTCATGGCAAGTAATAATTTATAGGTTTCCCGGGCTTTCAACTTCAATTTGATTATCATACTGTTTTCTTTTTGTACGATGTGAATCCTTTCCTATCAAAACCTCAACAAAAAAAAAAACAAAACAACAGTTTAAGGTCTTAACAAAAGAAACCAGCAAAATATCCAATCTTTCTGCAATTAATTAATATATGGCTGATCAGGATGAGCATTATGGTTCTGGATCTTGGAAGGTCATGTGTTGTTTAATCTAATAATAATGAATTAAGGTTAGGGGTCAGCAAGAAAGTTAAGAATATATTTTAGATGCAGAAACACTGACAAATGAATAACACCTTTCGTCTTCCTCTACTCAGCATCGATGTTGCCTTCTACCCACATTATTCTTCTTCAAACAAGAACTGTTTATATCTCTTGGGCCCATAGAACTTTTATATTAGGCAATTAGGACAATTTGGTTGTTTCTTGATATGACATATTGGCAAATCACTAAACTTCGAAAGCCCAAATTTATGGATTTTATTATTCTAATAACATATAAATATAATATTAATCTCAACCAGTAACTAATAAAAGGTACAGTTCAATGTTCTTGTATATGCTCACTGCTGCATCACAAAGGAACAAAAATCTTTCCTACTGCAGACTGAGGTCAGATTTGTCTTTCTTGATGGATGTATATAGGTTTAGCAATTGGTCGTGGTGGGTGACCTTTACCAGGAAGGATGAGATGTTATACTGTCTTAAACTACATCCTAAAGGTTAGTTGAAATTTATATCCAATCGAAGAAGAAAATGTGATCTACAAAATGTCCTGCATTTTTTAATCTTTTAAGCAAAGAAAACATGAAACCTATGTATTACAGTTGATGAGGGTTGACCTTGAAGTGCAGAAACAAAACAACTGCACCTCAACTTGTTTTAATCTTATAAATTAAACCAAAAGATGATCAGGGGTTATGAGAAATTACCAATTTTTCTTTGCAGCTCCTACAATAATGTAAGTATGGAATTCCAGGTGTGTAGGGCAAATTCGTCAGTTAAAAGATACTGAGCTGTCCTAGTGCTGAGCTTGCCGAAAGGGACTGAGGTGGTGGGGGGGACAGAAATATCCAAGACCTTCCAAACACTCTTTACAGTGGTTGTCTTTCTCTTCCTTTTTCCTTTGGTAAGTACCTTTCCCTTTTCTTCCAACAGTGAATCTTGTAAAGTCTAGCTTGGTGACACAGTGGCCCAAAGGGGACCAAATTAAAAAAGGAATTCACTTTTGCAATAATCCGATTATTGGGTAATCTAATAACTACTTGATACATGTAATCAAACTTCTTATAAAGCCATTCACAATTCCAAATAAGAAAAATGAAAGAAAGTTATTTTCCCAGCATCCAAACAGTGAATGTTGTAAGGTATGGTGGTAGAGTCGGCAGGATGGGGACCAACTGGAACTGGGAACCACCACCTGATATGAAATTATAGAAATGCCCACACTATACTATATGTGATATGCCAGTTCCAAGGGAAAAGGTCTTGAGGAAGTATTCCAAATTTCCAAGCTGGAAGAAATTTTTTTTTTCTTTTTATTTTTTTTATTTTAAAGAAACAAAAATAATTGTATATATATGAGAATGGAATTCCACGTTGGATTGTGGGAATCGTTTGGCATGGAGTTCGCTGTTTCCAAGAACTGCTTTGTGTTAGAAAAATGGTATCATATTGAAATTAACTTTCTGGACCAACCACCCCCCACAGAAAAGTTAGTAGGATTTGTCAACCTGCTCCACATGCGTAAACTGCTCCTTCTTAATTTGATCAAAAAGGTTCATTGCATTGGGCCTCAATTAACCTTAATTTTCTTATTGTTTGTTGAAACAAGGAATCATTCTCCCCTTTTCTAATCTTGTATAGTATTAATACATGACCATTTGTTGGAAAAGAACATAATGATTTATAGCTATATATATATATATATATATATGCAATCTTTCATTCTCATTATCAAAAAGAGCATTAATGGCTATAGATAATTAAGATTATCTTTCTACAATTATCAAACTCATATAGACTCTGCGATTTGGAGGAAAGCAAACACAACATATGGACCCTATAGCATTTAACGGCACGTGTAGGCGGCAATATTAAAGTCTTTCGTCCATCCCTTTTTCCTTGTAGCATGCAAAGATGTTTGGCTAACCTGGAGGATCATTATAAATTGGTGCTACGTCCACGGCTCAAAGCTCCGGCTTGAGTTACCATTAGGTATAATTGATTTTTTTTGTTATATATATATATATGTATTTTTTAACACATTTTAATATTTATTAAAAAAATAAAAAATAAACATAATATTATTAAAAAATAATTTCTTATTTATTAAGTAAAATGAAAAATTAAAAATAAAAATAAAAATTCTAGCGATAACATCGAGTAATAAAAACCAGTGGTGATCGAGTGTATGATTTTCATAAATTAAATCAAAATGGTGGGAAAGTGATACACACGCTCATGTTCATGAATAATCACCCCCAGGGCCAATCTCCATTAATATTGTTAGAGCTTTTTCTGCATGCTGGTATATGATAATTATAATGCAACCATCTCATCTGGCCCCAAAATAAGCTGCCTATCATTATTTGTGTACGTGCTTCCACCCCCATCATGCCAGGATGAGGTATTGTTTATAAGTAATCAATTTGCCTGTTAGATAAACGATCGACCCAAATGCCAATACCAGAGTCTCAAAATAAATATATCATGCAGCACATGGCCGCCGGGATCACTAATACCTTTACCATGGTGTAACCTTTACTCTAATTCTTTCTCCTTCAAGAATGACACTTCAAAATTGATCTGCAATATTTTTATTAACATGTTCAGTTCTTTACGCAATCCTGGCTTTCCTTCAACGCAAGCCAACATCATTTGATTTTTTTCTAATAGGCAATAGACATGCTGCATGATAATGCACACGAGGTAAATGACTGATACCTTTACAATTTACATGGATCCAAACATCATCTGTGTGTGTGTGTGTATATATATATATTCATGAGTAACGTTGTTTTAATATTCTCACTTTGGAACCACCGAAATAGAGAAAATGTGCATCTGCATGATTGCATCTTTGTGTTTGTAAAGATGCAGCGCTAGCTCCTTTCATTTTCACCCATGGCCTCGCCGGCCGGCCGGCCAGAATGAACCATAGGGAAAAAACAGGCCAATCGTAAATTAAGAACCATATATGCAAGTACATACAACAGTGGTAATTTAAGTACATTTGCATGCATCATGCTTCTCGGCCTTTTCTTTTGCGAATAACTCTGGCTCGCTCGCTCACGCACTCAAAGTCACTTTCTATTACAAATGACAAGTATTCTTTACGATGTTTAAAGTAGAAAGATAGAGCATTTCTTTGCTGGCAGCTTCCTCGTATAACGTTTGCAGTTTGTCCGGTTTTTGGTTGTTTCATCCGCGGGAAAGAGGATTCCGAATGTTCTGTAAAAAAAATTCAGAATGCTCTTTTTGGCGCACAGCATTAATATATAACCAGAAAAATGCCTTTTGAACATACTCTTAACACCATTATTACACAAGGTTTTGTGATTGCTACATGATGTTAGGCATGCAGTATCTTTTACGTAATTTTTGTGCATTCGAATAATGTGTTAGCCAAAGTAATTAATTTATTCCCTATTAATTAAATTTCTCTCTAATTAAATTTCTTTTTTAAATGCCCTACTAATTAAATTGTTCTCTTATATTCTATTTTATTATGAGTTATGTTACATACAATATCTTTTGTGTATTTTTGTACATTTTAATAATGTGATTGGTCATAACAATTATTTTAAATTTAAAAACAATAACGCAACTAATTACATTAGTGAAGTGTACAAAAGAGTACGTAAAAGTAATTGCATATAGAGTTTTTGTTGAAACCCAAATACGTCTATAAAGAGTAATGTTACATACAGTCATGAAGTGCACAAGAGCCGTGCAGTCGTTTTGAAAAAGAGTGTGGTCTACTATTAAAAAATTAATTTCTTTTCATGTGAATCCTGTATTTATTCATTTTTTTCAAAGTGACTGTAAACGCTTGCACATTCACGACTAGAAGTTCATTTCTCGTCTACAAATAATCCAATATATAAGGTTGATCAACGAACGTGAGTACTAGAAATTCTTCTCAATCCATCCTGGAATCCTGCTAAAATATTTTTAAGCCTAATTATATAAAAATTAGGCACCATATTCTTGACCCGCAAATTAGGGCAGCACTCCTCTTCAGTGGTGTAGGCTCATATATTGCTACTTTTCTTTTGCACCTCCACGTTATGTTTACATTTCCCTCCCACTAGCCTCCAAAAGTCGATTCCTTTTTCTTTCTTTCGTTCTTTTTTTTTTCTAAAATGTTAAGTCGTGTCAACTGCTTGAGAGAATTGCATTCATCGTGGGAGGAATAGTTTAATCTTAAAGACTTGGTTAGCATTGGACCACAACAAGGTTATAGGCAATTAATTATTCACCTCCATCACTAACAAAAATGTCTCCAATCGTGTGGCTTCCTTAGGATTTTAATCACACAATTAAGCAAGGCTCGACTAAGCGTGTCTTAGAATTATTAAACTTTTCTTTTGCAATAATGATCATTTCAACATTTTTATATATATATATATATATATATATATATATATATATATATATATATATATATCTCTCTAACAAACCACAAACAAATTATACAAAACAATTCTACAAATTGGCATGCCTTAATCTGATCTGTTAAATTTATTTTATAATAAAAATAATTTTACAATCTGACGAATCACATCAAATCATATCAATTTGTAGAATTGATTTTGTATAATACTTTTGTAACTAAAGTGTTTCTCTACATATAATCTTAATACATCCTCTAACATGTACTTTATTTTTAGAGTCGGAAATCTTTGACATATATAACCTATAAACCCAACACCAATAAGGTAACTATTTTCACATCACCTTGAAATTTCCATGTGGAATTTTCCAATATAACACATTATTTTATTAATGTAAAAATGAATGGGAGTGTTTATTCTTCCTACGTCGATAAGAATGTTATTCATCAAGAAGAGCTGACGTTATTGGTTATATAATCAAATGGGCCTCAAAGCCCACTCAACCCATATATGGGTTGAATGGACCACTTTCCCGCTAACCAAGTTAATCTTTCCACCAATCACTCATCCTGTTCTGGAGACCAACTTCAGCTTTCCCACAAATGATATCGTTGGAAAGCAACGTAACAATACTAAATACTAATTTTTTAATTCTAAATTTAAATATCTCATAATTTTGTTTCTTATATTTCCCTTTTTCCTTCTAAACTAATATAATAGTTATTTTATAAAATAATTAAAAAGTTTAAAATATGACCGTTTGAGAGCAAACAAATTTTTTAAAATACAATTTCCGGAAAAAAAAAATCAAAATACCAGTATTGAGAACAGAGAAGTGTCTAGATAATGCATGTTATTGGAACCAAATTACTGGAAATAAAACCCTTAACTAGCTCTTTAAAGGCAACAATGGTTTCGAAGGAAACTGAAAAATTTACCATCAAGATGTGCAATTAGATAAAAATGAAAGAAAACTAGGAGTTGCAACACATACTTCCCAAGGTTCCCTCTAAAAATTCAGAGTAGTTTAGATGATTTTTCACCAAGCGGAAACTACATGGTCAGTGAAGATTGGGTAAGCAATTTAAACGTCCGTTTGTTCATTTCAAGAAATACATAAACCACCAGTAGGCCGTAGGGGTTTGAGGATAGGAACCAAATATCATACGCCTCGAGAGGAAAATCATCTAAACAAAGACACCGAACTTTCAATGCAAACCAAATCGGTATTGGCTATTACACATTTCCTTGGAATTCTTAAAAGCCTGTTGCTAAAAAAATTTAACACGTCCATTTTACAGATCCAGCACTTCAAAAAGAGAAGATTTGAAAATTACGGCTTCGACTTTCCTCCATCATCCACCAAATCACACCCTGATCCATTGCAACGAAGATAGAATAACATTGATCTAGAAATAAGTGAGATAGAATGACATTGATCTAAAATACAAACGTAAAGAAAAACAAACAATACTACTACATCAATATTTTCCCCAGGTTTTTTCACTACTTATGCCCTCTCCCCCCTGATCCGTCGAGCGAGCTGGATATCCTTAGGCATGATAGTGACCCTTTTGGCGTGAATGGCGCACAGGTTAGTGTCCTCGAAGAGACCCACCAAGTACGCTTCGGCCGCCTCCTGTAGAGCTGAGACAGCGCTGCTCTGGAAGCGAAGGTCAGTCTTGAAGTCCTGCGCAATTTCTCTCACCAGCCTCTGGAATGGAAGCTTCCGGATCAATAACTCCGTGCTCTTTTGATATTTCCTGATCTCTCTCAGGGCAACCGTCCCGGGCCTAAACCTATGGGGCTTCTTGACTCCTCCGGTGGCTGGAGCGGACTTCCGAGCTGCTTTAGTAGCCAGTTGCTTCCTCGGAGCTTTCCCGCCGGTGGACTTACGAGCAGTCTGCTTGGTACGCGCCATTGGGAAATATGTGAAGAGCTTAGAAAATAGTACGTTTGTTTCTCGAAGTGTAGGAAAGGAAATGAATCTGAGCGATGGAAAACGAAGGGAGTTTTGGGGGTATTTATATGGGGAAGCGATGGAGGGAGAGGGAAGCGGGAGCTTTGAAATTTGTTGGTTTCTTTGAAATTTTTGAGAGGGTTTCTTTGAAATTTTTGAGAGAGGGATAATGGACTGTTGATAAGTTGGATAATCGATGGCTTAGGATCTTTTTGAAGTAGTCTCACACGGATCGTGATCCGTGGCGCAACATAAACTGCCAGACGCAACTGGTTTTGCCGTAAAAACTACAAAGCAAGGTTGGGTAAATGGGCTTCACGGCCGAAAGCATCAGCTTTTCTTTTTTCTTTAAAAAAGAAAACCATTTTTACTCATTCTAATCAAGGCCTCATAAGACTTGAGTTTTCTTTCCCCTTTATTTTTTATTAATACAACAGCGCTGATATTGAACCATCTAAATGCCAGGCCAATGCAAACAGAAATGCTTGGGATCTCAATAGGTCCCCAGCATTTCTCCGGCATCGTGTTTTATTTTTATTTAATAATTAATATTTTTTTAATAATATTATAAATTTTTTTATTTTTTTAAAAAATATTTATGATGATTAAAAAAATGAAAAATATAAAAATATAAATATAAAAAAGTGAAATGCACTTGTCGGGACTAGGAGTGTAACCAGTCCTGTCCGGTCCAGTTTTAGACAAAATTTAGGACCGAATTAGTATATACCAGTTTTATATTTTCTAAAATCGATTACGCGCACCGGTTACCTCTTAAACCGGTAGTTCCGGTTTTACTGGCTTTCGATCCGATCCAGTCCAATTTTTCGATTTTTTTAAAATGTAAGTTTGATAGTTTGTCATTAAAAATCCATTTATAAAAAAAAAGCATTGCTTTAAAAAAATATATTTTATACTTTTATTAAAAAAATCTATTTTACTAAAAAAAATCTATTTTAGTAAAGCTAAGTACTATATTGGTATTAGTTATATATTAGTATTAATTATAGTGATTTAGTATTACTATATTAGTATGACTATAACTATAGTCTATATTAGACTATTAGTATTAGTTATATATTAGTATTAGTTATAAACTATAGTCTATATTAGACTATCTGCAACATCAGCCGATCAAACACAAACAACAACAACAACTTCCACAATTGAAACAGTAGCTACAGCTATGGACTTCCGCAGCTCCACATTGATCAGCATTAAAAACTCTCCCAGTTTGTAACTACCTAAAATACTTGTAAGGGGCTTAACTTTTGAGTTAAATTAAGAGAAAAGCTCCCAGCCGGATGAGTATAAAAACCCATTTTCACACCGATCAAATGAAATCGCGACACGTAGGATCTTCAGGAGAAAAGAAACTGGACCCAACAACACCGGATCCCCAACTCATCTCCCTTCCTTTCTCGACACGTAACCATCTCTCCCTTCCTTCCTTCCCCTCTCTCCTTGCACCAAACCTGCACAACCCATTCTCTCCCTTGACGGAAGCACTCATCTAAAGAAACCAGAGATGGAATTTGATTGACCTTGCAGACGTGCAATAATTCAATGGTGACCGGTTGGAGCAGATGATGAGCTCATTTGGCGGATTTGATCTTGTAGTTGGTGGCAACCCTTGTAATAAACTTGCTGGTAGCAACAGGCAATCATCGAGATGGACTTGAGGGTAAAGAATCTGCACTCTTCTACGATTACTTTCGTATTCTGGACTTGGTCTAATGTATCATGACAAAAGCACAATGCTTCCATGTAAATGAGCCTTTATTCCTGGTACTTTTGGTTAATTTCAATTTCTTGGATCTATTTCCTTTTATTTTTCATTTTTTTTTTTCTGAATTAAAAACATTGAAACAATAACTTGTGAAATTCTTATTAAACTTCTGCTTAAATAGAGGAGGGAGGGGTTTTTTCTCTCTAAGAACAGTGTGAGAGTGCAGAGATGGGGAGGGAGAGAGCTTCGGAGGAAGGAGAGAGAATTGGGAGATGAGTTGGGGGATCGGGTGTGACGACGAGTGTAGTTTCTTTTCTCATGGAGCGCCTACGTGTCGTGATTTTATTGGCCAGTGTAAAAATGAGTTTTATACTCATCCGGCTGGAAGCTTTTCTCTTAAATTAAAGCATCATTGATTCTACTGGTTTTACATAGCAGACCAAAGAAGTCCATGGTCCAAATTTTTTAAACAAATTTATTTGTTTATGAATTGAAGAAAATGAAAAACTCTCATAGAATGGAAAAGTGCAGGTTGGAGAGTGAGATCTTGAGTCAATCACGAATGTAAACGTGATGTTGGGCTAAAGATTTCAATTTTGATCTTGGACGGTGACCATTTTACTTTCAGATTTCGGGTAAGGATTTTCTTGAAGGAAAGAGAAGGAGAAGGAGAGAGAGAGAGATTTCTGCAGATGGAAGTTTCGGGAGAGAGATAAGAGAGAGAGAAGTTCTCCCCTACAGAGTAGAGAGGCCGTGTTTCCCCTTACGTGGCATGTCTTCATTGGTCTTCGATAATAAGCTCTTGTAGGAGACACCGGTTATAAGTGTTATTCGTTTTAGTATAACTATAAGTCTATATTAGTATAACTATAGTCTATATTAGTATAACTACTAATGTCCTATGTACTTATCAAAGTTTAATAATAATAGTTAAGTGATTTTCTTTCTTTTTATATATTATATATAAAACTTATATATATAATATTTTTTTTTCTTCAACCAGTCCAGCCCAGTTCGGTCATGTCCCAGAAACCATGAAACTGGAACCGGTTGGTTTTGTGCAAGTAAAGAACCAGTTCCGGACCAGAAAACAGGAAAACTGGTCCAACCAATCCGGTCCGGTCCGATTCGGACCGATTTTTTTTAGTCCAAACTTACATCCCTAGTCGGGACACTTTTTTCGGTGGCTATAGTGCCGCTCCAATGCTCAAAATATGCCCATTTGTCCATAAAACTGTTGGCTTGTGGACTAGTTAAATTGAAGAACTTAAAGTTTTGAGCTACAATAAAGAGAAAGTGAAAGTCATCTTTTATGTGTCACTGTTCAATAGACAAATGATTATTTTATGAAAAACAATTTGTTTGTCTGTTTCATTCCCTCGCATTCTACTCAACCAAACCTTCCTCTCACTTTATTCCTTCACCGATTCCCTTTTCACTTTTTCGGTGGCTATATTGCCGCTCCAATGCAAAATATGCCCATTTTCCCATAAAACTGTTGGCATTGGACTAGTTAAATTGAAGAACTTAAAAGTTTTGAGCTACAATAAAGAGAAAGTGAAAGTCATCTTTGATGTGTCACTGTTCATAGGGCAAATGATTATTTTATGAAAAACAATTTGTTTGTCTGTTTCATTCCCTCGCATTCTACTCAACCAAACCTTCTCTCCCTTTATTCCTCTCCGAATCCCCTTTTCATTTTTACTCTCTATTTTTCTCTTCCTTACACCAGACCGACACTCCATTTCTCTCATTCTCTCCATTTTTTCTTTTTTCTTTTTCAATTTCCTTGCTCTTAAGGACAAGGCCCATTTGGCAGGGACAATCGAAGTTGGGTGAGAATCGACATCAGGACCCATTCATGGTTTGATCTGTGCTTGGTATGTAAAATTTCATGGGATGTTTTGTCTTGTTTTGTGATATATAAACCTTCTATGTAGGCTGATCTATGCTTGTGCTTGTGATGTAAACCTTTTGTGTATGTGGTATGATTTGTTTTTGGTATGTTAACCTTCTATATGTAGGCTTTGGTTTTTGTTCATACACAAAGTTCTTTATTTCTTGCAATTTGTGAGCTTGTTTATGTTAGGGCGTTTCCAGACCAAAAGTAGAAAAGTAACAAGAACAAAAAGAAACAAAAAATTAAGAACCGCGGATTGTAGATGAAGTTAGTGGATTAGACTGCCAAATTTGCCAAGAGAACTTTTGCTTTCTTTTCTAGGTAAGGGGATTGCATTCGGGCCAAAAGAACTTTTGCTTTATTTTTATCACTACAATTTTCATTTATCTAAACAAAACACTAGAAAGACACCACTTATTTTTGTCTCTTAAAAATAAAATAGGATGATAAAGAACTCTTAGATAAAACCCAATATAGGACTGCTTGATTTTTACAAAGCACATATATTATTACAATTTTTTGTGTAGGTTTTGTTATTGATGGTAAGCCTATAGATTTGTGCAGTTATTTGTTACTGATGTTGTGCAGATTTTTTGTTAAAGTGTTATTGATTTATGTTTTTCTTAAACTGTGCCATACGATCTTGCTATTGTTTTTTATGGTTTAGTGCTTTGGTATGACAATTGGTCTGTGTCGGGAAGTGTTACTAATTTTATTTCCGAAAGCATGAGAGAATTAATACAGTAGGGTCTGTTTTAAGAACCAATTTTCTTTGCTCTATGCTTAATATGGACAGTTTTGAGCATGATGGACACACCATTCGACGATGATCCCTTCTTCACCACTCTTTTACAAAGTGGTGGTTAATGTTCAAATAGTACTCCAGTGTCGGAGCAAAATTCTAATGTTGTTATCCAAGCAAGCCCCCTTGACGGTGAAAAGAGGCCACCCACTAAAAAAATTCAAAGAGGTGCATCTTTCACTGTAAGATGATAATCTATTTGTCTCCACTTGGCTCACATTAGCACTAATGTCATAACGGAGTTCTAATAAAAAATCCACTCAAATGTGGGAAAGATTTTCTGAGTTTTATCATGAGTATAAAAAACCAAACAATATTGAACGTTTGGTAGGGTCATTGATGAATCGTTGGTCCTCGATTAAAAAATATACAAATAAGTTTTGTGCATTTATAGCATAGGTAGAATCATTGCACCTAAGTGGTGCCCAGAGCAAGATAAGGTATGTATTCTTTTCCTTAAATGATGTAATTCTATAGGACTGATTATAAATTAACAATATTTTTCACCTTTTTGTACAAAGAATTGAAGAAGACAAACTTCACAATGGACTACTGTCTGTGTTTTTTGATGACAATGAATACAAGGAGAAGGCCACATGATATAAATGTCTAGCCATTGAGCAGTCAAGTCCAGTTGTCAGTGACTCTGTGGAGGAGAACATAGAGGTTCTGATTGAGAGAACTTCAGGCAAAAAAGCTAAGAAAGAAAGGGAGCAGAAGTGGAAGTCCCAGGAATCTACTGATGATGATATGAAGGTGGCTTTAGCTCAAATGCAAGAGGATAGACGCATGTGCATGCTAGAGAGAAGAGTGGCAGTGTAAAGGCAGAAGGCAATTTCACTAAACGACATGAATTTGAAAAGAAAAAGTTCAAGGCGAAGATTATGAGCTTTGATCTTGCTGGCATGAGTGTCGTGCAACAAGAACTACTTCCTTAATATTCAAAAAAAAATTTATGAGGCATCGAATGATAATTTCGAAGGTACATCTACATCTGTGATACCTCATATGATAAAAATAATGGTAGGTGGTATATGAGATCCCACGTTACTTGAAAATGAGAAGTTTTTGCTCTTTATAAGGTTCTAATGGAGTTCCAATTGTATCATTGACTAGTTCTTTGTAGTATAGACATGTGGTTTGGGCATAAATTAGAGCATTACAAATGATATCAGAGCCTATCCTAACCAGAAATGTGGGACTTGAGCTGCATCACATAAGACGACTAGCTTGATGAGGACTTAGGAAATTTAAGGGAGAAAGATTGTGATACCCTATATGATGAGGATAAAGTAGGTGGTGAATGAGATACCACATTACTTGGGAATGAAAAGTTATTGCTTTTTATAAAGGTTCTAATGTGGCTCTAATTGTATTATTGACTATCATTTTGGAGTATAGGCCATGTGGTTTAGGCCTTCTATTGAGGCATTACAAATAGTATTAGAGCCAGGTCTCAACCAGAAATGTGGGATTTGAGTTATGCCACCTACGACGGACTAGCTCAACGAAGACGTTGGGAATTTAAGGGGGCAGATTGTGATACCCCATATGATAAATGTAGGTGTTGTATGAGATCTCACATTACTTGGGAAAGAGAAATTTTTGCTCTTTATAAGGTTCCAATTGTATCACTGACTAATCTTTTTGGAGTATAGGTTATGTGGTTTTGGCATTCCATTAGGGTATTACAATCCTTATAGATATTTGTAACTCTTGGGTAGATTTGCAATATTAGTGATTTTAGTGGTTGTCCAGCCACATGTTATGGAGACACATGTGGTTGGACAACAACTATGGGATCTATTTTTGGTTTAACATTAATTTTTGGTAAATGTTTAAAACTTTGGCAGTTGGAAATGAATGATATACTGATTTGGTTTGGATTTAATTTCAGACCTTGTTTGTATTTGGCTTGTGGGGCTGTTGGTATATAGTTTGGATTAAATTTCCAAACTTATTTTGTATTTGGGTTATGGGAACAATGCTGGACAGTTTGGATTTAATTTTAAATATTGTTTTGTATTTGGATTGTGGGCTGTTGGTGTATGGTTTGGATGCGTGCATAGGCTGGAAATCTTGTTTCTATGTGCTTATGCATATTGTTTCTATATGCTTGTGCATACATGTGTTGGCTGGAAAAAAATGTGCTTGTGCATGTTGTTTCTATGTGCTTGAATTGGTTTTGAAATTTGTGTGTAGGCTAGAAATCTTCTATTGAGGAGGGTTTCTCTTGAAGATTTTTTTTGGTGTTTGACTATTTGTGTTTTTGGTTTTATTTTAGTCTTTGTGTCTTGCCCCAAATATGGACATTAATTAACATTGGAGTGTATTTTTAAATATGAAACAAAAATTATTATTAAAATATATAATATTATTTTATTATTTTAACTTTTAGGATGGAGAATCGGACACACATCTTGAATAGCTTTGAGTTTGGCGAAAAATTCCAGTTTTAGTCAAATTTTGGCTTTGGCAATAGCTAGGCAAATGCTCTAACATTAATTGCAAGTCTATTACATTGGAAGGTCTCATTCAGACATGCCGATATTACAACCTTATCGCAATAAAAGAGGCATGATTTGAGTGAAAATGTTTTATTGAATTTTAAAAAATAAGAAAGAAAAAGTTTAAAAAAAATATTATAAAAGTTAAAAAATTATTTGAATATATTTTTTAATATTAATTTTTTTTAGCCTGTAAAAGTAGTATTAATTTTTTATATTTAAATAATGATTAAGTAATTATTAGATGAAAAAATTAAAATTTGTTTTGAGTGATGTTTAAAAATTACGAAAAGTTATGATAATTTTGAGAATTCTCATAATGTCCAAACATGCTTAAACTTCAAATACGTTGGCTTCTATAAGGATAATGCCACTGGAAGTTCGAGTTGGAATTCAAGCAGATAAATTTGTCATGATCAATGACATTTTAAGTATTTGAAATCTATCGTGTTATGTTAAATTTAAATTCTCGATTCCAATATGTACAAAATCAAGTACAAGCGTTGTAAATAAATATAGTATAGTAATACCATATCTGAGCAGCTAACATTTC